>CM042013.1:83254493-84454493 GCA_023525715.1 Cichorium intybus | reverse complement strand
CTTTGGCTATAATAATCAAGTTTTATTACAATAAAACTTTCATTCTTTATACATTTGCCACAAACAACAATATTTTTCATATTTGGTCATTCACATGGTCAAATGACCAAATTACCCTTTTGTGGTAAAACGACCAAAAATCTGTTTTAATAACATTTTAAGTCCAAAACTCAAAATATTATTTCACACTAAATACTTTTCTGTCCAAAAGACCAATTTACCCTTCCAAGGTAAAATGACCATTTTACCCCTTTTTATTATATTACATAAAAAGAGTGTCTTGGCGTTACAAATTCTCCCCTCCTTCAAAAGATTTCGTCCCCGAAATCATACAAGGAGTTGAGGGTATGTCTCCCTCATTTAGCTTTCGGTCTTCCGCATCATCCCGGAATCTATATGGTATTGCCTAAGCACTTAACCATACTAGTCTTCTTATCTTGTGATTAAATCACAGTTGCATATCCTTCCTCCGGTTGTCCCGGTTACCTTATCTACTTTAATATCTTCATCTCATCATAAAGAATTTATTAGAAATTATTACTACATAATTTCTTTCTTGTCGTCCCAAACAAATTTAACCTTTCCAAAGAATCACTTTTCATACTACCATATTCCTTTACTTGGAATTTCAAAGGTTTATATTCAGTGATCCACATACCACTTTCACAATTTCTTAACCATTCTTCAGATTCGTTCGTACCCAGCAAGTCTTCTCTTCAGTTTGTGCAAGAATCTAGAATCTAGCCAACGTTTTATCATATCTTCAATCCAATATATCGGAGGGTAACACGGTATTCCATACCATTCTTCATGTGAATCATCAAACTATTAGCATGCAGGCTGCTATTTCTTGTAATTTCTATCCAAGATAGACCATCTTCTCACCTTCCACTAGGGTCTGCTGTGCTATTTTCAAGCATATCTTCTAAAATCTGCATCATTAGGTCACTTGTTCACCAATACACGGTATTTGTAGAGACTTTATTGCAAAGTCTATAACAATGTTGTCCCATTTCTTTTCTGGGGCCAACAATGGGTCAAATTCTTCGCACGTTTCTAACGGTTTGACTTTACTTTGCGTACAAGTCAAATACTTTTCATGTGTCTTTCAATATCTTTCTTCAATCCCGGCCACCAATACATAGGTTTTATCACCTTATTCAATCTGGTATTGCTCCGGGTATACTGCATATCTAGTACAAAATGCATCTTTTCAAGATGATTTTCATGTTTCACTTTGCTTTAGAATCCACATTCACAACTACTATGGGTTTTGAATCATTGTGATTTTCCAACTAGCTTCATCTAATATCCAATCATTCATTCATTTTTCACATTTTCAGACTTGCACACTTCTTTCTGTGCTACCCAAATCAACTCAGGTAATCAATTCGCCACACTCATACATGTGAATGTAACCTTCAAAGATTACTCTTTTCAATTCAAGGCATCTATAGCCACATCTGCCCTTTTTGAGATGGTACAAGATTTCATACACGAAACCGTTAAGTAACCCATCTGTCTTTACTATCTTATTTTTTTTTTTAGCTTCTTTGATCAAGTAAGTAGTTCAAACTTTATGATCCGTATACACGGTAAGCTTTATACCATATAGATAGTGTCTCAAAAGTTTCAATACCAAAATCATAGTTGCTACTGCAACGTCATGCACCTACAGTCGAAACTGGATGCATTTCTATAATCCAATTTATCTTCTCTGCTTAGCAAAATGCTAATACCGGAGCTGCACACAAGGTTTATTCCAAACCTTTACAAGATACCTGTGGTCTTTCTACCACTCAGACTTTATACTTTTATTGGTCCGCTTTAGGCAACTCGACAGTAATCAAGGAGCAGTTTTCTACAACTCTCCTAAATTAACTCGCCAATCCTAGGGAACTACTAATTTCAGTCAATTCCCAAGGCGGTTTCCATTTATCACAGTATCATTGCCATTGGATCTACTTTATCATCTCTGGCATTATTAACATGCCCAAAGAATATAGAGCTTCTTTTAGCCAAATTTTCATACTTGGAGAATTTTACAAATCACTTAACTTAGTGAATTAACTCCAATATCTGGTACAATCGTACCTTATTTTCGATCTGATTTCGAGAATATCAAATTCTCATTAGTCAATGCACATATGCATTAACTTGTCTTTCTTCTTCTCAAACAAGATAGGGCTCCATACGATGACACAGACGGTCATAAGAGACCCCAAAACAACATTTTCTTTTAGTTGTGTTCCAATTCTGCCATCTCTACAGATACAAATCAATACATAGCTCGTATACCAAAAACAGCTCCCAAAAATCAGCTTTATTATAAACTTTTCTCGCCAATCTGGCAGAAATCCTGGAAGTTCTTTTCAAAAGAAGCATCCGAGAATTTATTTAAAGTAGTAAACTACTATCACTGTTTTATTTAACTTGGCCAATACCATGTATGCCAATTACAATATTATTCTTTTACTAACTCTTTTCTGAGTTTAAGCAAAGAAAATAAACGGTATTCTCATCAACGGTCATTTACCATGGATTTTCGTCCATTTCATTTCTGATTTTAGAACAACAATGTTCATATTTCTACAATTCATGTTAGCATCATTCATTTCTAACCAATTCATATGCACAATTTCTTCAGATTCACTGGTAGTCGTCGGCTTCAGATTTATAGGGAAAAATGGTCCCGTAAATCCTAAGCAAACTACCTTCCAGGTGTTCAATATCTTGAACATATTTGCTAACTGCTATAGCTACTTTCAACATTTCATCCATAACCGTTGATGAAATATTCAGATATGACATCAAAGTCACCGATCCAAAGCATAGCTTCATGGATCAAATATAACGTATACGGGGAGTATATTCAAAACAATTATATTTGAGACCATATCAGTCTACTCACGAGCTTTTTCCACAGTCTGCTGGAATGCTCATAGTATCACTGGTCCTTTTCGACCATTCATTTCTTCTTTCTTTCCTGGGTTCAGCACCCGTTACTCCACATTTAGCATGTGAGTATTTCATAAGGAAGTGATCTATAGTTCCATGTTGGAACCACTTCCGTCCCATACAACAACTCGAGCAATATGCTCCCATTTCTGCAATTTCAACATGTCAACGATAGAGTCTCAACTCTAAAATGTTCCAAGTGCTTTTCCTGCACTTCTTGCATCGCATTGCCTTTTTTTCATTTTGGTCCCTCCCCTTTTAGGTTGGGCCTAAATCGTGGTAACTTCTCCTGAAGCATCCACTACCATTTTCCTGCTTTTCTTATAGTCTCAGCTACTTTTCTTTCACCTTGAATATCAGTCAAGGTAAGCACCCAATTTCTTTTTCTGACCACATCAGCTACTGTTGCTTGTCATGTGGATTTTCTGCTACTCGTCCCCTTTTTAGCTCTCATACAACGGAGCCTTGCGAAAGGGCTGGTCCATTTCCTTGAGCTTCGCGCCCTAAATATCTTCCAAGAAGATTTACAATTCATACTTCTTATACGTCAGAAGTCAGCAACAGTTAGGTTATATATGTATAATAACAACTATATACACCTAACTATGCATCATGTCTACTATCTCAGGGTTTAAGTCCAGGAATCTACTCTATAGACACCTAGTTCACTTAAACCACGACTCTGATACCAACTTGTAACACCCGGCTTTTAAAACAAAACACCCCTGAAAAATTTTTCATTTAAAACCAAGGTTTCAATACATAAAACCATAACAAAGGGGTATATTTTAATAAACACAGGTACAAGTGTATCAAGGAGAGTATAAAATACCACAGTCTCCTTTGAAGCCGGGCTGCTACAGACAGCATCTACAAGTCCACTTCTTGAGTCACGGACTTTATCCTTACCCTTATCAGGGTTATGCTAACCTGCAAGGACATTTAACAAATGGTATGAGCTACAAAGCTCAGTGAGTAATCATATCTGCAAATAACGTATACAATAAATACATCCATATATAATTCTTTATATATGATACATATTTCTATTATTTCATCTTTCATTACCAAATACCATTTTATAGCCTTTTCTGGCCAAACGTGTATATCTGTCTGGATATCGAATCCAAACTACTAGCCTTACCGGCTATTCGTATGTATCGTAGAATTTCATATCCTACTGCATAGCCTTACCGGTCGAATCATGATATCATGTGATTTTCGAATCACATCCGATATTTATACACCTTGTCATATCCAGTCTGTTATTTGCTTACCACTCAAGTCAATTCTGTATCATTTCTGTCCCATCTTTCTTAGTCATACCTGACTATACCATATATCATTGACTATATAAGTCATATCATTGGTCATGGCTATACAAGCCGTACCAAAACATTTCCAGCGTATGAATCGTAGCCCGAGGCCACACCAGAATATCATAGCCCGAAGGCCGCACCAATTGGATATAGCATCCAGAATCATAGCCTTATAGGCCGCACCATCTGTTAACAGTTTCTTTCACGATCAAATATGGCTCACGGGTTAGCCCGCTGTTGCCTTGGCTCACGGGTTAGCCCGCTGTTGCCTAGACTCACGGGTTAGCCCGCTGTTGTCTATATAAGTTTGGCTCATCAAAATAAACCATGGCTCACGGGTTAGCCCGCTGTTGCCTAGACTCACGGGTTAGCCCGTTGTTGTCTATATAAGTTCGACTCACAGTGCCGTTCTTGTCTATTAAAGACTCACGGCTTATCTGGTCTTGTCGATATAAGTTCGACTCACAGTTCCGTTCTTGTCTATATTAGACTCACAGCTTATCTGGTCTTGTCGTACCATTAATATTGACTGACTAACAGCTCCGTTCTTGTCTATAATAGACTCACGGCTTATCTGGTATTGTCATGTCAATATATCTTCAAACTTGTCATTTTCGTCCTTCAAAGCTGTTTCAACCTGTAACAGTCTAATCATCATATATCATATATGATATCAGTGAGATTACTCACCTGGATGCTAGCTGCATTTAAATCCCGGTTGTTTCTTGCCTTTGCGTGCACCGCAACCATTTTGTCCCATACCTATTTATTCATTTATATACCAAATGATAATAGGTTAATAATCATTCCAATTGACTCTAATACAATAGAGTTCAATACAATATCATTGCAAACAATGCCTAGTTAATAAACTTTCCGTTTACTAACTTTTTATGAATTTTACTATTCACCGAGGCATTCGAATCGATCTACAGTGCCCCCGAGAGGTCGAAAACTCAATATAAAAATTTTCCCAAACTTTTCAGACCATAACGAGCCTACGGTTCAAGTTTGAGCTAAAACGGACATGCCAAACAAAAGTTAGCATTTTTGATCCCCTGCCTGGCCCCTGCTTGGAGGCGCACTGCGCCTAGGGCTGGGCGCACTGCGCCTGGGCGCACCCCGCCCTGGTCCTGGGCGCACTGCGCCCTGCGCCTGGGCAGACCTCCTGGCCAGTCGCGATTTATGCACTGTAGCAAGCAGTTTTGGCCCATTAAGTCCTTAATCCAGTCCTTAATCGTTTGGGGTTTGTTTCTAGGCTAAAACCTTATACTTTAACAAGGTTTTCAACCATTCAAAACCCACTCAATCCATCATATGAAGAATTAGGGTTCTTAGTTCCAAAAACCCCAAAACTTCAAATTCATCACTAATAGCAATCTACTTCGAAAATCTTTGGTTAAGTCCTTATTAGCATGACTTAATGGAAGTATTACATCAATTTAAACACATAATCATAACTGCAAATGCAGTTTTGAGTTGCTACAAAACCCATCAAGAATAACCAAGCTATAACTTGAATTTCTAACTTTTAAAGTTTCCAAATCTTCAATCCAAAGCTAGGAATTGAAATCCAAGTTCAAAGCTTCAAGAATTCTTCCAACTTCTGCAGAATTTGTAGAGAGAAAACTCTCTCCCGTTGCTGCCCAAAATCTACACATGTGGGGAGAAATTTCCAACTATTTATACCTCCAAAATTTACAATTTTGGTCCCTAAGTTCCATTTCTTGAACTTTGGCTATAATAATCAAGTTTTATTACAATAAAACTTTCATTCTTTATACATTTGCCACAAACAACAATATTTTTCATATTTGGTCATTCACATGGTCAAATGACCAAATTACCCTTTTGTGGTAAAACGACCAAAAATCTGTTTTAATAACATTTTAAGTCCAAAACTCAAAATATTATTTCACACTAAATACTTTTCTGTCTAAAAGACCAATTTACCCTTCCAAGGTAAAATGACCATTTTACCCCTTTTTATTATATTACATAAAAAGAGTGTCTTGGCATTACAGTATCCCCAAGGAGTGCAGTCTCTAGGATTTCGGGAGGCGCACGGGTATCTACACGGAGGCGGACCTCTAACACCGCCATTTCACGCAGTTTTTTCAGGCGTGCGTTCAGGGGCAGCCCGAGAGGGCTGCCAATGCAGAGGTTTGGGCACCATTGTCCAACGTATTTTACGAGGCGGGGATATCCAAGGAGAGCCATCTCCGCGATCCACTTCACCGACTCATGCACTGCATCGTCTCCACCTCCATCTTGCATAGGGAGGGGGGAGAGAAGGTGTCTGGCGAGGACATGACTTATCTCTGAGTCCTCCTTGACCCCGCCAGGTTCCTTTACCTCCCATATGCTCTAGCCGTCTCCCTATCCACCCGCGCGATGGGTGCATCATCCAGCAGTCCACTGGCCCATGGGCATTACATCACTCGCCTGGCCCGTTCATACCGCATCCTTACCGCCGCGACTGTGGCATCCTTGACTGCTCTACCTCCAGCTCGCACTATGGCGCGAGCCCTAGAGAACATGGGGCTTATTGAGCAGCAGCGCCCAGGTCAGTACGTGCGGGTGGCGACCGAGGCCGCCCAGGACCCCCAGCCAGCATACGCCCAGCCAGGTAGGAGACGCCGGAGACCGGCAGCACCAGCACCAGCAGAGCCAGCACCACAGCCACAGCAGGAGGATCCATCGGCCATCCATCGATTGGAGGCCAGGGTCGTGAGGATGGAGGATCAGTTGGAGTAGATCGGGGAGGTACTTTTGGAGATGGCCACCCAGCAAGGACGACGCCCCCGACCATTCCCAGCCCGAGCCCACGATCATGAGGCTGGATCTTCCAGGCCACCAAGTGACGATTGATGTATTTTCCTTATTTTTTTCTTTTTTTGGATATCTGTACTGTACTTATGACACTACTATCTTTTGTTTGTTTATATTTTATTTGTTTGTTTTGTTTGCATTTAATCTTTTTTGTGAGTCATGCATGTGATACCAAATTGGAGGAGTTGTCTCAAGCAAGTGTGGGGTTACCGTGCCCCCTCCACTTGCCTTGACTACCGGCGTGTTCACTGTTGCGCTACAACTCCAGAACGCGAAATCAAGGACCTTTTTGTTCGTATTTGTACATGTGATACCGAGCACCAACCAAGAGATTTATCGTCCATAGGGGTAACTCTTTCTCCCTTGTTCTAAATAATTTTTGTACAACGGCGACGTTGTACGATTTTAAGTGTGGCGTGTGGACGGTCGAAAGAGTATTTTTTTGAAATTTTTGCAGGAAATGACCGATTTTCAAAATTCTAGCAACTTTTTCAAAAATTTTACTAGATTATAATTTTGAAATGAATAGTTTGTGATTGTTTATAGCATTAGTATTTTTCAAGAAATACTATGTAGTTGTAATCATGCTATTAGTTTAGTCAAATAAGTTGAGTTTTATGAGTCTAGAAGATTGGACTGTTTTAGGATTGGAATTTAGGAAGGAACTGTCACTCGGTGACCTTTGTTGTTCGTGTCGGTAGGTCTAAAATGGGTGGGCCTTATGCACCTTGCCACCTAAGATCGTCTGGTCTGGGATGGTATTTCTGAAAGCTCGCTACACGGACAACATCGAAAGTCATGGACAACTCTTTAAATGCCTTTAGAATCTGAATGAGTACGTACACCTCATGATGGACAGAAAATTTGTAATCAAGGGTTCTCTAGAAAGCCATGAATTCCAAAGAACATTCCGATTATGTTTTCACAAACTATTTCACTCTAACTCATAAGGTAATAAGCTTTGAAAATGAACACAGTCAAAATTTGTTTGAGTCTTAGTTAAAATCTAGTAAAAACTCTCTTGCATGGGGACAAGCAAGGCACAAGTGTGGGGTGTTTGACAACGCCTAGTAATATCACATATTTTAGTCATTGTTGAGCCCTGTTCTTAGTGAAATTATATCATATACATCGTGGTAGTCTCACTTTTCGTGCTAGCACTTGTTTGGAAAGAAATAATGAAAACAGGGACCAAAGGTATACAATTTGGAAGAATTGTGAAGATCAAGGCAAAATCAGGAAAAGACATACGCGCGCCGCGGAATTCACAAAGGCGCGACGCGGCGATGAGGCGGTGGAAAACATTCAAATGCCGAAAAAACGGGGATAAGCCCATACGCGCGCCGCGGAAATCATCTATGCGCAGCGCGGTCTCGAGATTTTTGCAACTATAAATAGAGGCTCTTAGGTCGAAAAAAAATAGTGAAAACCTGGTGTGAAATCGACCCCCAAGGCTCTTTGACTCCGAGATTTAGCTTCAGAAACCATCTTTTGGTAATTTCAAGTTTTTATCTTTAATTTTCAATTAGTTAAATAGTTAGTGGTAGTGGCTAGTGTATTTGGGAGTGACAACCATTGACATTGAGTCTTTTTTCTGTTTTTGGATCTTTTGGTTACTGTTTGAATCATTGGATCTGAGTTTGAGTTAATGAATCATTTGGTTACAAGTAATTGCTTCTTTTCAATGTTTTATGCTTGTGAATGAATTGTTGGATGTTTGGATTGTGTTTGATGCTTGATTTGCCTTTGTTTGCTTCTGATTTGAAGATATACTTCTGATTTCAGTAAGTAACAAGGTTTGGTTGGTAGTTTAAAGTTCATGCTTGCTTGGAATTGTTTTCTTTTATGATTTTTGGGATTAGTTGTCAAAAGTTAGGAACTAGGTCATCTGACTGTAGCGTGACACTGCAGTTGGTAATCTGTCAGATGTCTCAACCACGTAACTCCTGTGGATAGACCCTGACTTCCACTGTGCTAAGTGTGTGTTGGGTATTTTCTTATTTTTGACCGCATGACGACCGCTGCGATGTCACCTTGCATCCTTTGCACGTGAGTGTAAATGGACTCTCCGTCCTTTGGCTTGCCTGTCATGAGGGCTTGGACCACTTCTCACTTCTCGACACGCGCTCGCTTGCGGAACTTTTCCGCAAGGTCCTTGTGCATCTTGTAAGGCCAGTAGTCCTCGGAGAACCATTGCAATTCGGGAGTCGTGGTAGCAATCATGATGCAGGCCACTTTGGTCGCATCATCATAATGTTTTCTGTACGAGGCATATTCCTCGGGAGTAGCGGTTTCAGGGTCAACTTCAATGAGCTCAGTGTCAAGAACATACTCCTTGTTCTCAAACCTCAAAGCCATTTTGATATTCCTTATCCAATCATTATAGTTTGTGTCATCTAATGTCACTTTAGAACATAGGAAAGGATTGAAGTGACGTTAATGTTATTGGAGTGGGGTACGGATTGGGAAGCTGAAGCATCAGTAGGAGACATATATAAAAGAAGGTAGATTTAATTATATATTTAATAATCCTTAATATTAACCCAAGAATAATACTAAGGCTAGGACCCAACTATATAATTCACAACTTAGAAGAGGGATGCCGTAATCTAATTGTAAATTTTATAAAGGTAGGCGAATGACGATTCACCAATTCCACCGCGGAAAATAATCATATTATAGTGAAATTCCTAGATCTTTTGAGATTTATTGAACTGTTCAATAGCATGTTTAACCTCGGGTATGCTCCACTGTTTGTGACTGGGATGCCGAGGATCACAAACTGGATGTGAATAACCATGCAAATTAGCTTGGTACTCTCAAAGTCAATTATCATCTCTAATTGATATGTCGATAAACCACACACGCTCCATCAACAATGATAAGATTCAGAAACTCATTGCAACTCTTTATGAACCCCTATTAGTGTGCCGGTTAACCATACATGCTCCACTAATGTCTCATAAAGTGCAATGTGCAATTTCATGGATTAACATCTTTTCACATTTTTCCTAAAGTAACTAGATTGGGATTTTATGAAATGTTCTAGTACTTTGATTAATATCATTATACTTTTAATGAGATTAAGTGGTCCTATCAAACCCGTTCGGCTAACAACCCTCAACTGATCAAGAGAGCGGTGGGTGAGAATGGACACCCATTAGACCACCATTTTATAGACAGCCTCCTTATACCCTCCTTATAGACCAGCTTCGTGAATGAGGCCTACTATTGATTTGACTAACCAATTTATCTTATACATATAATATTAAATTTTAATTATAATATATATAAGATGTATTTTAAACTCTTTAAAATATTTCTAGTTTATCTATTTAATTTTTTTGAAAATTAACTCATAATTTTAAAATTAAATTTAAACCTTTAAATGATTTAATTTATCTTTTAATTAAAAAATTAATTAAATTAATTAAATGTAGATAGGCATCACAAATTAATCAAAGTAATTTAATCGTATCTTAAACTCTTTAATATTGAAAATTGCAATCAAGTGGGTTTAAGGTTTCCATTTATTAAATAATCTCAATTACCAAAAATAAAAAAACCTTCTAAACCCTAGAACAAGAATTTCACATATAAGGGGGAGGCTAAGGTTTCGAAAACCCTAGCCCTAAATTTCGATCAAGCCTCCATTTAGGGTTTACCATTTAGGGTTTAGTTTCTATAAACCCTAAATCTAAGGATTAGAATTATAGCAATTCAATAAGAAAACAGCCAAAAGCTCTGATACCACTGAAAGGTTTTCTGCAATCTATAAACTAAAACTCTAAGTTCACATGCAACCTAGAAAAGGATCTATGTTTTCTATCTTTGAACATATAATAAAATCCCTAAAGGCCAACAGAAATTTCTAAAGAAAATAATTAAGAAAACTAACTTGTAGTTTTAATCCTTGAAGCCAAGCAGCACAGGTGTCCTGCCTCAGATGAGATCACACTCAGGGAGCATGAGATGGTGGACAAAATTCCAGAGAGACAGAGTGAAGTTGGCACAGGTTTTAGGGTTTCCAGGGATCCCTATTTATAGCCTCCAGGCGGTGACAGTCAAAACCCTAGACAAGCCTAAATTTGGATAAGCCTTTTATCATTTGGACCAAGACTTTTAAACCCTTATTAGGGTTTCGAAATTAAGAGTGTTCCCACTCCTTAATTTTGCCACCTGCTATATGACTTGGCCAGTGCTCACTCAACTATTGAGTAATTACAAAACCAGTCCCTGCACCTTTAATTAATTAAATTAATCACTAAATTAATTCCAATTAATTCTAGATTAATTTCTAATTAATTAATATAGTTTCTAATTAATATATGATCATTTTAATATATTAATAAACTATTTATTTTATTTCTATTAATTTATTAATCATATAATAAATCAATCTTTCTCTCTACTGAACTTTCTACCAAACCTCTAGCTATGAGGGCAACCCAAATGGACTTTGCTTCTATTAATAAGATAAATACAAATTATAAGTCATGGCTTAGACACCTAATCCAACAAAGGCAAGGGTAAGGAGGCTTCGGGACATTAGATATCCACTTCTAGTACAAGGTGAGTACATAGTGCATTTTTTTGGATACATGTCACAAATGCCCAAGTTTATTTGATAATATGCTTACATGTTTTGAAATAAATTCTACCAAAAAGGCTTTATGTTTATATGAAAGTTTTAATTATGGAAGGGTTATTAAACTCGTAATTGGCTCAAAGGAAATTACTAGTTAAGTACATGAAATATTTTGCATGTTTGGAAAGAGTTTTGTTCAAAGTAATTTATAATTATTTGGAAGCTTGAATTATGAAAGTATGGTTTTAAATGTAAGAAATGGTGAATACACACAAGCTTATATATATGATGGCTTTGAGTAATAAATATATGTTTATTTAATGTTATGTAATGTTTTGTAAATTAATACATAAGTAAGTATGTAAGACACAAAGTATGAAGTGGGTGCACTTCTAATGTAATATTCTTAAAGAAAGATCTAAACTATGATAGGTATGTTTATAAGTAAGTATGTAAGACACAAAGTATGAAGCGGTGTTGAATAATGTTTTTTTATGTTTTTATGTGACCATCACTGAAATAAGTCGAAATGTTTTTTAACAAATATTATCAGTTTATTTCAGGTTGCGTAAATTCGAGATCAACCAAACCGAGATCAACCAAACCTGAGAAAGTGACGCTATGTACCAAAGAGCAAAAATGTCACCCAGCTACAGCAATCGTGACCCGACAGCACATGTGTCGCGACGTGAAGAAAAACAAAAGAAGTAAAAGGCAGCAAACAGCGCAGATCGCGACCCGATCTCAACCCGGATCGCGACCCGATCGAAATGACAAACGCGTGACGCTGTGCTGACCAAAGATCGCGAGCCGATGGCAACCCGACGAGATCGCGACCCGATCTCTTTACCAATCGCGACCCGACGAGATCGCGACCCGATATCCATGTAGATCGCGACCCTACCCACCAACCACAGTCCACTGAGTCGGGTAATGGCCAGCACAAAAGCGCAATTCACTCAAGATCGCGACCCGATCCTATAGAGGATCGCGACCCGATCTCACCTGGACAGAACTATAAATTGAGGCTCTCTCTTGCTGATTTTGTACAACTTACACATATAAACCACAAGCACACCCACGACCAAACACCTCAAGACTCTCAAATTTCTGCATTTGGCAACAAAAACCAAACCGCACAACCGCAAGAAACAAAACATCCACCCGACACCAAAACTTCAAACCTCTAAACAACCTCTATCCGACACCAAACTTCAAACCTCTAAACAACCTCTACCCGACACCAAAAATCACCAAAAACTCATCCTACCGCAAAGAACAAGGATCGACACATCAAGAAAAACGCCACTTTCTTCCGTCATCGATAAGTTCTTTTGAAATTATAATTCCAATAATTTATCTGTGTCGTTATTGATTTATTTAAACTGTTATAAATCAACTGTACCAAATATCCAATACATCCTAATTGAACCTCGACAACGAAAACATATGTGGACTGTATTTAACCGAGACATCTAACTTCTAACTTCTAACCTTTTTATTTATTGTAAAAAACACTTTATCGTTGATAATGGCGTTTATTACATCTAACTTCTAACTTCTAACTTCTAACCTTTTTATTTATTGTAAAAACACTTTATCGTTGATAATGGCGTTTATTACATATAACCTCTAACTTCTAACATTTACTTTATTTACCGCTTTCTGTCAATTTAAATACTGTCTAGTTTAGATTTACTGCTTTATTTTATTTATTTATAGCTTTAGTAACTTAATTTTAGTTTATTTTTATTCCGCATATTATAGATAAAATACATATCTGTCACACAGTAATCGGCTTAAAAACCTTATTCGTGGAGATCAGTTATCGTATTTTCAACAATTGGTATCAGAGCTCGTGTGATTTAATCTGAAATTTTTGTCGAAAACTTTTGTGTAGCGTTTTTATAAACCACCAATAAGTTTTCTTTAAAAATTTCATCTTAATATCACTTGTTCAAAAATCAAACAAAAAAATTAAAAAAAAAAATTTTTTTACTTGTGTGATTTATTTTGAAAATTTTTGTCGAAAACTTTTGTGTAGCGTTTTTATAAACCACCAATAAGTTTTCTTTAAAAATTTCATTTTAACATCACATTTTCGTTAACAAAAAAAAAAACAAAATGTCTTCCGCAAACTACTCAAACATAAATTCTGTATCTATTGCTAACAGTATAGGTTCAGGTACTCGAACACCCATTCTTATTCCCGAAGAATATAAATCATGGGTAGGTCGTATGAATCTTCATCTCAACTCTATAAGTGAAGATGTGTGGAAATGTGTAGACGGATCTCTACCAGATAACATGACCTCTCTTACGAGTAACTTGGATATACTGAATGAAAGGAAGAAACTTGAACTTCAAGCCAAAAAGGAGCTTGTGTCTGGAATACCCCACAGTATTCTAAGCCAAATGAATGATATAATCCTTTTAACTGCAAACCAAATTTGGCAAACTTTGAAAAATCGTTTTGAAGGAAATGAGAGAATCATTGGAAACAAGAAAACATCTGTTTTAAACGAATTTGACAACTTCAAAATGTTTTCACATGAGACCATCCATGATGCTCATGACAGGTTCAATCTCATTACCATCAAAATGAATAATTTAGGCATCAAAAAGTCACAGCATGAGATAAACCTCAAATTTTTAAACAACCTTTATGAAAGCTGGAAAATGGTCAAACTCATCATCCAGGGAAATCCGGCAATTCATACTGAATCTTTGTACAATATGTACGGAGAATTACAATCGTATGAATCCTCGATTGACCCACCAACGTCTACTTCTTTTGGAGGACCACTTGCTTTGTTGTCAACATCCTCTCAAAACCAAACACATTTTCATGATCAAAGTCAAATTGATTTAAATCAAAACCAAGCTTTTTCAAGTAATTCTTGTGACTTGTCTGATCCAAATAATGAAGCTGATTACCAACAATTGTGCGCTTTGGTAGCAAACACTAATCTCGAAAGATTTTTGCCACATCATAATCAATCAAACTTCAGACCAAATATTCAACAAAGATCCACTTTTGGACAAAACTTTCAGAATCGTGGCTTTCAAAATAATCACAACTCTTATAATAACCAAAGTTCTGGATTTCAGCAAAATCATTCAAAACCATCTCAACAGAAACAAACTCAAACATCTGAAAGACCACCCGTTAAGAGCCAAAAGGCTGACAATAACGATGATGATGATGACGTAATCATTTGTCACAAATGCAAAGGACTAAATCATTATGCCCGAGATTGTCGAGCCAAAGTCAAAGTGAAAGACTCAGCCTACTATGCTCAAAAAGACGAAGAGCTGAAGAAACAAGAACAGAAAGCAAAGCAAAAAGCTTTGATGGCATTCCACGAACCTAGCGTGGAATACTGGCCAACTTCTGATGATGAAACAGATACTGAACCAGCTCAGTCAAACTTCTGCTTCATGGCTGACAATGAACCAACCACAAGAGCTCCATATGTCATCGATCAGGTATGGTCTATGATCTCAGATCTCGGTCTTTCAAGAACACCATTTGAGTCCCACATGACTAACATTGAGAACAGTCTAAAAGCTGATCTCAGACTGTATCATGACACAATAGTCAAATCCGATATCTACAAATCTGAATTACAAACCTTGCAACTCAGATTTGGAGAATCCACAAGGACTAGAGACAAACTTGAAAGAGACATTGAACGAAAATCTGAAGAAAATAATCACGTCCTAGAACAATTAAATGAAGCTCTAAAACAAAAAAGGGACTTAGAAATAAAAAATCAATCTGTTTTTTCATCTGAAATAAAAGATACCTTAGAAAAGGAAGTCCTTCAGTTAAAACAAAAAATTCAAGATTTAACTGACAAAAACACTAGTTTAAATCTAAAACTAGATGATTCTTCAAAGCAAATCAAATTTCTTGAATCCGAAAATCAAAGATTTCAAGGAAAACTGGATTCTATCAATATTGCCAGAAAATTGAGTGATGATGTTTTCACTAAAGCAAACAACTTAGGAACTAGCAAAATTGATACGAATTATAAACCAGGAATTGGAAGAGAATCTTTTGAAAATGAAGCGACTGAAAAGAAAAATGGGACAATTAGTGAAAACTCTAAATCGCCTCAACCAGATTTTTTCTCATCTGCTAATGAGGACGATTCAGATGATGAAACAGTTATCAACTGTAGCCCAGATGATACCTTTTTCAACAAATCATTCAAAAGAGTTGTAAAATCTGAATCAGACTCTGCTAGTTCAGTAACTCATCAATTGAGATCTACTAAACTAACAAGGAATGATGGCACAATCAAACTTGAAAATTTCTTAAATGGAGAAAATTCTGATCATCAAAATGGTAGTACTTCTGTTCCAACTGTCTTTCCCTCCTTAAACTCAACCTTTATTGGAAAGAACAGTCTGGGACAAAAGTATTCAAAGAAACAACAGACAAATAAACAACCCATTCAAGTTGTCTTTAAACCAAAAGAACAAAGCAAGCCCAAAGTTTTCAAAGAAACCCAAGAGAAATCTTTGAAACCAGTCGCTGTGCCACAAAAACAAACCTTTAATCCAAAACAAAAACCGATTCAAAGTCACTTTCAAAAGATAAACTTCAATCTCTCAAGGAACTTTCAGAAACCATCATTTCACCAAATTCCATTCCATCATCAAAGTGTTTTCCAAAACCATTCAGATCCCAGATACAAAGAAAGGTTATCAAACAGATCTTCACATATAGGATACTTTTCACAAAATCAGAAATCATTTCAAATGACAGGTTTTCAAAAACAAATCTCACTTTGGGAAAATCTAATAAATCAACTTAAACCTCAATCATTCCGTCCAATCAACAAATATTACAATGATTCCAAGTTATCAAAAACCATTAACAAATCAGGACCCACCATGGTTTGGGTACCTAAACTTTCTGTCTAATTACAGGCACTTTGTGCTGGAGAGCCCAAGGATGGCACATGGTATATCGACAGTGGCTGCTCCAAGCATATGACAGGAAACCAGAGCTTTCTACGAGACTTCAAACCCACAGAATCCAAACAAGATGTTACTTTTGGAAATAACATGACTGCAAGAATCAAAGGTTATTGAAACATAACAAATGGTCACTTCACCATCAAGAAAGTAGCCTATGTTGACGGCCTGAAACACAACCTAATCAGCGTATCACAACTCTGTGACAACAATCATGAAGTTCTTTTCACCAAACAACGAAGCATAATCACAGATGCCAAGACCAAAGCCATTCTAGTTAATTCTGATCGTTTAGGCAACATGTATCCACTAGATATGGACCTTATCTATGGAAAACCAAACATCTGTCTCTTATCCAAAGCTTCAGCTGATATTAGCTGGTTGTGGCATCGTCGTCTTTCCCATCTCAACTTCGGCTACATCAACAAGTTGATTGCAAATGATCTTGTTCGTGGACTGCCACTTCTGAAACTTGATAATGAAACTCTTTGTGCAGCTTGTGAAGGAGGAAAACTGTCCAAATCCTCTCATAAAAGCATTTCTGAATCTAGTGTATCCGAACCACTAGAATTACTGCACATTGATCTTTGTGGCCCTGTAAAAACCCAAAGCATAAAAGGGAAGAAATACATCCTTGTTATTATTGATGGATACTCACGCTTTACTTGGGTTTTCTTTTTAAGGTTAAAGTCAGAAGCACCTGAACAAATGATCAACTTCATCAAACAGATTGAATTAAAGCTCAAACAACCAGTTCGTAGAATCCGAAGTGACAATGGATCTGAGTTTAAAAACATAACTCTAGATTCATTTCTCAGAAACAAGGGAATTGAACACGACCTGTCTGCTCCATACACTCCACAACAGAACGGAGTAGTTGAAAGAAGGAACCGAACTCTGTGCGAAGCTGCAAGATCAATGCTTATCTTTGCTGATCTACCTCAATACTTCTGGGCAGAAGCAATAGCCACAGCTTGCTACACTCAAAATCGTTCTTTAATCCATAAACATCTTCATAAAACACCATATGAAGTCATTAACAACCGAAAACCTAACATCAAATTCTTTCATATTTTTGGTTGTCGATGCTTCATAAAGAATAACAAAGATCACCTTTCAAAATTTGAATCAAGATCAGACGAAGGAATTTTCCTTGGTTACTCTTTTACCTCAGCTGCTTATCGAGTACTGAACAAACGTACCAGAGTAATTGAAGAAAGTACCGATATTCATTTCGATGAATTTTATGTCAGGAAATTGGATCGTAAACATTTTGGTTCTAAAATGATCGATAATATTTTTCAAAATCCAATTCAACAAAATCCATCTACGGACATAGAAATTGATCTTGATTTACTTTTTGAACAACCCAAAACCGCTTATAGTTCTGAATTTCTAACATCTACTACTATTCCTACAAGAAACTCCGATGCAGAAACTTCACAATCAAACCAAAAAAATACAGATCAAGTCGAGGGGGAATTACCAACACTAAATTCCTCTTTGAACACTCCCAATCCACCTGTCCAAAATGATCCCAGTGCATCATCTATGGGGGAACCTTCTTTACCTCATTCTCACCCTATAATCCAAAAAGACATATCTGACAACAACCAAAATCTATTCCCAACAGAATCACCTGACCAAGAAGAACAATGGTACATAGAAACACCAATCGAAATACCTGAAAAAACTCGCCTAAACAAATGGACTAGAAATCATCCTGCAGAACAAATCATAGGGGATCCCAATTCTAGTATTCAAACAAGAGCCGCTACCTCAAATGAATGTTTATACGGAGCATTCTTATCCATGACCGAACCCAAAACCATCCATTCAGCTCTCAAAGATCCAGACTGGGTCAAAGCCATGCAAGAAGAACTAGCTGAATTCGAAAGAAACCAAGTATGGGATCTTGTTCCTACTCCTCCCGATGTTACTGTAGTAGGTTCAAGATGGGTTTTCAGAAACAAAACTGATGATCAAGGCATAGTCTGTCGAAACAAAGCAAGACTTGTCGTCAAGGGCTATTCACAACAAGAAGGAATTGACTACGATGAAACTTATGCTCCAGTTGCAAGACTCGAAGCCATTCGTATCTTTCTAGCATATGCAGCTCACAAGAACTTCAAAGTATTTCAAATGGATGTAAAATGTGCATTTTTACATGGAGAGATTGATCGCGATGTGTATATTCAACAACCTCCAGGTTTTGAAGATCCACAGTTCCCAAATCACAGTTTTAAGTTACAAAAAGCAGTTTATGGCTTAAAACAAGCACCTCGAGCCTGGTATTCAACTTTGTCAACATTTCTAGAAGAATCAGGATTCAAAAGAGGTTCAATTGATCAAACTCTCTTTCGTAAAATCTTTAATAAACATCTGTTAATCGTTCAAATATATGTCGATGACATTATTTTCGGTTCTACTGATGAATCTTTGAGTATCAAGTTTGCAGATTTGATGAAGAGCAAATTTGAGATGAGCATGATAGGAGAAATGACTACTTTTCTTGGACTTCAAGTCAAACAATCATCAGATGGAATTTTCATCAATCAAGAAAATTATGTCAAAAATCTTCTAACTCGTTTTTCCCTTGATAAATCCAATACAGCAAAAACCCCAATGGCCCTTGGTTACAAATTAGATGCTGATTTAAATAGCAAGCCTGTTGATCAAAAGAAATATCGAGGAATGATAGGATCACTCCTATACCTTACAGCCAGCAGACCCGACATCATGTTTTCTACATGTGTCTGTGCCAGATACCAAGCCAATCCTATGGAATCTCATGCCATAGCTGTGAAAAGAATTTTCAAATATCTTAAAGGAACTCCATCTCTTGGCCTTTGGTATCCAGCTAACTCTTATTTTCAGCTTAACGCCTTCACCGACTCCGACTATGGAGGATGCAGACTAGACAGAAAAAGCACATCTGGTTCTTGTCAATTTCTAGGAGGCATACTGGTAAGTTGGACTTCAAAGAAACAATCATGCGTGTCCACTTCAACTGCAGAAGCTGAATATGTAGCCGCCGCAAGCTGTTGTTCACAAGTCATGTGGATGCAAACTCAATTACGTGACTATGGCTACAAAGTATCACAAATTCCCATATTTTGTGACTCAACCAGCGCAATTGCCATTTCTCACAATCCCGTGCACCATTCCATGACAAAGCACGTCGACATTCGATATCATTTCCTCAAAGACAACATACAAAAAGGTCATATCGAATTGCACTTCATAAACACCGAAGATCAAATTGCCGATGTCTTTACTAAGGCTCTAGACGAAACCAAGTTTCAATACTTCCTAGGCCGTCTAGGAATGTTGAATCCAGATAACACCCATCCCTAATCTCTTACTTTTTGTTTGTACAAAAGAGTGTTTACTTTCATTCAAAAAGAAAATCCAAAAACATTCAAATAACAAAAATTTTACCAAAAACATTCAAATAACCAAAATCTTCAAAAACATCCACATAATCAAAAATCTCAAAAAAATTTAGGATAAAGTTTTATCTTTTTAAATCTTTACAAAACCATGTGATTAACATCTTCTTGACTAAATTTTCAGATACTTATGCTCGATGAATGTTCTCAGTAATATTGATTCTTAAATTAAAGTGAAGGTTCAAATCTCAAAATTTTCGTTATGAACATTCTCCTATTCCCTTTGAATTTATTTCAATTATAACGATTTAATCTATTAAGGGACATAAGATCAGGAGATTCAGATGAAAACCAAACCCATGTGACAAATTGTGCCTCGTCTTTAACTGCTAAGTGGAATTCATTTCTGTGAGCAAAGGTGTTTTCTTGATGACTTATAGGATTTATAATCTTATACCGTGATGCTAGTCTCATTTTTGCTTAGATATCAAAATGACCAAGGACGATACAATCATTTCCTTATATATTAGACAAACTGTCTTTTATATCACCTATCCCTATTCTCAATCAAGCCACATCAAGAAAAGCTTCATCATCTGGCATAACGAATCTGACAAAAGAAGAAACGACAAAGTCATATCCAACAAATGCTGTCAACAAATCACAATTGGTAACCACATCAGATATCTATTACACAATGTGTATTCGCACAAATCAAGAAAAGATAAAGACAAAGGTGAACACATCACCAAAGAAAAAGAAGATTTACAACAACAATCCATCAAGACAGACATCTCTCAAACAACGAATTCTCAAAAGCGTTATCAAATATAGCTGTCAAAACCAAAGATTTATCGGGATACTGTAGCCTTCATAATTGAAAATTCTTAGTTGCAAACTGCACTATGAAAATTCTAAACCCTTCTACATGTATTTACCGACGGAGAGAGAGTGAACATCAATGGCATGAATGAAGAAACCCTCTGAGTAATGCCGAAACCAGTCTTATGTGATTGATTATCTAATATGAAGACCAAGTGACTAAAGTATATAGGTATAAATCCACATTAAGCATAAGTCAACACCTTCAAACTGAGAGATATCACTCATCCTTAGTGATTATACACCAGTTCTGCACCCAGAACAAACAAACACCTCAGTCAAGTGTGAGCTATACCTATGAGCGTTCATCTGAATCGACCTATTAAGATCACTTGTCGTCTTTATAAATGCTATAAAATCTTGAATATTATGAAAATACATATACAAAAACCTTTTGATAATCGAACTCGAGACTTTGATTCAGAAACAAATATTCTTGACAAACATTTTTCAAAACATAAGTAAAGTCTAGTCACACTCTTTCAAAACAAGTGATATGGTTTTATAAATGTCTTATCCAAATTTCAAGAATTTCAATCAAACATTTTTCTCCTCATTTCATTAATGATCACATAGGGGGAAATTGTTGAATAATGTTTTTTTATGTTTTTATGTGACCATCACTGAAATAAGTCGAAATGTTTTTTAACAAATATTATCAGTTTATTTCAGGTTGCGTAAATTCGAGATCAACCAAACCGAGATCAACCAAACCTGAGAAAGTGACGCTATGTACCAAAGAGCAAAAATGTCACCCAGCTACAGCAATCGCGACCCGACAGCACATGTGTCGCGACGTGAAGAAAAACAAAAGAAGTAAAAGGCAGCAAACAGCGTAGATCGCGACCCGATCTCAACCCGGATCGCGACCCGATCGAAATGACAAACGCGTGACGCTGTGCTGACCAAAGATCGCGAGCCGATGGCAACCCGACGAGATCGCGACCCGATCTCTTTACCAATCGCGACCCGACGAGATCGCGACCCGATATCCATGTAGATCGCGACCCTACCCACCAACCACAGTCCACTGAGTCGGGTAGTGGCCAGCGCAAAAGCGCAATTCACTCAAGATCGCGACCCGATCCTATAGAGGATCGCATCCCGATCTCACCTGGACAGAACTATAAATTGAGGCTCTCTCTTGCTGATTTTGTACAACTTACACATATAAACCACAAGCACACCCACGACCAAACACCTCAAGACTCTCAAATTTCTGCATTTGGCAACAAGAACCAAACCGCACAACCGCAAGAAACAAAACATCCACCCGACACCAAAACTTCAAACCTCTAAACAACCTCTATCCGACACCAAACTTCAAACCTCTAAACAACCTCTACCCGACACCAAAAATCACCAAAAACTCATCCTACCGCAAAGAACAAGGATCGACACATCAATAAAAACGCCACTTTCTTCCGTCATCGATAAGTTCTTTTGAAATTATAATTCCAATAATTTATCTGTGTCATTATTGATTTATTTAAACTGTTATAAATCAACTGTACCAAATATCCAATACATCCTAATTGAACCTCGACAACGAAAACATATGTGGACTGTATTTAACCGAGACATCTAACTTCTAACTTCTAACCTTTTTATTTATTGTAAAAAACACTTTATCGTTGATAATGGCGTTTATTACATCTAACTTCTAACTTCTAACTTCTAACCTTTTTATTTATTGTAAAAACACTTTATCGTTGATAATGGCGTTTATTACATATAACCTCTAACTTCTAACATTTACTTTATTTACCGCTTTCTGTCTATTTAAATACTGTCTAGTTTAGATTTACTGCTTTATTTTGTTTATTTATAGCTTTAGTAACTTAATTTTAGTTTATTTTTATTCCGCATATTATAGATAAAATACATATCTGTCACACAGTAATCGGCTTAAAAACCTTATTCGTGGAGATCAGTTATCGTATTTTCAACAAGTGGGTGCATTTCTAATGTAATAATCTTAAAGAAAGGTCTAAAGTATGATAGGTATGATATGTTGTGTTCTTGCTAAGAATTTTTTTTTTATATGGCCTTGAAAAGTATTTGTCTAGACACCTTCGAAGAATCGTTGGGATGGTACCTCCCTTCGTAAAGCGGTCATCTCCAACCTCCAATTGGGAAAGGCCCATTGGAGTGACCTAAGTGAGAAAGGCCCCCTAACTTATGTTGTTTTATTGCTTACACATTAGAGGGAAATGCCCAAGGTGATAAGAAAACAAACGAGAGGGCCATATCAATTATGTTGCTAGACCCCAAGGAAAGCAAGTAAGTCAATAGTAATGTAAGTACAAAAAGTATGCTTGAACTTATGCATTTCCGTTGCATTGCATATGGTAGAATGATAGTAAACGAAATATAAAGGTGTGCTACGTAAGTATATGTCATTGATGATAAGTAAAGTTTTATGCCATGAATGGTTTTGAAATATTCTAATATGAGTGAAATTGTGTTATAAATTAATATGTTTTTTTTAATTGGGGATATAAAGCCTTTCAAATAAGAATTTTGAATTAAATGTTGAAGTGACAGGTTTCAAATGAGTATGTTAAAAAGGATGCTTAGATATTTGAAAATTTGTTCCAAAACAATGTTTTATTACTTTTGGAAACACTGATACTCAAGACTTGTTATTTAGAAAATGATTAAAAATCTAGCATTATGCTTTGTGTCTAAAACCTATGTAGCTCACGAGACGAAAGTCTTACGTAGCTTTTTTATGTCATTGACATGTATCCAGGTATCGAGACAGATTGAAGGACATGTACTTAGTGTGAGCCACCGCAGTATTAGAAGACATATAATGATATTTATAGAAGTGGAAAGTGCAAGTTAGTTAATTGCAATATAGTTATTTGATTTAAGTTATGTAAGAATTATATTCTATGTCTTACTATGGTTGTGATTATTGGTTTGTAACACCTATTTAAAGTGTTCTTATATCTTTTGACAAAGTTTTAATTGGGACCAAAAATTTTATAAATCTAAAATACGTTTTGAGAACTGACAATATTGGAAATATCTTTTAAAAGAATGTAATAAAGTGGGGTGTTACACTCTATATTTTTAGTTTTCTCTAATTTTTAAAAAGAGGTTGTATTATCCTCCACTCGCAAACAATAGACTCCAACCGAGGAGGTGGGTTGACAACTGCTTACATCGACAACATTGAGAATTTAGGAGATGTCAAATCCTAGGCCCTTGTTGAGAAAAATATTTACACACTAATGAACACCAAACTGTATCAGTCTAAACACCAACATAATAGCAAGTGAAATTATTACAATTTGAAAGTGTCAAAAATCAAATTTTAACTCTATATACAACTACCTTTCGGAGAACCAAGAAAACAAGGCTAATGACGATAATATTTTCAATAAAGCTCTTGACGAATATCGTCTGACCTTCAACGGGCGGTGTTTAGGCGTATCGTCTGCCTTTGGGGTAAACGACGTTATCATTTTTGCCATTTAATTTTTGTTTTTAGGACTACTAGTTTATTCAAATTCTGGTATTTAGGTTTTTAATTCTCATTTGTAGTTGTGTGTTTTTTAATGAAATGTTATTTTTAGTTTTAAGGTTATTTATTACATTTTAAACTAGTTAAACATTTAAGTTAAATGTTATTTTTTATTTTATTTTGTTTTATTTATTTAGTTTTAATATAAAAAAGATGATGTAGCATTGTGTGTTAGGAGGGTTGACAAATATGAGTTTCTAGTGTTGTGTGTTGGAAAAGATGAAAATGAGAGAAGAGTGAAAAGCTGATATGACATTTTGGATTGAGAAAGACCCACTCCCCCACCTTTTATTACAAAATATGAAAAGTCCTGATTTGGCATGAATGCAAAATAAGAACATCATAAACACTCAAGAACAATATGCAATATGTTGAATGATTCATAAATGTGAGAGAGTACAAAAGATCATGCTCCGATGGTATGGAAACCCGGGCAACGCATGACAGACACAATATCCCTCACATTGTGATATCTCTCAACCTAAAATGTTGGTACATGCATCGAGTCTTGTATGTTATGCATCAAACACGAACCCGCACATGGCGGTGTAGTGAACAAATTGGTCCCGGCTTGTACCGACGGTACCGCTTTATAAAAATTTTCGAACCCACTTCATCTTTACATTACTCCATGTACCCTAAGTGTATATTGTGTTTATTTGCTCATACATGACTTATTTGGTATGTGATGTTGATTGAGAATTACTTTGTTGAAATTATATGTCTGATTATATAAATATCTTAAATTATGTGAATTTCTCTTGTGGAATTAATTTTATCAATTTTTAAATGTTTGAGTTTTTGTTTGTTTGTCATGATTTGAGATAGTTGAAGTTATATCCTCAATTGTATCCACTGAATTGGTATAATTGTTATGTCTCAATATTTTGTCTTACTTGAGTTTGATAATACTTACTTCACAATATGATTATTTGATTATTAATAATTAGTTTATTTTAATAATTTGTTTATTTTAACTGTTGACTATGAGATACGTCGAGTAAATTGATTGTTTTCATAGAAATTTATGTTTGGATTTTATTCCTAGTTATTTGAGCAATTTGTCTTATGTTTGTTGCTATAAGAAACTTTTTTTTGTAACTTGTTTTATGGAAATTTACTTGGATTGTTTGGAATATTTGTCTTTGTTGAATCTCACTTAATTGTAAATAAAGACTTATGCAAAGTGTCATCTGGCAAACATGTTCAACTAGTGGGATTGGCCCTGCGTTGCGGCGGGTTTATGAAAATCTATATTTTGGACACTGTTTTTGTAAAGGTCTCTTGCCTAAGGTCTATTTCGATAACTTTTTTGAAACATGGGAAGCATGTGTAAATTTGCTATTAGACAAACCATTTTTGTAAATTTGTCAAACCCGTATACCGTTTATGTTATTTTCCTATTAGGCATTGATCACATTAATAATTTTTTTTAAAAAAGGGACCACTTAAAAAATTTCAATTAGACGAGTCCTTTTTGTAGTTCTCTTTGAATACAGGAGCAATTTTAGTAATTTTTTTAAATAGGTAGACAATTTCTGCAAACTCGCTATTAAACAGGTATCATTTTTGTAACTTTATATAACACATGGACCATTCCTATAAAGTTTCTATTTGAAAAGGACCATTAATGTAATTTGGTGAAATGCAAGGGCTGTTCATGTAATGTGTCTATAAATTAAGGAGCTATTTTATAAATTGGAAGCATTTAAAAGGACAAAAATTACACGATTTTCCTAAATCTTCCTGTAAATTATATATATTTATTAATTTTTTAGAATCTTACGATTAATATTATTTTTCGTACTTGATTTTGTCAGGTTTATAAAGACAGACTTATTCAAGTGGTTAATTACAATATAGATGCATAACATACAAGACTCGATGCATGTACCGGCAATTTAAAAGTTTGTTTCAGACCGCTAGATGACACTTTGGATAGGGTGGGACGACACTTTCATTAGGCATGGCCGAGGGGTGTGTGATGGACTAAGAGCTGGTGGGCCTGACCTATTTGGGATGTTGCTCGTTGTTGTTTGGGTTGAGGTAGAGGTGCACAAAAAGAAACGGTTTTTTAAAAAATGGAAATCGGTTTTCTAATAAACAATTTTTTAACGTAACCGATTTTTTATCCTAGTTTTTAATAGGTTAATCGAATCAAACCGGTTTAAAAATCGAAAAAAAACTGGTCTAGTACTCAATTTTATTTTAAAAAAAACGGTCAAGACCGGTTAAGTTTTAACGGAAACCGGTTGGACCAAAACTGTTATTTTTTTAAAAAACCGGTTCTTAAAAAACCGAACCCGTTAAGAACCAGCTTTGGTGCACCTCTACCAATCAAGTATTGGACTGCCCGCCCAATATTGTTGTTTACAAATAGTCATAATAAATTGAACAATGTCATTATAAAGTCAAAATAAAAAACAAAAAATACTAGAAAATAAAAACCTTAACTTCTACTCGGTATTTTACAAATTTACAATAAAAACAGAAAATAAGAACCCTAACTATTACAAGCATAACCTCAAAATTTAGCCAACTAAAATACATACATTTTAATAGCTTAAACGTTCGTTCAAACACGATCCAAACCAAACAGCAACAACACATGGACAAAATTACATCCTAATGTAACAACTTTCATGGTTCTTTATTAGAGTATGTATGTGATCAGTAACATAATACTACCTTGAGTAGATAGTAAAATTATAAAAACCGTTAAACTTTAAAATTTATATCTTTAACTTAAAGTAGTTTGATTGTACTCATGGACACCAAGAACACTGACCATGAATAGTCAAAATAAAACAAAATGATCAGAAAAGTCTAAAATTTTCTCTATATTATTGTTCGGGAATATATGATTCCAAAAACACTTATGATATACCAGAAATCAACGATAGTATGTTAAAATTATGTACCTTATTGTGTAGGAATCCTTTGATGTAGGAAAAAGTAATTAATTTTGATTATGGGTATCGGTATCGCTCAAAGTAGATATAACATTAATAGAGGACTCGGAAGAAAGCTTGGAAGAAATTATAATCAGAGCCTTGAATCAGTTGTCTCCGGAAAGGCAACTAGAAATTTCAAGACAAAGAAGGGCAGAACTAGTCCTTGCAGAAGTCCTATAAATGGGATTACCGCAATCCCAAGGGAGAGGTAGAGTATTGAAGATCTTGAAGGTATGAGCTGGAACATCAGGCCAGCATCAATCACCACAGTTAGAATACCAGCCAAGGTCGAAGTTAATCACAGGCTATGTGATTAACTTCCACCCTGGCTGGTATTCTGACTGTGGTGATTGATGCTGGCCTGAGGTTCCAGCTCATACCCTGATCTCAAAGAAGATTGGGATATAATGTCGGCGGATGCAAGTGATCAAGATACTGTATACAGTATCTCTGAAGGGGAAGGAGGAGCTACATTCTCAAACATTGGTGCAATGGTTGAAGAATCCCCTTTAGAAGAAAATGCATTCGTCCTAACACAAGGTGAGACTGAAGAAACATGTTACATGTTCCACCCAGAAAGTCAAGAAGACATCTACAGGAGAGTCCAAGAATACGTTGTCCCAAATGCAAAATCACTTCGTGCGCTCTTTGTGCACCATATTACCTCAGAAAGACGGTGTCGGTAAAAAAGCACAAGGAACCAGAAATTACGGAACAGAAGGGTTTTATTTTGAAAATGTACATACAGTAGGATAACGAATGGAAGCAAGCTATTAAAGATCAAGCGTTCGTAGCCATTCTTCACGTTCTTTGACTGGTTCCTTGTATAAACGATATTACTGTAAATAATTCTAGAATATAATTATTCTAGAATATAATTCTATCTTTGGTAGTTAGTTCTAATCTTCCTGTAATTTAGGATCTATTGCTGTATTCCTGTAATTAGCTGTAATTAGGCCTTATTTGTTTCCTTTCTTCGTGTATATATTTTGCATACCTTTTCCTTTTTCAATAATAAGCTTTCATATGGTATCAGAGCAGAATCGATCTCTCTAATATATTCACTCCTCTTATCATCTACTCATCTCTTCTATATCTTGAATCATGCCTGTTACACAAGAAAACTCAAATACTACTCTGATCGATGCTAATCATGTCGGAAACAACATAACCCTCGTTTGTTTTCCTGCTACCTTGAAACTTACCTCCACCAATTATTTAGGTTGGAAAACACAGGTAGAAGCCCTTCTTGATGGCCTTGATCTTTACAAATTCATTGATGGCACTCATCTTGCGCCTCCATCAACCACTGCAGCAGATGGATCTAGCGTCCCACACAAGGATTTCTCACTCTGGTTCCGCCAAGATAAATTATTATTTGGAGCCTTAGTTGGCAGCCTATCACCACCGATCATCCCTTTGGTCACAAATGCCACATCGTCTTTTAAAGCCTGGAAGATTTTGGGTAATACTTACGCTTCACCATCAAGAAGACATATCAAACAGTTGCAACACCGTCTAAAGCAATGCAGCAAAGGGTCTAATCAGTCCATTACTGATTATATGCAACAAATCAAAACCATTGTTGATGAACTTGCAATACTTGGGAAGAAATTGGATCCTGAAGATGTCACAGATACCATCCTAGCAGGTCTCGATCAAACAACTTATAAGCCGATCCTTGATGCCATCTGTGCTCGTGACACTCCTATATCCTTTAATGAGCTTCATGAAAAACTCATAAATCACGAGTTATCATTGGCTCAACTTGTGGCTGCCTCTTCTGTTCATCAACCGGCAACAATGTTTATGGCACATCAGAAACCATCCAACAGGCCCTGGAACAACAAACAACAGACAAAGAATGACCCCCAGAATCATCAAGGAACTGGAATTCTTGCAACTCCAACCACACACTCTCGTCCCTTTCTTGGTAAATGCCAATGGTGTCATGTCAGAGGTCATTCTCTTAACAACTGCATGGTATTCAAGAAAGTTAATCCACACATTACGGTTCCCACATATAATCAATACACGAATGCAAACCCTCAAGTACACACTATGGGAACACAAGATGGAGCTTCTGCCAATTGGTTGTTTGATAGTGGAGCTTCTCAGCATGTGACTAATGATTTGGCAAACCTCTCATTTCATGCTCCATATGATGGCATAGAAGAGTTAGTGATTGGTGATTGTTCGTGCTTATCTATCTCTCACATTGGTTCTGTTACTTTACACACTTTTAATTCTTCCCTCATCTTAAAATATGTTCTTCATGTTCCTTCCTTATCATGAAATATTATTTCAATCTCTCGTCTTTGTCATGATAACAAACTACTAATAGCATTCTTCTCCTTTTTTTCTTCTTAAGGATCTCCATTCCAACAAACTACTTCTTCAAGGAGTAGCCAGTAAAGGTGTCTATGAGCTTCGCTCCAAATCTCAAGCTGTCTCTCATACTATCACTCCTCGGCCATCTACAACTCAGCCTTCAGTCTACTCTCTTCAAAAGACCTCTTCGATGACTTGGCACCATCGCTTGGGTCATCCTCACAATAAAATCTTTGATCGTTTATCTTCTTTCATTAGCTTCAATTTACCTTTCAAGGACCATTGTAATTCTTGTAAGGTTAATAAAATGCATAAATTGCCTTTTTCTGAATCAAGTCTTACTTCTGATGCACCTCTGGATTTACTTTTTTCTGATGTCTGGTCATCACCTGTTCATCCTATTGATGGATACAAGTACTATATAATATTTTGTTGATCACTTTACAAAATATATATGGTTCTATCCGTTAAAGAAGAAATCATATTCCTTGAGTACTTTTATCAGATTTCATAAACTTGTAGAAAATTATTTTCAAACCACCATTAAACATATGTTTTCGGATAATGGTGGTGAGTACATTAAACTCCTTCCTCATCTTCATTCTTGTGGCATATCACATCTTACTTCTCCTCCTCATACTCCAGAACATAATGGGTATGCTGAAAGGAGACATCGCCACATTGTAGAAACTGGTCTTACCCTTCTTTCTCATGCCAACATTCCTGTTTCTTTCTGGCCTTTTGCATTCGCTACAGCAACCTACTTAATCAATCGCCTACCAACTCCTACTCTAAAAAATAAATCACCATACCATTATCTCTTTCACAAGTCTCCTAGTTATAACAAATTACGTTGCTTTGGCTGCCTTTGTTACCCCTGGATACGTCCTTACACCTCTCATAAACTTGATCTGCGTTCAAAACCTTGCATCTTTGTTGGTTACTCACCCTCTCAAAGTGCATATTATGCACTAGACCCTATGACTAATCAGATCTACACAACAAGACACATTATTTTTGTTGAATCCGCCTTTCCTTATTCAAATCTCATTGATACCGCTTCCAAAACAGCAACACCTTTTGTCCCTGAATGGTTTCCTACTCATGTTTCAACCATTCCCGTACCAGATTCATCCTTCACATCTAGCCATTCACCTCATCCTTCTTCACCTACGGATTTACTTTCTTCCTCCTTAAATACATCAACATCCTCACCACCCACTTCCCCATCTAATAGCCCTGAATCAGCGGATTTATCTTATTCGACAGATCCGATTCCATCACCCAATCCGCAACAGCCAATTCAAGCTAGCCGCACCAGACTTAACCCAAAACCAAATTCCAAATATCACAACAATGATTTCATTGTGTATACAGCTTCCGCCTCCCCTATAACCGAACCTAGAAATGTCAAACAGGCCCTTAATCATCCCCTTTGGCACAAGGCCATGATTACTGAATTTGAAGCTCTACAATCAAACCACACCTGGACACTTGTACCTCCAAATGAAGCTCAAAATGTCGTTAGTTCCCGTTGGGTTTTCAAAATCAAATACAATCCTGATGGCTCATTTGAACGTTTAAAAGCCCGCCTTGTGGCTAAAGGGTTCACTCAACGTCCTGGCATTGATTTTAGTGACACTTTCAGTCCTGTAGTGAAACCAGCTACCCTTCGAGTTATTCTTTCATTAGTCATTTCCCATGGTTGGTCTTTAAGACAATTTGACATCTATAATGCCTTCTTACAGGGCACCTTACATGAGGATGTTTACATGGCTCAACCTACAGGCTTTGTTAATGCATCTTATCCTTCCCATGTCTGTAAGCTCAACAAAGCAATCTATGGCTTGCGCCAAGCTTCCCGTACCTGGTACACCGAACTCAAATCTTATCTTCTCTCTTCTAGTTTTAAAGCTACTATATCTGATTCTTCCCTCTTTGTTCACTCCATAAGCTCTTCCCTTATTCTTGTCCTTGTCTATGTGGACGATATTATTGTTACAGGTCCTTCTCCCACACTAATTCAATCTTTTATTAACTCTCTTGCCAAAAAATTTCTCTTAAAGACCTTGGTCAGCTTTCCTATTTCCGTGGCGTTGAGGTTCTGCTTCATCCCAAAGGTTTACTTCTGTCTCAATCCAAATATATACTTGATATTCTTTCTAGAACCAATATGACAGATTGTAAGCCAATATCAACACCTGTTGCCAACTTAAATCAGCTGCAATTATCAGGAGGCACTCTTCTCTCCTCTCCTACTAAATATAGAGCCATCGTTGGGGCTTTGCAGTACTTATCCATCACTCGCCCTGACCTTGCATTTATTGTAAACAAGTTATCACAGTTTATGCATTAACCTTCAACTAATCACTGGGCTGCTTTAAAACGTGTCCTTAGATACTTACATGGCACACTCCACCGTGGTTTACTGCTACGAAAATCCTCTCCACTTTGTCTTCATGCTTTTATAGATGCGGATTGGGCGAGGGACAAAGATACATGGCGCAGCACCACCGGCTATATAGTATACTTGGGACGGAATCCCATCTCCTGGAGTTCTAAACGTCAACCCACATCTGCCAGGTCTTCTACTGAGGCTGAATTCCGGGCTATAGCTTCAACCACCACCGAAGTTCAATGGTTAATCTCTCTTCTTTCTGAAATTGGCTTCACCTCAACCACTACCCCCACCATCTACCGTGACAATCTGAATGCAACACACTACTCTGCCAATCCTCTTTTTCACTCTAGAATGAAACATCTAGCTTTGGATTTTCACTTTGTAAGGGAAAAGGTTCAAGACGGAACTCTACGGGTTATACATATCCGGGGTGATGATCAACTTGTTGATGCTCTAACAAAACCACTCCTCAGACCACGGTTTCAACTCTTAACATCCAAGATTGGACTTACCAAGAGACAGTCCATCTTGCGGGGGAATATAAACGATATTACTGTAAATAATTCTAGAATATAACTATTCTAGAATATAATTCTATCTTTGGTAGTTAGTTCTAATCTTCCAGTAATTTAGGATCTATTGTTGTATTCCTGTAATTAGGCCTTATTTGTTTCCTTTCTTCGTGTATATATTCTGTATACCTTTTCCTTTTTCAATATTAAGGTTTGATACTTTCATACCTTGTGCTTGCTTCTTTCTTGTTTTCCTTGATAGTTGACCAAGGGTAAAGAGGGATGGACTAGGCACCGATTTCACAGGGTATGGGAGGAGCAGGATTAGCGTTTTCAATATTGACGTATTTCCTTTAATGACCAAGTTGCCTTCTTTTATACTTAAACTATTGGATGTGCTTTTGAAAGTTTTTTCATGGCAACTAATTAAGTAACACGAGCTCATTAATTAATTACTCCTTAATTATTATATTGGCTATATTAATTTAACTATTTTATTAGTTTAATAAACAACTCTTTTATATTATTATTATTTTGTTTTTGATCAATATATAATAAATGATAATTACTCCTTAATTATTATATTGACTATATTAGTTTAATTATTTTATTAGTTTAATAAACAACTCTTTTATATTATTATTATTCTGTTTTGATCAATATTAAATAAATGATCATTTATTTATTTATTCAATATATATAACACGAGCTCATTATATATTATTTATTTCATACAATTTTAATGTTATTTGTCTGTGACTGTTAGTGTATCTCATATCGGTGGGATACGGTCTTATAAGTTTATATATATATTGGAGTCTCCCATCTCTCCACAATGGCTCTTTTAGAGAGACACTTTTGGACTCCACATATATTTACATGGTATAACAGTGACCACAGATCTTCATGTATAATTAGAAGGACAATAGTATCATGCACATTAGATCCTACAAATATTTGTGGTCTTTATGCGTTAAAAGAATGAAAATAGATTTTAACAAATTCAATCACGGCCCAAATGAATGAAATATAAATGAAAACGTCACACAATATTTTCCCCATTCTTGAGAAAAAAGACAGGACAAAGAAAGCTTCCCTCTAAAACAAGCTCCTCCCCACATGGAACACCTCGGTTTCAAGATTAAAAATATGAGCTTACGAGAGTTTCAAGAAATATAATCTAACAAATGCTTCTTTCCCTTTTGCAGGAATGTCAAAAAAACATTATTTTAATCAATAATTTACAAGCACAAACAATATGGAGTATAAAAAGCAATCACATGCAAACATACCAATAATTTAACCAAATACATCGTACTTTCAAGTATGAAAATCGATAGAAAATATTAGCTTTACCAATTAGAAGAACATGATGCCAAATAACGTTCATAAAGTTGAGCATATCAGTTGAAAGAAAATTGATTATGCACCAACAATTCACAAGGTTACCAAATTAATAGTAAGAACTATCGATTGAAAGATACCAACTAAAGAAAAATAATAAACGTTATGTGTACAAGCACAAAGTTTCTTAACAACCGAAAGACAAGTAGAAATTTTAATATTCAAGTTAGAAAATAATCTCAATTTACTAGCACAAATTTCCAAATAATTTTTAAACACGAATATCACATAGATTTATAATAATCTCGTATAGATACTTAACCATGCCAAGAAGAATATCGACATAGTTAAATATGAAGTTGCCTTTAACACTTAAATCAAAACACAAATTTAATGTTAAAAGTCAATTTCTTAATCAGTTTGTACTACTCCTATTTAGCTGTTAAATTCATGTATATATATATTATAAGTGTGATGTCCATGCGTAACGCAAGAGAGCGGCTAGTCCATATGTTAGTCGTGTTGTTTTCGCTGGGGATTTTACATATCTTAGGATCACATTTATTAATAATTAACTAGTGGGAGACCGTGCTCCGCACGGTTTTTTTTTCTTATTGCGTCTTCAAAGATTGAAAATCACACCATGTTTTTTTATTGTGAAAAATTTCAGCCCAAAATTACTCATTTACCCTTACGTATCTCCGTTATTGTGTGAAAATTTAAGACATGTGAATGGATATAAATAGAAAAGAATGTTTAATTACTAATCACCATAATATCTATTCTCATTTCTTTCTATTACAGCACTGTGCTTTAAAATTGTCTTCTTGTTAAGGCATTGTACTCTGAAAAACTCAATCCAGTTATAGCATCAGACTCTCAATTCTTTCTTATAAGGACATTGTACTTGGAAAATTTTATAGAAATATAGCAGTGAAACTAACTGCTTTGTATTTGAAAGCATATGCTATAATTGGGTAGTTTTTTCAAAGTATAATGCCATAACAGGAAAAATTGAAAGTAAGATGCTATAATAAACAAAATATGAAAGTACGTTGCTATTTTTTGCATTTAGTCCTTTGAAAAAAGAATACAAAAGATCAAGTAATGTAATCTTACCTTGTGAAACGCAGTACGACATTCTTTTGATCTTGTCCCAACAAATGGAACATTAGATTTTTCTAGAAGCTCCTGAAGAGTCGATGATAAGCAAAAACTTCAGATAAATATAAATATAACCATTACAAAAGTTTATAAAATTTTTATATGATATAATTTAGCAAGAATGGTTTTAACCTGAATAACACCATCTTCACCAAAACTACCGTGTATAACAGGGAAAACTATGTCTACAGAAGCAGCTAGGTGTTCTGCAAAGTCAGTCAAAGTCTCGATTCCTTGTGGCAGGCTGCCAAAATAACTAACATTAAGGGCGTGCAAAAAACTGAAAAAATTTCTTTTTTATAACATATAGAATTGAACGGGAAACAAATCAATGAAAATACGTTGCTATTTCTTGCTTAATTTTGAGGTACATACTTTGACTTCTTTAATCGTTGCATCAAGAATAAAAACTGAGCTTCTCGGTAAATTTGAACTTCATCTTTTTGAGCTTGTCCACCACCAAAATCACATAAAGACTAAGCAACCATGTCAACTTCAATTCTCAAATGCAATGCAAGATACTTAAGTGGTTCTCTATCTGTATGTTGACCGTTTGACCTAGTATTTGTGATGAAGTTTCCTAATAATTGTTTATCTAATTTGTTCACCGGGCCATCATTTTTTATTATTCTTCTAATTAACAATGAACCGATTTTCTGGATTTTTGGTACAAACTTCAAAGCATGATAGTTACATTTGCATCTGAGTCTTTGAAACCAAATGAATAAGATTTAGTAAAAAATGTAATGTAAGATTTAGTGTTTACAGAAATAATTATAAATTTTAGGATTATAAGTTTGTAACCTAATGTTCAGAAGGTAAAGGATAAATCCAAGCCGGTTTCCATATCCAAAGAAATGAATAACTCCATTTTTTTGACAATATTGGAAGTATTTTATTAATATATTCGATTGGTGTTGCCTCTTTAGTGAGATCTGCATCTGTTATCTGAAAATCAACACTATATAAATTATGAATTTTTTCTAGATTTAATAACTAAAAGATTATTTGAAATAAAGAACGGCATACCAGAGTACCGAGTTCTTTGACATCTAGTGACTCCAAATGAGAAGGGAGATTATTTACAATATTAACTTCAATCTTTAATGTTTTTATGAAATAATCTTCTTGATAAATATCACCAAACTGGCTGAATGACAGACATAGTCATCAAAACAATATTTTTTATTAGGAAAATAAAAATAGGAGAATATAAGTGAATTAAAACCAACCTACGAAATCTCCAGTATTACACGTCACTAGAGTGAAGGGTACATCCATCTTATCTTCATGTCTCAAACTTTGCCACAAATCTCATACTCTTGAACCCATAAACTGTTATACAAACCAAATAAACACCATTAGATTTAGAGGCACCAAGAAACCATACAATCTTAATGGATTATGAAGAATATGACTTCAAACTCTTTATATTAACTATTAGTTAATATCTAAAAGGAAAAAATCATTTATCTAAAAAGTATGTGTCATTAGTACCTTGATTCCAGCTGGGTATTTCCAGGTTTACCGGTGGTGGTACTCCCAAAAAGGCTGATATTTAGTCACGTTTTCATTTATGGCCTAAAGACACGGGAAAACACTACTTTTTGATAAAAAAAAGACTTGGGAAATGAAACTCATGCATTTCCTTAATCAGTTACTTGCCCACAGTAATTTGGTGCAGAAAACACGGGTACAAGTTGTCGGTTAGCAAAAAACTCGTACCCATCTTCCACCACCTGAAAAAAATGTTATTGGCTTTCATTAAGTACAAAAATATGTGAAAATAACTAACAAATGATGCCAATAAATTTGATGCATTCCACATTTCCTAAAATCTCATGAACATGGATCGTAGATGTAATTTAATACAAGTATTTACCGAGAAGGGCGAAATGCTTTGTTTATGAAACAAATTGAAGTTTTTAGATTGTTTATGCGCCATATCATATCCCCAAATCCGTAATCTCCTCCTACGTTATCGGTGTTACAGATATGCAATATGATTTGACAAAATTGAGATTATTATGGTTAAGGAGAAAGAGAAAAACATACCTGAAGCCGTTGAATCGAACCGTCTGGCAAGAAGAAAAAATGGAGATGAATTAATTTCTCCCAAATCGGAATTCGACCTCCCAACCCTCTAATTGCCAGAAGCGAACAGCACCGGTTGCGATATTGAGGGTGTGTGGGTGTGCCGCCATTGAACAACGATTTCCAGGGTAATCAAAGACAGTGAGATGCAATCGGCGAAAGAAGTGTTGTGGTTCGTAGGGTTTCGGACGGAAATTCAAGACGATTTGGGTTTGTTGAACATGCATCGCATCGGAAAACCCTTGCGCTGTACACAGTGGAATGACGATGGCCAAGTTCTGAGAAATCAGAAGAGATCGTCAACGTCGCCATGGAAAGGATGTAGAAGATGCCAAATGGAGGAAGCGATGGTGTACAACCCAAAATCGAGAGGAAATCGGAAAGCAAGATCCGGACCCGAACTTAACCCGCGTTAGATAACCCGAAACAAAAAAACGTACACAACAATGCCAAAAATGACGGAAATAATTAATAGATAAATGACTTCCATAGTAGGATACTTTCCGAGTATGCGCTTGGATATATGAGGTGAAAATGGTTCCTTTACTTGGAGAAATCGCACCATTCTCCGAAAGAACAATTACAATCAGACCCAAGACACCCGTTACGATTTTGAGATACAAAATGAACTTCGTAATTCAAACAGCGTTTGTGGTCGCATCACATGCAACTGTATACTTATCTTCAAGAGTTAAATTAGAAATTGTAGTTTTTGAATATTGGTTCTTCACGACACTTGTAAGGCTTCATGTTGGTCTTAAATATAATATGTTCGTTCACTACTCTCCTTAATTGTGTGATCCATACATTGATGTTGCCAGTAACCTCTACCTATTATGAATATGCATATACTCTTTTCACAAGAGTGTTCTTTCCCACATTGGGAAGCTTATTGCATTGAAGTTGGTAGGTTTGATTTGGGTCATTATACTTCTCAAGCAGTTCAGATTTGACTATTCACAGTTGTTCACCCATTCCGTATACGTGTCGCTTCATGTTTTGTTATCTTGTCTTAGATCAAATCGATTCGTTCATGAATGCTTTTGTTAGCATGACTTATGTTGTGGTTTACATAAGGACATTGTTGTCGACTACAAGTTTATGTATTTATGTTTGGATACATTTCCAATATTGTAAATCTATTTCGATGTGTTTATGTAGATAAGTATATACTTGCAGAAACAGTCAATGGCTCAAGTCTCAACGGCCACAATATGGACTAAGGCTGTGTTTGATAGCATCTGGACCATTCAGATCTGAATCATTCAGAGACTCTTACTCATTCAGACTTGTCCCTAACCCTTAATGGTTCAGAGGCCATTAAGAGGTTGTTGCTCAGATGTGATAAATTTACGAATCAAACGCTCTTATTCATTTAGAGCTGTTAATCATTCAGATTAAGAGGCTATCAAACACAGTCTAAATTCCTTGTGGTCTCTAGGTTCTTATGCCAGCCATCTAATGGGCTGTTGTGTACATGATTTAATATTACATGATGGATACTATGAGACAGTTCAGGATTGTTGGAAGAGTAACCTTTTTTCATGGAAAACTAAAGTCATAGTTTTTAGCACATTGGATTTCTTAACCTCAATATGACATTACCATGGTCATTGAGTTTAAACATAGCATTAAGTAACTAAAACCTTATTGAACATGGCAACCATAGTGCCAATAACCGAAAACCCTTGAAGATGTTCATTTAGTAGAGATAAGGGCATCGATCTTGCGTTCAATATGGGCTTCATGATCTTCGAGGCGACCTTTCACCTCACCATTCTCCCAAAGGATTAGAGTCGGGACTCCTTTGAGCTTGAACTTGGAGTCCACCCTCCATGGGTGTTGCGGGTTCCGCCACGTGGGTCTGTCTCCAACATAAGCCCTCAGAAGTGCCACGTCATCATGTGATGATTCCAGTTTTTTGTATATAACTGGCTCTGCTCGCACACAATCTGAAGAAAACAAAAAGGAAAGCAATGAAACAGCAAGTCGGCAAGTGAAAACCCAATCCCTGTTTCTTGAAATGACAAAACAAGACATGACATGACATAGTAGAACATGTTCAACCCTGTTATGAGCCCTAAAGTTTGCTATTAATAGTCAATCCTAGTGAAACGGCAATACCCATCAATAAATTTAGTTTGATCCGAAACCATCTCAACTTTTTGTTCACGAAATTTTTTGCACTTGTCAAAAACTTGATAATAATTGAGTCGAGTTCTTTAAACTGAAATTGAACTTGTTATATGTTTTGAACTCATTTTTGTACTCGACCAGGATAAAAGGTCGTCTGGATAGGGTCATATCTGTCTCCTTGTACTTCAATCGTCAGCAAAACTGCTCAAGCTTAGCTTTGAAAAACTAGTAGAAAGATCAAAACATAATTGACTTCAATCTCCAGTTTCAAAATTACTACGAACTTATTCAGTTTTTAGGGGAAATGTAACTTAAAACTACAGTAAACTTCACAACGATCAAATCAGGTATCATATCGATAATAAAATCCCTATCAACGTCGAATTCCATAATGTATATTGAAATCAGAAGTCAAAGAGCAAAATAGAAAAGCAGATCAAGGAAGCATGATCGATAAACAGCTAGAAATTTAACAAGAGTATTAGAGGAAATTACCAGGGCACCAACTGAGATTGGTGGAAGGTTCGATATCAGCTAAGAACAATATGAGATTGCTTTTGTTGTTTGATGCTTCGGATTTGAATTTCTCGAAAACGGTGTTAAAGGTCGATAAGGTCGCGTCCACAATTTTCAAAGGCATCTTTGTTTGCTTCAATTCCTCAGATTTTCTTCAGAAAATTGCGATACCATTTTGATTTCGCTTATACAGAACATATATATAGGGTAGATAAGATGAGAGGTAGCCATATGTGCACCTTATAGTTTGTGATATATAGATTAATACCCCTGAATATAAAATCAGGAGTAAATTACAGATTTGGTCCCTGTGGTTTATCTAAGATTACACTTTTGGTCCAAGTATTGAAAAGTTGATGTAGATTTTCTTCAGAAAATTGGTTTACAAAACGTTCACCGGAGGTCCATGGTCCATGTAAAAGGACCTTATTGTCCTTTCCTATTTCCTATTTCTTTTTATTCTTCTAATAATTAATAAATTAAAAAAGAAAATAAAACCCAACCACCCTTGACTCGCCTAGGTCGTCATACGGTCAAAAATAGTAAAATAACTTCACTCTCACTTAGCACAGTGGTAGTCATGGTCGATCCGCATGAGTTACGTGGTTAGGACAAGACGATAGTATACCAACTGTAGTGTCACACTACAGTCAGCCGTATTGTTTCTACTTTCCCAAAAACCAATAAAAGCAAAATACCAAACAAGTGCCAAAACCAAATCAAACATGAACTAAACTAACCCCAAATCAAATCCTATACTGAAGTTCCTTATTGAAATCAGAAACTAAATTCAGAATCCAGAAACAAACAATCAATCCAGTACAATCAAACACATCCAAACATGAATAATGCAAAATAACATCAAACCCAATGATTGCTTTCATATAAATCAAAACCAAACTCAAATCCAATCCACACAATCAAATATATCTAACTACTGACTAATGCTACTGAAATCAGAAACTATAAATCTAAACAAACATCAAGTAATCGACGGAAATCTCGATTGCGGAATACCTCGATACCGAGTTGATAAAACAATAGAAAAATCAAATTACTAACCAAACTATTGATGTAACTGAGAAAAATCACGAAATCAGCCTTCCGGATCCCTCTTTCGCGTCTCGGGATGAGTGAAAAGTCGGACGGGACTCCGGTATTTATAGTTGTGCGAAATTAGGGTTTCCGCGTCGCGGCCAAGCTAAATCTGCGCCGCGCGTGTTGCCTTATCCCGACTTTTCGGAATTTAAAAGTCAAAAACGGAGATTTTATCATTTTTTGACATTAGCGTCGCTAATGTGTAAATTAGCGTCGCTAATATTGGATCTAGAAACTTCCACGCATGAATTCGAATTTTGAATTGCAGATTTTCCCTCCAGCGAACATTAGCGACGCCAACCTTAAAAGTTAGCGACGCTAATGTCTGCTGACTTCTTTTTCTCGTCCGTTTTGCTCCGTAACTTCTCTACAATTGCACTAAAACCCCTGCATTTACACTAAAAACATTTCCAAGCACTTTGGCACAAAAGTAAGTGATATTAACCAATTAATAAGAATAAATTAACTAAAACACGGCTAAACAACGCCTAAAATACTTGATATTACTAGGCGTTGTCAAACACCACACACTTGTGCCTTGCTTGTCCTCAAGCAAGAGAGTTTTTAACAAATTCTAATAAAGACTCAAACAATTTTTGAATGTGTTTAATTTCAAAGCTTATTCCCTCAGGAGTTAGAATGAAATAGTTCGTGAAAACATAATTGGAATATTCTTTGGAATTCATGACTTTCTAAAGAACCCTTGATTACAAATTTTCTGTCCACAATGAAGTGTACGTACTCATTCAGATTCTAAAGGCCATTAGAGAACTGTCCATGACTTTCGATGTTGTCCGTGTAACGAGCTTTCAGAAATATCATCCCAGACTAGACGATCTTAGGTGGTAAGGTGCATAAGTGCCTCTTTGAGGCCACCTTTTTCGGACCTACCGGCTCGAACAACAAAGGTCACTGATTGACAGTCCCTTCCTAAATTCCAAACTTAAAATACTCCAATCGTCTAAGTCCTAAAACTCAACTTATTTGACTAAACTAATAGCATGATAACAACTAAACAGTATTTCTCGAAAAATACCAATGCTAAAACATTCAAACACTATTCGTTTCAAAATTACAACCTATTAAAAAAAATTTGAAAAAATTGCAAAAATTTTGAAAAACTGACTCATTTCCCGCAAAAATTTCAAAAACTACTCTTTCGACCGTCCACACCCCACACTTAAAACCGTACAACGTCCCCGTTGTACAAAAAATAATTTTAGAACTAGGGAGAAAGAGTTACCCCTTTAAGGACGGTAGAACTGCTTGATTGTCAGGACCATTTGTAGCAGAGTTGATTATTCACGTCATTCACGATGAAATCCAAGAGTCGGGGCGCAGCAGTGAACACGCCGGCATAAGACGATTGTAGGGGTACGGTGACCCCACACTTGCGTTATGCAACTCCATCAGTTGGTGCAGTATTCACAGTTTGGCAAGATACTAACAAACATATTAAAAATTGCAAAATACACCAAAGAAAATTATACATTGCGAGTTGTTGTCCTTGCTGATTCCTCGTCTCCGCGACGCCAAAGTGTCAAAGCCATGACGCGTAGATGTGATGAAATCCTGTGTCTTTCGATCAAGTTCGAAGGTCCACGACGCCGAATGAAGATGACCGCATCGCGAGTATGCACGAAAAGCCCCAGATTTTTCGATTTTTTAATTTTAGTCCGTTTTTCAAATTGATTGCACAATATGTTTCTAAACTAAAGCCTAAAAAAAGCCCTAAGTTTAATTTCAGAAAAACAAGCTAAAATTGCCCTAATTTCTCATTTAGGTCAAAACCCCCAAATATGAACCCTAGAATTCTTGATTTTTGATCCCGATATGTTTTTATCAAATTGAACACACCAATAGCATCCTATACTAACCATTAACAAAAGCCCTCTATTAATTTTCAGAAAAACACGCAACAAATCCTCCAAATCGGGCAAAAACCCGAAGAACCCTAATTTCGACCCTAATTCACAATTTTCAGAAATTTTTGTTGTTTTCATCAAGTTGAATGCATCAATAGGTAGCTATAGGACCGATTAAGAAACCCTAGCAGCTAGAATCACGAAAAACAAGCTAGAAATTGGCCAATTTTATCGATTTCGCTGAAGAACCCTAACCGAGCCCCCAATTTCGAAAATTCCTGATTCAACCTGTTAAAGTACGAATTGAAGCTACCAATATCTTGCTATAGTTGCGATTAAGGAACCCTAGGCTTTGATTTCATGAAAAACGAGAAATAAATGGCCCGATTTGGGTTTGAATGTGCAATTTGCGAAAACCCCAAAACCTCTGATTTCGACTGAATGATGCGATTCGAACAATGGAGCAGATGGAGACACATACCTTGGATGCTTAATTGAGGATTGATTGGATCAATTTCTCGAAAATCGAAAAAATCGCTGGTTCTTGGTGGTGTTCGGCTCGGCAGACGCGACAAGGGGGAGGGGAGGGTCCAAGTTAGCGACGAGAGAAGCAAGAGAGTTGACCCACGTGTTGACCAATGTTAGCGTCACTAATATTAAAAATTAGTGGCGCTAACTTGTAATTTTCCAATTTTTTTCGCGATTTTTCCGTATTTTTAAAACCCGGTCGACAACCCCACACTCGAGTTATGCCAGGACATTTTGACAAAATTTCCGAGTGATATTTTGTCAAAATAAAAACTAAAAAAATAAAAAACAAAAATTAAAAATAATTACCGAAATGTCGGGTTGCTTCCCAAAAGCGCTTCTTTGTTCGGTCTTGTAGCTGGACCGTCTTTCTGCGGCTACGGTGGGTCGTATGCCATTTGACTCCATTGAATTTCAGTCACCACCGTCCTCTCGCTGATTCCATACTCCAATTTCCCCGGGTCAAATGGTGTGTCAGTTCCTCTGCTGCTGCCCGGTTGCCGTTTTTTGATTATTTCGCGCGAATGCTTAGAAGTGGCTTTAAACCTCCAAGCTCGATCCTTCCTTCAGTGTCTCTTCAACATCACCGGCTTAGCGTGGAGCACGCCCAGTGCCTCTACCAGTAATTGTTTTGCATATTTCATTTTGCTTGCGTCTCGCGTGCTATATTCAGTTTGCAATTTTGGCTTGCAGTACCAATAAATGTTTTCCAATCGAATAGGATCGGGAGGCAACATATTGAGATGCTCCCAAATGTCCTCATCGATGATATTAATCACATCTAATTTTCCATTCATGAATGGATCATGAGTGGCGATAAAATCATGTTTCTTATTTTCAAAAACCAACTCGTCAGCATCATCTTCTTGATCATCGTCCAACAGGTGGATCGGGACCAAGAGTGAGCGACTGGTTTGATCTGGTGGTGGTACAAAGTCACCGATCACCAGATCCTTACTTTCAAAAGACTCAAAATTTTCAAAAATTCTAGGTTCGGGGGTAGTATTGTCATCTACACCCCCTTCCCCAATAGTATCAACAACTTTAACAATTTCGGGGATCGTTGGGCTGGGGTCTGTACTGTCACTTACAGTCTCCTCCACAACATCCTCATCAATCAAATTGTCTGGTGATGGTATGGATTCACTCATCACCAGCTCGACATTATCAACATTTTCAAAAACATTAAAAACATCAAAAGCTGTTGAGTAAGAGGTAGCATTGTCACCTACAACCTCTTCCTCAACAACATTTTCGACCCTCTCAATGGTCTCTTGATTTTCCCACGGTGCATGCCCTTCCATCACATATTCAGGTGATGCAAGTTCACACACATTATCATTGGTATAAAAATCACTCGCCTCAGGTTCTGGCGAGAGTGATGAACTTTCCAATTTTCCTCTAACTTATCTAATGAAACTTGCAATTTTTCAAGAGCATCAGCCTGGTCCTTCTGCATATGGTAGGTGTTATACATGAGTACCCAAAGTTGGGCCCAGGTTGCAGAATTTTCAGGATGAGATGACTCCTCGGTCCGCCATCCATTGTCATCGAATGATCCATTGTAGTAATCATCCTCGTAATAGGTGTCGGCCGGATTTTCATAATACTCATAATACTGATCCGGGTACATGTAATCGTCCATTATGAAGACGTACACATACCAAATATAAAAAAACTAAAATCAAACATCAAAAGAAACAACCCTACTAATCGTCTCTCCTAAGCGCACAACTTCCCGGCAACGGCGCCTAAATTTGACTCGTCTAGGTCGTCATGCGGTCAAAAATAGTAAAATAACCTCACTCTCACTTAGCATAGTGGTAGTCAGGGTCGATCCGCAGGAGTTATGTGGTTAGGACAAGACGATAGCATACCAACTGTAGTGTCACGCTACAGTCAGCCGTATTGTTTCTACTTTCCCAAAAACCAATAAAAGCAAAATACCAAACAAGTGCCAAAACCAAATCAAACATGAACTAAACTAACCCCAAATCAAATCCTAGACTAAAGTTCCTTACTGAAATCAGAAACTAAATTCAGAATCCAGAAGCAAACAATCAATCCAGTACAATCAAACACATCCAAATATCAATAATGCAAAATAACATCAAACCCAATGATTGCTTTCATATAAATCAAAACTGTTGAAAAAACTTTGACGGTCCTTGGATTAACGTTTAAATTATGTCAATTATATTTGGGGAGATGGGAAAGGGATTTAAAAAGAAACTAAAAATAAAGCACAAAAATAATTAAACTAGACAAAAATTAAATAGACAGAAAGCAGTAAATAAAATAAATGTTAGAAGTTAGAAGTTAGATGTAATAAACGCCATTATCAACGATAAAGGGTTTTTTACAATAAATAAAAAGTTAGACGTTAGATGTAATAAACACCATTATCAACGATAAAGGGTTTTTACAATAAATAAAAAGTTAGAAATTAGTAATGTCTTGGTTAAATATAGTCCACATTTGTTTTCCTTGTCACGGTTTAATTTGGAGGTCTTGGAATTTTAGTATAACGGCACAAATAAATTTAGTCGAAATAATAACGAAAAAGTGATCGTTAAATAAATAGCACAAGAAATTAATCATTCATTTTATATTTAAACATTCGAAATATTTAAAATGAAATTGAAATGAAAATTTCAAAAGAACTTATCGACAACGGAAGAAGATGGTATTTTTCTTGAAGCGTCGATTCTTGTTCTTTGCGGCAAGATGAGGTTTGATGGTTTTTTTGGTGTTGGGTGTAATGGGTTTTTGGTGTTGGATATTTGGTATATGTTTTGGTAGGTTTTTGGTGTAAGATGGTTTTGGTATGTATTGGTGTAGAAAATGGTGTAGAATGGTGTAGAATTGTATGTAATGGTGTGTTTAAAATGAGAAGTTTGAGTTGGTATTTATAGTGAAAAATGGATGAATTAAATAACAAAAGATGTGATGTAAAGCAAGGAATATTAATCTTTTCAGATTAGATCTAAGATCTAAATCAAAAGAAATGAAAATAATTAATTTTGTGGAAGATTTGGTTGGAAAAGGTTGGAAAAATAGGTTAAAAATTGGAAAAGTTGGAATATTTTCGTGTTCTTGGCTGAAAAGTTGGTTTTTGGGTGATTTTTGATAGTTTTCGGAAGTTTAGGGGCTGAAATGTAAGTATTTCCATCAGAATTCGCGGGTCGCCGGGTCGGATCTTGGAGCGGGTTGGTGGGTTCCGGATGCAGGAGATGGGCTGCCGGTGATTTGGGCTTGCGCTGATTTGGACTTAAGCGCTGTTGGGCTGGAGCTGCTGATGGGCTGGAGCTGCTGATGGGCTGGCAATGGTGAGTGGGCTGCTGCATTTCTTGGGCTGGAACAAGGGAGCTGGGCCAATGCTGTTGGGCTGCTGCTGATTTCTTTTTCCTTAATTTTCTTTTAACTTTTAAATCATTTTAAATCCGAATTAAATTCAAATAAATTAGGAAAAATTATTTTTAATTTATAAAATTAATTAAGTCTAATAAAATAAATTATTTAGAAATTATATATATCCAAAAATTCATTTTAAATAGATTTAATTTAATTTTCTTTTATATTTTTCTTTGTTTTGGCTTTAAAACTCATTTTCTAATTAAATTGCATCTTTTATTAAAATCAATTATTTAGAAAATAATTAAAACAATTATTCCTCAATAATTAAGTTTAATAAATGATAAATTTAACTCCAATCGTTTTGTTTAAAAATTATATTCTTATTTTTCTCGTTTTTGATCTCGAATCCACGCAACCTGAAATAAACTGATAATATTTGTTAGGTAAAAAATAAACAGTTTATCTTATTTCAGTGATGTTCACATACAAAAATATTTTCCAACAATTTCCCCCTATGTGATCATTACTGAAATAAAAAGGTTAGATTGAAAATTATTGAAAATTGGTTAAGACATTTATAAAACCATATCACTTGTTTTGAAAAAGTGTGACTAGATTTTACTTATGTTTTGAAAAATATTTGTCAAGAATATTTGTTTCTGAATCAAAGTCTCGAGTTCGATTATCAAAAGGTTTTTGTATATGCATTTTCATAATAGTCCTTAAGATTTTATAGCATTTATAAAGACGACAAGTGATCTTAATAGGTCGATTCAGATGAACGCTCATAGATATAACTCACACTTGACTGAGGTGTTTGTTTGTTCTGGGTGCAGAACTGGTGTATAATCACTAAAGATGAGTGATATCTCTCAGTTTGAAGGTGTTGACTTATGCTTAATGTGGATTTATACCTATATACTTTAGTCACTTGGTCTTCATATTAGATAATCAATCACATAAGACTGGTTTCGGCATTACTTAGAGGGTTTCTTCATTCATGCCATTGATGTTCACTCTCTCTCAGTCGGTAAATACATGTAGAGGGGTTTAGAAATATTCATAGTGTAGTTTACAACTAAGAATATTCAATTATGAAGGCTACAGTATCCCGGTAAATCTTTGGTTTTGAGAATCTGTTTGTTTGGAAAATTTTGAGGGATGTATGTCTTGATGGATTGTTGTTGTAAATCTTCCTTTTCTTTGGTGAAGTGTTCACCTTTGTCTTTATCTTTTCTTGATTTGTGCGAATACACATTGTGTAAAAGATATCTGATGTGGTTACCAATTGTGATTTGTTGACAGCATTTGTTGGATATGACTTTGTCGTTTCTTCTTTTGTCAGATTCGTTATGCCAGATGATGAAGCTTTTTCTTTGAACTGGTTTGATTGAGGATAGGGATAGGTGATATAATAGACAGTTTGTCTAATATATAAGAAAATGAAAGTATCGTCCCTGGTCATTTTGATATCTAAGCAAAAATGAGACTAGCATCACGGTATAAGAGTATAAATCCTATAAGTCATAATGAAAACACCTTTGCTCACAGAAATGAATTCCACTTAGCAGTTAAAGACGAGGCACAATTTCTCACATGGGTTTGGTTTTCATCTGAATCTCCTGATCTTATGTCCCTTAATAGATAAAATCGTTATAATTGAAATAAATTCAAAGGAAATAGGAGAAAATACATAAAAAATGTTTGAAATTTGAACCTTCTCTTTAATTAAGAATCAATATAACTGAGAACATTCATCGAGCATAAGTATCTGAAAATTTAGTCAAGAAGATGTTAAATCACATGGTTTTATAAAGACTTTAAAAGGATAAAACTTTATTCTAATTTTTTTTGAATAATTTGGTTATTTGAATGTTTTTGGTAAATTTTGGTTATTTGAATGTTTTTGGATTTTCTTTTTGAATGAAAGTAAACACTCTTATGTACAAACAAAAGGTAAGAGATTAGGAATGGATGTTATCTGGATTCAACATTCCTAGACGGCCTAGGAAGTATTGAAACTTGGTTTCGTCTAGAGCCTTAGTAAAGACATCTGCAATTTGATCTTCTGTGTTGATGAAGTGCAATTCGATATGACCTTTTTGTATGTTGTCTTTGAGGAAATGATATCGAATGTCGATGTGCTTTGTCATGGAATGGTGCACGGGATTATGAGAAATGGCAATTGCGCTGGTTGAGTCACAAAATATGGGAATTTGTGAGACTTTGTAGCCATAGTCACGTAATTGAGTTTGCATCCACATGACTTGTGAACAACAGCTTGCGGCGGCTACATATTCAGCTTCTGCGGTTGAAGTGGACACGCATGATTGTTTCTTGGAAGTCCAACTTACCAGTCTGCCTCCTAGAAATTGGCAAGAACCAGATGTACTTTTCCTGTCTAGTCTGCATCCTCCATAGTCGGAGTCGGTGAAGGCATTAAGCTGAAAATCAGAGTTAGCTGGATACCAAAGGCCAAGAGATGGAGTTCCTTTAAGATATTTGAAAATTCTTTTTACAGCTACAACATGAGATTCCATAGGATTGGCTTGGTATCTGGCACAGACACATGTAGAAAACATGATGTCGGGTCTGCTGGCTGTGAGGTATAGGAGTGATCCTATCATTCCTCGATATTTCTTTTGATCAACAGGCTTGCCATCTAAGTCTGCATCTAATTTGTAACCAAAGGCCATTGGGGTTTTTGCTGTATTGGATTTGTCAAGAGAAAAACGAGTTAGAAGATTTTTGACATAATTTTCTTGATTGATGAAAATTCCATCTGATGATTGTTTGACTTGAAGTCCAAGAAAAGTAGTCATTTCTCCTATCATGCTCATCTCAAATTTGCTCTTCATTAAATCTGCAAACTTGATACTTAAGGATTCATCAGTAGAACCGAAAATAATGTCATCGACATATATTTGAACGATTAACAGATGTTTATTAAAGATTTTACGAAAGAGAGTTTGATCAATTGAACCTCTTTTGAATCCTGATTCTTCTAGAAATGTTGACAAAGTTGAATACCAGGCTCGAGGTGCTTGTTTTAAGCCATATACTGCTTTTTGTAACTTAAAACTGTGATTTGGGAACTGTGGATCTTCAAAACCTGGAGGTTGTTGAACATACACATCGCGATCAATCTCTCCATGTAAAAATGCACATTTTACATCCATTTGGAATACTTTGAAGTTCTTGTGTGCTGCATATGCTAGAAAGATACGAATGGCTTCGAGTCTTGCAACTGGAGCATAAGTTTCATCGTAGTCGATTCCTTCTTGTTGTGAGTAGCCCTTGACGACAAGTCTTGCTTTGTTTCGACAAACTATTCCTTGATCATCAGTTTTGTTTCTGAAAACCCATCTTGAACCTACTACAGTAACATCGGGAGGAGTAGGAACAAGATCCCATACTTGATTTCTTTCGAATTCAGCTAGTTCTTCTTGCATGGCTTTGACCCAGTCTGGATCTTTGAGAGCTGAATGGATGGTTTTGGGTTCAGTCATGGATAAGAATGCTCCGTATAAACATTCATTTGAGGTAGCGGCTCTTGTTTGAATACCAGAATTGGGATCTCCTATAATTTGTTCTGCAGGATGATTTTTGGTCCATTTGTTTAGGCGAGTTTTTTCAGGTATTTCGATTGGTGTTTCTATGTCCCATTGTTCTTCTTGGTCAGGTGATTCTGTTGGGAATAGATTTTGGTTGTTGTCAGATATGTCTTTTTGGATTATAGGGTGAGAATGAGGTAAAGAAGGTTCCCCCATAGATGATGCACTGGGATCATTTTGGACAGGTGGATTGGGAGTGTTCAAAGAGGAATTTAGTGTTGGTAATTCCCCCTCAACTTGATCTGCATTTTCTTGGTTTGATTGTGAAGTTTCTGCATCGGAGTTTCCTGTAGGAATAGTAGAAGATGTTAGAAACTCAGAATTATAAGCTGTTTTGGGTTGTTCAAAAAGTAAATCAAGATCAATTTCTATGTCCGTAGAAGGCTTTTGTTGAATTGGATTTTGAAAAATATTATCGATCATTTTAGAACCAAAATGTTTACGATCCAATTTCCTGACATAAAATTCATCGAAATGAATATCGGTACTTTCTTCAATTACTCTAGTACGTTTGTTCAGTACTCGATAAGCAGCTGAGGTAAAAGAGTAACCAAGGAAAATTCCTTCGTCTGATCTTGATTCAAATTTTGAGAGGTGATCTTTGTTATTCTTTATGAAGCATCGACAACCAAAAATATGAAAGAATTTGATGTTTGGTTTTCGGTTGTTAATGACTTCATATGGTGTTTTATGAAGTTGTTTATGGATTAAAGAACGATTTTGAGTGTAGCAAGCTGTGGCTATTGCTTCTGCCCAGAAGTATTGTGGTAGATCAGCAAAGATGAGCATTGATCTTGCAGCTTCGCACAGAGTTCGGTTCTTTCTTTCAACAACGTCGTTTTGTTGAGGAGTGTAAGGGGCTGAGAAGTTGTGTTCGATGCCTTTGTTTTTGAGAAATGAGTCTAGAGTTATGTTTTTGAACTCTAAACCATTATCACTTCGGATTCTTCGAACTGGTCGTTTGAGCTTTAATTCAATCTGTTTGATGAAGTTGATCATTTCTTCAGGTGCTTCTGACTTTAGCCTTAAAAAGAAAACCCAAGTAAAGCGTGAATAATCATCAATAATAACAAGGATGTATTTCTTCCCTTTTATGCTTTGGGTTTTTGCAGGGCCGCAAAGATCAATGTGCAGTAATTCTAGTGGTTCGGATACACTAGATTCAGGAATGCTTTTATGAGAGGATTTGGACAGTTTTCCTCCTTCACAAGCTGCACAAAGAGTTTCATTATCAAGTTTCAGAAGTGGCAGTCCGCGAACAAGATCATTTGCAATCAACTTGTTGATGTAGCCGAAATTGAGATGGGAAAGACGACGATGCCACAACCAACTAATATCAGCAGAGGCTTTGGACAAGAGACATATGTCTGGTTTTCCATAGATAAGGTCCATATCTAGTGGATACATGTTGCCTAGACGATCAGAATTAACTAGAATGGCTTTGGTCTTGGCATCCGTGATTATGCTTCGCTGTTTGGTGAAAAGAACTTCATGATTGTTGTCACAAAGTTGTGATACGCTGATTAAGTTGTGTTTCAGGCCGTCAACGTAGGCTACTTTCTTGATGGTGAAGTGACCATTTGTTATGTTTCCATAACCTTTGATTCTTGCAGTCATGTTATTTCCAAAAGTCACATCTTGTTTGGATTCTGTGGGTTTGAAGTCTCGTAGAAAGCTTTGGTTTCCTGTCATATGCTTGGAGCAGCCACTATCGATATACCATGTGCCATCCTTGGGCTCTCCAGCACAAAATGCCTGCAATTAGACAGAAATTTTAGGTACCCAAACCATGGTGGGTCCTGATTTGTTAATGGTTTTTGATAACTTGGAATCATTGTAATATTTGTTGATTGGACGGAACGGTTGAGGTTTAAGTTGATTTATTAGGTTTTCCCAAAGTGAGATATGTTTTTGAAAACCTGTCATTTGAAATGATTTCTGATTTTGTGAAAAGTATCCAATATGTGAAGATCTGTTTGATAACCTTTCTTTGTATCTTGGATCTGAATGGTTTTGGAAAACACTTTGATGATGGAATGGAATTTGGTGAAATGATGGTTTCTGAAAGTTCCTTGAGAGATTTATCTCTTGAAAGCGATTTTGAATTGGTTTTTGAAACGGTTTTTGTTTTGGATTAAAGGTTTGTTTTTGTGGCACAGCGCATGGTTTCAAAGGTTTTTCTTTGAAAACAATGGGCCTGCTTTGTTCTTTTGGTTTAAAGACAGCTTGAATGGGTTGTTTATTTGTCTGTTGTTTCTTTGAATACTTTTGTCCCAGATTGTTCTTTCCAATAAAGGTTGAGTTTAAAGAGGGAAAGACAGTTGGAGCAGAAGTACTACCATTTTGATGATTAGAATTTTCTCCATTTAAGAAATTTTCAAGTTTGATTGTGCCATCATTCCTTGTTAGTTTAGTAGATCTCAATTGATGAGTTACTGAACTAGCAGAGTCTGATTCAGATTTTACAACTCTTTTGAATGACTTTTTGGAAACAGTGAAAGCAGTATCATCTGGGCTACAGTTGATAACTGTTTCGTCATCTGAATCGTCCTCATTAGCAGATAAGAAAAAATCTGGTAGAGGTGATTTAGAGTTTTCACAAATTGTTCCATTTTTCTTTTCAGTCTCTTCATTTTCAAAAGATTCTCTTCCAATTCCCGGTTTATAATTCGTATCAATTTTGCCAGTTCCTAAGTTATTTGCTTTAGTGAAAACATCATCACTCAATTTTCTGGCAATATTGATAGAATCCAGTTTTCCTTGAAATCTTTGATTTTCGGATTCAAGAAATTTGATTTGCTTTGAAGAATCATCTAGTTTTAGAATTAAACTAGTGTTGTTGTCAGTTAAATCTTGAATTTTTTGTTTTAACTGAAGGACTTCCTTTTCTAAGGTATCTTTTATTTCAGATGAAATAACAGATTGATTTTTTATTTCTAAGTCCCTTTTTTTGTTTTAGAGCTTCATTTAATTGTTCTAGGATGTGATTATTTTCTTCAGATTTTCGTTCAATGTCTCTTTCAAGTTTGTCTCTAGTCCTTGTGGATTCTCCAAATCTGAGTTGCAAGGTTTGTAATTCAGATTTGTAGATATCAGATTTGACTATTGTGTCATGATACAGTCTGAGATCAGCTTTTAGACTGTTCTCAATCTTAGTCATGTGGGACTCAAATGGTGTTTTTGAAAGACCGAGATCTGAGATCATAGACCATACCTGATCGATGACATATGGAGCTCTTGTGGTTGGTTCATTGTCAGCCATGAAGTAGAAGTTTGACTGAGCTGGTTCAGTATCTGTCTCATCATCAGAAGTTGGCCAGTATTCCACGCTAGGTTCGTGGAATGCCATCAAAGCTTTTTGATTTGCTTTCTGTTCTTGTTTCTTCAGCTCTTCGGCTTTTTGAGCATAATAGGCTGAGTCTTTGACTTTGACTTTGGCTCGACAATCTCGGGCATAATGATTTAGTCCTTTGCATTTGTGACAAATGATTACGTCATCATCATCATCGTTATTGTCAGCCTTTTGGCTCTTAGCGGGTGGTCTTTCAGATGTTTGAGTTTGTTTCTGTTGAGATGGTTTTGAATGATTTTGCTGAAATCCAGAACTTTGGTTATTATAAGAGTTGTGATTATTTTGAAAACCGCGATTATGAAAGTTTTGTCCAAAAGTGGATCTTTGTTGAAAATTTGGTCTGAAGTTTGATTGATTATGATGTGGCAAAAATCTTTCGAGATTAGTGTTTGCTACCAAAGCGCACAATTGTTGGTAATCAGCTTCATTATTTGGATCAGACAAGTCACAAGAATTACTTGAAAAAGCTTGGTTTTGATTTAAATCAATTTGACTTTGATCATGAAAATGTGTTTGGTTTTGAGAGGATGTTGACAACAAAGCAAGTGGTCCTCCAAAAGAAGTAGACGTTGGTGGGTCAATCGAGGATTCATACGATTGTAATTCTCCGTATAGATTGTACAAAGATTCAGTATGAATTGCCGGATTTCCCTGAATGATGAGTTTGACCATTTTCCAGCTTTCATAAAGGTTGTTTAAAAATTTGAGGTTTATCTCATGCTGTGACTTTTTGATGCCCAAATTATTCATTTTGATGGTAATGAGATTGAACCTGTCATGAGCATCATGGATGGTCTCATGTGAAAACATTTTGAAGTTGTCAAATTCGTTTAAAACAGATGTTTTCTTGTTTCCAATGATTCTCTCATTTCCTTCAAAACGATTTTTCAAAGTTTGCCAAATTTGGTTTGCAGTTAAAAGGATTATATCATTCATTTGGCTTAGAATACTGTGGGGTATTCCAGACACAAGCTCTTTTTTGGCTTGAAGTTCAAGTTTCTTTCTTTCATTCAGTATATCCAAGTTACTCGTAAGAGAGGTCATGTTATCTGGTAGAGATCCATCTACACATTTCCACACATCTTCACTTATAGAGTTGAGATGAAGATTCATACGACCTACCCATGATTTATATTCTTCGGGAATAAGAATGGGTGCTCGAGTACCTGAACCTATACTGTTAGCAATAGATACAAAATTTATGTTTGAGTAGTTTGCGGAAGACATTTTTTGTTTTTTTTTTTGTTAACAAGAATGTGATGTTAAAATGAAATTTTTAAAGAAAACTTATTGGTGGTTTATAAAAACGCTACACAAAAGTTTTCGACAAAAATTTTCAAAATAAATCACACAAGTAATTTTTTTTTTATATATAATTTTTTTTTTGAACAAGTGATATTAAGATGAAATTTTTAAAGGAAACTTATTGGTGGTTTATAAAAACGCTACACAAAAGTTCTCGACAAAAATTTCAGATTAAATCACACGAGCTCTGATACCAATTGTTGAAAAAACTTTGACGGTCCTTGGATTAACGTTTAAATTATGTCAATTATATTTGGGGAGATGGGAAAGGGATTTAAAAAGAAACTAAAAATAAAGCACAAAAATAATTAAACTAGACAAAAATTAAATAGACAGAAAGCAGTAAATAAAATAAATGTTAGAAGTTAGAAGTTAGATGTAATAAACGCCATTATCAACGATAAAGGGTTTTTTACAATAAATAAAAAGTTAGACGTTAGATGTAATAAACACCATTATCAACGATAAAGGGTTTTTACAATAAATAAAAAGTTAGAAATTAGTAATGTCTTGGTTAAATATAGTCCACATTTGTTTTCCTTGTCACGGTTTAATTTGGAGGTCTTGGAATTTTAGTATAACGGCACAAATAAATTTAGTCGAAATAATAACGAAAAAGTGATCGTTAAATAAATAGCACAAGAAATTAATCATTCATTTTATATTTAAACATTCGAAATATTTAAAATGAAATTGAAATGAAAATTTCAAAAGAACTTATCGACAACGGAAGAAGATGGTATTTTTCTTGAAGCGTCGATTCTTGTTCTTTGCGGCAAGATGATGTTTGATGGTTTTTTTGGTGTTGGGTGTAATGGGTTTTTGGTGTTGGATATTTGGTATATGTTTTGGTAGGTTTTTGGTGTAAGATGGTTTTGGTATGTATTGGTGTAGAAAATGGTGTAGAATGGTGTAGAATTGTATGTAATGGTGTGTTTAAAATGAGAAGTTTGAGTTGGTATTTATAGTGAAAAATGGATGAATTAAATAACAAAAGATGTGATGTAAAGCAAGGAATATTAATCTTTTCAGATTAGATCTAAGATCTAAATCAAAAGAAATGAAAAGAATTAATTTTGTGGAAGATTTGGTTGGAAAAGGTTGGAAAAATAGGTTAAAAATTGGAAAAGTTGGAATATTTTCGTGTTCTTGGCTGAAAAGTTGGTTTTTGGGTGATTTTTGATAGTTTTCGGAAGTTTAGGGGCTGAAATGTAAGTATTTCCATCAGAATTCGCGGGTCGCCGGGTCGGATCTTGGAGCGGGTTGGTGGGTTCCGGATGCAGGAGATGGGCTGCCGGTGATTTGGGCTTGCGCTGATTTGGACTTAAGCGCTGTTGGGCTGGAGCTGCTGATGGGCTGGAGCTGCTGATGGGCTGGCAATGGTGAGTGGGCTGCTGCATTTCTTGGGCTGGAACAAGGGAGCTGGGCCAATGCTGTTGGGCTGCTGCTGATTTCTTTTTCCTTAATTTTCTTTTAACTTTTAAATCATTTTAAATCCAAATTAAATTCAAATAAATTAGGAAAAATTATTTTTAATTTATAAAATTAATTAAGTCTAATAAAATAAATTATTTAGAAATTATATTTCCAAAAATTCATTTTAAATAGATTTAATTTAATTTTCTTTTATATTTTTCTTTGTTTTGGCTTTAAAACTCATTTTCTAATTAAATTGCATCTTTTATTAAAATCAATTATTTAGAAAATAATTAAAACAATTATTCCTCAATAATTAAGTTTAATAAATGATAAATTTAACTCCAATCGTTTTGTTTAAAAATTATATTCTTATTTTTCTCGTTTTTGATCTCGAATCCACGCAACCTGAAATAAACTGATAATATTTGTTAGGTAAAAAATAAACAGTTTATCTTATTTCAGTGATGTTCACATACAAAAATATTTTCCAACAAAAACCAAACTCAAATCCAAGCCACACAATCAAATATCAGATCTAACTACTGACTAATGCTACTGAAATCAGAAACTATAAATCTAAACAAACATCAAGTAATCGACGGAAATCCTGATTGCGGAATACCTCGATACCGAGTTGATAAAACAATAGAAAAATCAAATTACTAACCAAACTATTGATGTAACTGAGAAAAATCATGAAATCAGCCATCCGGATCCCTCCTTCGCGTCCCGGGATGAGTGAAAAGTCGGACGGGACTCCGATATTTATAGTTGTGCGAAATTAGGGTTTCCGCGTCGCGGCCAAGCTAAATCCGCGCCGCGCGTGTTGCCTAATCCCGACTTTTCGGAATTTAAAAGTCAAAAATAGAGATTTTATCATTTTTTGACGTTAGCGTCGCTAATTTGTAAATTAGATTCGCTAATATTGGATCTAGAAACTTCCACGCGCGAATTCGAATTTTGAATTGCAGATTTTCCCTCCTGCAAACATTAGCGATGCTAACCTTAAAAGTTAGCAACGCTAATGTCTGCTGACTTCTTTTTCTCGTCCGTTTTGCTCCGTAACTTCTCCAGAATTGTACTAAAACCCCTGCATTTACACTAAAAACATTTCCAAGCAATTTGGCACAAAAGTAAGTGATATTAGCCAATTAATAAGAATAAATTAACTAAAACACGACTAAACAACGCCTAAAATACTTGATATTACTAGGCGTTGTCAAACCCCACCCTCTCTCTCTCTCCCTCTCCCTCTCTCCCTCTCTCCCTCTCACTCTCTCTCCAACCCCATCTGGAAAGCTAGCCGCCCCCACCTCCAATTTCCTTCCTGTTTAGGCTCGTCTCCATGATCTAAACTCTCGATCTTTCTTCTTATCTCTTCCATTCGTGATCCCACCACCATTATGTGGATGGAGTTTCTACCACAGCTATCAGTGTTAGTCACTATCTCCTCACCACAAACACATCTCTTTGCATCATCTTCAAATACGACATAGTCACCACTCACCACACTAAAACAAGAACTAATCATGAACAATTTCAAAACAACCGACGCTCGTGGAGTTAACGTTCACATCGCAAACGACGGTTGCATCACAATTTAATACATCCCAAACGTCATCATCCACAAACTCCATATCCATGATGTAACCAACTGGAAATGTAACATCACGTTATTATCGGTAAGTAATTTTATCTTAATCGTGATGTGATTTTGATATAAAATAATGTTATAGGTGTTGGGATAGTTCGAACACCTTTAAGATAGAGTTTTTGTGTGAAAAACGCTAAAACGGGTAACCCGGGTCGTGTGAATTAAACTGGGTCGAGTTGGGAGACTTAAAACAACATTGGAAATCATTTGGACAGAACTCGGGTCGTGTTGGCCAACCCGGGTAGGGTTTTCAGCCGGAGAAAGCAGTAGCAGCAACAACGTCAACCCGGGTCGGGTTCCGGAGCCCAGGTCGTGCTGCACAGGAAACCGGGTCGGGTTTTGGAACCCGGGTCGGGTTACGCGCAGACCCCACCTTTAAATGTGCGATTTTGCTTCATTTTGGGGATATGTTCGGTTCGTAAAACGCTCTCAAAACCCTAGAAAAATACTCCCCAAGCCCTTGAAGTCGAATTGGAAGACTAGGACGCGAGAAATTGAAGTAGGATTCTGTAACACCCCTTTCTCAAAACCATAATTTAATATAGTTTATATTACAAAACATTTTACAAAACGTGACCATGAAAAGTCACCAAAATTTTTTTTTAATAAACTTTATTCTGAAAGGATATTACAGACTCAATACAGAAAACCATAATTTAAACTTACTGTATACACACTAGTCCCACTCCAGCTCCTGCTCATCTCACCTAAGTACATAGCATTTAAAAATAATACGTGAGACATAAAGTCTCGTGAGTAATATGGGTTTTAGACCCAAAACTTTTCTGCTTTAAAACTTGAAATATAACAAGTAAACTACTAGAACTTATTTCATAATAAATCTCAAATCTCTTTTCTTTTCTATCTTCAAAACTCAAAAATAATTTCTTTCTCAAAATTTCTTTCTTTTATCAAAACTGTATTCTTTCTCAAAACTACTTTCTTTTATCAAAACTGTATTCTTTCTCAAAACTACTTTCTTTTATCAAAACTGTATTCTTTCTCAAAACTACTTTCTTTTATCAAAACTGTATTCTTTCTCAAAACTACTTTCTTTTATCAAAACTGTATTTTTTCTCGTTTTCTAGTGACCAACTGAAACTCATGAATTAATTTAGTTTAATTCATTCTACTAGCTCACCTCGCGGGACAGAACAGATCCGCCCGCTAGGTTATGCTCATTCTGTCTCCCCTTTGTGACTTGGAACGGATTCAAGCATAAGGGTATACTAAGCTAGACAACTACTTCGCGACGGGAGGTACCATCCCAGTAGTGTCTTCTGATCCGCCGATTATGTGGGTGATCCTAGTCCGGACAACTGGCTCATACTTCTTTCTTTCTTTAATTCTTACTTCATTTCATCTCAAATTGGTCAAAATGGGACACAATTTGTAAACAACTCTTACTCAAACATTTTATAACTCTTTACTGAAAATACTTTAAAAAAAACTGATTTTGACAACTTAGTTCCCATAAGGAACTTCTTTCAAAATACCTTGCAAACCATACTTTAAAAATCTGTTTTAAACACTAAGCCCTTGTATAGAGCTTCATTCAAAACTATTTTCCAAACTTTAGTATTTATAAACATTTGGAAATCTTACTTTTCTGAAAATAACATATTACTATGTACTATAGAAATCCTCATAAAACTCACCTTGATTCTACTACGGTTCACTAGGCTTCACGTACGCCTTTTCCTTTCCCGTGCTCAATAACGTTCGAAGCACCCCCTATACAAGTAGTATATATAAATACTCAATATAATTAACTCTATAATTCTAAAGTCTCATATAACATAACTCTAGGTTATAATAAATGTATAGCCATTAATAAACTCGTTTAACGGTTTTCTTCGAAATACGTGTATATTGCTACAGTACCCCCGAGGGATCGTATTTCAGTTCCGACTCTTTTCCATGAAATCTTAGGCCATATTAGACTTGTGTTTCAAATTTGGAGTTCATTGGACAAGTCTAGCTCAAATTCTAAAAATCAAGTTTTAACGTGAATAGTGATTTTAGCCACTGCCGCTACAGTGACTTTTCCGCAAGGTCGGATTACGGATTTGACCATTCCCGACATGTTCTTATACCATTTTAGGGTTATGGCTAAAATTTCAGATCAATCGGACATGTCTAGCTATGGTTTCTAGCGTTTGGATTTCTAACATTTTTAACATTTTTGGTCCCTGTCTGAAGGGCACTGTAGCAAGCAGTTTTCACCCATTAAGTCCTTAATCTATGTCTTAATCATATGGGGTTTGTTCCTTGACTAAAACCCTCCATTAGTACAAGGTTTTAAGCTATTACAATCGTTTGAATCAATCAAATGCAAGAATTGAAGTTCTTGACCAAACTTGAAATTTCTCAAGAATAGCAATCTACTTCTATGTTTTAAAGTTAAATTCTTAACTAATGACTTATTGGAAGCATTAGCTACTTAACCCAAATGATTCTTAACTGAAATTGCAGTTTCAATTCCATTCAAGAACCAATTCAAGCATACGTATTATAACATTTCTAAACTTCTTTCATTAAGCCATTTAGACTTCTATCCTATTATTTAACACTTCTAATTACTCGTAATACATCCATATATGCTAAGAATGGTTTTCTTTCAATTCTTTGATCGTTATATTAACATATACATTCATATTCCTAAGTGGGACAGAATCTGCCGAAACATGATACCCTGTACGAAAAACGGCATAACTCACTCTAGAAGAATCGAAACGACTCACCGCTTTTTGATTTAGAAACTAGACATCTGTAGGTTTCTTTTCATGTATGAAACATAATTTTTGGCCTTGTAGATTTGTACAGTTTTACAGTTTAAGTTGGCATAAAAATTCTGTCAGAATACTTTCTTACTTTCATTCTTATTATTATATAACTTATGAAATTGCAATTTCATATACTTAAGGTCATTTTTTTTAACCCATTAAGCACTTAATTCATTGGTCATCCCCAAAGGAATCATTCCAATTCCTTATCTAACCATTTCTAATGAAATTTCAACCATGGAATCATCAATTCCATTCCATTTTCTCAATTTCCAATTTCATTCATAATTTCATTATAATTAAATGGGAATAATTAGGAAACCACTTCTAATGGTTTCTTCATCCATAAACAACATTTATGACTCATTGTAACTAGTTAATTGCATTCAATTAAGACTTTGATCATTAACCCCAATTTTTAGGGTTAATAAGAATTAAATTCACCAAACCATGATTCCAAGTTATCCATATGTTGGATAGTGATCAAAGGGTGACTAGAAGCATAATCTAACTACTTGGAATCATAGAAATTACTCCTCCTCCAACATATGAAATTCAGCCATGAACCCTAAATGGGTTTTCTAGCTAGAAATGGTGAAATTATACCTTATATGAGTTAGGAATTCAAGGAATTTGATCATGCAACGTTGCTAGCTTCAAAACCTTCACAAAATCATCAAGAATCGCCACCTTCATTCTCTCCCATGGCTGCCATCGTTCCAGTGAACAAATGGGGAGAAGACTCCCTATTTATACCTCCTTACTATGAGAAAATGACAATTTGGTCCCTAGACTCTCATACTTCTCATTTTAGCACAAAACTAAATTTTAATTCTTGAAACTCTTAAGTATTATAGGTTTTCCCCACTTATAAACTTTAAATACAAATTAAGGATATACTAACACATAAAAATCTCATTATGTGATTAAATACTTCAAAATGACGAAAATACCCTTTTTTAGTCGTTTTATACTTTTAATTCACTTTTATCTTTCTATTCTTCATGCTTCATACTTTTAACTATAAAATAGTTAATTTACTTCATTTTTTTAAGGAAAAATATAAATCTTTCCTTTTTATATTAATAATTGGAAAATTACCAAAATACCCTTTTGCTCAAAGTATGAATAATTAATTAATAATTATTCCTTAACTTCTTACTTTCCAAGTTTACATATTTTTGGGTTCTTACAGATTCGATATCATGCTTCTTGAAGGTAAGATTCTATGTTCTAGCTTCATTTGATCGGTTGATTTGCTTGGGAAGGGTTGGTTCTAGGTGGTATTAATCACCCACCTGCAACTATAGAAGTAGTAGCATGAAATTCACGGTTTGAATGTGTAGTAGGTTTGTGATTTAAACCCTAAAGCTTGCTATTGGTTATAGTTGAGTAGATAGAACTCTTGAAAGTGAATATAAGTTATTCACATGTATGTGGTGTGTATGTGGTATGGTGTAGGTGTTGAAAGAGGTGAGAAGACACCTTGGCCTGCAAATTGTACCATTTGGAACGGGGTAAAGCTACTATATTCAGGTGAGTAACTCTACTTACATGTTAGTTGTAACATGTTATATGTGTTTATGATGCTAGTTGATTCACAAGCATGTAGAGATTACTATGTAATTTGGATGTGTCAAGTATTAGAAATCACTTGTTATCACAGGTGACTTTTGTAGTTATATACAAGATGATACATGTAGTAAATTACATGTAAACTATGTAAACATATAGAGAATCCTATGTCATTATATGTGTTAGAAGTTTATGGTTACGATGTGAAGTAACCAACATTGAGATGAGAATCTCGTGTTCATTTGAAGTAAGGTTTACACACACACACACACACACACACACACATATATATATATATATATATATATATATATATATATATATATATATATATATATATATATATATATATATATATATATATATATATACGAGTACCTTGTGGATAGGTATAACAAGGACATTAGTGGTTTGCTTAAAGGGTACTTAGCAACCATAGAGAAGTATGCAAAATGAGTATATATGGTGAAATATATGCAGTATGATGTAGTATGTATATGATACTTGTGATTTTACACGTATGCAGGGACTATTGGATGTGTCAAGTATTAGAAATCACTTGTTATCACATGTGAGTTTTGTAGTTATATAAAAGATGATACATGTAGTAAATTACATGTAAACTATGTAAACATATAGAGAATCTCGTGTTTATTTGAAGAAAGGTTTATATATATATATATATATATATATATATATATATATATATATATATATATATATACGAGTACCTTGTGGATAGGTATAACAAGGACATTAGTGTTTTGCTTAAAGGGTACTTAGCAACCATAGAGAAGTATGCAAAATGAGTATATATGGTGAAATATATGCAGTATGATGTAGTATGTATATGATACTTATGATTTTGCAGGTATGCAGGGACTATTGGGTATGAGTACCTTACAGTCAAATATACGACCTCCGTGACTAGGAGATTGGATTTGATATCCAAATATACGGCCTCCGTGGCTAGGAGATTGGATTTGATATCCAAATATACGGCCTCCGTGGCTAGGATATTGGATTTGATATCCAAATATACGGCCTCCGTGGCTAGGATATTGGATTTGATATCCAAATATACGGCCTCCGTGGCTAGGAGATTGGATTTGATATCCAAATATACTGACTCCGTGGCTAGGAGATTGGATTTGATATCCAAATATACGGCCTCTGTGGCTAGGAGATTGGATTTGATATCCAAATATACGGCCTCTGTGGCTAGGATATTGGACTCCATGTCTAAATATAATAACCTTTTTGGCTAAGCGGCTGGGTTTAACTACCCGATATATTGCAGAAACCATTGTGGTTCATAACGGCCTTGCGGCTAAGTGGTTGAGTTTAATTACCTAATATATGGTAAGAACATCTGTGAAACGTATATTAGCTTAGGTGGCTAAGATATGGGGCTTAATTGCCTAACATATGTGATTAAGAGCTTTTATGCTCATAGTACAATAAGGGTAGTAGTGGGTCTTAGTGATTCAAAATCATAAAAGTTGAAGAGAAGATAGATATAAAATCATGATGGCTTACGATCTGAAAAGTCGTAGAGTAGATGATTTCATGTTTGAAATCAGTGTGAAGAAATACCGTGTAGTAATACCGAGTAGTGGTACCGATTTTTATGTTAGGTGTATACTTGTGTTACTTGTATTACACCGTGCTTGTTTATTAGTAGTTTAGGTATCGGTAGATACCAGTGTAACTACGGGAAGAATACTTGTAGTTATTAATAATGTAGTATAGCTAGTTTGATATGTTATATTAACCAGTACTTATGATTTGTTGCAGGGAATAACTACACCCATGAGTTGGGTGATGTATTACATTTAAAACAAGTTATTCATGTCGTTGTATTGTTGCTCACTAAGCTTTGTAGCTTACGTGTATGTGTTATGTTGTGTGCAGGTTAGCAGTTGTAGCACCTGGCTCGGATCGTGGGATGATTCTCGATGGTAACTTCTTGTAGATTCTAGAGCACACAAGTACCCAATTATACTCTTTATCTTATAAATGCGAAAAATTTTCTGGGTTTACTCTGTGTTGAAACTGGGCGTTACAGGAAACGACATGGTTTGAAGTTCACCGTCACACTACGACCGGCAAACAATGGTTGACGGTGACGGAATTTCAATCTTTAGCTCAAGCCATATATGGATTGACCATAATTCTCTCTCTAACTGCGTCGAAGGTCTAGTCGACGCCATCATGGGTTAAACCGTAATTACCATTTCCAACAATTACTTCACCCACAAAAACGAGGTTATGTTACTAGGCCACAGTGACACGGACGATGGGGAAAAATTATGCAAGTCATGATAACATATAATCATTTCGGTAAAGGTCTTGTTCAAAGAATGCTGCATTGTAGGCACGTGTATTTCCCATGTTGTAAATAACAACTACACACATCAGTGGCGGACCCAGAAAAAATGGACACGAGGGGCACTGAAGAACACATTTTTTTAGACGAGGGACACCTATATATGAAAAAAATTACTCTACGAGGTAAAATTTCAGGAGGGGCCTGGGCACCCCCCCCCCCGGGCACCCCTGGATCCGCCCGTAACACACATTGGGAAATGTATGGTATTGGTGGAAGTGCAGATCCTGTCATTAACAGCCAAGGGAATAGATACCTTGCCCATGTTAATCCAAATGCCAAAGACGTAAATTTTAATATATTTTTCTATTGGACGGATTGTTGTGGATCTTTCAGACCATTTTTTAGACACACTACTCATTGAGTGTTACATAACTAAACAGATGACTCATGGAGTGTTGACGGTCGGATGATGTAGGCATTGGAATTGGAGATCGGAAGGTGACCTGATGTTGAATAAAGCATTTTTGTCCCATCTCGAAAAGGGCAGGAGCTAGTTACGCACGTGCTTCAAGCTTAAGTGTTAAACCATCGTCAGTAGTAGCCTCTCTTACTTTGGGATCTGGTGTACTTGTTTGTCGAAAAGGGAGAGAACGTTAGAAAAAAAACGATTAAAATAATCTCTGATTTTTTAGAAATCATAATTTTCCTTACCACAAAACACCCTTATCCAAACGATGAAGATGGATGAGAGAGAGATAGAGAGAGAAAAGAGAATGTGTGTGCATGTGTGCGTGGTAGGGGTGAGTGAGGTTTTTATTTTCTTTTCTAATTTATTAATTATTAGAAAGATAAAAAAAGAACAAATAAATTGGAAAGGGTAATAAGGTCTTTTTACATGGACCAAGGACCTCTAGTGAATGTTTTGGAAACCAAAAGGACCATCAACATCAACTTTTCAACACTTGGACCAAAAATATAACCTTAGACAAACCACAGGGACCAAATTTGTAATTTACTCTAAAATCAGACACTTGTTATTATTATATTCAAATATATCATATCATCACACGTGAAACCTATGGAAGGCATAAATTGATTTCTCCGTCGAGGCCTAAATTGTGTGTTAATTTTAGCTATTGAAGCTTGGCACTCGATTAGTAGCATGTCTCGGCGATACAACAGAAACCTCTTAAAGTATTTAGGTTTCGGATAATATAATTAATTTTAAAATCAAACAATATTTAGGTATTAAGACTCAATAGAAAATTATATTGTTTATTATATTTTTCATTTATTTCGGTGTCTATACAATATCATATTTTAGCACCATGATGTATGGAAAAATATCTGTTATTAAGTAATATGAAAAACATACTTTATAACAATAAAAAGAAAGAAAACATATTCTAACTTAATAAAACGGATTCAATGATATTCGAGTATTACGTAATAAAAATTAGGGATAATGACTTGATTGGGTAACGAACTTTTAAAATTGTTCACATTTTGTCATTGAAATTATTTTGTGCTTGATTTACCCATGAACTTTTTAAAATTATTCACTTTTGGTCACTGAACTTATTTTTGTGCTTGATTTACCCATAAACTTTTTAAAATTGTTCACATTTAGTCACTTATATATTTTTCTCGTCCACAAATATGACAATTATGTTATTGGTCATATGTGTACAAAAAATAAGTTCAATGGTCATATGTGTACAAAAAACCATAAATGGCTAAATGTGAACAACTTTAAAAAGTTCATGGGTAAATCAAACACAAAAATAAGTTCAGTGACCAACTATGAATAATTTTAAAAGTTTGTTACTATGTCAAGTCAGTATCCCTAAAAATTGTTATAGAAAACAAAGTAAGCATGTTGAAATATTTATAAAGGTAATAACATTTAAATATAAAAAGCAAAAGTATACTTTATAACTATACTGATGGAAACGAAAGGAGCAGCCAAACAAAGAAAGAAGAAAACCTTGGTGGCAATATTTCTATGATGGATCCACTTGAAGAAATACATGGTCCAATGACTCGTGCAAGGAAAAAGAAGATACAAGAGGCCCTAAAGGAAATAATTCATTTAGCCCATTCTAAAGAAAAGTTGAAGATCCAAGACTACAAGCCAAATTTAATAAATTATCTTTTTGTTGTTGGACTAGACATATAAGGGGTGACCTTTGTTGCTAATGGTCCATTTTAAGAGTTATCCACGTTTTTTAGGGGTTTACTAGTGAAAAGTCTTTTGTATTTAATAAGGCTATGCCAAAGGTCCTCATTTTCACCTATAAATAGGTGGTCTTTCCAAGATGTAAGGGACACATTCTAAATCAACATATATTGTGAGGTTTTTTCTTTCACTTATAGTTCTCGTGATTGAACTCGTTTAGGTCTTGCAAGAGTAGCATTGCTTGCAATTCTCACTTGGCTTCGACTATGTCTTCTTCCACTTGGTCGTGTGCGTCATATAACATCGATTACTTGCTCTCATTGAAATTCAAAGGCGTTGGATTTCATATATCCAATATTGTTGGATTCAACAAGTAAGGGGTTGTGTTCTTGGAAGAACAATCAATAAGGTCGTTCCAACAACAACGTGAAGCCTACTCGCAGGTTTCATATCATTTGGTATTAGAGCTAAGTCTCCTTGTTTGACCATATCCTTTTTATTTCCATATTTATCATATTTCTTTTTTTTTTTGTATTCAAAAATCAATAATCTTATCTTTTCTACTTTACATTCTTCATTTTCGTTTATTTTGGCCATATCATATAAGAAAGGAAAGAGACACAAAAAAAACAAAGGAGAAAAAAAATCGTGAAAGAAAAGAAAAAAAAGTGTAAAAAAAGTAAGTAAAAAACAAAAAATAGAAAAAAAAGAAGAAGAAGGAAATAGAAAAGTATATTGGAAAAAAAAACGTCTCTATTTTGGGCCATCGAAAGGTTTTTACTTTGCATCAATTTTACTTTTATCATCTTGATTATTTTTTTCAATCTTCTTTTGTTTGTTAATTTATATTCTCCCCATTCTCTTTGTATTCATTCTAGCCAAGTGATTTATTGTCTGAACACCTTGTAAGAGTTGAATTTGTTCTCATTAGAACTACCAAAGTGAGGGGATTCGAGTGGTAAAAGGCAAGAGTGATACATCAAGATAAAAGTCAAATAAAGAGTGACACACTTTGGGTGAGTAGTATAGGATTGGGAAACAACTTTGGGGGGAAGGGTGTGAGGTTTAACACTTATTATTTTCATATTAATCTTAAAATCATCATGGAAGACATAAAAGAAACATTGGAACAAAAAGCTTGGAGGGAACATTTGTTAGGGAAATTCAATATAATGATGGAAATTATGATGGAGCAAATGGATCGTTTGGAAGTGTCCATTAACAATGAAGGCGGTGATGGGTCTGAAGCATCCAACAATAACCGAAGAAATCCAAATAGAGTCGACAACAACCTTGGTAGCATCAAAATGAGCATTCCTTCTTTCCAAGGTAAAAATGACCCTAAAGCGTATTTAGAATGGGAATCAAAGGTAGAAAATATTTTTGGGATCCACAACTATTCAGAAGATAAAAAGGTAAAACTCGCATCTGTTGAATATCATGGTTACGCTCTAACATGGTAGGACAAGTTGAATTTCATGGTTACGCTTTATCATAAAAAGGTAAAACTCGCATCGGTTAACCACACAGCTCTGCCAACAGATCATAAAGAAAATGTGTGTTTTTCATGGGTAGGATATGATCCACACTTTATTTTAATTAAAATGGGTCTTTTGTTTTAATAGTTAGTTAATACTTTTTAACTTGAAACATTTTCCTATCAAACACTTTCGGTAACTCCACTTGGTTAAATGTGACATGCGGTGAGGGTGGTAGGCAGTAAATGTCATTTAAAACCCGGCCTCATTAGATATCATAAGAATCCTCCTTCAAACCATCTAACACATTTAAATTGGGTGAGGCCAGTCATGGTTTGACCAATGTTTTTATTTTAATTTAAGTTATAAATATATATATAAATACCATTCTAATATATATATATATATATATATATATATATATATATATATATATATATATATATATATATATATATATATATATATATATATATATATATATATATATATATATATATATAATAGGTGAATTTTAAACAATTTAAAATTGAGAGTTATCTTTTAATTCAATTAACACTTTGTTAATAATTAATTAAATGTAACTTAACTTAATCATGTTGCAGTTTAGGCAATAAGGCAAAGTTGGGAACTAAGTAACTATGGAAATTTTCAAGGCAAGCAAGGGTGGGGAAGCCCTAGCTGCCAAAGCAAGGAACCCACCTAAACCTTTAGGATTTTCGACAATAAGGTTTCTAGCAATCCTAGATCATGCAAAATTAATAACATGCAATTTCATGAATCAATCTAGCATAAACCTATGGATTTTCCAACATAATATCAAGCATACAAGATTCATAATCCAATTTTGATCTATAGTGCATGCAACCTATAAACAGAGGCTCTGATACCACTATTGGGATTTGATCATAATAACATAAACATCCATGCAGCGGAAGACTTAACAATATCAAATCATATGTTCAAGCAAATTAGAAAAGAATAACCATCATGTTCATAATTTAGGATCATATGTTCATATCAATTGCATCAACTAACCAGATGAATTATGAAATTCATACCTTTGTTTGGATGTAGGATCCAAACCATAATCCCTCTAATGATTGACACCCAAGAACACCAGAAAACCAGACTGACAGAACTTCCTCTAGGCTTGAAGCAAGATCCAAAAACCCTTGAAAAGGGTATTGGAAAATCGACAAAACGAGAGAGGGGGAGGAATGAAGGCGGCGACACACAAGGAGGCCAAAAGGGATGCTTAGGGTCTCACCCCTAAGCCTCTATTTATTAGGGGTGTTAAAGAATATCCGTATACGAATTTCCTAAATTCCGAACCCGAATTATACGCAAAATTGGATATCCGGATTTCCGATATCCGATTTTTCGTGTTCGGATTCAGATAGTATTTTTCAGATTTTTCGGATAATTCGGATATCCGATATCCGAAAATACATATTTTTAAAATTCAATTATTTTTATATATCGTTAAAATTACTTGAAATTACAACAATTCAGACATGGTTTTAGACTTTTAGGATAACCCATGTATGCACTTATATGGTTTTACACTTTTACCCTTTTAGGTTTTTAATTAATGTTTACAAAACTTACGATTACTTCAATTTCTCCCAAGTCCCAAATTATACTCTCTTTTTCATGAGTTCATCGATTTAGGAATCACGTTCCTAAAAACCTTAGCTACTGACAACGCCTAGTAATATCACATATTTTAGTCGTTGTTGAGCCCTATTCTTAGTGAAATTATATCACATATCTACTGGTATTACTCACTTTTCGTGCCAGCACTTGTTTGGAAAGAAATAATGAAAACAGGGACTAAAAGCGTGCAATTTGGAAGAAGTTTGAAGATCAAGGCAAAATCAGGAAAATACGTACGCGCGCCGCGGAAATCATCAAGGCGCGATGCGGTGATGAGGCGGTGGAAAACATTCAAATTCCGAAAAAACGGGGATAAACCCCTACGTGCGACGCGGGATCCATAAATGCGCGGCGCGGTCTCGAGATTTTTGCAACTATAAATAGAGGCTTTAGGTCGAAAAAACGAGCGAAGACCTGGTGTAAAATCGACCCCCAAGGCTCTTTGACTCTGAGATTCAGCTTCAAGAACCACTTTTTGGTATTTCTATGTTTTTATCTTTAATTTTCATTTAGTTCAATAGTTAGTGATAGTGGCTAGTGTCCTTGGGAGTGACAACCATTGACATTGAGTCTTTTAGTTTTAGTTTTCCAGTGTTTATTACTGTTTGGAACCTTGGAATCTGTTTTGGTTAATAATAATCATTCAGTTTATGTTAGGTGTTGATTTTTCGGTATTTATGCTTGTTATTGGATTGTGAATGTTTGTTTTGTGTTTGGATGCTTGGATGACCTTGATTGGACTGATTTCCCTTGCTGATTTCAGTGACCAACTAAGGTTAGCTTTTTGGTTTGAACTTAGCCAGTGACTGTTCATTTGAACTTTAGTTATTGGTTTAGTTTATGCTTTGTTTGTGTTTGATGTTTGAATTGCCTTTGTTTGCTTCTGAATTGGAGATGTACTTCTAATTTCAGTAAGTGACTAGGTTTGGTTGATAGTTTTAGTTTAGTTTATGCTCTTTGGGATTGATAGTCAAAAGTTAGGAACTAGGTCCTCTGACTGTAGCGTGACACTGCAGTTGGTAATCTGTCACCTGTCTCGACCACGTAACTCTTGTGGATCGACCCTGACTTCCACTGTGCTAAGTGAGAGTGAGGTTATTTTTCTTATTTTTGACCGCATGACGACCGCTGCGATGTCAAATTTTGGCGTCGTTGCCGGGGAGTTGTGAGCTTGAGATTAGGTAATTTGTAGGACTTGCTAGTTTAGTTTCTTTTTAGTTGGTTAGTAATTCTGCTTTTTGATTTTTCGGGCGTGTTGCATTAGTGCATGCGTACCCGTAGGGGTGAGCAACTATCCCCTTTGCATTTTGACTCAGAGATTAAGCGAACTGTGCGCAAAATCCGTGCACATAGGCATTTGAATACAATGAGTTTCAGTAATGTCAATATTAGTATGGTAAGTGTTGCCCAGGAACCCTCGGGTGAGGCAACGGGGATTTCATTTATTCCCCCTGTTTCAAAATTTCACATTGGGAGCACGAGTGCTACTGGTGGTGCAGCTTCAGCCCCTGCACCTATACCTTCATGCACTCCGCCGTCGATTCCACCATTTCAACCTTTATCCCAACCTCAATCCACAAACCCATTTACATCTGCCATGTGTTGGGGAACGCCGACCCGTGATGGCACCCCATTATCTAGACAGCAGATACCTAGTTCCCAACCTATTTCTCAACCAGCACCAGTACTTTTTAAACCTCAAACCACATTCCAACCTATACCACCGCAACAACAATACCAGCAACCACCTCAGCAGCAGTACCAGTATCAATAGGTTGAGGAGAGATATGATGAAGAAGACGAAGGATGGGTTCCACTAGCACCACAGCAACCATGGAACCGAGGTCGGGGACCTCCAAGAAGAGCACAGCATCAGCAACCACCACAAGGTCAGCAGAGATACAATGATCATCACTTTTACGGTAATCCTGCTCAACCCTTGTATTTTGTACAACCGAGAGGGCAATCGGTTGCATCGCACTTCCAGCCACGGGAGTACGATGACGCGTCGCCCATTTACATTCCTGGGGACATAGAATCTCAAGTAGAAATTAGGCCTCAGTTGTTAGGGATATTACCAGAATTTAGGGGGTACAAACAGGATGACCCATACAATCACTTATATGAGTTTATAGCCATAGCCAATGCTAACACCCCTAGGAATACTAATAAGAACCTTTTTAGACTAAGATTGTTCCCATTCACTCTTAAGGACAAAGCCAAATATTGGTTTACGTCCTTACCATCGAATAACATCACTACATGGGATCAACTCAAAGCTAAGTTCTTACAAGAATTCTATCCGGCAAGAAAGACGACGGAAATCAGAAGGGCTATTCAGGATTTCCAGCAGAAGCCTGGAGAAGCTTTTCATGAAGCATGGGATCGTCTAAAGGAACTGATGAGGTCATACCCTCATCACGATATTCCCAAGTGGCAACTGGTCAAGGTATTCTTTGAAGGAGCAAGTGAGACGAACCAAGCTATGATTAACGCGTCATCTAGTGGCACTATTATGATGCAAGACCCGGAGGAGGCTTGGCGGTTTTTAGCACAGCTAAGTAATGGCTCCAAGGCGAATTTTTCTACAAGGAAGACGGTAGGCACTGCTGCAGCAATAGGAGCCGATGCCGACTAGAAAAAGGATGTAAATAAGGAGATAAGTGAGCTCAATAGGAAATTTGATAGACTTGTATCTATTCTGCAGAATGGACCTCAGAGTCAGCCACAAGGAGGTCAAGGAGGACCAAAGACTCAAGAAGCAAATAAAGTCTATGGTCAGGGTCAAGGACAGTATGGCAATGGACGACCCTACAGACCATATAACCAAGGTCAGCAGAATTTCAATAACCAGAGGCAGAACAACTACCAAGGGCAGTCATCCAACCCGCCAAGACAGCATCAACCGGCGAATGGTAATGCCAATGGAAATGGTAGCAGCAACAATAGGGGGCCCAATAACTCCGTCAATAAAGCCCTAGGGACGCAGGAGGATCTGGTCCCGAAAATGTATGAAATGTTCAATACAACACAGCAGCAATCGCAGGCCAATGCGAAAGCCATCGTCAATATGGAAAGGCAAATCGCCCAAATGGCTAAAGACCAACAGAAAAGAGATAATGGGAAGCTGCCAAGTACCACAGAAGTCAATCCGACCCATGGTCAGCGGGCCGGAAAGGAACATGTCAAAATATGTATTTTAACAGAACATGTCAAATAACTACATATATCATCGTAGTTGTTCGTCCAAATATCACAATGGCCTGGTTATAAATCAATAATAGCAGTTATAACACGCTGATACGCTAGTAAGTATATGTAACTTAAAATTGAAATCATTATAAGTTCATTTATTTATCTACTTTAATTTTGGATAAATATTAAGAAAAAATAATAACAAAGTGGTGATTCTATTATTAATTTCCTTATCATTTACCAATCATAACAAAGTGCACAATATTAATTGGTTGAAAAGATAGGTACTAATTTCAATTTTTAATTTTTAGTTAATGCATACCTAAAAGATAGCCAATAATATACCTAAATTATCACGAAAAATACATACACTAATTTACTCAATAGAAGAAACCAAAGAGCGAATAATAAAAATGACTAAAAAAATTAAACCACCCTTGCTATGAATTTGGTCACTCAAGCCAATCCATCAAAGCATTATATATATATATATATATATATATATATATATATATATATATATATATATATATATATATATATATATATATATATATATATATATACTAGGTACATCTTATGTCAGCACGACCCACGATATGTTAGATGTTTGTATGAATTTGAAGGTTGAATGTTATAATTTGATGAATATTTGAAAGTGCAATGTGTTGAGAGGAATGCTAATATGTGAAGGTAATGTGCGTATTTCGTTTACAAATGTGTAAGTAGTTGGAATCATTTTTTAAAATGTGTTGCTTATTGAAATTTCAATGTAATTGAAAAACATTAGGATGCACTGTTATGGAAGGTTGTGCTAGTCATTTGGAAGAACGCCCCCTTTGTCGAGGAGCACGCTTTTATGGAAGGTTGTGGGCACATTAATGATAAACAACGACAATCTCCCTCTTGTTTTCTCTCCCTCTCTATAGTTTTCTCTTTGTGTCTCTCTTGTAGGTGCAGGTGGGCGCTGGTGTAGACCACCCCTCCATGGTGTAAAGGAGACTCTATAAACACATCTTATTAAAAAGCACAATTATGAATCATCTAGATGTGAAGAATAAAACTATTAAGTAACTATTTGTAACTGGAAAATTAATGAGCGTCCCAAGGTCCCAATACTTCAAATCAGTGATATCGTAATATGCTTAGGTACCATTCGTGAAACATGTTTCTTTTTTTGTCAAAGTAATTACAATTAATTGAAGACAAAGGGTAACATGGTCACTTTGACAAACTCTTGAAAATTAATCGGTGTCCCACGGCCTCAATACTTCCAAGTCAGGAACATCATATGTTAGGTACCGGTCTCACTTGTGATTTTTTCCCATTAAGTATGGTTAATTGCGGACAAAGGGTAAACTTGTGATGTTTTTTCCCATTAATTACGATTAATTGCGGACAAAGGGTAAACTAATTGCGGACAAAGGGTAAACTGGTCATTTAGACAAAACGTAAAATTTCAAAACTTTTGAATCAGGCGCAAGATAAAAGATACACGTATCTAAAAGACATTTCCAATTTGTAGTTGGTTGCATTGGTTTCTAGATGAACACTTTTAAAATCATATTTTGTTGATGAAATGTACAACTCAAGAAAGCATGAATGACAAATCATTTCTATATAAAAATGAAATATGTTGTCTCTTACCATTCAATAAAAATCACAATGTTGTAATAATAGGAAATGATAGTAGGATAACATGATAACCAAATATATGAAAATATGTGTGTTTGTATGTGTGTAAAAAGATGATATGTATGTAAAAATGAGTGAAAATGGTATATATTTATAGTTTGTAAAAAAAATAATTTTTTTTACCCTCAACGGCTAGCCAAACGGCTAGTTTTTTTATTTTTCCATCGTCTTCACTCGTGATGCAAACGACTACCCCTGGACGTAGGACTTCGAGGACGCGGGGGCGTGGTGTTTGCCACGTCTTCGTTGCTGATGTGGAGGACGCGGAGCCTCTGCGTGTGGCACACCCTTCAGTCTAAAACAATTTTCTCGGTAATCATAAAACGTAGTAACATGAGTTATTGAAATGAGGGAAAGGTGGATTAACCATCGACAATGAAAAAACCAAGTGCAAGAATATCGTTCAATATGGTTGGCAAGACTATATTCAAGCCAATAAATTCGATGTTCCTATTCCACCAAAGGTCCCCAAGAACTATAATGAAAAAAAACATAATAATTAGCATGTAAAGCACCTCAAAAGTTAATGCATAAAATGATATTTTTTAATTATATTAAAAGCTTACTCAAGTGTCTACGACTTCCTAAATTGTCAATAAATTAGGGATGACTTCCTAAATTGTCAATAAATCAGGGCCAAAGGGTCTCATGAATTTTCCAATAACTATCAGAATGAATAAAAATCTATTAAGGGATTATGTATTCATTAAAAGATCAACGAAATTTTATAAAACTGACATCAATGTGCGAGGGTTTATCACAAAAAGACTGAACTAATATGGAATTTGAACACAGTAAACGCAATATCATTGATAGACATAACAATTCAGATTTAGATAATTTGGGGTGGAAGCAAAAGTATGATTATCAAACTTGATGACAGAAAAGAAATAGACAAACTCACCAATAAAGTAGGAGATAATTATTTACCTTCATATCCATCTGTGTGTGCCGTGCCTGCAAGATTCGTGAACCCTAGATTTTGAAAGGAACGTGAATTGGGATTAAGGGGAAAAGACAGAGACTGCCTCCTCCCTTTTAAAATTTCTTTTACTATGCTCGTAACTACGCCGGGTTTTTGAGAAACCCTTCTTACAATCGCTCCCACCTCTTCTTCGTATTAATCTCGTCTCTTCCGAAATGGACACTATGTTGGATCTAGTTTGAAGAGATGCGATTCAATTTGAAATTGCATCGCGTCAAGCATACATACGTGGTATACCCAAAAACCTACAGCAGCCAGAATACACAAAGTAGAAAAAACTTTCGTGAAACAAGATTATTAAAGAAAAAAAATCTTGAAAGGAACGTCAAGGGTTGTTACCAGAGAGAAAGCCAAAGATGCGGCTAAATAGAGATAACCGGTGGATAAACACGGAGGGTTTCTGTGTTTGTTGAAAATCTGCACTTATATGGAAGGCTAGATATATGAAGCGGTGTAGATACGATTTGAAGAGACATGATGCATTTGGAAGTGTCAAGCGTCGTTTAAAGGGTAATTAAGTGGCGTACAGAAACCATATTTTCAAACTGAATGCGGAAGGGAGAAAAAACGGGTATATATATATATATATATATATATATTAATTTTCAAATTCGGATCTTGAGACTTTTCTACTGTTCATTTGGTTTTGTTTTTTCTAGAACCATAATTACTAAATTCAGGTTATAGAATGATTGCTAATATATTTGGTACAAATCCAAATAAGCTTCTATTTTGAAATAACAATTTTTTATGAAAAAACTTCATAAATGGTCCCTGTGGTTTCAGAGGATATCGAGTTTGGTCCCTAACTATCAAAAACCTCAAAGGTAGTCCCTGTGGTTTGAAAACTTTTTTTAAATCGTCCCTTGAGCCATATAAAATAACTAATGTATCCTTTTTAATTTCTTTTACAATTATTTAACTAAAATTTATTTTTAAGGATAAAATAGAAAAAGAAAAAGAAAATAAAACACACCCTCATCCTCACCCCTCCCCCTCCACTCATTTCTTACCATACCACCACCACCGTCCACCATCACCCCCACCCCCAAGTGGAATCGAAAGAGATCCAGTCAAAGAAACCATCCATTTGGAGCTATTTCTTCTTCACATCAGTTGGAGGAAAGTAAAAATCAAGTAAAAAACATTACATTTGATGGTATCACATTCGATTCGACAGTTTGGGTTCCTAGATTGAACTGTATATTGGAAAACGGTGCTAGTGGGTCGATTTCAACACATATTAACTCTCTAATGAAGCTAATAATCTAATTGAATAAGGATTTGGTGATATGGAATCGAAAATTGCAAAAAGCAACGTTGATTTAGCTAGTTATGTTGTTGAATATTCTGTTGAAAATAAAATTGATGATGTAATCGTTAATTCTGAATCTCAAGTTCCGATTACTTCTTCTTCTTTTACTATTAGCTTAATCAATTATAGTACTTGTGATATGGAATCGAAAATTGTAAAAGGAAGCTCTGATTTGGCTGTTTCAGTTCTCGATAAATTGTTTAGGACTGAATCTGTGAATTCGATTGCTCCTGATGTCAACGATTTGGGTGTGGTTCAAACTTTTGATAGTACTCTTTCTGTTATTCGATCCACTATTAATTCTTTTGAGATGGAATCGGATTCCAATTTGATTCTGGATCAGAATACATGTATGAATGAAAAATTTATAGATATGGAATATGATGATTTGGGAGTAAGAATCGATGTCAACAATTTGGGTGTGGTGCTATGTTAAGCATATGATATCTGGATTGATATAGAGAGAAGAGAGATGGTGGTTGTAGTTTTATCTGGAGTTTAGAAAGCTCTTTAAGAAATTCCGATGGGCACAGATTGACTTCATCAGGTGCTCCAGTGGGCAACAGGTTCAGTCGAGATTTTCTTCTCACGTAACAATGCTCTGTTAGCAAGCTCGAGGATGAAGATTTTGCAAAGAGTCGCTTACCTGAATGTCGGTATCTATCCCTTCACTTCCATCTTCCTCATTGTCTACTGCTTCCTTCCCACCGGACTTCACATGAGTTTGGTAAGAAATGAGTGGATGGGGAGGGGTGAGGATGAGGGTGTGTTTTATTTTTGTTTTTTTTTCTTTTTTACCCTTAAAAATAAATTGTAGTTAAAGAAAATGTAAAAGAAATTAAAAAGGGTACATTAGTCATTTTGTATAGCTCAGGGATGATTTAACAAAAGTTTTCAAACCACAGGGACTACCCTTGAGGTTTTTGAAAGTTAGGGACCAAACTCGATATCCTCTGAAACCACAGGGACCGTTTATGAAGTTTTGTCATTTTTATTCTTCTTTTAGTCAAACTTTTATATTTACTTTTTCCCCTCAACTAATTTCGAATTAATTGTTTTCATCTCTATTTATTATAAAGTTACATTATTAATATTTCGTAAGTTACTATTCCGGTCCCTTATTATATTTTAAAATTATATTTTTCGTCTCTGATATAATTTGTTTTTTTATCGAGCCGTGTTTTTTAATATACCGGGTTTCCACGGCATCGTGCGGACAATCAAGATACTAGTTCAAATATAGATAGATAACAAAAGTTTTTTTAATGAAAGAGAACGAATAAGTACGCAGATCTATAAAAGAGATCAAGTGTATTATATATATATATATATATATATATATATATATATATATATATTATATATATATATATATATATATATATATATATATATATATATATATATATATATATATATATATATATATATATATATATATATATATATATATATATATATATATATATATATATATATATATATATATATATAAATTACTACCACAATGTTGGGTGTTGAAATATGAGAATAGATGAACTAATATAGATATGCAATCAATAACACAATCAATCACACAATGATAATTCAACAAAGCTAATTGAACAATGTGATATGAATAACATGTGCCGAATGCTTGATTAGAACTTTGGTTTTACAATTGGGTTTTCTATCTGGGAGACATACAATTCTCGTAATCTAATCTTCTATTCTCACGGTATGGCATCACTGATATTTATACTGAATCAGTGATACCAATAGTACAACTTTTATAGAGAATATCCTATCAGTGTACTAGCCAATAGGATAGAAAATTCATGCTACACGTATTGTACTATACGCGTGCACACAAAAGACAAGATGACAGTCTGTGAAGTCTTCGGATCCTCTATGCATAGCACTTCGGAGTCTTTAGACTTCAGTGTCTTCTCTTGTTTATTCACTTTGGTGTTTTCTTATATAATGGACTTCATGGGCTGGACTTCGGATATGTCATCACTTCATCACAAATGTTCTCAACAATCTCCCCCTTTGTGTGAAGTGCATCCGAAGCCTATACACGAAAGTTTCTCTTGTATGCCCTCTTCAAGGTTTTTCTTACTGCAAGATACCAGTTCATATGATATATGAACTTCTTCTTCTTCTCGGTGGTATTTGCATGACAGGCATTCACATGAGAAATCATCCCTGAGATAAAGGAGGAGGGATGGAGGCGTATGTAGTCTATTTCAAAGAACTTGATTGTGACTTCGGTTTCATTTCGAAGTCCTTTGAAAACTACGCCATATGGTTCGTCTAAGATCTCTCCATTCTTGAATCTGGCTATGTTCCGAACTACAACAGGAGGAGTGTTCAAAGGTTGTCTGTAGTAGGAACATAACTCCAGATCTTGTTTTGCAAACCGGAGAAGATAATTGTTAAGAAAGCCCAGTAGGTGGTTTTTGATGGCAAGGGCAGACATTGCAGCATGAGCAGCCTCACCGCTTCGCAAAAGATCAAGAATCTGGATGAAGTCCATAGGATTCATGATTGGGAAGTCTGCAATTGAGAACCTAGATTCAACTTCATCTACCCCCCTAAGAACAAGAAATTCATAATTTCTGAAGCCCAAGTAGACTTCAGCTTCTTTGATAGAAAGAATTTTCTTTATCTTGTTCAAGCTCCAAACATAACTCTGCCGTTGAATGTATTTGGCATGAAAGTTTATTTTGTTGGTCAAAAAACTTGCTTTCTGATCCTCGGGTACAGAAGAGGCGAATTGAAGGAAAGCGAAAGTCTTCGGATTGAAGGGAATATCAAGCTGGATGTCTTCGGAGTCAATAGTTGCAAAACTCCAAAGAGGAAGTCTGTTAAGTACATTTGGATTTTGGAATCCGAATTGCTTGATTGCCTCAACAGTTCATTCACCATTATCTCGAGCAAATTCGTTTATTTTGATCATCAAATTGTAATCTGCTCGCCTGGCCTTGTATGTTTCCTCCATGTGTGGGGCAATTATGTTTTCTAGCGATCGGTCTGTTGAGCTCCCAGCTCCAGCCGATCCACTAGCACCCATGGTAGTGGTTGTAATGGTCGAAGTTGAAGGACCTGCTGTGGCTGCAGGGATCTGTCTAGGCCTGCCCTGTGGCCTAGACAACCTGTCAGAAAAATTTATCAGAGGTTGAAGTGCAACTCTCAACTTTGCAATCAAGTCTTGTGTGAGAGCTGCATTTGTTCGTTGCAGTTCCTCTGTGAATTTAGTGATATCCGAAGTGGTTTGGGCGGCTGTGAGCTCTTCGATTTTTGCTCTAGCCTCATCAAGCTGTTTTTCAAGCTTGGTACTTTGCTGGGATTCACTTCGAAGTCCTTGCAAGGCTTTCATGACTTCGGAGTTTGTTTTATCAGTCTTCTCAGCAAGGGCGTCAACTTTCTTGTTGATGGAGGTTACAGCGGATTCCAACTTCTTTTCGAAGGAAGATTGGATCTTGTTTTGTTCATCCATGAGCTTTTGTTCAAGCTTTTGTATGGAGTCTTTGAATTCTTTGGATAGGGAGAACTCCAGAGATTCAATCTCTTCGGTGATGTCACCCAAGGTGGGTTTGGTGGGATCAAAGCCAGTTTGAGCTTGAATGAGAGTGTCAAGCTTGGAGTTGAGGACTTTGTACTGTTTCATAAGTACAAAACCTTCATCTGGCAAATCTTCATCCGACACTCCTTCAACGTTCAAAGGAGCCATATGAAAGGCTTCAAAGAAGGCAGCCGAAGTGGGGTTTTGTCTTGAGGGTGATGTGGGTAAGTCAAACTCAGGTAATGAAAAATCAATACCAGAGATAGGTACTTCGGAGGTTGGAGGAGCAGTTGTTGGTGGTGGTGGAGGAGGTATAGTATGTGTAGGTGTGGGTGGTCTGGTTGTTTTAGGTGGAGATGGAGGAATGGTAGTTTGCAGTGGAGAGGTTGGTCTAGTTGTTGATGTAGGTGAATGAGGTTGATCAGCAAACAGTTCTTCTTCTTGTTCTTCTTCATGGACTGTGGATGGAGTCTTTTCTGAGTCCGAAGACTCATCCACAACCATGATTTTCCTTTGCCTCTTCGGCTGTTTCCTCTTCGGTGTTGTTTTCACCGAAGTCTTTCTTTTCTTCTCTTCTTTCTTAGGACCACTGGGTCGACCAGCCATTTTCCTCTTCCCTTTTCCTTTTGGAAGCTCTTTCACAGGTGTAACCTGACTCATATCGCGAGTTGGGTAAGGAATTATTAAGGTGTTGCGATAGGAGTTTACCTCATTGCATTCCAGGGGAACTTTGTATAGCATGACATTTGGAATTTGAGCACAGAAGTCAGCGGGTTTGTCGTCTAGTATAGGAATAGCAATGGGAGTGAACTTCATTTCTCCAAGAGAGGGATCAGGGACATACCCAATCTGCTGGTAGTGGGTATGAACGATGATTGTCCAGAATCTTGCATTTGCAATTTCTGTCCCCTTCATACTGTGATTGATGTGGGAGAAGAAATCGGTCCATAAAATTGTTGCGAAGTCCACCTTGACATCGTAGTAAATTCCGTAGAGGAGACCTTGAAATGTAACACTTGCAGAGTCAAGGCCTGAGGTTCTACCAGAAAGACATCTCAGGAAGATACTGAAGAAGTATCTCCAGAGGTCAGGGAGTTGGTTTTTCTTGAAGGTGCTGATTCTTTCAAGTGGGGGTTCATACCCCATCTCGTTGAACATATTGACCAGTCGGTCAGCAGATGGGACCACCATTTCTTTTGAGTTGTAGATTGGAAGTCGGAGAGCTTCAGCAAACTTTTCTTTTGTTAATTGTACTTTCTTTGTTTTGCCCTTGGCATCAACAGCTTCATAGAACACGGATTTGACCTGGTTGTTGGAATCAAACAGGGCATTGGATGTATAGTGAGCCCTGTGAACCAGAGTCGAAGGGACTGAAGGAGTACATGTTAAGGCGTAACCTAGTACAGACCTTTTCATGCATTCCACTAATGCATCGATTGCTTTAGGGTAAAGAGATAGATCGTTTCGTAGCACCAGGTTTGATGATTGACTCTTGAGATTTGGTAAGTGTGACATGTTTTTGGGTATTTTCTCTTTTTCAAAACAAAGACGATTATACACGTTGTGACCGTATAATTCTTGTTTCCTTATATTTATTTTTACTTCCATTTTCTCATTTATTTCACTCTCGACCATTTTGGATGATGAGAAAAACCCTTCATTTGTAACTGTGGAGTTATCCTTTTCAAGAAGTTTTTGCAATTCATTATCAATTAAGGGTAATCCACCGGGTTTTACAAAAATTGTGTTTTTGAAGTAAGAAACCTTAGGATAGATACATGCTACTTTGACTAGCCTTCTTGAATCATCCTTGAGATATTGATCGTAAGAGTCGGATTCATCTGTGATTTGAAGTTTAATATTTGAAGTTTCTTTGGTTTCAAAAATTTTTGATTCACAATTCATTTTTGTTTTTCCTTTGTCCACCGAAAACATTTGTGAGATGTCTTCGGAGGTTGATTCGGATATAGAGGATGACTTTAACACTATCAAAGATGAACAATCAATCTCCTCCATGTCCGAATCACTTTCAGAATCCTTTTCAGACACGTTATTGTCAAGTTCCTTTTCCTTTGTTTCAACTTGAGGTACAGCCTTTTTCAGGATGGGAATTTCTTGAGGCAATATTTTCAACAATTTATCAGCAGTTAGATGTTTTTCTACAGATATCAGGCCATGTTTATATGATGGATTTGTAATTTCAGAACCTGATACTATGGATTCGCATTCATAAGATATACTATCGACTTCCTTTAATTTGAACTCAATAAAGGGTAATAGTTGTCTATGTTGGATATTGCAAACATCAGCTGAATGATAAATTCTAGTAATATGCGCATATAATCGTTTGGCAGTTTCACAAAATATGTTTCGCTGTTTTAAGATTACATCATGATTGTTTAGGAATTTTTCTCTGTTTTCTTCTAACAAGGAGATTCTAAGATTGGATTTTTCTAATGCTAGCTTCAGGCTTTCTACTCTCCCCCTCAAGCTTAGAAGCTCCTGCTCAGTGAGCACTTCCCTATTTTTAGCATCAATGAGTAATTTATGCATAACAGAGCAATCACGAGTTATTTCATTTATAATTGGAGCAGAATGAGAAATAGGAATTTTAAAAGATGAAAGAAGTTTTGATACCTGTTCTGGGATTGTCAAACGGTTGTCATTTGCCATCAAGCACACTTCCTCATCATCATCAGAAGAGTCTTCAAACCAAGTCTTCGGAGTATCAGCAGCAGTTATTTCCAGTCCCTCCGAAGTCACAAACCCAAGACTCGCAGTTGCTTCAACCTTCATCATTTCCTCATCATTCAATTTCTCCAAAGTGTCTTTTAGAAAGCACTTATCAACATCATAGGCCATGAAAGCACTATGAGATGGCTTTCTCACTTCATCATCATCTGAGTCCGAAGACCAAACTTGATATGATCCTTGACGATCATCAGCGGCCATTAAGGCTAGGTCTTTGGTCCTTACTCTAACTTCCTTCATTTTTCTTGCGTAATAAGCTTCATCCTTCACTTGTGGTTTCTTTTCGTTTTGCTTCTGAAGCATGCAGTCTTTTGCAAAATGATTCTTGCCATGACAATAATTGCAATCATAACCAGAATCACCTGAGATCTTCTTCTCTTCGGACTTTTCTTTGGATAACTCCGAAGCCGGTTTTTCAGATGGCTTCGGGGTTGACAATTTTTAGTTCTCTTCTTTTGGAGTGAATATTTCAGGTTTGGGCTTGGAGTTGAAGTTTGATTTGTTAAAGTTTTTCATAAATGGCTTTCCTGAGTTGTTTTTGAAGAAGGGTTTCTTGAACCTACGATTGTTGGTAGCATAGAGAGCAACAGTATCTCCATTATCATCTACAATGTAGGCAGCAATGTCTTCATCACTTGATTCTTCCTCTTCTTTTGACACGAGAGCTAGTGGTCCAGAATTGGCCATTTCACTTCTTTGACCTACTACATCGGGTTTATGTGATTTTAATAGATTGTATAGGGCAGCCAGCTTGTACTTCTCAATATTCTCATAGGATTTGACCATGAGCATGATTGGTCTCCACTCCTTGCGAAGATTGTAGAGAAATTTGATATTTATCTCTTGTTGGCTTCTTGTTTCCCCATACTTATCGAGTGTGTAAATCATGTTGCTCAGACGTTCATAACAGGCTTCTAAGGACTCATTTTCTTCTTGCTTAAAGTTCCCGAAGTCTGCAAGGATTTCTTGAACTTTGCTAGTATGGAGGATTTTATCTCCTCCGAAACGGAGTTCGAGATTGTCCCACATCTCCTTTGCAGATTTTGCATCAGCAATGTGGTGGCTGACATCGGGACCCAAGCCACTTCTCAGTTCACGCATGGCCCTCTCGTCGTTTTCAAGCTTATTCATATCTGCAGCATTAAGAACAACGGCTTCTTCTCCGTCAGGTACAACGAATCGACCAACAATGTCTGTGTGTGGACCTTCAGTCACAGACCTACATAGATCTTTGTTCAGTCCTATAAGGTAATTCTTCATTCGACCAGCCCAATAATCATAGTAAGAAGTTACTAGAATAGGGGCCTTTGTTGCAGAACCGATGAGGTTTGCATAGTTAAGCATATTGGCATAAGTTGCTGTGGAATCAGTCATCTTGATGTATTTCAACTGGATCTTTTCAGTAAAAACGAGTGGTAGAGATTTGCAACAGTTGCGGAAGACTAAATCTGAGAATCGATTCAGATTTAGAGCTGAAGCAAACGAATTCGAACTCTATCAACAGGTTTTTGAGCTGACTTGCTCTGATACCACTTGTTGGGTGTTGAAATATGAGAATAGATGAACTAATATAGATATGCAATCAATAACACAATCAATCACACAATGATAATTCAACAATGCTAATTGAACAATGTGATATGAATAACATGTGCCGAATGCTTGATTAGAACTTTGGTTTTACAATTGGGTTTTCTATCTGGGAGACATACAATTCTCGTAATCTAATATTCTATTCTCACGGTATGGCATCACTGATATTTATACTGAATCAGTGATACCAATAGTACAACTTTTTACAGAGAATATCCTATCAGTGTACTAGCCAATAGGATAAAAGATTCATGCTACACGTATTGTACTATACACGTGCACACAAAAGACAAGATGACAGTCTGTGAAGTCTTCGGATCCTCTATGCATAGCACTTCAGAGTCTTTAGACTTCGGTGTCTTCTCTTGTTTATTTACTTCGGTGTTTTCTTATATAATGGACTTCATGGGCTGGACTTCGGATATGTCATCACTTCATCACAAATGTTCTCAACACACAAGTCTTAGATGATCAAATATATTAAAAAGATTACTTTATTTTCTAAAACACAAAAAAAATGATATGAAAATCAGCCTTTATGTCGAATAAAAAATACTACTTTCATTTGGTATGTATCTCGAGAACATCACCAAACCTATAATGAATTTCAATAATCGTCATGGTAAAAAAACATAACTTTTAGCAAATAAATGCATTATTTAAATCCTAACAGTAAATCAATAAATGAAGAAATTACCATTTAAAAATCAAAAAGAAAGTATAAAGAGCTACATATATCGGAAATATATTTTTTTGAAATAAAATTGGTAGAGAATTAACAAATCGAACCATAAAAAAGTAGGATACCTGTAATGTTTTGACCATTTTCAGGATCAAATTTAAGCAACAAACGTCAGAGTGGCTAATTTTGATGTTTCTTACACAATATACTATACCATCTTGGAATCACTCGTATGAGACCACTAATCAATTTGCAAATGTAGTTTTTGAATATATGAACCCTGTACTGCCAAACAAAATTGAAATTGAATCTGTAAAATAAACCAATTTAATTGGAAAGAGATATAAACAAAAAAAATTATAAACATCATAATATGATAATTCAATTAGCAGAAATACAACACATAAAATGGATGAAATAAACAGCGTGAAATGGGCAAAAATAACCGAACAAATTGAAAATATTGACAGAATTGATACAATTGCATTGAAACTCTTTCTTGTGGAGGTTGTTTTTAATGGACGAATTTACCCCTGGGGTTGGAACAAGGAACACATGCACGAGAAAAGTAGTTAGGCTGGGGGAGCAGTCAGCGCATGCTAAGCATTGACACGTCAACATTTAACATGTTAGCACATGCTAACCAAATTTGGTGGGTGTAGTCAGCATGTGCTAACATGCTAAAAGGTACAAGTCTCAATGGTGTATGTACAAGTGAAATAGCTTATGGCGAGCTCGCTGAAAACTCAGCGATTGAAAGATGGCGAGATGCTTGGCGAGGAGGGGAGGAGTAGTCAGAGAGCCTTTGGCGAGTGTTTGGCGAGTTTTTGGCGAGGAGGGACAGCGAGCTGCTCCCGCCAGCCTTAATTGCGGTGGATGGTGTGCTAATCATATCAGAACATAGTTTGACTAAAATACCCATGGGGCCACGTCTGTTTTTCGTCCTTTTTCAATGTTACATATCAAATTTAGACTTTTTTTTTTCAAAATACCAAAAATCAAAGAAGATATGAAACTTAATTTAACAAAAACTAAAAAGAAAAAAAAGGCTTTTAGACAAAATGGTAGATTTGAGAAAAACTTTTAACTTTGGACCTGATTTACAATTATATTTTAACTATGACCGGATCACATAACTATTTAATCAAACCATTAAGTATAACAATATAAACATCTTTTTTATTGTAAAAACATTTAGGAAAACCGATAGAAATTGTGTTCTAATACATTTGAAACAACAAAATCATCATGTCGAGATTGTTATCATGCTTTCATTTGGTTACCAATTTGTGAATCTAGAAAAATCTAACAAGGTACAATGCCTTAATAGGGTAGTTTTATAAAAGTAAAAGTCTATATAAGTTAAAATTGGAAGCATTCTTGTAATAGAAAGAAACCAAACTAAGATCCCAGGATACAAACGGGTTAGGACTTTAAATCACGGTCTATTTTGCAGTTATACCTCAATAAAAAGAAAATTATTCCAAACAACATAACACAAAATGATCACCACAATAATATTTTACAGAAATGATACCTCATTGACATGGAAAGATTAGGAATCCTATTACCTGAAAGAGAGTTGAGAGAAGGAAAAGTTCTCATTGTTTTCATTAACAAGAAATGAAATTACAGACACAGTTATATACAAGTATCAAAACTAACTAACATCTAATCCACGTCTAACTAATTTGATCTGACAAACTCTACACTGAAAAGACTAAAATGCCCCTTGACCAATCTAGCTTAAATACAACATGTAAGTCTCTCTAATATTCCCCATCAAGATGTATCTAAAGAATATATGTTCTTAAGATGCATCTTGCATATGAAAGGTTCAATTTTGGTGGATGGTAAAGGCTTGGTGAACATGTCTACCAATTGAAAAGCAGAACGAATAGGCATGAGTTTGATGGAGTGGTCAACAACCTTTTCACTCACAAAATGACAGTCAATTTCTACGTGTTTAGTTCTCTTATGAAATGTTGTGTTGTTTGCTATTTTAACTACAGCATCATTGTCACAAAACATCAAAACTGACTTTTCATGATGTATTCCAAAATCATGCAACAATTGTCTTAACGATGTAAATTCACAAGCTGTAGAAGCCATTGCCCTGTACTCTGCCTCAGCAGATCACCTGCCAACAGTGGGCTGTTTCTTTGATCACCAAGAGATTAAAGAATCTCCCAAAAATACACAAAATCCAGAAATAGATCTTCTTGTGTCCAAACATCGTCCCCAATCAGAATCACTGAAGGCTTTTAATTGAAAATTGGAGCTAGATGGGAAGAACACACCTTGACCAAGACTTTACTTTAAGTATCTTAACAAATGTTTAGCAGCCACCATGTGAGGGACACGTGGACTTGACATAAACTGAGATAATTGTTGAACTGCAAAAGCCAAATCTGGTCTTGTGATGTTGAGATATAGAAGTCTACCAACAAGACGTCTATATTGAGTAGGATCTAGCAATAAATCTCCACTAAACTAATTCAAAACATGTCTTGGATCCATTGGGGTGCTAACAGGTTTACCTCCCAATAAACAAGCATCTTCAATAACTTGTAATACATAATTCCTTTGAGACAGAAAAATACCTTCTTTTGACCTTGCAACTTCCAAACCCAAAAAATAACCCAAACTTCCTAAATCTTTCAACTTAAAAGCATTACTTAATTGCAATTTGATCTTTGCAATTTCAGAGTTGGATGCTCCTGTGATGATAACATCATCAACATACACCAGTAAAGCCACATAATTCTCATTTTTACCCTTATGGAATAAAGAGTAATCAAACTTTGACTGTTTGAAACCCATATGAATCATAAATTTTGATAATTTATCAAACCATTGCCTGGAAGCCTGTTTTAAACCATAAATGGCTTTGGCTTTGTTTAATCTGCATACCATTTTCTATTCCCCCTCAATATGAACACCAGGTGGCACATCCATGTAAACTTCTTCATTCAAGGTTCCATTTAAAAAGGCATTATTGACATCCAATTGTACCAAATCCCATGATTTTACAGCAGCAACAGCTAACAACATTTTCACAGTAACAAGTTTAGCAACTGGAGAATAAGTGTCAAAATAATCAATCCCTTCTTGTTGTGTAAAACCCTTGGCCACTAAACATGCCTTGTGCCTTTCTATACTCCCATTTGAACCATACTTGATCTTATAAACCCAACGGCATCCAACTGTATTCTTGCCAGGTGGAAGGGGTAAAATAGTCCAAGTGTTATTACTCTCCATAGCTTCCAGTTCAGCAGACATAGCATCTTGCCATTCTTGAAATTGTTTGGCTTGTTCATAATTCTTTGGCTCAAAATTAGCAGAAACCGCCATGACAAAGGCCTTATGTTGACAAGACACTTTATCATATGAAATGTAATCTTCTAAAGGATAAGAACAAGTAGGCACAGAAGAAGATTGAGCTAAGTATGTAACATCCGACTTTTAAAACAAAAACACCGCTGAAAAATTTTCATTTAAAACAAAGGTTTCAATACGTAAAACCATAACAAGAGGGGTATATTTTATTAAAAACGGGTACAAGTGTATCAAGGAGAGTATAAAATACCATAATCTCCTTTTGAAGCCGGGCTGCTACTGACAGCATCTATAAGTCCCACTTCTTTAGTCATGGACTCTATCTTTTCCCGTACCAGGATCATGCTAACCTGCAGGGACATTTAACAAATAACATGAGCTATAAAGCTCAGTGAGTAATCATATATGCAAATAACCTGTATGACAAACACGTTCATATATAATTCTCTATATATGATGAATCTCTTCTGACTCATCTTTTCAATACAAGGTCACATTCTATAGCCTCTTCCGGCTAAACGTATATATATTTGGATATCGTATCCAAAACTCTTAGCCTTACTGGCTGATCGTATATCTCTTAGGATTTCACATCCTACTTCAAAGTCTTACAGATTGTTATTTGCATCCATTTCTGTCCCATATTTCTTAGTCACAATTGACCGCACCGTATTTCATGGCCATATAAGCCGCACCAAACATTTTCATCATTCAAGTCATAGCCCTAAGGCCGCACCAATAGTTTCATCATTTATTTCATAGCCCAAAGGCCGCACCAACTGGGTTCAATAACCCAATATCATGGTCAAAAGACCGCACCATTCAGATTCAAGTTCAATATCATAGCCATAAGGCCGCACCATTTTCCGTATAACAATATCATAGCCATATAGGCCGCACCAGTTGGATATAACATCCAATATCATAGCCATATAGACCGCACCAGTTGGATATAACATCCAATATCATAGCCATATAGGCCGCACCAGTTGGATATAACATCCAATATCATAGCCACAAGTGGCCGCACCATTTAATAACATTTCATTTCATAATTATTTATGGCTCACGGCTCCGTTCTTGTCATTTCATTGACTCACGGCTTATCCGATATTGCCTCTTCACCATATCTTGAAAATTAACATTTTCGTCCCCCAAAGCTGTTTCAATATGTAACAATCCAATCAACACATATCATATGTGATATAAGTGAGATTACTCACCTGGATACTTGCTACCGCTAGCTTTAGTTATTTCTTGCCTTGTTATGGATTCCGCAAGATTTTGTCCCGTACCTATAATTTCATTCATTTCACAATGATCATAGGTTAATTTACCATTTCAGTTGGTTCTAATGCACAAGAGTCTAATATAAGACCAATTCCAAGCATTTCCAAGCAATAACCATTGTTATAAAAATTTAATACGCTTCCCGAAATACACATATTCTACTACAGTACTTTCGGGAGGTCGTATACGCATTCCGACAATTTTCCATGAGGTTTCACACCATATTAGACCTATCTTTAAAATTTCAGGTCAATCGGATAAGCCTGCATCAAAATCAAACTTGGAAATTGTTCAAAATTTCAACAGAGAAGCAATTCACTTCTGCCGCGAGATCGGGTCGCGATCCACCCTATGGTTGGGTCGCGATCCCTGCGATTTCAGCCAGTGAACCCGTTTTTTTGTGCTATAAAATCCCATTTTCTCATTTTAAGCCCTTAATACTCGACTTAATCATTAGGGATTGTTCTAGGACCAAAACCTTTGACTAATAACAAGTTTTAAACCATAGAATTGTCAAATTCAATTCTATTTCCACAATTTCCCGTTTTCACAATTTTGGTCCAAAACCAAAATTATCAAAGTTTAATTGTTTCTACTGATTTGTTTCAGTCAATATAGCATTTAGAACTCATTTTAAGCCATTAGAATCAAGTTTATCACAAGAACTCACAATCTAGGGTTCTTGATCAAAATCTCAATTCTTCAACAATAGCAACCTACTTCCATATTCTTGAATTAAGTTCTTTTAGCATGACTTACTGGAAGTATTAAGTCACTTAAACACATAATTCATGACTGAAATTACAAATTTCAGTTTCTATAAAAGTTCATCAAGAACAAACTAGGTTAGAGCTTGAAATACTAACCTTCAATACTTCCAATTCTTTAATCCAAAGCCAATAATCGAATTACAAGCTTCAAACCTTCAAGAAATCTCCAAGACTTGCAACGATCGCTCAAGAACTCTCTCCCGTAGCTTCTAAACACTTCTGCACATGTGGGAGAGTGTTCTAGCTTTATATTTCCAGAATTTGCATTTTAGTCCCTGGAATTCTATTTCTTGAACTTTTGCCACAACTAAAATATTTTTATGACAAAAACCAGTTTTTATAACATTTTAAGTCCAAAACTCAAAATATTATTACAAACTAAATCCTTGTCTATCCAAAAGACCAAATTACCCTTCTAAGGTAAAATGACCAATTTACCCTTTTTGCTAGAATTAACTTTCAAATACTTATCACAAGTACTTGGTGTTACAAAATAACAGTGAAAATCTCTTAGATAAGAAGGAGGTTTATGTGGTCTGGAAGGTTTATCATATGGAGGGATTTGTGCATTGTTTTGAGCTATAAGTTCAGGATTAATAGGTGAATTTGAATTAGGAGGTGTGGGAGGAGGTGAATCGGAATGATCAGGAATAGGGATTGGGACAGGAAACTGTGGAAGGGTAGAATGGTCATCTTGAAATGACAAAGGAATAACAATGTGTGAAAAAGGATCATCAATTGGTAAAGAACCAATTTTTTGTTGAAAAAGGAAGATACTTTCATGAAAAACAACATCCCTTGATTGAAAAATCTTGTTTGAAGTTAAATCAAAAAATTTGTAAGCCTTCATTTCTGGTGGATAACCTAGGAAAACACAAGCAATAGCTCTTGGACTAAACTTATCCCTGTTAGCACTCAAAGTAGATACATATGCCAAACATCCAAAGGTTCTTAAATGAGCATAATCAAGACCTTTGCCATATAGCCTAAAGTATGGAGTTTCATTGTGAAGAAGATTAGATGGAACACGATTGATAAGGTATGTTACAGTGAGGACATATTCATTCCAGAATTTGGTGGGAACAGATGACTGAAACATTAAGGTTCTTGCAACATTAAGAAGGTGTTGATGCTTCCTTTCCACTAATGAATTCTGTTGTGGCCTAGCAACACATGACTTCTGATGTAAAATGCCCTTTTCATGAAAGAAATTAGTAAACTCTAATTCTTTTGAATTATCAGACCTGAATCTTTTAATTGTCTTATTGAATTGATTTAAGACCATGTTGTAAAAACATGGGATTATCAACTGAACATCTGACTTATGCTTGATCAAGAATATCTATGTAAATCTACTCCAATCATTAACAACAGTTACAAAATATCTAAAACCTTGAATGCTTGAAACATGAAATGGTCCCCAAATGTCATAATGAATTAAATCAAATGGTTAATTACACATATTGTTATGAGAAACAAATGGCAACTTCTTTTGTTTTGCAGCAGGACATATAGAACAATGAAAAGATGAAGACTCTTTAGAACTGAAAGACCCTAGTTGATCCTTGACAGTCATAATCTTCTTATTTGATGGGTGACCAAGTCTCTTATGGCAAATATCTAAAGAAACAGCATGAACATGATGATGGACATGTACTCCCTTTAGGTTGAGTACATACAACTCATGTCTCTTATCAGCCCTGCCAATCGTCTTCTTGAGGAGAGCATCCTGGATAAACGCATGATCACAAGTGAATTGAATCATCAATTTTTGCGCCTTGGTTAAGGAACTCACTGAAATGAGGTTGAGATCAAAGTTGGAAACATATAGAACTCCTTCTAGAGTAACTAAGTGATCAATTTTCACATCTCCCACTATGTGAACTAGTAGCACCATCTTATTAGGTAAGGTAACTGTGTGATTATGTACTTTTCTTTTGTTGAAAAACATATCAATATCATGACAAATGTGTTGTGTAGCCCCTAAGTCTATAATCCATAAGTGAGAAAGACCACCATTATGCACAAATAAGGAATAATATTTACCTATTGATGTTTCTTCATTAGGATTCACTGAAATCATGTGACTAGACAGTGCAGACATCAAATGTTGGCATTGAGCCGTAGTGAAGTCTTGAAAAACATCATTGAGAGGACTGGTTTCATGATGAACAGCAGCAGCAGTATTGTTAATCTTTGCCTTTGACTTGTATCACGGTGGATAGCCGTGGAGTTTGTAACACTTCTTAATTGTGTGTCCTTGAAGTTTGTAGTGTGAACAGAAAGGACGATCACGACGCTGAGAATTGAAACCGGAGTTGACATTGGATGACTTTCGATTGTTGTAATTGGAATTAGGGCTTGATTTAGCAAGAAATGCCATAGATGAATTTGAATTATCATTGGAAATAGATTTTTGTTTCTCTTCTTGAGCAACAAGAGAGAAAACACGGTTGATAGTAGGCAATGGATCCATAAGGAGAATTTAACTTCGTGTTGAAGAAAATGATTCATTAATCCCCATTAGAAAATTCATCACATGCTCTGTCTGAATTAATTTTTCAATTTCTTTGACTCCATTGCATTCACATTTGTTATTGGAGCATCGAGGACGAAAATTAGATAATTCTTCAGATAGAGATTTGAGTTTGGTGAAGTAAACACTTATCGAGTCTTGATTCTGAGTCAAATGAGTGATTTATCTCCGAATTTGAAAAATTCTCGGTCCATTGCTCTGACGGAATCGGTCCTTGAGGTCATTCCATATCTCGTGAGCTGTGTCAGTAAACATGATGCTAGCAGAAATCTCCTTTGATACGGAATTGAGGATCCATGAGATAACAAGATTGTTGTTGCGCATCCGTGAGTTATACAAATTTGCTTCATTCTGACTCGGTTTCTCTAAGCTTCCATCAATGAAACCGGTTTTATTCTTCACAAAAAGTGTAATCATCATTGCTTGACTCCATGAAGGATAATTTTCACCAGTGAGCAATTGAGAAACAAGAACACATCCAGGATTATCTGAATGGTGAAGATAATATGGATGAAGACGATCGTCAATCGACAAGATTGTAGATCCAGAAGTTTGCGAAGAAGAACCAGAATTGGTTCCAGACATGATTTCAAAATAACAATGAAGCAGTGAAAGCAAGATCTAGAAAAGGAAATCAGATCTCGAGTGACTGATTGAAGATAGAAACAGATGAATCAGATTTGCGGAAGAACGAGAAATTGCTCTGATACCATATTACATGAAAGAGAGTTGAGAGAAGGAAAGTTCTCATTGTTTTCATTAACAAGAAATGAAATTACAAACACGGTTGTATACAAGTATCAAAACTAACTAACAGATAATCAGCGTCTAACTAATTTGATCTAACAAACTTTACATTGAAAAGACTAAAATGCCCCTTGACCAATCTAGCTTAAATACAACATGTAACTCTCTCTAATAAATCCTACACAACTTTGGGGTTGATTTGTTGATGCTTTGTTTCCTGTTTCCATTATTTGTTATGCATTGATGCTGTGTACTAGAGCAAAAAAATTGGACAAAAAAATATACCGAGCGTGTCCGCTACCAAATACCTTAGGGATCGTTTTTAGTGAGGTATTTATTGAAAATAAATATTAAAATAAACTAATAAAATATGCAAGCATAGAGAATACCATCACAGTTGATAACTACTCACACTCCAAAATATACCAACCGCAACCACTCCCGTCGGTTCTAAATTCTGATCTGACAATCCCGAGCGTGTCTACTACCAAATACACCAAATACAGGTACCTGTTTAGATGTTCACTCTACACAAAATTATTAAAGCCATCAATCGACTTTCCCGTGCAACATAAAACAACACTTAAAATTATGAAAACACAAAGAAGTAGCAGCGAATTTGTAAACAAAAGCAAAAAAAAGTCAATAAATGGTAACATAATGTACTTTATCTATCAACCTAGGCATAAACTTTGGTTCTACTTATTCTAGCAGCATGATAGTTTTTATCACCTAATACCTAACCTGACGACATGAGTCTATGAGTCTTTGTGTGTGAATCAGAGTGTATGTGAAGCATTTTCTAATGCTTAAATGGATGTTCATACCGGTGAAAGATTCTCAAATGTTTTATTTTGTCCTTGTAATTGAGAAAATCTTGTAAATTGTCTTAATTGTCACTAAAAGCCAAACCAGCTTTTAAAGTTGCACTATTTAACATATCACATTGAACCTATAGACATAAAAAATGTCTAGAGCTTATTGTTGAGGTGTCAAACTCAACATATAAATTAAGATGATTTTATATAAAGCTTAAGTTCGTGTTCACTGCTCAATTTACTATTAAGATAGTAAAGGGTAAGCAGGATCGGTCCACAGGGACATGAGACTAAAGATATGCCAAATTTTCGCGTAAGATACACCGGATTTAAAAAGGGGGGTTTTGAAATTAATAATTGTAAACTAATCAAATTTATCATACAAATAAATTAAGATATATGAATATACGATAATATAAAGTTCTAATCCCGTTTTCACATGCTTAATAGGATTCTTAATTTAGACTATAATTTAAACTGAGTTCCTCTAAAAATGGTTTATAAGGTATTAACAAGCTCAAATACCTTAAGTTTACTTATTTATTTTACTCAAAACAAGCTCTTTGAGATAAAACTATTTTTCTAATTCATAAGTCAAACAAGCTCTTGAGATATGACTATAAAAACGCTTAAAGAATCAAAAGAACAAACCATCCAACATTAATTACTTCTCAAGTGCTCAGAAGCGTAAAAACATGTTATTCAAATTACATTGACATTAATTTTGATGCAAAACAATGACAATGATGATGCTAGTAACATTTCCCCATGAAACAATTACGAGTTTCATAGTTAAACTTGCAAACAAGATTCAAACAACAATTCAAATGGCCAGATTGAAATTGACATATGGATCCATTGAAACATTTAATACAAACTTGAATAACTAGATGAACATTAGAACAAAAACATAGTCTAACGATTAATTAACCCAAATCACATGTTCAACAGAATCAGAAAGCTTAGAGTTCTAGCCACACATGCTTGGGCTAGAACTCTACAACACAAACAGTAGGAAATGTGCAAAATGTACTTACAAACAAAGTTTAAAACCAAGGTTTAATGTTCTCCAAGTGTAATTGAAGTGTGTGTCTTCTCAAAATCGTCCTCCCTTTGTTTTAAATGAAGTATATCTAAAAACCACCCAAAAGTAGGCTTTAAACCGTGCACAAAACTGTCATAGAAACAGTTTTCCAGCATTACACAGCCCGTGTAAAAGTAACACGGGTCGTGTTCTTCAAATAATTTCTGAACTGGGCGCAACACGTCCCGTGTAAAGTGGGACACGGCCCGTGTAACTCTCGGGATGGATTTTTGGTTCTTTGAAAGCTTTACACAACCCGTGTAAAGGTTACACGACCTGTGCTCTTCATTTCTTTGTGTTTTAAGCTCCGAAATGCTTCTATCTTCACTTCTAATGGTTCATAGCTGCTTCCATCTTCATTCCAAGTGCTCCATGTCATCCAATCATGCTCCAATCCCCCATCTTCCATCTTCCTCTCTCCAATCCGCTCCAAAGCTCATTTTCCACCTGAAATTCAACAAAAATTTATGAAGTACCAAAGTCTTCAGAAAATAATTAAAAATGCATGTAAATAACTAAAAATAGAAATAAAGAAAGGGAAAAAGGGCTTAGAAAAGATGCACAAAATGCATCTAACAAATCTCCCCAAGCTTAAGACCTTACTTGTCCCCAAGAAAGATAGGCAATAAGAACGAGTCGGGAATGGATTTGATGACTAAGATCCTAAGCCAAAACACAGAAAGAAATCTAAATGAAATGCAAATGCAAGTGCTATGATGAAAATGCAAGATTATTAAATTAAAGAAAAACTAAAGTGCAAATAAAAAAATCTTTTTGGTTGCTTAATTAACCCGACTTTAAGCGTATCGTCTAATGTCTCACATCCCATGAAGCTTTACCATATATATATATATATATATATATATATATATATATATATATATATATATATATATATATATATATATATATATATATATATATATATATATATATATATATATATATATATATATATCATTAAAAACACATGGTTATTTCTTACTCCAAGATAGCTTCAACGGAATCACGGACAAAAGACATTCTCCTACAAAACGCCTAGTGTGAAATCAGCCTTTACGGTTAGAAAGGTATAAAATTTCTGCATAGGCCTTACCAATCCAACTTTTGAAACTTTAAACACCTCCTTAAGACAAGGCAACTCATAACAAGGAAACATCATATTGTAAAGAGCCCATTTCGACTCAAACCCCCAAAATAACACTTTAGCCTAAATCTCGCTTTTTTGTTATTACCCCTATTCACCACCCCACTCAGTCTTTTGCTTGCACACTTCTTGAATTTGACTTTAACTTGACTTTGATAACTTGAGTGTACTTGCTTGTAGGTGTAATTTTTGTGGTACACCTTCTTCAATCTTGAATCTTTGAATTGTTGGTTTCTTTGTTTTTGATTGCTTGATTCAATTGAACTTGATTGATTGTGACTTTGGACTCTTTGTCTTTGATTTACTTGTGGACGTCTTCTTGATTTGACTTTAAGTTTGACCTTGACTTTGATTTCCTGAAATCCTCGTTGACTTTAATTGAGATTGAGAGAGCCCGCCATTTTGGAACTTCATGACTGAGTAAAATGACAAATAGGTCCAACGAGACTTTAAACTAAAACGTACAATGGGGAGTAAAAGGATTTGGACCTTGTTTACAACTGTGTTGCCCCTCCCTAGTTGTTACTTTGGTTTAAAAAAACGCTTAACCTTTCTCGTTTTGCATCAATAAGGCTTATTCAAAAACTTATAACTTTCAGGTTGCAAAAAAACTACTTTTACACCTAGATAAATGAGGCTAAGGCTTCCGTCCCTATCATGTTCCGTCTTAACGAAGCACGTTTGGAGTGAGCTTAATTTTCATTTATTTTTCGATATAATGAAAATACAAGCATACCGGGGCGTAAGATACTAAAGAACAAACTCTTTGAAAGGTCAACTAAACAAAAAAAATTTATTTATTTTCGATGAAACGCATGAAATGCATGAAAATATGGAAAATGAAAATTAATTTGAAAAGAAAATCTAAATATTTACAAAAATTTTTAGAAATTTGTACAAAACAAATGCAATGCATGAGTGAATGAAATGCATTCCCCCTCCCCAAGCTGAAGATTTAGCATCGTCCTCGATGCTTGGAAAGGGGAAACGCGTCTAATTCTCCGGGGGCGGAGGCGGCGGGAATTGGGGCGGATTAATGGACCAACCCTGGAACATTGAGTACATTTCTTGATATTGTTTTTGTTGTTGTTCCCAATGTTTTGACTGTTGTTCCCAGTATCGTTGTTGGATGCCCTAATTGGTGGTGTATTCGTTATGGAAGGTGGAATGGCAGGTGTCTATGGATTGGTAATTCGTGTTAAGGGTTTGGGCATCGGTATGGAGGTTGTGATAGTTGGTGTTGAGGGCTTGGTAATCCGTTCGAAAACCGGAAAGAGTATCCTCGATGCGAGATAGCCGGGCATCAACGGAAGATGGAAAATCCTCCTCGTTGTGGTGGGTGGTAGATGGACCCGCTTCATCCGTGGATGGCGGAACATAGGCCTGAGTAGGTTGATGGGGGTAAATGATGGCGCGCAAGAGCCAATCAGTCTGGCTAGGATCGGGATGGAGCTAGATAAGATGGGCATTTCGACTATTTATCCTCAAATCGGCTGCATCGTAAGCCGCGGGTGTGGACCATAGATAATCACCGTATGTTCGACGAAATAGATGCATGGTCTCAAGAACCGAGGTAGTCAGGAAATGACCGCCTGGGAGGATGGGCTCATGGGGTGAGAACTTGAGACCGATGAATGGGCTTTCAACGATAAGAGTCAAGAGTCCACCACAATGGAATTGACTCGTAGTGGAACACGCCAAACGCTGGAGCCGATTAGCAACGCAATACCCAAAATGAGGTTTTTGGGCAGGGTTGGAAATTATGGCCAAAAGTATTTGTAATTCTATAGCAGTGACCGTGTTAAGTTTCTCCCCCGGAAAGACGACCGAAGCAAGAATTCGGGGAGCGGCCTTTAGGACGGGGTGGATGATAGAAGAGGCTTTTGCTGAGCTGGGATGGTATGTTGCACGAGTAGTTATGGAACGCCACCCACGTCTGAGCAAGTCACCGTCCTCTCGTCTGACTCGATTTGCGAACGGGTCAAAAGAATCGGTAGTGTCTTGTCCTACTAGATCGGCAATTTGGTCAACATGAATACGGTGTACGCGATTTGCTAATCGAAAGGAAAAAACATCATTCTCAAATGTTAGGGAAGATAGAATTTCCCTAAAGGGTCTAGAATAAGAAGGGGCGTTTAGACTTAAAAGATTGTTCCACCCGATATTTCGAAAAAGTGTTTGCACCCCATCAAGAATATGCAAATCGCGGAGTGAATCGACGTGAGCAAATTTTTGGGCTACAAACTGACGTTCTAAAAGACCTTCAATCGATTGCGATGGCTTTGGTCCACATATTCGACTTCCCAATAGTCGGGAAGGATGGGAGGTAAATCGGGAGTTGGGGACCTTTGGCGTCTAGAGGATTTCTTCTTCTTAGCTATGGTTTTTGTGCGTTTACGAGAAGGGCCCTCTATTTGGAAAAACAAAGACAGAAATGGGCACGTGGAAAGAAAAAATCAACGGAAAATTCAAAATCGGTCACAACAGGACCACAATTCAAAATTCAAAAATCCGTTGACACACGCGGGAAAAAGAGTTGAAACACTAAAAACGGGTGCACAAGACTCAAAATCCCAATTCCACCCACCAATTAGCAATATTCCAAAGAAGAAAAACAAAGAACGAGTATACCTAACGGATCCGGGTAAAGTCGGGTGAAATCGTAAATCTTGGACCATTGAAACGCTTGTTGTTCTTCAATCCTCACCTTCCCCAAGCTTAATCTGCAAAAACATGGAAGGAATTCAAAGATTTTTGCACAAAATCGTACCTAGGGTTTCAAAAAACCCTTTTTCACCATTGTTGCTCTTTGAAGCATCAAGATGGGGAAGAAGATGAAGTTAAAGTAGGAATACATACCGTGGATTGAAAAATCGAACAAGAGGAAGCGACTTTTTGCAAGATTTGGGCTGAAAATCGCAAAGGGTGGAGAGAAAGAAAGCGAGTCGTGCGTAGGAGTTGTAAGGATGGGTTTAAAGTGCAAAAAAATCGGGTTTTAAGAAAAGCTTGCAGTCGCGAACACGGCCCGTGTTAAGGTCTACACGACCTGTGCTGTGATTTCAGCCCAAAATGCGAAATTTGAAACATACGAGACACGACCCGTGTAACTCACGGTAAAATTCCATTTACGAATAACACAACCCGTGTCAAAGTGACACGACCCGTGTAACTCACGGTAAACATTTTGCACGCTTACACGACCCGTGTTCAATTTTTGAAAAATTCCATTTGTGAAGAACACGACCCGTGTTCCTTGGAACACGACCCGTGTTATTCTCGGGTTTGATTTTTGCAAAGAGAACATGCCTGGGCTTTTAAAACACGCCCCGTGCTTTCAGTTTTTGAAAATTTTCACACGTTTCACTATTCTCCTTCGTGTGCACATACCTTGGCTACCCGCGTGGTTTAGATGTGTTCGTTTCTTCCACGCTTGCATTATAAAATCATTGGAGACATCGAAATCAAATAAAAATTGTTTGAAAAGTAAAATATGAAATGTCTAAAAACAAACAACAGAAACAATAATCATCCGGGTTGCCTCCCGGTCAGCGCCTCCATTTATAGTCGTTGGCTCGACGTAGCCCAAGTTTACAACTTCACTCGTATTGTGGGCTTTCCACCTTCTCCTCCTCTTCATTATTTGTGACGATGCCTTCATAATAAGGCTTCAAACGATGACCGTTCACTTTAAATGTCTTGCCGGTCTGTAGACTAACTATCTCTATAGCTCCATGCTCAAAAATGCCAGTAACCACAAAAGGTCCCACCCAACGGGATAGTAATTTACCGGGAATCAATTTAAAGCGAGAGTGATAGAGTAATACCTTTTGTCCTTTCACGAAGATCTTCCTCGAAATCACCTTGTCATGATACGCCTTTGTTTTTTATTTATAAGTCACTTCATTCTCATATGCATCATTCCTTATCTCCTCTAATTCTTGAATATCCAGCTTCCTCTTTGTTCCGGCTTCATCCTCACTCAAGTTGAATTGTTTAACTGCTCAAAAGGCTTTATGTTCCAATTCAACCGGTAATCGGCATGGCTTCCCGAAAACAAGACGGTATGGGGACATACCAATAGACGTTTTGAATGCGGTTCAGTATGCCCATAACGCGTCTTCCAATCTAACACTCCAATCCCTCCGAGTCGGATTCACCATTTTCTCTAGGATTTGCTTGATTTGACGATTCGTTACTTTAGCTTGGCCATTGGTTTGTGGGTGTTAAGCAGTGGAAACTCGATGCATGACTCCATATTTCTTCAACACTGCTTCCAATGTACGATTGCAAAAATGGGTCCCTCGATCGCTTATAAGGGCTCGTGGTGTTCCGAATCCTGAAAAGATCTGTGATTTGACAAAATCTACAACCATTTTTGAATCATTAGTAGGAGTTGTCTTAGCCTCCACCCACTTGGACACATACTCCACCGCCACCAAAATGTAAGAAAAACCAAAAGATGGCGGAAAAGGTCCCATAAAGTCTATACCCCATACGTCAAAATTTTCACAAACTAAAATTGGGGTAAGTGGCATTTGGTTTCTAGAACTTATAGACCCGGACTTTTGACATCGATCACAACTCGCACAAAAAACGTATGAATCATGAAAGATGTGTGGCCAATAAAAACCACTTTCAAGAACTTTTCGTGTAGTTCGTTGGGGACCAAAATTTCCCCCACATGCATATGAATGGCAAAAAGTTAGGATAGATTGTACCTCGTTTTTATCAATGCATCTTCGGATTACCTGGTCTGCACAATACTTCCATAGATACGGTTCGTCCCACACGTATATCTTTGCTTCTTTCTTGATCTTGTCTTTTTGCCAACGGGAAACATCTTGTGGAAATTCCTTGGTGACCAAATATATGACTATGTCGGCATACCACGGCGCCAATTTTGTTGCAAAAAGGTGTTCATCTGGGAATATGTCACGAATGGGAGTGGAATCTTCGGGTGCTATGATGCGACTAAGATGATCTACGACCAAAATTTTCTTTCCACTCTTGTCTTTTATCTCGAGGTCGAACTCTTGAAGTAACAAAATCCACCGAATGAGTCGTGACTTGGAGTCCTTCTTTGCAAGCAAATACCTAAGGGCTACGTGATCGGAGAAGATGATCACTTTGGAACCCAATAGATATTGTCGAAATTTCTCCAAGGCGAAAACGATAGCCAATAGTTCTTTTTCTGTGGTGGAGTAATTGCTTTGAGCATTATCAAGTGTCTTGGATGCATAGTAGATAACATGCGGTACCCTTTCCTTCATTTGTCCCAATACCGCTCCCACCGCATGATTGCTTGCATCACACATTATCTCAAATGGCAAACTCCAATCCGGTGATTGAAGTATCGGGGCGGTAATCAGCATCTCCTTCAATTGGTCAAATGCCTGCTTGCATGCCTCGGAAAACTCAAATTCCACATCTTTTTGCAACAGCTCACACATCGGCCTAGCAATCTTTGAGAATTCCTTGATAAATCTGCAATAGAATCCTGCATGACCAAAAAAAGAACGTACCTCTCGGATACAAGTGGGGTAAGGTAATGATTGAATAACATCTATATTAGCTTTATCTACCTTCAACCCTTTTGAAGAAACGATATGACCGAGTATAAGACCTTGATCGACCATAAAATGACATTTTTCATAATTTAAAACAAGGTTTCTCTCAATACATCCTTCCAAAATTTTGTTAAAATTTTCAAACATTCTCCAAAAGAGTTTCCGTAAATCGTAAAATCGTCCATAAAAACTTCAATTATCTCCTCAACATAATCCGAAAAGATGCTCACCATGCACCTTTGAAATGTGGCGGGGGCATTGCAAAGCCTAAACGGCATCCACCTATATGCAAACGTGTCAAAAGGACAAGTGAAAGGAGTCTTCTCTTGGTCCTCGGGTGCTACGGGAATTTGGTGAAATCCCGAATACCCATCAAGGCAGCAATAGTGAGTTTTGTTGGATTAGGTGTCTAAGCCATGACTTATAATTGTGTTCATCTTATTAATTGAAGCAAAGTCCATTTGGGTTGCCCTCATAGCTGGAGGATAGATGTATAGTTCAGTAGAGAGAATGGTTGATTTATTAAATGTTTAATAAATCAATAGAAAAATAAATATATAGTTTATTAATATATTTAAGTGTTAATATATTAATTAGAAACTATATTAATTAATTAAGATTTAATCTAGAATTAATTGGATTTAATTTGGTGATTAAATAAATTAATAAAAGGTGCAGGGACTGGTTTGTATTTATTCAATAGTTGAATAACTGGCAAGGTAAAAACCAGGGACCAAAATGGCGCCACCCTGGAGGCTCCTCCAGAAACCCTAATCAGGGTTTTGGGAAGCCTGGTCCAAGTGGCCAAAAGGCTTGTCCATTTGGAGGCTCCTTAGGGTTTCAGCTGTAACCCTTGGAGGCTATAAAAGGAGGCCTCTGGCTCCTCCTTTTCCTGCGCCAATTTGAACCAAAGAAACTCTGCTGGACTGTCTTCTCCATTGCTTGGGTGTGACTTGCATTTGAGGCAGGATTATTTTGCTGCTAGCTTCAAGGATCATAAGATGAAAAGGTTAGTTTTCTCAGTTTTGATCTTTAGAAATAATTGTTTCCTTAGGCTTTAGTTTATTATCTTCATAGAAGAAAACATAGATCTTTTTAGGGTTGCATGTGAACCATAAGATTTATTTGTTAATTGTTTGCAAGAAAACCCTTCAAGTTTTTCCTGCTAAGCGTTCTAACATTTGATCAATAAACGGTAGTGGGAAATGGTCTTTTCGGTTCGCGTTGTTGAGTTTTCGGTAATCAATACAAACACGCCACCCATTTTGCACGCGGGTGGGTACTAACTCTCCATGAACATTCTCGGTTACGGTTATTCCTGATTTTTTTGGGACAACTTGAACTGCACTTACCCATTTGCTATCGGATATTGGGTAAATCATACTGGCATTAAATAACTTCAAGATTTCTTTCTTCACCACCTCCATCATCGATGGGTTCAACCTCCTTTAAGCCTCTCGAGTTGGCTTGAAATCCTCCTCCATGAGGATCTTGTGCATGCAAAGTGAAGGGCTTAATCCCTTGATATCGGCTATTGTCCAACCGATGGCTTCTTTGTAACGCTTTAAAGTTTGCACCAACTCATATTCCTCATCTTTTGATAACTTGCTTGAAACGATCACTGGTAATGTCTTCTCATCCCCAAGATAAGCATACTTGAGATGGTCGGGAAGAGTCTTTAACTCAAGCTCGGGTGCTTGCACAATCAATGGCAACAACTTATCGGTAGGAGTCGGTTATTTTATTTTCGGGGCATTGTACCTCTCCTTCTTCTTCTCATCTAAAAACACAGCAACTTCCATTATCTCATCATCCACCTTGAACTTTTCTGCTAGCGCCTTCACTGTCTTAACATCAAAATTCCTATCTAGGACCAATGCTAGCATATCGGGGTTAGATAAACTAAAACATTCCTCGGTTAATAGTTCGATGATATCCACAAAATTTAAAGATGATACATCAGTGGGATATCTCATGGCATCATAAATATTAAAGTTCACTACCTCCCCGTCAAATTCCATGGAGATAGTACCCGCACGAACATCTATTTTTGTAGAAGCGGTACTCATAAATGGTCTCCTTAGTAGAATGGAATTCAAGTTCGGAGCATCATCATCGCCCATGTCCATAATAAAGAAATCTGTAGGAAAGACTAACTCACCCACTTGGACTAACACGTCCTCCAATACACCCTTCGGGTGTACTATCGAACGGTCGGCCAATTGGATAAGTACACCGGTTCTCTTTAATGTTCCCAAATTTGAAGTTTTAAAAACAGAAAATGGTAGAACATTAATTGAGGCACCGAGATCCAACATGGCACGTGGAACGGTAAGATTTCCCATTTTGCAAGGAACCCGCAAAAACTCCACGATCCTTGCGTTTGTTTGGTAGGCGTTTTTGTAAAATAGCAGAAACATTCTCGCCTACTTTTACCGTTCTATTGCCTCTTAGTTTTTTATTTGAAGAACAAAGTTCCTTAAGGAACTTTGTGTATTTTGGGACATGTATAATGGCATCCCAAAGAGGAATATTTACCTCAACCTTTCGGAATAACTCCAAGATTTCTTCGTCTTCTTTTTCACGTTTCATGTTCCTCAATCTTGACGGGAACGGTGGTGATGTAACTTGAGCTTCGATTTGAACTTGCTTTTGCTTTTTGTTGTTGCTTGATGTTGTTTCATCCTTCTTCACCTCTAACTCATCTTCTTCATCTTCGGGCATTCTTGGTCCATCATATGCCTTTCCACTTCGCAAGGTAATAGCACACGCATTGGGTTTCGGGTTCTTTTCTGTTTGTGCGGGTAATTTACCTTGTGACTCCATCTTACTCATCGAGTTTGCAAGTTGCGACACTTGTTGCTCTAAACTTTTGATGCTTGCCTTTGTCTCACTTTGAAAGGCTTGAGTACACGTGGCCAAGCTTTTCACTATGTCCTCCAAGGACATACCCGAAGAATTACTACTTCCTTGGTTTTGATTTTGGGGAGGAGGATAGTTATGGTGAGGTTGAGGATGAAAATTTGTTGGAGGATTATTTGGTTGGTAAAGCTGTCTTTGTTGTGGTGGAGGTCTCGGTTGGTAGTTCTGGTTTGGTTGGTATCCCTAATTTTGGTTTCTCGGTTGATCAAAGTTTCGTTGATTTTGGCCTTGATATCCACCAGTGGCTTGTACCTTTTCCGTGTCTTCTTGAAGCATGGGACAGATGTCGCTAGAGTGCCATATTGGAGACAAATGCCACAGGCCCTAACAGATGGTGGTTCAACACCCTTGTCCTTTGTAAGCTGCATCACTGCCTTGGTCAACTCAGAAATTTGGTTTTCTATATGCGGGGTTGACACTTCCTTGACTCCTCTCGGGGGATCCGCATACCATTCATCTTCCATTTTCGCGTGCTTTGAATCTTCGGACATCTTTTCTATCAAAGCTCGGATTTGAGACGGTGTTTTGTCTATTAATGAACCTCCACTTGATGCATTGATAAGGTTCCTCTCCATCGGGGTGAGACCTTCACAAAAATAGCAAAAAAGTTGGTATTCGTTAATCCCATGTTGTGGACACCGGGCATAAAGTTTCTTGAAACGCTCCCAATAGGTGTGGAGAGCCTCTCTTTTCCCTTGCTTTATGCCAATTATCTCGCGTCTCAAACTCAAGCTCTTGTCTCCGGGAAATACTTATCAAGGAAGAGCCATGCTAGATCATTCCACGTAGTGACCGACCCCGGTGATAGTTCATATAGCCACTCCTTGGCTGCGTCTTAAAGAGAAAAGGGGAATGCCCTTAACTTAATTTGATCTTCGGTTACATCATGTGGCTTCATACCGACGCAAACTACATGGAACTCTTTTACGAATTTATGGGGGTCTTCGTTCTTTAAGCCACGAAAGCTCGGTAATAAATGGATCAATCCCGACTTCAACTCAAAATTCATCATTGCAGGATAGGTGATGCATAACGGTTGTTGGGTGTCATCTTGAGTCGCTCAATCACGTAAGGTTCTTTCTTCGGCCATGTGCTGATTTCGGGTATGAGACCCAGTGATCTCTACCTCGGGTATATCGGGGATTGTATAGAGTAGTTGTGAGGTATTTCGAGTTGGTGAAAATGGTGGTGAGGATTCCTTTGATGAAGATTGTGGTGATGAATATGGTGTATCTATTTCAGTTTCACTTGAAAGGTAGATATCCTTCCAAATGTTTATAACTGGGGGGTTGTTTGATGATGCAGAAGTTATGGAATCCGGCTGCCTCTTCCGAAGCTTGGCTTGTTTCCTTAGCTTCTTTGCTGTCTTTTCAATCTCTGAGTCAACTAGAATGGGTGTACCTATACGTAAAGATCTCGGCATAAAAAATTAGTACTGCCGTGTCCCCGGCAACGACGCCAATTTGTTGAGGTGTCAAACTCAACAAATAAATTGAGATGATTTTAAATAAAGCTTAAGTTCGTGTTCACTGCTCAATTTACTATTAAAATAGTAAAGGGTAAGCAGGATCGGTCCACAGGGATATGGGACTAAAGATATGCCAAATTTTCGCGTAAGATACACTGGATTTAAAAAGGGGGGGGGGTTTGAAATTAATAATTGTAAACTAATCAAATTTATCATACAAATAAATTAAGATATACGAATATACGATAAGATAAAGTTCTGATCCCGTTTTCACATGCTTAATAGGATTCTTAATTTAGACTATAATTTAAACTGAGTTCCTCTAAAAATGGCTTATAAGGTATTAACAAGCTCAAATACCTTAAGTTCACTTATTTATTTTACTCAAAACAAGCTCTTTGAGATAAAACTATTTTTCTAATTCATAAGTCAAACAAGCTCTCAGATATGACTAGAAATACGCTTAAAGAATCAAAAGAACAAACCATCCAACATTCAATACTTCTCAAGTGCTCGGAAGCGTAAAATCATGTTATTCAAATTACATTGACATTAATTTTGATGCAAAACAATGACAATGATGATGCTACTAACATTTCCCCATGAAACAATTACAGGTTTCATAGTTAAACTTGCAAACAAGATTCAAATGGCCAGATTGAAATTAAACACATGAATCCATTAAAACATTCAATACAAACTTGAATAACTAGATGAACATTAGAAAAAAAACATAGTCTAACAATTAATTCACCCAAATCACATGTTCAACGGAATCAGAAAGCTTAGAGTTCTAGCCACACATGCTTGGGCTAGAACTCTACAACACAAATAGTAGGAAATGTGCTAAATGTACTTACAAACAAAGATTAAAACCAAGGTTTAATGTTCTCCAAGTGTAATTGAAGTGTGTGTCTTCTCAAAATCGTCCTCCCTTTGTTTTAAATGAAGTATATCTAAAAACCACCCAAAAGTAGGCTTAAAACCATGCACAAAACTGTCACAGAAACAGTTTTCCAGCATTACACGGCCCTTGTAAAAATAACACGGGTAGTGTTCTTTAAATAATTTCTGAACTGGGCGCAACACGGCCCGTGTAAAGTGGGACACGGCCCGTGTAACTCTCGGGATGGATTTTTGGTTCTTTGAAAGCTTTACACAACCCGTGTAAAGGTTACACGACCCGTGCTCTTCATTTCTTTGTGTTTTATCTACGATATGCTTCTATCTTCACTTCCAATGCTCCATAGATGCTTCCATCTGAAAGGTTTTCTACAATCTATGAACTAAAACCCTAAGTTCACATGCAACCTAGATTGGATCTATGTTGTCTAACTTTGAACATATAATAATTCCTAAAGGCCAAACAAAAATTACTAAAAGAAATAATAAAGAAAAACTAACCTTTTAGTTGTTTCTTGCAAGCTAAGCAACGCAAATGCCCTGCCTCAAATGGAGTCACACCCAGAAGCTAGGGAACTCGAAAAAACCAGAGAGAGGGAGAAAAACCCTTAAAATTTCGTGGTGCTTATGGGGTAATGGGGCTCCCTATTTATAGCCTCAATGGTTTAACAGATAAGCCTTACAGATAAGCCTTATTCGAATTCAAACCGGATAAACCTTTTATCTTTAAATTCAAACCCTTATTTAGCTATATATATAATTCGAAAATTATGGATATAAATTTCCTAATTTTCGTTCTCCATATATATACTATAATTATCTATTACTCGACTATTGAACAATTACAAATCAGCCCCTGCACCTTTAATTAATTCAATTAATCAGCAAATTAATTCCAATTAATTCCAGATTAATTTCTAATTAATTAATATAGTTTCTAATTATATATTATCACCATAATATATTAATAAACTATTTATTTTATTCTATTGATTTATTAATCACATAATAAATCAACCTTTCTCTCTCCCGGTTTTTCTGTTCAATCTCTAGCTATGAGGGCAACCCAAATAGACTTTGCTACTATCAATTAGGTAAATACAAATTATTAGTCATGACTTAGACACCTAATCCAACACCATCTTCATTCCAAGTGCTCCATGTCATCCAATCATGCTCCAATCCTCCATCTTCCATCTTCCACTCTCCTATCCGCTCCAAAGCTCATTTTCCACCTGAAGTTCAACACAAATTTATGAAGTACCAAAGTTCACGGAAAATAATTAAAAATGCATGTAAATAACGAAAAAAATAAAAATAAAGAAAGGGAAAAGGGGCTTAGAAAAGATGCACAAAATGCATCTAACACTTATGAAATCGAGAATAATATGAGGCGTTTTGAAACTCGGATTTTATTTGTCCGTTTCTGTCCAACCTGGAAAACAATTTAGAGCTTAAAAAAGGTTTCGATATGTAATTTATATTTGTTGATACTTGATATGATGATAATAATAATAAAACAATTACATATTTGTTGATACTTGATATAATAATAATCTATCTATAAACATTTTAGTCCACTTGTCCAATTTTTACAAGTGTTCTTTGCCACATCTCAATTGTAGGAGAGTTCTTGGCATTCTTTTTCCTGCTAAACCAAAGTTATCATGTATTAATATTCCAGAAAATCATCCGGTAACTGATATTCCCATAAATTCAGGAAGCAATTAAGTGAGAGTTAAATGGAATGCGAGATTTGAGGAAACCGTTGACTTCACCCATCAGTTTGATATTAATATCCCATAAAATCAGCTATATTGTTAATGTCACACTAAGATAACCCTCCTCCCCTCATTCCGTTCTCCGATCTATTTATGTATGCGTGGTCGGGTTACAAAGCTCCCTCCTCACCAACGGGTACCCAGATGGGAGTAATCAGCTTCATCAATGGGAGTAATCAGCTTCATCAATGCATAGCGTTATTCTCCATTTGTAATGGCAAACACACCACCAACTGAAATTGTCTTTGCTTCTAAACCCCCGACGTCGCCACCACCATCGACGTTTCTGGCGAGTCCGTATCCATTGCTGATCTTTTTTAGCGAGGAAGAAGACTCGCTACTTAAATCGATCAATTTTGGGTTTCCGTCTTCTTTAAACCAAGTATTTTATTCGATATTTGTATCACATCTGATTGCTTTGTGCCTTTTGCTTTGTTGCTGGGATTGTAGTTAGCTTTATCCTCAAGCGACATGTTCGCCGATGGGCTGCTAAACTCCTCCAGAGAATCAAGGATGACTGACGATTTCTGAGTTTTTTGCTTTCAAATACATGCTAGTTCTTGATGTGAGTTTCAGTCGACACTTTAATTTGGAAATTTTAAATGCTAATGACGTTTTCTGCTTCAAGTATATGCCAGTGTCTTTGTTTCACTGGACTTTTCGGAGGTTTAGAGGTCGAGAGATTTGCATACTTCATGTTCACCAACCTTCTCCCTTGATTCCAACACTTCGTGGGTTGAATTTTAATCCCTCTGTTTTAAATACAAAATCAATTTCAATTTTGGTACTAATTTCCGATTAAGGTTCCTATTAATTTCAGGTTTTCAAATCAGTATGATCGATCATATAGCTCTTTCAATTCGATTGGTACACATGTATTCTCTTGTAATTTCTTCTTCTTCTTTTTTTCTTGATTTAACTGCTAAAGCAGCCCCAAATTTCCAGTTCTAGTTTCATAGGCTAACCAATCAACAACGGCAAAGTATGATGTAAAAGTGCTGAATTGATATGATGACTTCAGTGGTGTTGGCTGAAATTGAATTTCAGAAGTCAGCTTCGGTGGTGTTGACTTTGACGCCCCAATGTACCATGTATTAATAGTAAGTTGCTTCTGATTTCCTCCTTTGTAGATGAAAGAATTTAACTTCTGCACATTCATTCCACACTCCAGCATTTCATTAGCAAAGTGACTTACGGGTGATCCAAGGCTCTGCGTGCCTATGTCACAAAGGGGAATGAGAAGTGTTATTCAGATCATGGGAAGTGTTCAAGATGGCAATGTGATTATACGATGAAGATAATCATGACAGCAGGAGTGAAAGAAAGATAGTTCACACCTGAATCAGAAGCTAACCGAAGCATTATTGTAGTTTCGGTGAACAGTAAAACTTCGGAGTCATTAAGCCAAATCGTTTGTCTTTCAAAGGGAGCAGAAGCTTCTACTATGGACTTTCTAACTTCAGACTCTTACAACTTCGACACAAATGGGGAGAATATTGAGAATAACTTTGTTGTGTCGAAGTCTCATGACGAAGTCATATTTGTGAATTTAATCCTCTCAAGTCTACGAAGTCTAATAAAGAGATACGAAGCTAAAGAGATAAGGAGGATTTTGTTAACAAACTTCCTACAGATATTGTATGGCTAGGTTTTTGCTAGTAATCTGTTTTGTATTTATGGGCTACGGTTTAGGTCCATTTATAATGCTTATCAATATATTAATTAAACCCTAGTTACAAAATGTATATGGAAATCGGTTGTTCTTATTGTAGATGCTCATCTTTTGATTTGGGGCTCTATTTGTAACCTTTCTCGTAATATTATAATTATTCGACACCGTTTCTATTCAATCATTCATATTTCTTACTTTACTTTATTCGATTTTGGTTTTTGTTTACGTCTTTGTTTATTGAATCGTATCCTTACACTTCTTTATTCCTAAAGGGAGGTAGGACAACACACTCTCACTTTTTAGTACCAATAAATTAATCTTAATGGTGATTCTCTTTGTTGTATAAATCCAGATAGTGATGTTGCGAGTTTGTCAAAAAAAACATCATTAATCATCTGGGATGAGCCATCTATAGTTCATAAGCATGCATTTGAAGCTTTAGATCGAACTTTGTAGGATATATTGACTTTTGATAGGTCTGACAACTCAGATTTTCTTTTTGGAGGAAAAGTAATTGCTTTTGGAGGGGATTTCAGACAAACTCTAAACTCTAGCTATTGTTCCCGACGGAAATAAGCAATACATTGTGAATGCATCTTTAAGTTCCTCATACATTTGGGCTAGATGAAAAGTCCTTTGATTAACCAAAAACATGAGGCTAAGTTCTCAAGCATCTAATATGCAACAAACAATGATGTTTGCAAATTGGCTTTAGGATTTAGGAGAAGGAAAGGTTGGTGATTCAAATGATGGCGAGTAATTTATCGATATACATTATTATATTCTTATTGTTGATTCATTTGATACAATTGGATCTTTAGTTGAATTTATATATCCTTCTATTATTTTTTATGCCAAAAATCGATTTTTTTTTCAAGATATGGCAATCATTGCACCTAAAAATGAACTCGTTCAAGAAATATTCATGATGAAAAGGGCATTCATTGCACCCTTTGGTTTGTCAAACCATATTTTGGTATTAAAAATTGGTGTTCCAGTTATGTTACTTGGGAATATAGATCAGAAATCTGGTTTGTGTAATGGGACCAGGCTACGTGTAATATCATTGGATAATCATGTTATAGAAGTAAAGATAATATTTGGAAACAATACTGGAAATCTTACGTTTATTCCAAGAATATCTTTGACTCCTTCACATAAAAGGATCGCTTTCAAATTTCAAAGAAGACAATTTCCATTGACTGTATGTTTTCTGATGATAATAAATAAGAGTAAATGACATTCGCTATCAAATGTGGGTTTGTTTCTGAGACAACCGGTTTTCACACATGACCTATTGTATGTTGCATTATCGAGAGTTAAAAGTAGAGATGACTTAAAAATATTAATGTTAGACAATGACAGCAGACTTAGCCATAGAACAACAAATGTTGTTTTCAAAGAAGTCTTTTAAAATTTTTGATTTTTGATAATTATCTAAAGTTTATCAACAATATTATTTAGTGCTTAATGAATTACGTATATATCCAACATTTTCGTCATATATTCGATAAAATTTGTTATCTAAAATTATTAATGTTTAGATCTTCATATTTAACAATTTTTTACATTATCTCATCTAATACACGAGTTTCACAACTGGTTTTATTAATGTTAAAAGGAAAAGCTATCTTTAACATCTTGTTAATGCATAATGTTTTTTAATGTATAATTAAACATTTAACATTATCATTTTGAATGTTTTAAAAAACATCTACTTTTAATTAATTGTTTATAAACATAATCTAGATTTGATATTTGTGTTATTTTTATCAACTATATATGATTATAAAAATAGCTTAGTTAGTAAAAAGTAATAAAAATTTAATTTTTATATATAATTAAAAGTAATATATATATATATATATATATATATATATATATATATATATATATATATATATATATATATATATATATATATATATATATATATATATATATATATATACACACACACACACACACACACACACAAAGCGGTGGTTGAGATGGCTAGGCACCATGCCTCCCTTTTGGGAGGTTGTGGGTTCGAAACCATTCTCGCGCAAGTTTGGCAAAGATATTACGCCAGTGCTTGTGGCCTCTGTGCTAGCCGGTTTAGTGTGTACCCGGGGCTGGTTTCCCCCCAGTCAGTTGCCTGCAGGACGTCAATTACGGGGTGGGGCGTGTGCTTGCACCGAGGTTTGCTTGTTGCGCGTGTGGGTCTAGTCTCTGTGCAGTCTCTTTGGAGTAGGGTTGGCGAACGAAGAACTGTTAGTTAGCCTAATGTACCTAGCGTAGCTGTAGTATATTACGACTCATGTAACCGGATTTATCATTAACTTGCAATATATATATATATATATATATATATATATATATATATATATATATATATATATATATATATATATATATATATATATATATATATATATATATATATATATATATATATATATATATATATATATATATATATATATATATATATATATATATAAGCTAAATAAGTGATTAGGAAAATATTAGATGTTGATGGCAACACAACAAAATATAAATACTATTTTATGGGGTCTCCATCATTAAAACATAAATGGGAAAATTGAAGAACATGTGCACTCGAACAATCTATATTAAAAAAAAATCTAATTAAAAAGTAAAGGGCAGTACGTACAAGAATAAAATGTCGTTAAAGTAAATCGTGATGAACATGCAACACGTTCCTCGAATACTATATAGAAAATTAAATGTTTTAGACTAAAGTACACAGATCGTTCTTGTTTGAGGTAATTTTCAAGCTTTGTTTTTATCTTTTCATTTTCATTCGGACAATCTCTGAAAATTCAATTTGTTGCATATCATGTCCCTCCAGTTAGCAATGTTAACCCATACCCGGATGATAATTTTACTATTGCTTTTAGAATTATTATTATTAAAAAATAAATAATACACCCAAACCCACTCTTCGGACACGATCGACCATCACCGGTTTTCATTCATCTTAGGACAGCCACGGATCCAGACTTTTTATTTGTTGGAGGCACCATAATTATTTTACTAATCACTTATTTAGCTTACATATATATAGAAAATAAACAATTTAACTACCACAACAAACACAAGATCAATCACAGTAAAATAATCTTGAGGGATGAAGAGGGACGTTGAAAATGTGGGAATGGAGGTGTTGTGAGCTTGCACATTTAATGTAATAGTAATATCAAAAAATAATAACATAAGTACAAAAAAAAAAGTAAATTTCTCATTTGAAAACGGCAAAAACAAACCGAATATGCAACAAACTAAACTTTGATAGACCCCCTACAAGAAATGTCACAGTATTACCGCAGTGGAAAAAAACATAAGGACTAACCTTGACAATTACGTCAACCACATGGACGAGTCGTGTAAAAGTAAACATCTATCATCGTACTTTTTAGGGGTGAGTATGGGGCGGTTGGGGCGGTTAGGAGATAAAACCGAACCATAACCAAACCAATCGGTTAATTAATATTCGTAACCATTGGGTATCGGTTATTAATGGTTTCGGTTAGCGGTTTAGGCGGTTAATTCGGTTTGGTTATCGGTTATTATTGATTAACCATAATGGTTCACATTTTGAGAAAATCATATTGTACATCGTTATAAGTAAAGATTAGAACTTATATTGTTATAACTATTAAACATCTAAAACTATATTGCTATAAAATCAAAAACCATTTTTTCTGTAACGTGCATATGTGCAAATTTGAATATGCATATTTGGACATTCGGATATGTATATATGCATATTAATATTTTTCGATTATTTTAATTTTTTGGTGATTGGGGACCTACGATTGGCCTAGACGAGTGTTTAGGTGCTTGTGGTGGTGTTTTGAGTAAAACAATTTGGCCAAAAGATTGGTTCTTAAGTTCTCAAACAAATATTCGTTCTAAGACAACTTTATATATATGTTCGGTTCGGTTATTAGTGGTTCGGTTTTACATGATAACCATAACCGAACCATATGCATTTGGTTAATATAAATTAGAAACCGCACCGCTTTTTTTAGTAATGGTTCGGTTATAATGGTTCGGTTATATCGGTTAATATGGTTTCGGTTCGGTTTTTCGGTTAATATGCTCACCCCTAGTACTTTTGCAACCTCCAAGTCTCAAGGGCCATTTGCAAGTACTCTTTTTGCCTATAAATAGTACTCAACAAAATTTATTTCTCCACAGATATAAGCCTTCAAATGTCGATCCCAGATGTTTCTTCTCTTTCACTCACATCTAAACCTAAACCTGAAGAAGAATACCCAAATCTCGCCGCCATTCTGGATAGATACAAGGAGAAGATTGCCGCATTTCCAAAAGAAAAGGGTTGGATGGGCCTGGACCTATACATGTATCAAGGGTTTTGGTATACGTCACAGGATGTATTCTCAATTGAAACAACGCTGGCCGTGCAAGAAACTTTCCAAGCTCACTCAACTGATATCTACTTGGCTACACAGCCAAAATCCGGTACAACATGGCTTAAGGCACTCGCGTTTGCCGTCGTAAACAGAAAAAGGTACAATAACATCACTCTGTCAACTCATCCTCTACTCAGCACTAACCCCCACAAATGTGTTCCTTTCCTTGAGACTGATGTTGCTAAAAAAACGCCTACTTATCTCCCTGAAAATCAGCCACGTCTCTATGCTACCCATATGCCTTACATTGCGTTGCCTCAATCCATTCATGATTCTTGTTGTCGCATAGTTTATATGTGTAGAAACCCTAAGGATGTTTTGGTGTCTTGGTTTCACTTTGGAAAAAAGTTGAGTCACACATTGCTTACCCAAATGACCCTCGATGAGATGTTTGAGGTGTATACTAAAGGTTTGATGCCATACGGACCTCATTGGGATCACGTGAAAGAGTACTATAAAGCCAGCACCGAAGATCCGACAAGGGTTTTATTTGTAACATATGAGGACATGAAAAAAGATACTGCAAATAAAGTGAAGCAATTAGCAGAGTTCTTGGGTTACCCTTTCACAGAGGAGGAAGAGGCCAATGGTGCGGTGGAAGATATTGTGAGGCTATGTAGTTTTGAAACTCTAAAGGAAGTTAATAAGACTGGGAATTTCCGTCAGGGTGTCGCTAACGACACTTTCTTTAGGGAAGGAAAAGTTGGAGGCTGGAGCAACGAACTTACTGATGAGATGAGCCAGAATATGGATGACATTACGACGGAAAAGTTCCAAGGTTTGGATATCTCCATCTGATCTGGTGCATGCATGCGATAAATGGACATTGCCGAAATCGCCTCAAGTGTGGTTAAGTGATTAACCTCAAAAAATCTTATTTCTGTAAAAGTTTTCGTATCTAATAAATGAATGAGTGGTGTCGCTTTGTATCTACATAACTCTTATAATAGAGATCGATCTCTATTATAATATATATATATATATATATATATATATATATATATAAGTGATTAGTAAAATAATTATGGTGCCTCTATTATATATATATATATATATATATATATATATATATATATATATATATATATATATATATATATATATATATATATATATATATATACTAGCTGCGTACCCGCGCAATGCGGCGGTAGCATATTGTTTCGTTTTGGCAACTATGAGTTAGGTTTTTTGTTTCAGATTCGCCTGGGGTGGGGGGGGGGGGATTATGGAGTATGAAATTTCTTTGACCCCTATTAATTTCGCAGTATATACTCTCTCTCTCTCTCACTTGCATAACCATACACACAATCATTATTTCTTGCACTATAGCACATTTTTACACGGGTAGAACATGAGGCACATTTTTATGTGAAGGAAGCTAGCTTGGCAGCATGTTTTATTTTATTTTATTTTCAAAGATAAGTGTTTGATTCCGTCATCTTCATTTAGGTCAATAAATCCACAAGGTTTAAAGCCTTACTTTGTTACTTACCGTATAAATTCATATAAATACAATTTCTTTGACCCCTATTAATTTCGCAGTATATCCCCCTCTCTCTCTCTCTCACTTGCATAACCATACACACAATCATTATTTCTTGCACTGTAGCACATTTTTACACTTGCAGTATATCCCCTCTCTCTCTCTCTCTCACTTGCATAACCATACACACAATCGTTATTTCTTGCACTATAGCACATTTTTACACAGGTAGAACATGAGGCACATTTTTATGTAAAGGAAGCTAGCTTGACAGCATGTTTTATTTTATTTTATTTTCAAAGATAAGTGTTTGATTCCGTCATCTTCATTTAGGTCAATAACTCCACAAGGTTTAAAGCCTTACTTTGTTACTTACCGTATAAATTCATTTAAATACAATTTCTTTGACCCCTATTAATTTCGCAGTATATCCCCTCTCTCTCTGTCTCTCTCTCTCACTTGCATAACCATACACACAATCATTATTTCTTGCACTATAGCACATTTTTACACGGGTAGAACATGAGGCACATTTTTATGTGAAGGAAGCTAGCTTGGCAGCATGTTTCATTTTATTTTATTTTCAAAGATAAGTGTTTGATTCCGTCATCTTCATTTAGGTCAATAACTCCACAAGGTTTAAAGCCTTACTTTGTTACTTACCGTATAAATTCATTTAAATACAGAAGTTACAAAAGAAATAGCTTGTCACTCCTACAGCCTTAAGTTCTTAAATCTGAAAAAAAACATATATAGTATCTTCAAAACGAAAATGTTTGGTAGTTGTCAAAATATATGAGGATCACTCTTACATAGTCATGGTGACATTGTCGTTGTAGCTGGATACCTTTTACAAAGTGCAATACCATTGTCGTTGTAGCTGGATACCTTTTACAAAGTGCAATACCCTAATGAAAAACGAAAATACAATGTTAAAGAGTTCAAATTCGAAGTCGGGCCCTATAATAAACAAATATATGGAAGTGCATCGATATTTCTTATGCAATTATGAAAAAGATCTCATCTTCTTAGGTCTGAAATTGCAACTTTCCAGGCCTATTGCCGAATATTTACATGTTAACCTTGAATTCAACTTTTGAAATGGGAATAGGTGACAAAAGAGGTCACCACATAAATTTTGTAACTAAGGAAAACAGGGGAAGGGGAGGGTAGATGTAAGAATCGCCGGTTGGTCCATCTTCTTCCTTGTTTTTCCTCTGTTAACACGTAAAAATTTTCATCTATTTTCGTTCATATGTTTGTTTCCATCCTGACTGTAGAAAGAGGTCACCACATTGGTTACTTTGAAGAAATATGTGAAAATTAAAAAAAAACAAAAACAAAAAAAGAACAAAATATGGTTCAAGTTAGATGGGTTCATTGCAGTTAAGGCACAAAGATGTATTCTATGCATGAGAAACATAATTGGAGAGTAAATTCCTAATTCGTTAAGGGCTACTGCACATACAGGGGCAAATCATGATAGTAATTTTGATTATCCTATAAAAATACATTGAATAAATAATTCAAAAAATAAAGATATAAAATATATTTTCAGAAATAAATATATGATGTACAACATCATGTTAGCCTTGTCTACCATATGAGTATCTACGAAATTGATAAAAAAATGAAAAATAATATAGAACTTAAAATGATTTTCTTGGGTTTGGGATTTTGCTATTATGCTCTTTAACATAAGGAATAAATTTCTATAGTAAATCAAAACCCATTCCATGTAACTGTAATAAACTTAAAATGATTTTCTTGGGTTTGGGATTTTGTATACCGGACACAGTGGTACCTTCGTCTGGACATGATGTAGGCCTGCTTCACGAAATGTCTCAAAAGTACAAGCTTAGCCTCCTGCAAATACACATATACACAAAAGCAGTCTTAAACACAAACATACATAGTGTCAGACTGGCATATACACATAAACATTAAAATATATATTTAATCCTAAGTCCCTGTACAGGAACCAAAAACATTACAAATCAAGGACACAACATCTTCAAACCATTAAAGGGATAAAATGGTCAACTTCAACAAATAATAATAGTACATTTGAATATAACAGCACAAGAACCAAAATCATTCCAAATGAGGAAAAAAACATCTTAAAACCTTTGCAGGGGTAAAATGGTCAACTTGAATGAATATAAATGTGGTAAAACTCACATAAATCCAAGATTTTTAAAACTTTTCAAAACTTTTCAAATTATTTTCAAACTTTTCCGAAATTTTCAAAATTTTCAAATTATTCAAAATTTTCAAATTTGAAAATTAGAAAATTTCGAAAATTTGAAAATTTTCAAATTTCGAAAATTTGAAAATTCCAAAAATTTTAAATTATTCAAACTTTTCAAAATTATTCAAATTTTTAGACTTTTAAAACTTTTCAGACTTTTTAAATTATTCAAAATTTTCAAACTTTTAAGATTGTTCAAATTTCAAAAATTTTAAATTATTCAAACTTTTCAAAATTTTAGACTTTTCAAATTATTCAAAATTTTCAAACTTTTAAAATTATTAAATTTTAAAACTTTTCAAATTATTCAAAATTTTCAAATTTTCAAATTTTCAAATTTCGAAAATTTTCAAAATTATTCAAAATTTCAGACTTTTCAAATTATTGAAATTTCTGAAAACTTGAAAATTTTCAAATTTCGAAAATTTTAAATTATTCAAACTTTTCAAAATCATTCAAATATTCAGACTTTTCAAAATTTTCAGAATTTTCAAATTATTCAAAATTTCAAACTTTTCAAATTATTCAAAATTTCAAACTTTTCAAATTATTCAAATGAAAGTAAGATGCTAAACTGGAGAGAATTTTCAAACTTTTCAAAATTTTCAAATTTTCAAATTATTCAAATTTTCAAATTTTCAAACTTTTCAAATTATTCAAATGATATTGCTGTAACTGGAGAGAATTTTCTTGGTATAATATAAGAACAAATGAAAGTAAGATGCTATAATTAACAAATAAATTAAAGTATGTTGCTATTTCTTGCATTTAACTCTTAAAACATACCTGCAAAAGCACGGTGCCATCACTGCGGTGCCATCATTGCACTTATCTGCTACACGTGTGCTGACATGGAATGGGTTGGTGAAGTGTACAGCTATAGTCCTACAAATAATTGCGAAAATGTTAATAAAGTGACTAAAGTTGGAGTAACCAAAACTTAGCCACATCATAACATCAAAAATTGTAAAATGACCAATTCTGCACCGGATTTCGTGATCTCCATCTTTTGGTCTTCTGTAAAAACAAGACCAAGTTAATAAGTAGAAACAAATCGGAGGAAATAAATTTAACATCCCTACATCATCAAATTACCTCCATCTTCTGGAATGTCAGAAGTCCACAAAGTGAGATTGTCCCTCAAAAGCTGCATAATCAAAGTGTTATCTTTGTATGACTCTTCACTCAAAGAGTCAAGCTCTGAGATAGCTTCATCAAACGCTTGTTTTGCCAGGTGGCAAGCTCTAATTACACCTATATTTAATAGCCATATCACATCTTGCTTCATAATTATCAAAAAGAACCACTTTAAAATACTAAAATTCGTAAATAAAACTATAATGGCCATATCACATCTTGCTTCATAATTAAGGCAAGAGAGCTTAAAAGGTCTTATTTGATTTTATATATAATTAAAATGAACAATATTAACAGATAAGTAGAGAACCAGCATATCACTTTGCCAAAGTCAAGGCTCCGAACATACAACAAAACATATAACAGAACATATGATAGAAAAGGAGTGTACCTTCATGTTCTGTAGTGGGTTGCATCCCCTCCACCTCTGGTGCAACCTGAGGAATATGAAAACAACTGAACTGTCATGGATTTTTAATCATTATCCTAAAAAGGATTAAAACTACCTAAATAAAATGTATTGGATCCATAAGTTATGTAGTATGTGTTGGATCATGTATATATATCTACAAAAGTTTACTTAAACATAGTAATCCTTCTCACCTCAGTTCTTTTCAATATACTATCAATGGTTTCTTCGTGAACCTGAAAAGGAAAGGAAAAAAATAGAAATATTGGGTCATTTTTTCACCCCAAATCTGTGTCAAATGTCATAAAAATATGTACTTGTACAAAACATACCTGATATGGTGCTGCTGTGGTGCAAATGAGGTTCCCATCTGCAAAAAGAACATATTAATATAAGAGAGCATGCCAAGATTTCATACATCAAGTGTAAACCCTCGATTTTAACTTATATTATCCAAGATTTGTAGCTAACATCCCTACATCATCAAATACAAAAGATGAGATATTCAAATCTGGAGCAATTAGTATCAAAGAGTTAAAATGCTTCTTTGACCTCGTGTCATTTTTGCTGATTTAATCCATGAGGATGCCCAATGTGCTTGTCTCTCATCGATGATTCTCTATAGATAAACAGAGAACCCAAGTCTTTTAGATGTCAATATGGCTTCAAGTACATCAGATCTTCAAATACAGTTACATCTATGCTGAGTTAAAGAAAACGTCTCTAGATCTGAAAGGAAACATAAACAAAGTCGTGTATAATAGATTGAAATAAAGAGACAGACTGACAGAGCACCATGGTGATGGTGATTAACGCCGACGGTGGAGGTAATCGATGCTAAGATCTAGCCATCTAGGGTTCTAGCAGCGTCTACAACTTTCGGTAGTTCTTGTTTGTCTATGAAGTATCGTTTGGTGGCTTTAAACGGTCCACATATGGTGTGACGGCGTAACAGACGGGTTGTGTAGTGGTGCGTGCTATTGTAAATCTGCTTCGCTACTTTGAGGTCCAACTTCACTTTTATCTTAGTCTCCACCATCTATGTCTTCCAACAGATCTGAAATTCAAAACATGGATCCGAGTCCCAAAAAAACACATTGAGTTAATCACACAGTTAGAGAGAGGGTTTAGAGAGCGAGACAGACAAACATACCTTAGTATGTGTTGGCAGATCGATGAGGTGGTGCGGTGGTGGGTTAGATCTTTTCCGATTCTGTAGTACAGAGAGAGGCGGCCGATTTGAAGGCGATAGATAAGAACGAATCAGAGATTTAGGTTCACCAAATCGTATAACCTGCCATCGATTAAAACAAGAGAGAGCGAGAGAGAGAGAGAGAGAGAGAGAGAGAGAGAAAGGAGACTGATCGAAAACCAACATAGACAGAGGAAGACAGAGAGATGATTGTGCAGTGCGACCATGGCTGATTTTGTGGAGGAGACGTCATGGCGGATTTCATAGAAGGAAGTGGTAGCAGCGGTGGGGATAAATCACGAACAGGGTGTCTGTTCTGAGCAAGGCCCGTGGTTTTGTGGAGAAGATGGTGTTGACGGCTATGAATCAAGGTAGGCAAGGGTGTGGCTGCGTTAGAAAGGCGATTAGGTTTCCTGAGAGAGAGAAAAAAAATGAAGAGAAACCCTAAGCCGGTTGTGAGAATGAGGGTTTAAAAGGGATTTAGGTCACAGTTATCAACCGTGTACGCCTAATATATTCATGCAGTAACGGTTTGTACATGTCTTAATTTTTAAGACAATTGTGCATAAGGGGTTGTAATTTATATATGGTTTATAGTATATATATATATATATATATATATATATATATATATATATATATATATATATATATATATATATATATATATATATATATATATATATATATATATATATACCCATGTGGTGGATGCACCCGGGTTATATACCCATGTAGTGGGAGGTCTGGAGTTCGACTCCAACTAACCCCATGTGGGGGATTTTCCCTAGGCGGCGAATAAACAGGTGGAGGGGAAAGGCTTTGCACCATAGGTAATCGCAAACCGCCCTGGGTGCAAGGCTGAGTACCCTCAAGGTGTTAAAATTGTCGTTTCCAATATATATATATATATATATATATATATATATATATATATATATATATATATATATATATATATATATATATATATATATATATATATATATAAAAGCTAAATATATATGTAAGCTAAATAAGTGATTAGTAAAATAATTATGGTGCCTCCAACAAATAAAAAGTCTGGATCCGTGGCTGTCCTAAGATGAAGGAAAACCGGTGATGGTCGATCGTGTTCGAAGAGTGGGTGTGGGTATATATATATATATATATATATATATATATATATATATATATATATATATATATATATATATATATATATATATATATATATATATATATATATATATATATATATATATAAAAGCTAAATAAGTGATTAGTAGAATAATTATGGTGCCTCCAACAAATAAAAAGTCTGGATCCGTGGCTGTCCTAAGATGAAGGAAAACCGGTGGTGGTCGATCGTGTCCGAAGAGTGGGTGTGGGTGTATTATTTATTTTTTAATAATAATAATTCTAAAAGTAATAGTAAAATTATCATCTGGGTATGGGTTAACACTGCTAACTGGAGGGACATGATATGCAACAAATTGAATTTTCAGAGATTGTCCGAATGAAAATGAAAAGATAAAAACAAAGCTTGAAAATTACCTCAAACAAGAACGATCTGTGTACTTTAGTCTAAAACCGTTTAATTTTCTATACAGTATTCTAGAGGAACGTGTTGCATGTTCATCATGATTTATTTTAACGACATTTTATTCTCGTACGTACTACCCTTTACTTTTTAATTAGATTTTTTTTAAATATAGATTGTTCGAGTGCACATTTTCTTCAATTTTCCCATTTATGTTTTAATGATGGAGACCCCATAAAATAGTATTTATATTTTGTTGTGTTGCCATCAACAACTAATATTTTCCTAATCACTTATTTAGCTTATATATATATATATATATATATATATATATATATATATATATATATATATATATATATATATATATATATATATATATATATATATATATATATATATATATATATATATATATATATATATATATATATATATATATATATATATATATATATATATATATATATATATATATATATATATATATATATATATATATTACTTTTAATTATATTTAAAAATTAAATTTTTATTACTTTTTACTAACTAAGCTATTTTTATAATCATATATAGTTGATAAAAATAACACAAATATCAAATCTAGATTATGTTTATAAACAATTAATTAAAAGTAGAAGTTTTTTAAAACATTCAAAATGATGATGTTAAATGTTTAATTATACATTAAAAAACATTATGCATTAACAAGATGTTAAAGATAGCTTTTCTTTTTAACATTAATAAAACCAGTTGTAAAACTCATGTATTTGATGAGATAATGTAAAAATTGTTAAATATGAAGATCTAAACATTAATAATTTTAGATAACAAATTTTATCGAATATATGAAGAAAATGTTGGATATATACGTAATTCATTAAGCACTAAATAATATTGTTGATAAACTTTAGATAATTATCAAAAATCAAAAATTTTAAAAGACTTCTTTGAAAACAACATTTGTTGTTCTATGGCTAAGTCTACTGTCATTGTCTAACATTAATATTTTTAAGTCGTCTCTACTTTTAACTCTCGATAATGCAACATACAATAAGTCATGTGTGAAAACCGGTTGTCTTAGAAACAAACCCACATTTGATAGCGACTGTCATTTACTCTTATTTATTATCATCAGAAAACATACAGTCAATGGAAATTGTCTTCTTTGAAATTTGAAAGTCATCCTTTTATGTGAAGGAGTCAAAGATATTCTTGGAATAAACGTAAGATTTCCAGTATTGTTTCCAAATATTATCTTTACTTCTATAACATGATTATCCAATGATATTACACGTAGCCTGGTCCCATTACACAAACCAGATTTCTGATCTATATTCCCAAGTAACATAACTGGAACACCAATTTTTAATACCAAAATATGGTTTGACAAACCAAAGGGTGCAATTAATGCCCTTTTCATCATGAATATTTCTTGAACAAGTTCATTTTTAGGTGCAATGATTGCCATATCTTGAAAATAAATCGATTTTTGGCATAAAAAATAATAGATGGATATATAAATTCAACTAAAGATCCAACTGTATCAAATGAATCAACAATAAGAATATAATAATGTATATCGATAAATGACTCACCATCATTTGAATCACCAACCTTTCCTTCTCCTAAATCCTAAAGCCAATTTGCAAACATCATTGTTTGTTGCATATTAGATGCTTGAGAACTTAGCCTCATGTTTTTGGTTAATCAAAGGACTTTTCATCTAGCCAAAATGTATGAGGAACTTAAAGATGCATTCACAATGTATTGCCTATTTCCGTCGGGAACAATAGCTAGAGTTTAGAGTTTGTCTGAAATCCCCTCCAAAAGCAACTACTTTTCCTCCAAAAAGAAAATCTGAGTTGTCAGACCTATCAAAAGTCAATATATCCTACAAAGTTCGATCTAGAGCTTCAAATGCATGCTTATGAACTATAGATGGCTCATCCCAGATGATTAATGATGTTTTTTTTGACAAACTCGCAACATCACTATCTGGATTTATACAACAAAGAGAATCACCATTAAGATTAATTTATTGGTACTAAAAAGTGAGAGTGTGTTGTCCTACCTCCCTTTAGGAATAAAGAAGTGTAAGGATACGATTCAATAAACAAAGACGTAAACAAAAACCAAAATCGAATAAAGTAAAGTAAGAAATATGAATGATTGAATAGAAACGGTGTCGAATAATTATAATATTACGAGAAAGGTTACAAATAGAGCTCCAAATCAAAAGACGAGCATCTACAATAAGAACAACCGATTTCCATATACATTTTGTAACTAGGGTTTAATTAATCTATTGATAAGCATTATAAATGGACCTAAACCGTAGCCCATAAATACAAAACAGATTGCTAGCAAAACCCTAGCCATACAATATCTATAGGAAGTTTGTTAACAAAATCCTCCTTATCTCTTTAGCTTCGTATCACTTTATTAGACTTCGTAGACTTGAGAGGATTAAATTCACAAATATGACTTCGTCATGAGACTCCGACACAACAAAGTTATTCTCAATATTCTCCCCATTTGTGTCGAAGTTGTAAGAGTCTGAAGTTAGAAAGTCCATAGAAGAAGCTTCTGCTCCCTTTGAAAGACAAACGATTTGGCTTAATGACTACGAAGTTTTACTGTTCACCGAAACTACAGTAATGCTTCGGTTAGCTTATGATTCAGGTATGAACTATCTTTCTTTCACTCCTGCTGTCATGATTATCTTCATCGTATAATCACATTGCCATCTTGAACACTTCCCATGATCTGAATAACACTTCTCATTCCCCTTTGTGATATAGGCATGCAGAGCCTTGGATCACCCGTAAGTCACTTTGCTAATGAAATGCTGGAGTGTGGAATGAATGTGCAGAAGTTAAATTCTTTCATCTACAAAAGAGGAAATCAAAAGTAACTTACTATTAATACATGGTACATTGGGGCGTCAAAGTCAACACCATTGAAGTTGACTTCTGAAATTCAATTTCAGCCAACACCACTGAAGTCATCATATCAATTCAACACTTCTACATCATACTTTGCCGTTGTTGATTGGTTAGCCTATGAAACTAGAACTGGAAATTTGGGGCTGCTTTAGCAGTTAAATCAAGAAAAAAAGAAGAAGAAGAAATTACAAGAGAATACATGTGTGCCAATCGAATTGAAAGAGCTATATGATCGATCATACTGATTTGAAAACCTGAAATTAATAGGAACCTTAATCGGAAATTAGTACCAAAATTGAAATTGATTTTGTATTTAAAACAGGGGGATTAAAATTCAACCCATGAAGTGTTGGAATCAAGGGAGAAGGTTGGTGAACATGAAGTATGCAAATCTCTCGACCTCTAAACCTCCGAAAAGACCAGTGAAACAAAGACACTGGCATATATTTGAAGCAGAAAACGTCATTAGCATTCAAAATTTCCAAATTAAAGTGTCGATTGAAACTCACATCAAGAACTAGCATGTATTTGAAAGCAAAAAACTCATAAATCGTCAGTCATCCTTGATTCTCTGGAGGAGTTTAGCAGCCCATCGACGAACATGTCGCTTGAGGATAAAGCTAACTACAATCCCAGCAACAAAGCAAAAGGCACAAAGCAATCAGATGTGATACAAATATCGAATAAAATACTTGGTTTAAAGAAGACGGAAACCCAAAATTGATAGATTTAAGTAGCGAGTCTTCTTCCTCGCTAAAAAAGATGAGCAATGGATACGGACTCGCCAGAAACGTCGATGGCGGTGGCGACGTCGGGGGTTTAGAAGCAAAGACAATTTCAGTTGGTGGTGTGTTTGCCATTACAAATGGAGAATAACGCTATGCATTGATGAATCTGATTACTCCCATTGATGAAGCTGATTACTCCCATCTGGGTACCCGTTGGTGAGGAGGGAGCTTTGTAACCCGACCACGCATATATAAATAGATCGGAGAACGGAATGAGGGGAGGAGGGTTATCAGAAATCAATTGGTGTTAGTGTGACGTTAACAATATAGCTGATTTTATGGGATATGAATATCAAACTGATGGGTGAAGTCAACGGTTTCCCCAAATCTCGCATTCCAGTCAACTCTCACTTAATTGCTTCCTGAATTTATGGGAATATCAGTTACCGGATAATTTTCTGGAATATTAATACAGGATAATTTTGGTTTAGGCGGGAAAAAGAATGCCAAGAACTCTCCTACAATTGAGATGTGGCAAAGAACACTTGTAAAAATTGGACAAGTGGACTAAAATGTTTACTTTATTAGTAAGTATAGATAGATTATTATTATATCAAGTATCAACAAATATGTAATTGTTTTATTATTATTATTATCATATCAAGTATCAACAAATATAAATTATATATCGAAACCTTTTCTAAGCTCTAAATTGTTTTCCAGGTTGGATAGAAACGGACAAATAAAATCCGAGTTTCAAAACGCCTCATATTATTCTCGATTTCATAAGTGTTAGATGCATTTTGTGCATCTTTTCTAAGCCCTTTTTCCCTTTCTTTATTTTTATTTTTTTAGTTATTTACATGCATTTTTAATTATTTTCCGGGGACTTTGGTACTTCATAAATTTGTGTTGAACTTCAGGTGGAAAATGAGCTTTGGAGTGGATTGGAGAGTGAAAGACGGAAGATGGAGGATTGGAGCATGACTGGATGACATGGAGCACATGGAATGAAGATGGAAGCAGCAATGGAGCATTGCAAGTGAAGATAGAAGCATATCGTAGCTTAAAACACAAAGAAATGAAGAGCACGGGTTGTGTAACCTTTACACTGGTTGTGTAAAGCTTTCAAAGAACCAAAAATCCATCCCGAGAGTTACACGGGCCGTGTAATGCTGGAAAACTGTTTCTGTGACAGTTTTGTGCATGGTTTTAAGCCTACTTTTGGGTGGTTTTTAGATATACTTCATTTAAAACAAAGGGAGGACGATTTTGAGAAGACACACACTTCAATTACACTTGGAGAACATTAAACCTTGGTTTTAATCTTTGTTTGTAAGTACATTTAGCACATTTCCTACTGTTTGTGTTGTAGAGTTTTAGCCCAAGCATGTGTGGCTAGAACTCTAAGCTTTCTGATTCCGTTGAACATGTGATTTGGGTTAATTAATTGTTAGACTATGTTTTTGTTCTAATGTTCATCTAGTTATTCAAGTTTGTATTGAATGTTTTAATGGATTCATATGTTTAATTTCAATCTGGCCATTTGAATTGTTGTTTGAATCTTGTTTGCAAGTTTAACTATGAAACCTGTAATTGTTTCATGGGGAAATGTTAGTAGCATTATCATTGTCATTGTTTTGCATCAAAATTAATGTCAATGTAATTTGAATAACATGATTTTACGCTTCCGAGCACTTGAGAGCTTGTTTGACTTATGAATTAGAAAAATAGTTTTATCTCAAAGAGCTTGTTTTGAGTAAAATAAATAAGTGAACTTAAGGTATTTGAGCTTGTTAATACCTTATAAGCCAATTTTAGAGGAACTCAGTTTAAATTATAGTCTAAATTAAGAATCCTATTAAGCATGTGAAAACGGGATCAAAACTTTATCTTATCGTGTATTCGTATATCTTAATTTATTTTTATGATAAATTTGATTAGTTTACAATTATTAATTTCAAACCCCCCCCCCCTTTTAATTCCAGTGTATCTTACGCGAAAATTTGGCATATCTTTAGTCCCATATCCCTGTAGACCGATCCTGCTTACCCTTTACTAGTAAATTGAGCAGTGAACACGAACTTAAGCTTTACATAAAATCATCTCAATTTATTTGTTGAGTTTGAAACCTCAACAAATTGGCGCCGTTGCCGGGGACACGGCAGTACTAATTTTTTATGTCGAGATCTTTACGTATAGGTACACCCATTCTAGTTGACTCACATATTGAAAAGACAGCAAAGAAGCTATGGAAACAAGACAAGCTTCAGAAGAGGCAGCCGGATTCCATAACTTCTACATCATCAAACAACCCTCCAGTCATAAACATTTGGAAGGATATCTCCCTTTCAAGTGAAACCGAAATAGATACACCATATTCATCACCACAATCTTCATCAAAGGAATCCTCACCACCATTTTCACCAACTCAAAATACCTCACAACTACTCTATACAATCCCCGATATACCCGAGGTAGAGATCACCGGGTCTCCTACCCGAAACCATCACATGGCCGAAGAAAGAACCTTACGTGATTGGGCGACTCAAGATGACACCCAAAAACCGTTATGCATCACCTATCCCACAATGATGAATTTTGGGTTGAAGTCGGGATTGATCCATTTATTACCGAGCTTTCGTGGCTTAGAGAACGAAGACCCCCATAAATTCGTAAAAGAGTTCCATGTAGTTTACGTCGGTATGAAGCCACATGATGTAACCGAATATCAAATTAAGTTAAGGGCATTCCCCTTTTCTCTTTAAGACGCAGCCAAGGAGTGGCTATATGACCTACCACCGGGGTCGGTCACTACGTGGAATGATCTAGCATGGCTCTTCCTTGATAAGTATTTCCCGGAGACAAGAGCTTGAGTTTGAGACGCGAGATAATTGGCATAAAGCAAGGGAAAAGAGAGGCTCTCCACACCTATTGGGAGCGTTTCAAGAAACTTTATGCCCGGTGTCCACAACATAGGATTAACGAATACCAACGTTTTTGCTATTTTTGTGAAGGTCTTGTTGGATTAGGTGTCTAAGCCATGACTAATAATTAGTATTTACCTAATTAATAGTAGCACAGTCTATTTGGGTTGCCCTCATAGCTAGAGGTTTGTTGGAAAGTTAAAGAGAGAGAAAAAGGTTGATTTATTATATGACTAATAAATCAAGATATTGTTTGTTAATATATTATGAAGATGATATATTAATTAGAAATAATATTATTAGATTAATAATTAATCAGAAATTAATTGGATTAATTTCTGTGGCATTAATTAGATTAATCAGGAGGTCAGGGATTAAAGTCGTACAAATTCAATAGTTGAATTGCGGCGCGCGGCGCGCAAATGTAAAGGCCGCGACGCGCGTACATATTCGTACGAATTCAATAGTTGAATTGCGGCGCGCGGCGCGCAAACGACTTGGCCGCGGCACGCGTACAGATAATCCGGAAAATGGGCTGCGGCTAGGGTTTCTAGCTTTACCCTTTGGTTCCCTATAAATAGGGAACCCTAGACCTCATTATCAGTTGCTCATTCTATTATTTCTCTCTGGAATTTCGATCCATAATCCTCTCGGCTTGGGTGTGATCTCATTTGAGGCAGGATATTTTTGCTGCTCAGCTTCCAGAAAATTCTAAAAGGTTGGTTTTTCTAATTTTATTCTTTTAGTTAATTTTCTTATGGCCTTTAGGCTTTGTTATATGTTCAATTAGAAGAAAACATAGATCCTCATAGGTTGCATGTGAACTTAGGTTGTTTAGTTCATGGTTTGCAGAAAACCTTTCAGTGGTATCAGAGCCTATCTTGTTTTCTTGTTGAATTGATATAACTGTTTTAGGGTTTATAGCTTATAAACCCTAATTTTTTGTGAATCGATTTCTAAAGGGGTTTAGGATAGGTTTTAATTAATTTGATTAATTTGGATAAACCTATCTTCATTTGAATTAATTTAATTAATTGTTAATTAAAAGATAATTCAAAAGGGATTTAATTAATTTTAAAATTGCGAAATTAATGGAATAAATCCGGAAAAATATTTTAAAATGTTTAAAATATTTAGATTTAATTAATTTAATTTATTGGTAATTAAAATTGATTAAATCGATTTTAAGGTTTAATTTAATTTAAAATTTAATTGTTAAATTTGGTAAAATTAAAAGATAAACCTTGAATATTTTAAAGGGTTTTAAAATACATCTTATATATGTTATTAATTGTTAATACTATATGTATAAGATAAAATTGGTCAGTCAATTCAATAGTAGGTCTCATTCACGAAGCTGGTGTATAAAGTGGGTATAAGGAGACTGCCTATAAAATGGAAGTCTAATAGGTGAACACTCTCACCTACCGCTCGCCTGATCAGTGGAGGGTCGTTAGCCGAACAGTTTTGATAGGACCACTTAATCATTAAAAGTATAATGATCAAAGTACTAGAACTTTTACACAAAATCCCAATCTAGTTACTTTAGGAAAAATGTGAATTTGATGCTACCCCATGAAATTGCACATTGCACTTTATGAAACGTTGGTGGAGCGTGTGTGGTTTACCGGCACACCAATGGGGGTTCATAAAGAGTGGCAATGGGTGTCTCGGGTGTTATCATTGTTGATGAAGCGTGTGTGGTTTACCGGCACATCAATTTGAGATGATAATGGACCCTGAGAGTACCAAGCTAATTTGCATGGTTATCACACCCGGTTTGTGATCCTCGACATCCCAGTCACAAACGGTGGGGCATATCCGAGATTAAACATGCTATTGAACAGTTCAATAAATCTCAAAAGAAACTAGGAATTCCATTTATAATAAGATTATTTTTCCGCGGTGGAATTGGCTGAATCGTCATTCGCCTACCTTTATAAAATTTGCTTATAGATTACGGCATCCCTCTTCTATGTTGCAAATTGTTATAGTTGGATCCTAGCCTTATTTTATATTGGGTTATTATAAGGACCGACAAGTATCTAATTAAACTTACCTTCTTTTATAGATGTCTTCTGCTGATCAATCTGCTCCCCACTCAAACTCCAGTGTTCCCTCAATCCTCTCATTATGTTCCAAGGTTCAACTAAACGGGACAAAATACAATGACTGGATTAGAAATATCAAGATGGCTCTGATGTACGAGAACAAAGAGTATGTTCTCGAGACCGAGCTTATCGATATTGACCCTGAGATTGCTACTCCCGAGGAGATTGCCTCGTACCAAAAACATTCTGATGATGCGACCAAAGTGGCCTGCATCATGATCGCCACAATGAACCCCGAATTGCAGAGGATATACGAAGACTACTGGCCCTTTGAGATGCACAAGGAGCTTGCGGAAAAGTTCCGCAAGCAAGAGCGCATCGAAAGGTGCGAGGTGGTCAAGGACTTCACGAACAGCAAACCTAAAGATGGAGAGTCCATCTGCACTCATGTGCAAAGAATGCAAGGTTACGTGGAGCGGCTTAGAAAGCTTGTGATGCCTGTACCGGAGGAGTTGGCCGTTGACATAGTGCTTAACTCCCTACCGAGTTCTTATGACCAGTTCAGACTGGCTTATCATTTGAACAACAATCAGGCTAACCTGACTGAGTTGCATCGCATGCTTCGAGTTGCTGAGGACGGCATGAAGGGTAAAAGTGTACCCTCGGTTAATCAGCCCGTCCTAGCCATTGGAAGTGGCAAAGGAAAGAAGAGGAAGGGCCCTCCTAAGCAAAATTGGAGGGAAAAGGTTCAGGTCGGGTCATCAAGCAATGGCTCGAGAACCAAGTCTTCCCAGATTCCTTGTGTGGCCAACCCCGATGAAGCCAACTGTTTCTACTGCAAAGAGAAGGGCCATTGGAAGAGAAGCTGCCCCAAATACTTGCGGGATGTCAAGGATGGGAAAGTAAAGCCATCGACAGCAGGTATATACACTATCTCTAAAAACTCACCATCTTCTAATTCTTGGGTCCTTGATACAGGATGTGGTTTTCACATTTGTTCTGATCTGCAGGGCCTAAAGGAAAGCAGGGAGGTGGAGCACGGTAGACTGAACTTGATCATGGGCAATAGGAGATCGTCCCCTGTTACCAAGATCAGCGTTTATAGTTTAGTGTTTAGTAGTGATGTTAGCTTAGAGTTATTTAATTGTTGCTACTCGCCAGAAATGGCAAGAAATATTATTTCATTTCACGCATTGTTCAGACAAGGATTTCAATTTTCTTTTGATAATAAAATTGGCTCGATTTCTGTTTTCAAAAATGGTATTTTGATTTTTACTGCTTATCCTTGTGATGGTGTGTATGAAACTGTTGAATGTGTTGACAATTTAGGACATAGTGTAAATTATATTGATTCTACTAGTGGTGTAGAAAAGGCATGTCTGTGGCATAATCGGCTCGGGCACATCAGCAAGAAACGCATCGCCCAACTCCAAAAGGATGGAGTGTTGGAATCATTCGACCTCAGGTCGGATGATGTATGCAAATCTTGTCTGTTGGGCAAGATGACTAAATCACCTTTCAAAGGGTCTTTTGAAAGAGGTGAGGGTCTGCTGGACATCATTCACACAGATGTGTGTGGTCCATTCAGATCAATCACAAAGGATGGCACGCGGTTCTACGTGACCTTTACCGATGATTTTAGTAGATACGGTTATATCTACTTGATCAAGCACAAGTCGGACACCTTTGAAAAGTTCAAAGAATTTAAGAACGAAGTAGAGAATCAATTAGGCAGGAAGATAAAGATGCTCAGGTTCGACAGAGGCGGAGAGTATCTAAGTATCGAGTTCCTAGACTATCTAAAGGAATGCGGAATAGTTTCTCAGTTGACACCTCCCAGGACACCACAGTTGAATGGTGTTGCAGAGAGGCGCAACCGAACCCTGTTGGACATGGTTCGTTCCATGATGAGTTGAGCTTCACTTCCCATTCACTTCTGGGGGTATGCCTTAGAGACTGCCGCCCATATCCTCAATCTTGTCCCAACTAAGAAGGTTGCTAAAACACCTCGTGAGATGTGGACGGGGAAAGTCCCCTCGTTAGCACACATCAAGGTCTGGGGTTGTGAGGCTTTCGTTAGACGAGAGACTCAAGACAAACTCGCAGAAAGAAGCGAAAGGTGTTTCTTCCTTGGTTATCCTAAACAGTCCTTTGGATATCTATTCTACAGACCAAGCGAGGACGTGGTCTTTGTAGCTAGACGAGCGGTCTTTCGAGAGAGAGAGCTTATATTCAAAGAGGACAGTGGGAGTACCATTGATCTGGAAGAAATTCAAGAGTCATCAGATGACGCAACCTTAGGAGAAACTAGCAACCAACATGAGGAAGAAGTTCCTGTTGGTCCGACAGATGTATCCTTACCTCTTAGGCGTTCCGGTAGGGTTAGCATGCCACCCGAGTTTTATGGTTTCCATATAACTTCGGATGGGGACACGTTTGTCAGTGATAGGACACTGATAAATTTGGATGAACCAGCTAACTACCAGGAAGCAGTGGCGGGCCCTGAGTCTGCCAAGTGGAAAGAGGCCATGGATAGCGAGATCAAGTCCATGTATGACAATCAAGTTTGGAACTTGGTTGACAACATACCGGGTCGAAAGACAGTCGGGTGCAAATGGATCTTCAAGAAGAAGACCGACATGGACGGAAAAGTACACACTTTCAAGGCAAGACTGGTTGCGAAGGGCTTTACTCAAACCCCAGGGGTTGACTATAACGAGACCTTCTCACCAGTAGCCAAGATAAAGTCTATTAGGATTATGCTGGCCATAGCTGCATTTCATGACTATGAAATTTGGCAGATGGACGTCAAAACCGCCTTCCTTAATGGAAAGTTGACTGAGGATGTCTACATGAATCAGCCAGAGGGTTTTGTCGATGCAAAGTATCCTAATAAGGTGTGTAAGCTTGAGAGATCAATCTACGGATTGAAGCAAGCTTCTCGCAGCTGGAATCTTTGTTTCCATGAGAAAGTCAAAGAGTTTGGTTTCTCTAGGAGCGAGGATGAGTCCTGCGTATATGTCAAGGCTAGTGGGAGTATAGTCACTTTTCTGGTGCTGTATGTCGATGACATACTGCTCATGGGAAACGATATTCCAACCTTGCAAGATATCAAGGCTTGGCTTGGGAAATGTTTCGCCATGAAGGACCTAGGAGAGGCTGCCTATATTCTCGGGATAAGAATATTGAGAGATAGGAAGAAGAGACTAATTGGACTTAGTCAGGGTACATACTTGGAAAAGGTACTGAAAAGGTTTAGTATGGAAAATTCCAAGAAGGGAGAGCTGCCTATCCAAAGTAATGCAAAATTGAGTGAGACTCAAAGTCCGAGTACAGACGAAGAAATAGCTGAAATGAGTCGGGTACCTTACGCTTTGGCTGTAGGATCGATCATGTACGCTATGACGTGTACTCGCCCTGACGTGGCCTTTGCTTTAAGCATGGTCAGTCGGTACCAGGGTAACCCTGGAAGGGCGCATTGGATAGCTGTGAAAAATATACTCAAGTATCTGCAAAGGACCAAGAACATGGTGTTAGTCCTCGGTGGCAGTGATACCTTGAGAGTTGAAGGATATACGGATGCCAGTTTTCAGACGGATAGAGACAGTGGTCGGTCTCAGTCTGGCTGGGTATTCCTTCTGAACGGAGGAGCAGTAACTTGGAAAAGTTCCAAGCAAGATACGGTGGCTGATTCTACTTGTGAATCAGAGTATATAGCAGCAAGTGAAGCGTCAAAGGAAGCGGCTTGGCTGAAGAACTTCATCGGTGACCTTGGAGTAGTCCCGAGTATTCAGGAGCCCGTGGAACTGTTCTGCGATAACGAAGGTGCGGTCGCCTTGACAAAGGAACCGCGAGACCATGGAAAGTCCAGACATATCGACAGAAAGTACCACTACATAAGGCATAAGGTAAAAGAAGGTCACCTCGTGGTAAAGAGGGTATCATCGGAAGATAATCCTGCAGATCCCTTGACAAAGGCTCTGAGTAGGATTAAGCATAATCAGCATGCTAGGAGCATTGGATTAAGAGATGATATAAAGTTTATGTAAATTAGATAGGTTTCGAAACTTGTAACAAGGTATTGTATTTGACTCTTGTGATTTAATAATAGAGATTTATTAATGAGTAATGGTTTACTACTTTTGTCAATACTTTATCATTGTGTTTCATTTTGCATGTTTTACTTCATGAATAATTGGATTATTCAAACATCCACAGTCGATTACACTTTTGGGAGTAAGTGTGAAGTAAGGCTGTCATGAATTGGTAATAGATTGTCTAAGGAGTTAGACATTGCAATTGGATTGCTGCACCATTCGTGAGTACTTGGAAATGGAGATTTGAGTATTGGATAAACCCGTGCTCAATGGATTGCTTCATGGATTTCATCACGAGCAATGTTGAGACGATAATATCTTTTGATCTTTAAGCTAAGACATATGAGTTATGATTTACTAGACGGTTGTTCATTGATAATACGAAAACGCATCGGTAACTCGGTGTTATAAAACGTATTGTTGTGAGTGATTTGTCTGATAAAAGACATAAGCATATGAGTCGAAGCTTATTCGTCCCTTGACCCTAACGGGGAACAGATATCTGTAGGCCTCTCGATGAATTTGAAGTTGACTAAAATGGTTGGCCAACCGGGACTAAATTGGTAGTCTAAGAGTCATATGCAAATCGGAAATCGAGGAACAGTGAATCAGACCAGATTGTTTTTTTTATCCATGTCTTGAGTCTGAAAAATATCTTGTTGGACGGAGGATCATCTGATCACTTATCTATGGACAGAACTGATTAGATCAGAGTTTGGCAGCGGTTTCTAGGAAGCTAAAAGTGCTGGTTAATTAGAGGTTAAATTGGTAATTATAGTCATAGACTTATCCAAGTGGGAGACTGTTGGATTAGGTGTCTAAGCCATGACTAATAATTAGTATTTACCTAATTAATAGTAGCACAGTCCATTTGGGTTGCCCTCATAGCTAGAGGTTTGTTGGAAAGTTAAAGAGAGAGAAAAAGGTTGATTTATTATATGACTAATAAATCAAGATATTGTTTGTTAATATATTATGAAGATGATATATTAATTAGAAATAATATTATTAGATTAATAATTAATCAGAAATTAATTGGATTAATTTCTGTGGCATTAATTAGATTAATCAGGAGGTCAGGGATTAAAGTCGTACAAATTCAATAGTTGAATTGCGGCGCGCGGCGCGCAAATGTAAAGGCCGCGACGCGCGTACATATTCGTACGAATTCAATAGTTGAATTGCGGCGCGCGGCGCGCAAACGACTTGGCCGCGGCGCGCGTACAGATAATCCGGAAAATGGGCTGCGGCTAGGGTTTCTAGCTTTACCCTTTGGTTCCCTATAAATAGGGAACCCTAGACCTCATTATCAGTTGCTCATTCTATTATTTCTCTCTGGAATTTCGATCCATAATCCTCTCGGCTTGGGTGTGATCTCATTTGAGGCAGGATATTTTTGCTGCTCAGCTTCCAGAAAATTCTAAAAGGTTGGTTTTTCTAATTTTATTCTTTTAGTTAATTTTCTTATGGCCTTTAGGCTTTGTTATATGTTCAATTAGAAGAAAACATAGATCCTCATAGGTTGCATGTGAACTTAGGTTGTTTAGTTCATGGTTTGCAGAAAACCTTTCAGGTCTCACCCCGATGGAGAGGAACCTTATCAATGCATCAAGTGGAGGTTCATTAATAGACAAAACACCATCTCAAATCCGAGATTTGATAGAAAAGATGTCCGAAGATTCAAAGCACGCGAAAATGGAAGATGAATGGTATGCGGATCCCCCGAGAGGAGTCAAGGAAGTGTCAACCCCGCATATAGAAAACCAAATTTATGAGTTGACCAAGGCAGTGATGCAGCTTACAAAGGACAAGGGTGTTGAACCACCATATGTTAGGGCCTGTGGCATTTGTCTCCAATATGGCACTCTACCAACATCTGTCCCATGCTTCAAGAAGACACAGAAAAGGTACAAGCCACTGGTGGATATCAAGGCCAAAATCAACGAAACTTTGATCAACCGAGAAACCAAAATTAGGGATACCAACCAAACCCGAAATACCAAGCGAGACCTCCACCACAACAAAGACAACTTTACCAACCAAATAATCCTCCAACAAATTTTCATCCTCAACCTCACCATAACTATCCTCCTCCCCAAAATCAAAACCAAGGAAGTAGTAATTCTTCGGGTATGTCCTTGGAGGACATAGTGAAAAGCTTGGCCACGAGTACTCAAGCCTTTCAAAGTGAGACAAAGGCAAGCATCAAGAGTTTAGAGCAACAAGTTTCGCAACTTGCAAACTCGATGAGTAAGATGGAGTCACAAGGTAAATTACCCGCACAAACAGAAAAGAACCCGAAACCCAATGCGTGTGCTATTACCTTGCGAAGTGGAAAGGCATATGATGGACCAAGAATGCCCGAAGATGAAGAAGATGAGTTAGAGGTGAAGAAGGATGAAACAACATCAAGCAACAACAAAAAGCAAAAGCAAGTTCAAATCGAAGCTCAAGTTACATCACCACCGTTCCCATCAAGATTGAGGAACATGAAACATGAAAAAGAAGACGAAGAAATCTTGTAGTTATTCCGAAAGGTTGAGGTAAATATTCCTCTTTTGGATGCCATTTAACATGTCCCAAAATACGCAAAGTTCCTTAAGGAACTTTGTTCTTCAAATAAAAAACTAAGAGGCAATAGAACGGTACAAGTAGGCGAGAATGTTTCTGCTATTTTACAAAAACGCCTACCAAACAAACGCAAGGATCCCAGAGTTTTTGCGGGTTCCTTGCAAAATGGGAAATCTTACCGTTCCACGTGCCATGTTGGATCTCGGTGCCTCAACTAATGTTCTACCATTTTCTGTTTTTAAAACTTCAAATTTGGGAACATTAAAGAGAACCGGTGTACTTATCCAATTGGCCGACCGTTCGATAGTATACCCGAAGGGTGTATTGGAGGACGTGTTAGTCCAAGTGGGTGAGTTAGTCTTTCCTGCAGATTTCTTTATTGTGGACATGGGCGATGATGATGCCCCGAACTTGAATTCCATTCTACTAAGGAGACCATTTATGAGTACCGCTTCTACAAAAATAGATGTTCGTGCGGGTACTATCTCCATGGAATTTGACGGGGAGGTAGTGAACTTTAATATTTATGATGCCATGAGATATCCCACTAATGTATCATCTTTAAATTTTGTGGATATCATCGAACTATTAACCGAGGAATGTTTTAGTTTATCTAACCCCGATGTGCTAGCATTGGTCCTAGATAGGAATTTTGATGTTAAGACAGTGAAGGCGCTAGCGGAAAAGTTCAAGGTGGATGATGAGATAATGGAAGTTGCTGCGTTTTTAGATGAGAAGAAGAAGGAGAGCTACAATGCCCCAAAAATAAAATAACCGACTCCTACCGATAAGTTGTTGCCATTGATTGTGCAAGCACCCGAGCTTGACTTAAAGACTCTTCCCGACCATCTCAAGTATGCTTATCTTGGGGATGAGAAGACATTACCAGTGATCGTTTCAAGCAAGTTATCAAAAGATGAGGAACATGAGTTGGTGCAAACTTTAAAGCATTACAAAGAAGCCATCGGTTGGACAATAGCCGATATCAAGGGATTAAGCCCTTCACTTTGCATGCACAAGATCCTCATGGAGGAGGATTTCAAGCCAACTCGAGAGGCTCAAAGGAGGTTGAACCCACCGATGATGGAAGTGGTGAAGAAAGAAATCTTGAAGTTATTTAATGCCAGTATGATTTACCCAATATCCGATAGCAAATGGGTAAGTCCAGTTCAAGTTGTCCCAAAAAAATCAGGTATAACCGTAACCGAGAATGTTCATGGAGAGTTAGTACCCACCCGCGTGCAAAATGGGTGGCATTTTTGTATTGATTACCGAAAACTCAACAACACGACCCGAAAAGACCATTTCCCACTACCGTTTATTGATCAAATGTTAGAACGGTTAGCAGGAAAAACTTGAAGGGTTTTCTAGCAAACAATGAACAAATAAATCTTATGGTTCACATGCAACCCTAGAAAGATCTATGTTTTCTTCTATGAAGATAATAAACTATAGCCTAAAGGAAACAATTATTTCTAAAGATCAAAACTGAGAAAACCAACCTTTTGATCTTATGATCCTTAAAGCTAGCAGCAAACTAATCCTGCCACAAATGCAAGTCACACCCAAGCAATGGAGAAGACAGTCCAGCAGAGTTTCTTTGGTTCAAATTGGTGCAAGAAAAAGGAGGAGCCAGAGGCCTCCTTTTATAGCCTCCAAGGGTTACAGCTGAAACCCTAAGGAGCCTCCAAATGGACAAGCCTTTTGGCCACTTGGACCAGGCTTCTCAAAACCTTGATTAGGGTTTCGCCAACCCCTGGAGGAGCCTCCAGGGTGGCGCCATTTTGGTCCCTGGTTTTTACCTTGTCAGTTATTCAACTATTGAATAAATACAAACCAGTCCCTGCACCTTTTATTAAGTTATTTAATCACCAAATTAAATCCAATTAATTCTAGATTAAATCTTAATTAATTAATATAGTTTCTAATTAATATATTAACACTTAAATATATTAATAAACTATATATTTATTTTTCTATTGATTTATTAAACATTTAATAATGTAATACCGTGTTATTGAAATTTTGAGATTTTGAGTTAATCTAAGTGTAATTAAGATTTATTAGGCTATTGTATGAGTTTGGGTAGTTCAAATCCCATTTGGTAGAAGTTTGAGGTTGAAAAATGCTAAAAAGAGGTTACACGGGTCGTGTTAGAGTTACACGGGTCGTGTAGGAGTCTCTTGTTATTGTTTTGAGCATACCGTGAGTTACACGGGTCGTGTCTTGTTGACACGGGTCGTGTAAGCCTGTAGACAAAAACTCAATTTCATACCGATAATTACACGGGTCGTGTAATATGAACACGGGTCGTGTAAAGTGTGCAGCACGGGTCGTGTAATATGAACACGGGACGTGTAGTTCTGCAGACCAAACTCCAATTCCAATGCCGTAAGTTACACGGGCCGTGTAACTTTAACACAGACCATGTAATCGCACAGATCTGATATTAAAACACGATTTTGTTTCATTTGAGGTTAAAACCCATTTCGTTCAAAACACTTCTAAACCCTAGAAAATCAATTCTAAGCCTCCTAAGTCGATATAAGAGCCTATCTTCCTCGAATTGAAGCTAGGGATTGATACTTTGAGGTTGAAAGGTAACCCTCTTCGATTTTGACCTTGTTTTGATGGTTGAGTTGCTTGAATTGAGGTGATCTCGTGTGGTTTTGACGAACCACCTGTAATTAGCTAGAGTTAGAGTGAAATTGTTTGGATTAGTTAGTATAAAAGAGTTCTAACTATGAACCCGAGCTAAAGAAGTGTTGATTATTGCAATTCTAGGATTACATGTATCAAAGTGATGAAATTGAAAGCTACAACTATGATATTGTTGCTATTTTTTATTCTAACTTGCTTCAATGATACAAGTTTCTTGATTATGATGAATATTAAGTGTGATTAAGATTGTTCTCAACTTGAGTAATGAAATTGAGCTGTTGTGCTACAACTAAAGCTAGGCAGGAGCATATACGAGGTGCAGGAGTTCCACAGAGTAACCCGACAACAGGTGAGTAGTTATTAATATATTAATTATGTGTTGGTTTTGATGTTTATTGCATAATGGAGTATGATTTGAATTGTTTTGATATTGGTTGAGTATACCAATTATGAGTATTTGGAAGAATGAACCTCATTATGAGTATATGTTAAAGATTAAGATGGTTTATCGAGAAAGATGTGAATGAGATTATGAACAATAGTTGTCTAGTTAAATTTAATTACTCACAGAGTTCTCAAAGCTCATATTTTTGTTTGTTAATGTTAATTATGTTAGGGTCAGGAAGTGCATATCGTGGGAAGCACATCACGGAGGGATAGTTGAAGGGAACTTGGACTTAGTTACTTTCTTGTGTTGGACTATGTCTTTTTGTAAAATCCGGTTTTGAGTAAACTAGTATGAAACTTGTTTGTACATAAGTAAATACTTAAACTATCTTTCTGATATAACTTTGTAAACTTGTTGCTCTTTTTTGGGTTACACCACTAATAGTATTGTGCTTGATTAATGTAATTGGTGTATCCTATAAATTGAGAAATCGGGTGTTACAAGTTGGTATCAGAGCCGTGGTTTAAGGGAATTAAACCTTGAGATGGGTTTAGACTTAAACCAATGAGATAGAGAAGTCCCAAAGAGTCCCGAGTAGCTATCCTCCGCGGTGTATTATAATTGAGTTGATTATACACCATATTGAGTATTATGGTGATATACAATTGAGTTGATTATACACCATATTGAGTATTATGGTGATATACAATTGAGTTGATTATACACCATATTGAGTATTATGGTGATATACAATTGAGTTGATTACACACCATATTGAGTATTATGGTGGTGATTACTAAATGAGTTGATTTTCTTTTTCAGTTAAAATGAGCGCTAGAAAAGAAAAAGAGCGAGGTGATCCATCAAGAGATAAATTGGGATCACGAAATTCGGGTAAAGAGCATCAACCCGAGGGAGAGCGACCTCCCGAGATACAAAGTAACATGTAGGCGATGATTGCAGCTGAGGTAGCTAAAGCAATCAAAGATATGTTACCAACTTACTTGAAACCTCAAGTGGAGGCTACAACTGGAGGTACTTCGGGACCAACCCCACACCAGCCTGAGCAGAGAGAGGATCGTGGAGAGATCTTTATCGAGACATGTGGAGCTAGAGTGCCCGAGAAAACAAGAAGGTGCACTTACGATGTTTTCCAAAAGTGCAAGCCATACGATTTCTATGGGAAGGATGATCCCATAGCAGCCAAAAATTGGTTGACTCATGTTGAAAAGATGTTCCGCACAAGTAAATGTGACGAGGCGGATAAAGTTGAGTTTGCAACAAACCTGTTAAAGGAGGATGCACAGTTCTGGTGGGAGAATATGTGTATGGAGATAGGAGAAAGCTTGGCATATACATTGAGTTGAGAACAGTTCAAATTGAAATTCACCGAGTACTATTGTTCCAATAATGCTATGAAAGGAATAGAATAAGAATTTTTGAAATTACAACAAGGGTCGAGAACCGTGCAGCAATACACGCTGGATTTCAATGAGAAGGCGAGATTTGCACAACATCAAGTAGATACGGAGGAGCGTAAGATGGATCGTTACTTGTGGGGTTTAAAAACCCAGATCCGAGAGTTTTTGCCGAGTTCCAGATATACTACCTTTCAACAAGTTGCAGAGGCAACAAGATCGAGAGAAAGGGAGTTGCAAAGACAGGAGGAGGAGAGAAGAACTGAAAGAGAAGTTGGAGGATCCAAGAGAAAATGGGAAGGTAAAGCTGGAGATACTTCTCAGAGGTCTACTACCATGGGTTCTCAATTCCGTGGTGAACCCAAGAAGAATGAGGAGAGATGGTGTAAGAAATGTAGACGAAAACACATTAGGGAGTGTGATTCCCGAAACCCTCCATCAGTTTGTTTCCAATGTGGAAAGACGGGACATATGGCTCGCCAGTGTACCGAGAGTCGCCCCGTTTGCTTCAATTGTGGGGAGAGCGGGCATATTCGTCCTAATTGCCCGAAGATGAAATTTGAGCCACAGAGAGATTTTCAAAAGACTGGACGAGGAGGAGGTCGAGATCGAGATGATCGAAAAGACAAGAGTGGCGGTCACGTGAAAACGAGAGCTTTTCAATTATCCGTCGATGAGGCTCGAGACCAAACTGATGTTATCACAAGTATTTTTAGCTTGAACTCTTCTCAAGCACGAGTACTTTTTGATTCCGGTGCTTCCGTGTCTTTTATATCGGAGTCCTTCGCTTCTAAACAAAATATTCTGTTAGTCGATTTATATGAGAAAGTGATAGTAGATGTAGCAGATGGGAGATGTGTTTTTGTAAAGAGTCATTACGAGCAGTGTCGGCTTGAGATCTATGGGGTTACGTACCTTTTTGATCTGAAGCCGATCACTAATCATGAGTTTGATGTAATAGTCAGGATGGATTGGATGGATGATAATAGAGGTCAAATGGACTGTCATGAGAAAACACTTTCCATAAAAACACCAAGTGGTTCCCGAATTGTGATACGAGGTGAACGACGTTCACAAAAAGTACCGATAGTGTCACTTGCAACGGCTAGGAGATATATACAAAGAGGGGGTGAATTGATTATGGCACATGTGATTAGTGCTGAGTCAAAACATTCCAAGATAGAAGAAGTAGAAGTGGTTTGTGATTACCCCGATGTATTTCCCGATGATCTTCCAGGTTTACCACCAAGTAGACAAGTTGAGTTTGTGATCGATGTAATACCAGGGGCAAAACCTGTAGCTCGACCACCGTATCGATTGGCACCTTCCGAGATGGAGGAATTAAAGAGACAGTTGCAAGAGTTATTGGAACTTGGGTTTATTCGCCCGAGTTCGTCTCCGTGGGGTGCACCTATACTCTTTGTGAAAAAGAAAGACGGCTCCATGAGAATGTGTATAGATTACCGAGAACTTAACAAGATCACTATAAAGAATCGTTACCCGTTGCCGAGGATCGATGATTTATTTGATCAACTGCATGGGGCCACGTATTTTTCAAAGATTGATTTGAGATCCGGTTATCATCAGTTGAGGGTTCAAGAAGTTGATATTCCGAAGACGGCTTTTCGCACGAGGTATGGTCACTATGAGTTCTTAGTCATGCCGTTCGGTTTGACTAATGCTCCAGCTGTCTTCATGGATTTGATGAATCGGGTTTGTCGTCCCTTTCTCGATAAATTCGTAATTGTGTTTATCGACGACATCCTGATTTATTCAAAAAGTCGAGATGAGCATAGATTTCATTTACAACAAATGTTAGATCTTCTTCGTGTTGAGAAATTATATGCAAAATTTTTCAAAATGCGAGTTCTGGTTGCGGGAAATTCAATTTCTTGGCCATGTGATAAATGAAGACAGTATAAAGGTGGATCCGGCAAAGATCGAAGCTGTAATGAGTTGGGAACCGCCAAAGAGTCCACTAGAAGTTCGTAGTAGTTTCTTGGGGTTAGCAGGCTATTACCGACGATTCGTTGAAAACTTTTCTCGTATAGCTACACCCTTAACCAAGTTGACCAAGAAGACGGAGAAATTTAGTTGGACTGAGGCACAACAGTCAGCCTTTGAACAACTACGAGATGGTTTATGCAAGGCTCCGGTGTTGGCGTTACCGCAAGGAGGGGAAGACTTTGTTCTTTACAGCGATGCCTCCTTAAGTGGTCTTGGATGTGTGTTGATGCAAAGAGGACGAGTGATAGCATATGCCTCTCGACAACTAAAACAACATGAAAAAGCCTACCCGGTGCATGATTTAGAGTTGGCGGCGATAATTTTTGCTTTAAAGATGTGGCGACACTATCTTTATGACGTGCGATTCCAGATCTACACAGATCACAAAAGTTTAAAATACTTGTTTGATCAAAAAGAGTTAAATATGAGGCAAAGACAGTGGATGGATTTGCTAAAGGATTATGATTGTGAAATACTTTACCATCCCGGTAAAGCTAACATAGTGGCGGATGCACTAAGCCGTAAAGAGCCGCCTATTCGAGTTGTATCGGCTCGAATGGGGATTGTGAGTCGATTACCGGAGGTGATACGTAGATGCCAAGTCGAAGCTAATGACTTGAAGAAAGAGAGAATGTTGGTTATGTAGAGAAACTTGTGGAAAATGCACAAGGAATCAAGACTTTTCAAGGGCGAGTTTGGGTTCCGAGGCATGGTGAGGCGAGACAGATATTGCTGGAGGATGCTTACTGTACTAGATATTCGGTTCAACCTGGTAGCACGCGAATGTATCATAATCTAAAACCGTACTACTGGTGGCCCGGTATGAAACGAGATGTTGGACGTTTTGTAGAAAACTGTTTGACGTGTCTTCAAGTAAAAGCCAATCATCAAAAGCCATATGGAGCAGTGCAACCATTGCCAGTACCAATGAAGAAGTGGGATGAAATCACTATGGATTTCATCACAAAGCTGCCTCGAACTCCACGAGGATATGATTCAATTTGGGTGATTGTTGACAGGTTAACAAAGTCGGCTCATTTCATTCCAATCCGAGAAGATTATCAAGTGTCAAAGCTAGCTGAGATTTATACAAGAGAAGTAGTGAGACGACATGGAGTGCCAACTTCAATAATTTCTGATAGAGATAGTCGTTTCAATTCACATTTCTGGCAGAGTTTCCAAAAGCATTTTGGTACTAAAGCCTTATTGAGTACTGCGTATCATCCCCAGACAGATGGACAGTCGGAAAGGACGATACAAACACTTGAAGATATGCTACGAGCCTACATCATTGATTTTGGAGGCAGTTGGGAAGATCATCTGCCTTTAGTAGAGTTTGCTTATAATAACACTTATCATTCCAGTATACAGATGGCACCTTTTGAAGCCTTGTATGGTGCACCGTGTTGGACCCCGACTTGTTGGACAGAGACTGGAGAGAAACCATTGGCGGGACCAGAGATTATAGCTGAGACCGAAGAAAAGATTCAAAGTATTCATGAGCATATGCGAATAGCTCAAAACTGCCAAAAGCAATACGCAGATAAAAGAAGAAAGCCATTAGAGTTCTGTATTGGGGACATGGTAATGTTGAAAGTGTCCCCATGGAAAGGAGTGATCCGATTTGGTAAAAAGGGTAAGTTAAGTCCATGATTTATTGGACCCTTCCGAGTCTTAGAGAGAATTGGAGCAGTTGCATATAGACTTGAACTTCCAGACGAGTTGCGGGGTATCCACAATGTTTTCCATGTGTCACACCTTAGAAAAAAATTGCATGACCAATCCACTCGGGTACCCTTGACTGGAGTTTAACTAGATGAGAAATTAAGATATCAAGAGATGCCGGAACAAATTCTACAAAAGAAGGTTAAGAAATTGCGAAATAAAGAAGTGGGGTTAGTGAAAGTGCAATGACGACATCATAAAGGAACAGATGTTACTTGGGAAGCTGAGGGAGAGATGCGGTCGAAATATCCTTTCTTGTTTCAAGAGATTCCGAGGACGGAATCTTTTGAAGGGGGTAATAACTTGTAATACCGTGTTATTGAAATTTTGAGATTTTGAGTTAATCTAAGTGTAATTAACATTTATTAGGCTATTGTATGAGTTTGGGTAGTTAAAATCTCATTTGGTAGAAATTTGAGGTTGAAAAATGCTAAAAAGAGGTTACACGGGTCGTGTTAGAGTTGCACGGGTCGTGTAGGAGTCTCTTGTTATTGTTTTGAGCATACCGTGAGTTACACGGGTCCTGTCTTGTTGACACGGGTCGTGTAAGCCTGTAGACAAAAACTCAATTTCATACCGATAATTACATGGGGTGTATAATATGAACACGGGTCGTGTAAAGTGTGCAGCACGGGTCGTGTAATATGAACACGGGACGTGTAGTTCTGCAGACCAAACTCCAATTACAATGTCGTAAGTTACACGGGCCGTGTAACTTTAACACGGGCCGTGTAATCGCACAGATCTGATATGAAAACACGATTTTGTTTCATTTGAGGTTAAAACCCATTTCGTTCAAAAGACTTCTAAACCCTAGAAAATAAATTCAAAGCCTCCTAAGTCGATATAAGAGCCTATCGTCCTCGAATTGAAGCTAGGGATTGATACTTTGAGCTTGAAAGGTAACCCTCTTCGATTTTGACCTTGTTTTGATGGTTGAGTTGCTTGAATTGAGGTGATCTCGTGTGGTTTTGACGAACCACCTGCAATTAGCTAGAGTTAGAGTGAAATTGTTTGGATTAGTTAGTATAAAAGAGTTGTAACTATGAACCCGAGCTAAAGAAGTATTGATTATTGCAATTCTAGGGTTACATGTGTCAAAGTCATGAAATTGAAAGCTACAACTATGATATTGTTGCTATTTTTATTATAACTTGCTTCAATGATACAAGTTTCTTGATTATGATGAATATTGAGTGTGATTAAGATTGTTCTCAACTTGAGTAATGAAATTGAGCTGTTGTGCTACTGCTAAAGCTAGGCAGGAGCATATACGAGGTGCAGGAGTTCCACAGAGTAACCCGACAACAGGTGAGTAGTTATTAATAGATTAATTCTGTGTTGGTTTTGATGTTTATTGCAGAATGGAGTATGATTTGAATTGTTTTGATATTGGTTGAGTATACCAATTATGAGTATATGGAAGAATGAACCTCATTATGAGTATATGTTAAAGATTAAGATGGTTTATCGAGAAAGATGTGAATGAGATTATGAACAATAGTTGTCTAGTTAACTTTAATTACTCACAGAGCTCTCAAAGTTCATATTTTTGTTTGTTAATGTTAATTATGTTAGAGTCAGGAAGTGCATATCGTGGGAAGCACATCACGGAGGGATAGTTGAAGGGGACTTGGACTTACTTACTTTCTTGTGTTGGACTATGTCTTTTTGTAAAATCCGGTTTTGAGTAAACTAGTATGAAACTTGTTTGTCCATAAGTAAATACTTAAACTATCTTTTTGATATAACTTTGTAAACTTGTTGCTCTTTTTGGGGTTACACCACTAACAGTATTATGCTTGATTAATGTAATTAGTGTATCCTATAAATTGAGAAACCGGGTGTTACAAGTAAATCAACCATTCTCTCTACTGAACTATACATCTATCCTCCAGCTATGAGGGCAACCCAAATGGACTTTGCTTCAATTAATAAGATGAACACAATTATAAGTCATGGCTTAGATACCTAATCAAACAAAACTCACTATTGCTGCCTTAATGGGTATTCGGGATTTCACCAAATTCCCGTAGCATCCGAGGACCAAGAGAAGACTCCTTTCACTTGTCCTTTTGGCACGTCTGCATATAGGTGGATGCCGTTTGGGCTTTGCAATGCCCCCGCCACATTTCAAAGGTGCATGGTGAGCATCTTTTCAGATTATGTTGAGGAGATAATTGAAGTTTTTATGGACGATTTTACGATTTACGGAAACTCTTTTGGAGAATCTTTGAAAATTTTAACAAAATTTTTGGAACGATGTATTGAGAGCAACCTTGTTTTAAACTATGAAAAATGTCATTTTATGGTCGATCAAGGTCTTATACTCGGTCATATCGTTTCTTCAAAAGGGTTGGAGGTAGATAAAGCTAAGATAGATGTTATTCAATCATTACCTTACCCCACTTGTATCCGAGAGGTACGTTCTTTTGTTGGTCATGCAGGATTCTATCGCAGATTTATCAAGGAATTCTCAAAGATTGCTAGGCCGATGTGTGAGCTGTTCCAAAAAGATGTGGAATTTGAGTTTTCCGAGGCATGCAAGCAGGCATTTGACCAATTGAATGAGATGTTGATTACCGCCCCGATACTTCAATCACCGGATTGGAGTTTGCCATTTGAGATAATGTGTGATGCAAGCAATCACGCGGTGGGAGCGGTATTGGGACAAAGGAAGGAAATGGTACCGCATGTTATCTACTATGCCTCCAAGACACTTGATAATGCTCAAAGCAATTACTCCACCACAGAAAAAGAACTATTGGCTATCGTTTTCGCCTTGGAGAAATTTCGACAATATCTATTGGGTTCCAAAGTGATCATCTTCTCCGATCACGCAGCCCTTAGGTATTTGCTTGGAAAGAAGGACTCCAAGTCGCGACTCATTCGGTGGATTTTGTTACTTCAAGAGTTCGACCTCGAGATAAAAGACAAGAGTGGAAAGAAAAATTTGGTCGCAGATCAACTTAGTTGCATCATAGCACCCGAAGATTCCACTCCCATTCGTGACACATTCCCAGATGAACACCTTTTTGCAACAAAAGTGGCGTCGTGGTATGCCGACATAGTCATATATTTGGTCACCAAGGAATTTCCACAAGATGTTTCCCGTTGGCAAAAAGACAAGATCAAGAAAGAAGCAAAGAGATACGTGTGGGACGAACCGTATCTATGGAAGTATTGTGCAGACCAGGTAATCCGAAGATGCATTGATCAAAACGAGGTACAATCTATCCTAACTTTTTGCCATTCATATGCATGTGGGGGACATTTTGGTCCCCAACGAACTGCACGAAAAGTTCTTGAAAGTGGTTTTTATTGGCCACACATCTTTCATGATTCATACGTTTTTTTTGCGAGTTGTGATCGATGTCAATAGTCCGGGTCTATAAGTTCTAGAAACCAAATGCCACTTACCCCAATTTTAGTTTGTGAAATTTTTGACATATGGGGTATAGACTTTATGGGACCTTTTCCGCCATCTTTTGGTTTTTCTTACATTTTGGTGGCGGTGGACTATGTGTCCAAGTGGGTGGAGGCTAAGACAACCCGTACTAATGATTCAAAAATGGTTGTAGATTTTGTCAAATCATAGATCTTTTCAAGATTCGGAACACCACGAGCCCTTATAAACGATCGAGGGACCCATTTTTGCAATCGTACATTGGAAGCAGTGTTGAAGAAATATGGAGTCATGCATCGAGTTTCCACTGCTTAACACCCACAAACCAATGGCCAAGCTAAAGTAACGAATCGTCAAATCAAGCAAATCCTAGAGAAAATGGTGAATCCGACTCGGAGGGATTGGAGTGTTAGATTGGAAGACGCGTTATGGGCATACCGAACCGCATTCAAAACGCCTATTGGTATGTCCCCATACCGTCTTGTTTTCGGGAAGCCATGCCGATTACCGGTTGAATTGGAACATGTAGCCTTTTGGGCAGTTAAGCAATTCAACTTGAGTGAGGATGAAGCCGGAACAAAGAGGAAGCTGGATATTCAAGAACTAGAGGAGATAAGGAATGATGCATATGAGAATGAAGTGACTTATAAAGAAAAAACAAAGGCGTATCACGACAAGGTGATTTCGAGGAAGATCTTCGTGAAAGGACAAAAGGTATTACTCTATCACTCTCGCTTTAAATTGATTCCCGGTAAATTACTGTCCCGTTGGGTTGGACCTTTTGTAGTTACTGACGTTTTTGAGCATGGAGCTATAAAGATGGTTAGTCTACAGACCGGCAACACATTTAAAGTGAACGGTCATCGTTTGAAGCCTTATTATGAAGGCATCGTCACGAAGAATAAAGAGGAGGAGAAGGTGGAAAGCCCACAATACGAGTGAAGTTGTAAACTTGGGCTACGTCGAGCCAACGACTATAAATGGAGGCGCTGACCGGGAGGCAACCCGGATGTTTATTGTTTCTGTTGTTTGTTTTTAGACATTTCATATTTTACTTTTCAAACAATTTTTATTTGATTTCGATGTCTCCAATGATTTTATAACGCAAGCGTGGAAGAAACAAACACATCTAAACCAAGCGGGTAGCCAAGGTATGTGCACACGAAGGAGAATACTGAAAAGTGTGAAAATTTTCAAAAACTGAAAGCACGGGTCGTGTTTTAAAAGCCCAGGCATGTTCTCTTTGCAAAAATCAAACCCGAGAGTAACACCGGTCGTGTTCCAGGGAACACGGGTCGTGTTCTTCGCAAATGGAATTTTTCAAAAATTGAACACGGGTCGTGCACGGGTCGTGTAAGCATGCAAAATGTTTACCGTGAGTTACACGAGTCGTGTCACTTTGACACGGGTCGTGTTATTCGTAAATGGAATTTTACCGTGAGTTACACGGGTCGTGTCTCGTATGTTTCAAATTTCGCATTTTGGGTTGAAATCACAGCACGGGTCGTGTAGACCTTAACACGAGCCGTGTTCGCGACTGCAAGCTTTTCTTAAAACCCGATTTTTTGCACTTTAAACCCATCCTTACAACTTCTACGCACGACTCGCTTTCTTTCTCTCCACCCTTTGCGATTTTCAGCCCAAATCTTGCAAAAACTCGCTTCCTCTTGTTCGATTTTTCAATCCACGGTATGTATTCCTACTTTAACTTCATCTTCTTACCCATCTTGATGCTTCAAAGAGCAACAATGGTGAAAAAGGGTTTTTTGAAACCCTAGGTACGATTTTGTGCAAAAATCTTTGAATTCCTTCCATGTTTTTGCAGATTAAGCTTAGGGAAGGTGAGGATTGAAGAACAACAAGCGTTTCAATGGTCCAAGATTTACGATTTCACCCGACTTTACCCGGATCCGTTAGGTATACTCGTTCTTTGTTTTTCTTCTTTGGAATATTGCTAATTGGTGGGTGGAATTGGGATTTTGAGTCTTGTGCACCCGTTTTTAGTGTTTCAACTCTTTTTCCCGCGTGTGTCAACGGATTTTTGAATTTTGAATTGTGGTCCTGTTGTGACCGATTTTGACTTTTCCGTTGATTTTTTTTCTTTCCACGTGCCCATTTCTGTCTTTGTTTTTTCAAATGGATGGCCATTCTCGTAAACGCACAAAAACCATAGCTAAGAAGAAGAAATCCTCTAGACGCCAAAGGTCCCCAAGTCCCGATTTACCTCCCATCCTTCCCGAATATTGGGAAGTCGAATATGTGGACCAAGGCCATCGCAATCGATTGAAGGTCTTTTAGAACGTCAGTTTGTAGCCCAAAAATTTGCTCACGTCGATTCACTCCGCGATTTGCATATTCTTGATGGGGTGCAAACACTTTTTCGAAATATCGGGTGGAACAATCTTTTAAGTCTAAACGCCCCTTCTTATTCTAGACCCCTTAGGGAAATTCTATCTTCCCTAACATTCGAGAATGATGTTTTTTCCTTTCGATTAGCAAATCGCCTACACCGTATTCATGTTGACCAAATTGCCGATCTAGTAGGACAAGACACTACCGATTCTTTTGACCCGTTCGCAAATCGAGTCAGACGAGAGGACGGTCACTTGCTCAGACGTGGGTGGCGTTCCATAACTACTCACGCAACATACCATCCCAGCAGGCAAAAGCGTCTTCTATCATCCACCCCGTCCTAAAGGCCGCTCCCCGAATTCTTGCTTCGGTCGTCTTTCCGCGGGAGGAACTTAGCACGGTCACTGCTATGGAATTACAAATCCTTTTGGCAATGATTTCCAACCCTGTCCAAAACCCCCATTTTGGGTACTGCATTGCTAATCGGCTCCAGCGTTTGGCCTGTTCCACTACGAGTCAATTCCATTGTGGTGGACTCCTGACTCTTACCGTTGAAAGCCCATCCATCGGTCTCGAGTTCTCACCCGATGAGCCCATCCTCCCAGGCGGTCATTTCCTGACTACCTCGGTTCTTGAGACCATGCATCTATTTCGTCGAACATACGTTGATTATCTATGGTCCACACCCGCGGGCTGCGATGCAGCCGATTTGAGGATAAATAGTCGAAATGCCCATCTTATCCATCTCCATCCCGATCCTAGCCAGACTGATTGGCTCTTGCACACCATCATTTACCCCCATCAACCTACTCAGGCCTATGTTCCGCCATCCACGGATGAAGCAGGTCCATCTACCACCCACCACGACGAGGAGGATTTTCCATCTTCCATTGATGCCCGGCTATCCTGCATTGATATTGCCTCATTTATACATATATTTCGGGCAATATCGAGTGCTTAAAAAATGTGTTTTTGGTTTAATTTCAAGATAAAAGGTACTTATTTAATTTAATTACCAAAACACAGGAAAAATTGCTGTATAGAGAAGAAGGAGCTGGATTCCAGCTTTAAAATGAGGAAAAATGAGTAAAAGAACTATCGGGAAAGAAAGAGCCACAAAGAGCGTATTTTGGGCGAAAAAACGAAGAAATAATTCCAACAGGCCTTAGATCACGACCCTATCTCAATACAGATCGCGACCAGATCGCGACCCGATCTGCTGACCATTGCGTGACAAAATGCTGACAAAAGGATCGCGATCACGGCTCAAAAACGCGACCTTACAGAGATTGCGACCCGATCATCATATAGATCGCGACCCGACCCACCAACTACAGTCCACTGAGACGGGGAAGTGGCCAACTGAGATGCGCATTATCTTCACGATCGCGACCCGATCCTCTATAGGATCGCGACGCGATCTACGCTGGAAAGTACTATAAATAGAGGCCTTCTCCTCTTCTTTTAACACACACCATAGAGAGCAAGGAAACTATAGTTCAGATATATATTCGTGTATTTATCATTTTTTTATGTTATTGAGAGTGATTTTCATAACAAGAAGGAGTTAAGGTCTTCATTATAAGCAAGGATTCATCGATTGTAAACCGGTTGGTATCTTTTATCATGTCTTCTTCATATTGTTGTTGTACATTTGATACCATGCTAGGCTAAATCCCTGTAACTTTTGCCTAGGAGATGTTGATTCATTAATATAAACATGTGTTGATTTAGTTCTTGATTTGAGTTTAACATTGGTTAGGATATATAACTTGCATGCTATACATATTAAATGAGATTAGGGTTTATATTCTTGATAACCATCTTCATGTGATTAAGGTTTATTGACCATTTAAACCTATTGATTATATGAACCATATGATGTGTAATTGACAATTATATATCGTTGGACTAGTTATTGGCCATTTAACTAGGAAGGTTGTCTAAGTTATGAACTTGATTAGTGAAATAAAACTTATATCACATTTAATTACAACTCATGACCATTGATTGTATGAACATATTGCTATGACCATTAGGATATGGACTATGTTTGCATGCTAGCTTATATAAATATTTCATGACTATAAGTTGTTTAGATACATGACCATTGTACTATAATAACTTAAAAGTCACTAGAATTGGTGAATTGCCCATAGGATCCTATACTTAATGCAACCCATTTAAACTCATTGCACATAATCAAAAACTAGTCAACCTAAGTTTATATGAATCAACAAATCCTAGGTGAAAGTTTGCTTTGTCATTATTTGATCATACCATATCTCTATTGTTGTGTTATTACAACCATAGCATATCTTTAGTTTATCTCTTTTATAAATATTCCAAAACTTGGTTTTACGAGTTTTCACTAAAACTCGCCCTAAAACTGTTTGATTAAGAATTGCAAACTCTAAGTTAGTTAACAACTCCCTGTGGAAATTCGATACCTTTACTTACCAAAACTATACTATTAAATGATCGAGTAATGCTTGCTCGTAAGTCTAATAGTCAAATAATAAGGTAAATAAATGGATTAAGACTTAAATGACATAACAACTACAAGTGAGTTGTTTTGATGACAACAAGTTTTTGGCGCCGTTGCCGGGGAGTTATTCAATTAATTTTATTGTTTACAATTGTTAATCAATCGATCCTTTTTACGGTTTTTACCGTGGAAAGTTGAAATTTCAAGTTGATTCAGATCTTTCATATGTTTCTCTTGTTTCTTTGCTAAATAATTTCAAGACTTGCTTGCAATTTATTCAGTTATGTCAAACTAAATTGATTATCGGTCCAACTATAATGCTAGTAATTCTACTTACGAGAACGATGTCAGAATAGACAGATTCGGTCTGGTTGTTGGATTTTCGAAAGGTCATTGACCGAAAGAGTCCTGCCTCCTTACTGTCCTGCCTGGCCGTTTTTTATTTGATAGTCAACGCATTATAGTAGACTTGATAAGATATTCAGTTTATTTATAACTAATTGATTACATAAAGGTTTTGAAACGTTTTAAAATTTTTATTTGTTTTTATATATAAAAAATATATAAAAAAAATATTAAAACAAAAAAAAAGGGGGTGCAACCAACTTGAGTGCAGTTTCTTCTAATTCTTGTATACGGTGTATGACCCGAAGTTCACAACCGAATACCATACCTGCACTGAACGAACCAGAACGTGAGTTTAACGCAAGGAGAAGAATAAGAAGAAGCATTTTTCCGAAAGAAAAACCTAGACAAGAAATGGACATCCCAGTAAACGAGCAAGAACCAACTTTGAAAGCATATTACAACAGAGCACGAGACGGAACAGGGCCAAGTCTTGTATGGCCCAAGATACCGGAAAATGCAAATTTTGAGCTAAAAGGCCATTACCTTTCAGCTCTTAAGGGCATTACTTTCAAAGGAACAGAAGAAGAAGATCCAGTCGAACACATCGAGCAAGTCACAAAAATCACTGACTGTTTCAACATTCCAGGAATTTCCTCAGACGCGATAATGCTACGAATATTCCCGATGACATTACACGAAGGAGCAAAGAAATGGTTGAAAAGACTGCCTCCAGGTTCCATCACTACATGGAACAGACTGAAACAGGACTTCATAGAAGAATACACTCCACCATCCAAAATAAATAAACTGAAAGCAAAGATTCAGAACTTTCTCAAAGACGAAGATGAAACTTTGTACCAAGCGTGGAGTCGATTCAAGGAATTGATTCAGGATTGTCCACAACACGACATGGACAAACACCAAAAAGTTCAGAAGTTCTACGAATGCATCAACACACAAACAAGAAAACTACTAGACGGGAGAGGACCCCTCATCAACTTAACCGCTACCGAGGCTTATGAACGAATTGAGGAACCGGCAAAACATTCTCACCATTACCATTCCTCAAGAGATCCATCATGCCGAAGAAAGTTAAAAGAAGAGGCAGTGGAAGGAATGTCCGCTATTCACAACCGATTGGATCAATTTGGGAGAGATCTAAAAAAGATGACTCAAAATATCCATGCAATAACGGTAGGCTGTGACAATTGCAGCGGTCCTCACTTACAGAAAGACTGTCCATACGATGAAGATGGTAATAAGAAAGCAGAAGCCTGTTACTCATCTGGAGACAGATTTGACTTCCCGATACGTAGAAACAATTGGCGAGGAGGAAATGATTTCTACAACCAGCAACAAAAGCAACAACCACAATTTGAACGCCAGCAAAATTCCTATAATCAACAAAAAAACAGTCACCACCAGGATTTAACCCACAACATAACCAAGAGAAGAAACCAAACTTGGAAGACATATTGGGTAAATTCATGGAAGGGTCAGAAAAGAGACACACAGCAACTGAAGTTCAACTAAGAAATCAAGCCGCCTCTATCCAAAACATAGAGAACCAAATTGGCCAAATTTCAAAAGTGTTACAAGAAAGACTACCAGGAACACTTCCTACCAACACCGAACCAAACCCACGAGCACAGGCTAAAGCCATCACAACCAGAAGCGGAAAAATCATCCCACCAGCAGTCATTGAAGAAGCCATCAACTCAACTCCTGAAACACAAGAAGATAAAGCTGGAAAAGATCCGGGGAGCACTAAGGATGAAGAAACAAAAGAAACAGCTTCACCTCAGCCACACCAACCGACCATTTCATTCCCTCAACGGTTGAAGAAGGAGAAGGAGGATAAAGAATTCAAGAAATTTCTTGAGCACTTGAAACAGCTGAGCATCAACATTCCATTCGTTGATGCAATAACACAAATGCCAAAATATGCCAAATTCCTCAAAGACCTCCTAACTAACCGAAAGAAAATGGAAGAGGTGTCACTGGTAACATTAAGTGAAAAATGTTACGCATCAATGATGAAGAACCTACCAGAAAAAGTGGGAGATCCAGGCGGTTTACATCTTCCTTGCACCTTCGTAAACCATGCCAGCAACTATGGTTTGGCAGACTTAGGTGCCAGCATCAATTTAATGTCATATTCTTTCTACAAGAAACTAAATTTACCAGAACCAAAACCAGTTCGAATGACAATTAATCTTGCTAACAAGGCGGTTACATATCCAAGAGGGATATTAGAAGACCTTCTGGTAAAAGTTGACAAGTTTGTTTTTCCTATAGATTTTGTCATACTGGATATGGAGGAAGATGATGAAGTCCCTATTCTTCTTGGAAGACCTTTCTTGACCACAGCAAGAGCTTTGATAGATGTTCATGACACTAAATTAACCATTCGGGTGGGCACTGAAGCCATCACCTTTGGCATGGATCACACGATCAAACACTCAACGATGAGTGATGACACAGTCTTCCATATCGACACCTTCGATTTAATATTGGAAGAGGAAGCCAGAGCCATACGGGAACAAGATTATATTCATGAAATGCAACTTGCTGAGAAAACATTTGATCCAGAAAAGGATCTGAAGGAGCTGGAAGAACTCTTGAAAAATGAACCACATTACGCTAACCAAGAAGAAACGGTACTGCCAAAGAAAAAATCTCCTAGGAACCAGAACATCCCGGACTTGAAGATACTTCCAAACCATTTGGAGTATGCATTTTTGACTAACACCAAGGAATACCCGGTTGTAATTTCATCTGAATTAAGCCAAGAAGAGAAAGGAGAACTCATGAAAGTTCTAAAAAAAAAAGAAAAGATGCTATCGCTTGGAGCATCTCTGACATAAAAGGAATAAGCCCAACCATCTGTTCTCATAAGATACTGATGGAAGAAGATTCAAAACCATCAGCACAGCACCAAAGAAGGCTTAATCCAAAAATGCAAGACGTGGTTGATAAAGAGATCATGAAGCTGCTCGATGCTGGTATCATCTACACGATTTCTGACAGCAAATGGGTCAGCCCAATCCATGTCGTTCCAAAGAAGGGAGGAATAACAGTCATCACCAACGAGAAGAATGAAGTTATACCTACCAGAACAGTGACAGGATGGCGGGTGTGCATCGATTATCGCAAATTAAACGATGCAACACGAAAAGACCATTTTCCTCGTCCTTTCATCGATCAAATGCTGGAACGATTATCAGGAAAAGCCTATTACTGTTTTTTGGATGGTTTTTCAGGTTACTTTCAAATTCCGATTGACCCAGAAGATCAAGACAAAACGACGTTTACATGCCTTTTAGGAATCTTTGCGTACCGAAGAATGCCTTTTGGTCTATGCAATGCTCCAGCCACTTTTCAAAGATGTGTCTCGGCAATCTTCCATGACATGATGGAAAACTCAATGGAGGTCTTCATGGATGACTTCTCACTATTTGGTAACTCATTTACAGAATGTTTGTCTAATCTAGACAAAATGCTTAAAAGATGTGAAGAAACCAATCTAGTGCTCAATTGGGAGAAATGCCACTTAATGGTGAAAGAAGGAATAGTTTTGGGACACAAAGTGTCAAGACATGGGATTGAAGTCGACAAGGCAAAAGTTGAAGTCATTGCTAAACTACCACCACCGACCAACGTAAAAGGAGTCAGAAGCTTCTTGGGACATGCCGGTTTTTACCGGAGATTTATAAAAGATTTCTCAAAAATAACCAAACCTTTAACACAACTGTTACAAAATGATGTAAAATTTGATTTTAATAATGAATGTGTTAATGCTTTTGAATTTTTGAAGCTTAAATTGACTACTGCCCCGATCATGGTCGGCCCAGACTGAAACCTACCTTTCGAACTGATGACAGACGCAAGTGATATCGCGTTGGGAGCCGTCCTAGGCCAAAGAATCGACAAGAAATTCAAGCCAATCTACTACATCAGCAAAACTCTGAATCCTGCACAAGAAAACTACACAACGATTGAAAAAGAACTCCTGGCAGTAGTGTATGCTTTTGATAAATTCAGACCTTATCTAATTTTATCAAAAACCGTTGTCTACACAGATCACTCTGCAATCAAGTACCTGTTCAACAAGCAAGATGCCAAACCACGTTTGATTCGTTGGGTCTTGCTGTTACAAGAATTTGATATAGAAATTCAAGATAAGAAAGGATCCGAGAATTTGGCAGCTGATCATTTGTCAAGACTAGAAAATCTGGAGCAAAAGGCGAGGGAAGAAAAGGAAGTGAACGACTCCTTCCCTGAAGAACATGTAATGTCAATTCATGTTGATATGGAGACCCCCTGGTATGCGGATATTGTAAACTATCTTGCAGCCAAAGTGCTTGTCAAAGGGCTTACTCACCAACAAAAGAAAAAGTTCTTTGCCGATATCAAGTACTACTTGTGGGATGAACCATACCTTTTTCGCTCATGTCCGGATAACATCATACGGAGGTGCGTACACGGGAAAGAGATAAAAGATATACTCAAGCAATGCCATCAAGGACCTACAGGTGGACATCACGGAGCAAATTACACCGCACGAAAGGTGTTTGAAGCGGGCTTTTATTGTCCCACTATCTTCAAAGACGCAACAAATTTCGTCAAGACATGCGATCCATGTCAGCGAGCGGGTAATATCTCATCCAAAAATGAAATGCCATTGCACTCTATCCAGGTATGTGAAATTTTCGATGTATAGGGTATTGACTTTATGGGACCTTTCCCTAATTCCCACGGAAATAAATATATATTGGTTGCGGTGGATTACGTATCAAAGTGGGCTGAAGCAAAAGCTTTACCAACAAATGATGCTCGAGGTGTGGTTGAATTTCTTAAAACCATTTTTGCACGTTTTGGTGTCCCTAAAGCTCTCATAAGCGATAGGGGTACTCATTTTTGCAACAAACAAATGGAGAATGCTTTAAATAAGTATGGGGTAACCCATCGAATATCCACACCATATCACCCGCAATCAAGTGGTCAAACAGAAATCACAAATCGAGCCTTAAAACGCATTTTAGAAAGATCCATGGGAAGTAGCCGAAAGGACTGGTCAAAAAAGCTTGACGATGCACTCTAGGCTTTTCTAACCGCTTTCAAAACACCAATTGGCACTACCCCATACAGATTGGTGTACGGAAAAGCTTGTCACCTCCCAGTAGAGGTTGAACACAAGGCATTCTGGGCCTTAAAAACGTGTAACTTGGACTTTAATCTTGTCAGTACTAACCGTTTGTGTCAATTAAACGAGCTAAATGAACTAAGAAATGACGCATACGAAAACTCAGCGATTTAGAAAGATAAAACCAAAAGGTGGCATGATTCAAGATTGAAAGGAAACAAAGATTTCCAACCAGGGGAGAAAGTCCTCCTTTACAATTCACGATTAAGACTTTTCCCCGGAAAACTGAAGACACAATGGTATGGTCCGTTCACAATCAAAGAAGTATATCCACACGGGGCTGTGGATCTTTTCAAGGAAGGTGGAGGAAGTTTCAAAGTGAACGGGCACAGGTTAAAAAGGTATGAAGAAGGCGTTCAAAACGAGAACGAACGCGAAGACATCCCACTCCAAATAGTAGAACCTTAGAGGGGAATGGAGTCCAGCTAAAAAGACTCCAAATCTATGAAAAAGAAGCACTTCCGGGAGGCAACCCGAGATTATTGATTGGTATGATTTATTTGTGTCTTTCATGTGTTGATTTTGTTTTTATAAAAAAAATAATAAATAAATAAATAAATAAAATAATAATAAAAAAATATAATAATAATAAAATAAAATAAAAATAAGATCATCAAGGGAAAAACAGGAAAAGAAAAATGTCACAGATCAAAGATCGCGACCCGATCTGAAGGCCCATAGGGGCGCGATCTCAAGCGAACAAGAAAGACCAAGCCCGTTATTATAACAGATCGCGACCCGATCCATTCGATTATCGCGACCCGACGAAGCGCAAGGGTTAAAAAACAGATCCGGCTCCTTGGTTGCAACTTTTACCCCACAATCGCTTCCCGATCTCCACGGTAAATCGCGACCGAGGCTTTTCCAGTTTTTCTAGATTCTAAATCAACAACAAAGGTATGTAATTCCTCACACCCTTCTCGTTTTTAATTGCAAATAAGTTAGAAATTGTGAATTTAGGAATAAAAATTAGGTTTTATTTTAGTCTCGGATTTGAATGTTATTGCCGATTTAGATGTTAGATCTAGCCGAGAACTAAAAAAATTAGTTAAAACCTATTGATTTAGTTAAGTTTTAGCTTGGATAATGTTGAAAATCGGAAGTTTTTGGTGGAATATTCAAGGATCGCGACCTGATCCTTGAAGATTTTCTTCGATCGCGACCCTACGGTTGAATGTCCCATGAACTTGTTCATCTATCGCGACCCGATCATTGATATGGTTCAAAGATCGCGACCCTATGCTTGAAAGTCATCGGACTAAATCATAGTCGCGTCCCCATAAATCTCGACCGTATGTTCAAAGCTCGCGACCCAGAACCTGACCCATCCTACGATCGCGACCCGATCCGGATGAGGATCGCGACCCGACAAGCTATCAAGACCGGACGGACCATCCCGATTGCACCCCTGATCGCGACCCGACCCACATGGGCATCGCGACCCGATCTCTGATCAGGGGCAAAATTTATTTTATTTTTAAGCTAATTCTTTTCTAATTTATTTTTATTCTTTATTCAAAGATAAATGGCAGGAAGAGGGGAACAAATTCCACCACCCGAGGATTTACCTTCGCATCCATGGCTCTGATTTCCACCAACAATTAACGATGCTAGGAGACAGCGATATTTTGGAGAGCTAGCCAGGATCCATAAAAAAGACCTTCATGTCCCTCCCTCTCTGGATTGGGAATTCGCAGCGACGGTCGGGCTGCACCACCGCCTAGCGCCTTTCACTACAAAAATTCATGTCGTGACCGGTTTTACATGTCATGTCTGGGACAGACTGTTCCACTTCCAGGAGCCCATATTCAGAGAGATCACACTGGAGTTCTTATCCACTGTGCAGTTTCAGCAGCACAGGGAACTATCGGATAGGACTGCTTTCTCCTTCAGGCTAGGAGGAGAAAGCCGCGAGTGTAGTGTGATGGAGCTAGGGATACGCCTAGGTCTGTACACACGGGAGGAGACCGCCTCTCCTATGTTTTCCACTTTCTTTGAGGCCTGCCTTAGGATCCCGCCCGCAGATTTCCACTTGGCAGATGTATGGCGTCTGCTAGCTGATGAGGCATTTGACTCACACACCGCGGTGGAGAGCAGTATCCGCTCCTCTGTCCACCGTTTGCTTCACAGACTCGTTGCCACTACGGTTAATCACCGTAAGGGCGGCGATAAGGTACCGGTTGACGACGTCTTCTATCTTTGGTGCCTAATATCTGAGGGTGTGTGCCTCAACATTCCATACACACTGGCAGTCTTTCTTTCCAGGAAGGCAAAGGGGGCAAAGAGGAAAAGCCCTATCACTGGAGGGCATCTTATCTCCAGGCTGGCCATATCATACGGCGTATTTACTGCTCCACAAGCACGAGGACTCACGAGGTCAGACCCTCGATTTATGAACAAGAGCTACTTGTATCAGATGAGAGTGGTCGATCAAGACGATCACAGTGATTATTTCATTCGAGCGGATGACCTTGTTGAGCAGGGTGATGATATGGACGCACAGCCTGATCCACAGCCTGATCCTCAACCCGAGCCTCAGCCTCAGCCAGCCCCTGGTGCCCAGCGTCGACGCCGACAGAGATCTCCGATACAGCATGATGCCCTGGAGCAGGAGATCGATTTACGCTATCTATCCCAGCAGATTAGCAGGATGGATTTGAGCAGAGAGCGCGACACCCAGAGGATAGAGCGCAGCATACAGGGCATAGAGCGCGACATATTGAGGAGGCAGGTTCACGACCAGTGGGTATCACACACTATGCAGGGGTTCTATGAGAGTCAGGGCTACCAGCCCCCCATTCCATATCCGACTTATGTTCCGCCTGTTCCCACGTGGTTTGAGCCGCCAGATTATCTGCAGGATTACGGTGATGGCACTGGCACCTCAGGTTCTGCCTTTGATGACGTTGATGAGTGATTGATTTATTTTATTTTATTTTGTGTATTTAAATTCGTTTGAATTATTTGAATTTCATTTTAGTGTGGTGTGTTTTTATTTAATGGTGTGTTTTTCGTGGTGTGGTTGATATTTTTCTGAGCATTGATGCAGAATTTAGGTTTCATCAGACGCTGGCAGGCAGTTCAACAATCTTCTTCTGTGGAAAGATGTCCTTAAAACAAAACGACTCATTACCCAAGGGGAGTCCATTCCAATTAAACTCCTCTATGATTTAAAAGATATATACAATAAAATTATTGTATAAAATAAGTGTAGGGTAATCAAGTCAAACTGCAATAATTAACTGAGTCAAGTCAAAATTTTTATCTTAAACATCTTTTCCAAAAATTGAACAATAAGAAGGTAATTGTTAAGAAAAATGTTTTGAAAATAAATTCGTAGGTTAAACTTGATTTTATGCTCTTATTTTCTAGTTTTTCAATATTTTCATATAAAATTTAATTTTTTAAATGACAAGCAGTTAGAATGATAATTACAAAAGGTTTTGTATAAATAATGAAATAGACCCATTGAAAATCAAGTTGTGTCAAAACAGGTTGAGTCAGTTTCCCTAATCGCGCGAATGGTATGACTAAATTGAGGAAAATAAGCCTCGTTAAAAGAACTTCAAATGAGAAATCTAATGAAAAGCGAGAATCAAGTAATGTTACACCATAAGATTGAGACTCAGGAAGGAAATTCAATCAGTGGCCTTTGACATTCGAGCAAGTAGACATAAAATGGGGCCCACGGGTATTTCTACTTCTTATTACTTAAAACCAACTGGTTTGGGATAATATTGTCGAAAGCTCGCTACACGGGTGTCATCGAAAGTCATGGGAGTTCCTTAGTGGCCTTTGGAATTTGAATTAGTAAACTCTGTATAGTTGTGAGTTGAAAATTTGTAATCAAGAGTTCCATAGAAAGTCACGAGTTTCAAAGGTGCGGTGAAAATGGAGAAAATAACTGAACATGATAAACTTAGTCCAGCATAATTTTTGGGAAACTTGACAAAAGATTTTGAGATAAAAGAAATTTTTAAGGGTGTATTCAATGTTATGTAAAAATGAGTATTTTTCAATCTAAACATTTGTCATTAATAGAAATAGATTTTATGTAAAATTTTGGAAGGTTAGAAATACGCACATAAGGCTAGGTATAATCTACTATGTTTATTCTTAAATCCTTATTCTTAACATCGGTAAATAATGCTAGATCTGTGATAGCAATTGGAAAGTTGTTTGGCTATCAAATTTCTTAGCTGAGTTTTAAATTGTAGTTTGCTCGAGGACAAGCAAATTTCAAGTGTAGGGTATTTTGATATTGCCTCATTTATACATATATTTCGGGCAATATCGAGTGCTTAAAAATGTGTTTTTGGTTTAATTTCAAAATAAAAGGTACTTATTTAATTTAATTACCAAAACACTGGAAAATTTGCTGTATAAAGAAGAAGGAGCTGGATTCAAGCTTTAAAATGAGGAAAAAGGAGTAAAAGAACTATCGGGAAAGAAAGAGCCACAAAGAGCGTATTTTGGGCGAAAAAACGAAGAAATAATTCCAATAGGCCTTAGATCGCGACCCTATCTCAACACAGATCGCGACCTGATCTGCTGACCATTGCGTGACAAAATGCTGACAAAAGGATCGCGCTCACGGCTCAAAATCGCGACCTTACAGAGATCGCGACCCGATCATCATATAGATCGCGACCCGACCCACCAACTACAGTCCACTGAGACGGGGAAGTGGCCAACTGAGATGCGCATTATCTTCACGATCGCGACCCAATCCTCTATAGGATCGCGACGCGATCTACGCTGGAAAGTACTATAAATAGAGGCCTTCTCCTCTTCTTTTAACACACACCATAGAGAGCAAGGAAACTATAGTTCAGATATATATTCGTGTATTTATCATTTTTTTTATGTTAGTGAGAGTGATTTTCATAACAAGAAGGAGTTCAGGTCTTCATTATTAGCAAGGATTCATCGATTGTAAACCGGTTGGTATCTTTTATCATGTCTTCTTCATATTGTTGTTGTACATTTGATACCATGCTAGGCTAAATCCCTGTAACTTTTGCCTAGGAGATGTTGATTCATTAATATAAACATGTGTTGATTTAGTTCTTGATTTGAGTTTAACATTGGTTAGGATATATAACTTGCATGCTATACATATTAAATGAGATTAGGGTTTATATTCTTGATAACCATCTTCATGTGATTAAGGTTTATTGACCATTTAAACCTATTGATTATATGAACCATATGATGTGTAATTGGCAATTATATATCGTTGGACTAGTTATTGGCCATTTAACTAGGAAGGTTGTCTAAGTTATGAACTTGATTAGTGAAATAAAACTTATATCACATTTAATTACAACTCATGACCATTGATTGTATGAACATATTGCTATGACCATTAGGATATGGACTATGTTTGCATGCTAGCTTATATAAATATTTCATGACTATAAGTTGTTTAGTTACATAACCATTGTACTATAATAACTTAAAAGTCACTAGAATTGGTGAATTGCCCATAGGATCCTATTCTTAATGCAACCCATTTAAACTCATTGCACATAATCAAAAACTAGTCAACCTAAGTTTATATGAATCAACAAATCCTAGGTGAAAGTTTTCTTTGTTATTATTTGATCATACCATATCTCTATTGTTGTGTTATTACAACCATAGCATATCTTTAGTTTATCTCTTTTATAAATATTCCAAAACATGGTTTTACGAGTTTTCACTAAAACTCGCCCTAAAACTGTTTGATTAAGAATTGCAAACTCTAAGTTAGTTAACAACTCCCTGTGGAAATTCGATACCTTTACTTACCAAAACTATACTATTAAATGATCGAGTAATGCTTGCTCGTAAGTATAATAGTCAAATAATAAGGTAAATAAATGGATTAAGACTTAAATGACATAACAACTACAAGTGAGTTGTTTTGATGACAACACGCATCGAGGATACTCTTTCCGGTTTTCGAACGGATTACCAAGCCCTCAACACCAACTATCACAACCTCCATACCAATGCCCAAACCCTTAACACAAATTACCAATCCATAGACACCTGCCTTTCCACCTTCCATAACGAATACACCACCAATTAGGGCACCTAACAACGATACTGGGAACAACAGTCAAAACATTGGGAACAACAACAAAAACAATATCAAGAAATGTACTCAATGTTCCAGGGTTGGTCCATTAATCCGCCCCAATTCCCGCCGCCTCCGCCCCCGGAGAATTAGACGCGTTTCCCCTTTCCAAGCATCAAGGACGGTGCTAAATCTTCAGCTTGGGGAGGGGGAATGCATTTCATTCACTCATGCATTGCATTTGTTTTGTACAAATTTCTAAAAAATTTTGTAAATATTTAGATTTTCTTTTCAAATTAATTTTCATTTTCCATATTTTCATGCATTTCATGCGTTTCATCGAAAAATAATAATTTTTTTTTGTTTAGTTGACCTTTCAAAGAGTTTGTTCTTTAGTATCTTACGCCCCGGTATGCTTGTATTTTCATTATATCGAAAAATAAATGAAAATTAAGCTCACTCCAAACGTGCTTCGTTAAGATGGAACATGATAGGGACGGAAGTGTTAGCCTCATTTCTCTAGGTGTAAAAGTAGTTTTTTTTGCAACCTGAAAATTATTAGTTTTTGAATAAGCCTTATTGATGCAAAACGAGAAAGGTTAAGCGTTTTCTTAAACCAAAGTAACAACTAGGGAGGGGCAACACAGTTGTAAACAAGGTCCAAATCCTTTTACTCCCCATTGTATGTTTTAGTTTAAAGTCTCGTTGGACCTATTTGTCATTTCACTCCGTCATGAAGTTCCAAAATGGCGGGCTCTCTCAATCTCAATTAAAGTCAACGAGGATTTCAGGAAATCAAAGTCAAAGTCAAACTTAAAGTCAAATCAAGAAGTCCTCCACAAGTAAATCAAAGACGAAGAGTCCAAAGTCACAATCAATCAAGTTCAATCGAATCAAGCAATCAAAAACGAAGAAACCAAAAATTCAAAGATTCAAGATTGAAGAAGGTGTACCACAAAAATTACACCTACAAGCAAGTACACTCAAGATATCAAAGTCAAGTTAAAGTCAAATTCAAGAAGTGTGCAAGCAAAAGACTGAGTGGGGTGGTGAATAGGGGGTAATAACAAAAAAGCGAGATTTAGGCTAAAGTGTTATTTGGGGGGTTTGAGTCGAAATGGGCTCTTTACAATATGATGTTTCCTTGTTATGAGTTGCCTTGTCTTAAGGAGGTGTTTAAAGTTTCAAAAGTTGGATTGGTAAGGCCTATGCAGAAATTTTATACCTTTCTAACCGTAAAGGCTGATTTCACACTAGGCGTTTTGTAGGAGAATGTCTTTTGTCCGTAATTCCGCTGAAGCTATCTTGGAGTAAGAAATAACCATGTGTTTTTAATGAAAAATATATATATGGTAAAGCTTCATGGGATGTGAGACATTAGACTATATGCTTAAAGTCAGGTCAATTAAGCAACCAAAAAGATTTTTTATTTGCATTTTAGTTTTTCTTTAATTTAATAATCTTGCATTTTCATCATGGCACTTGCATTTGCATCTCATTTAGATTTCTTTCTGTGTTTTGGCTTAGGATCTTAGTCATCAAATACATTCCCGACTCGTTCTTATTGTCTATCTTACTTGGGGACAAGTAAGGTCTTAAGTTTGGGGACATTTGTTAGATGCATTTTGTGCATCTTTTCTAAGCCCTTTTTCCCTTTCTTTATTTCTATTTTTTAGTTATTTACATGCATTTTTAATTATTTTCCGAAGACTTTGGTACTTCATAATTTTTTGTTGAATTTCAGGTGGAAAATGAGCTTTGGAGCGGATTGGAGAGTGGAAGATGGAAGATGGGGGATTGGAGCATGATTGGATGACATGGAACATTTGGAATGAAGATGGAAGCAGCTATGAAGCATTGGAATTGAAGATAGAAGCATATCGGAGCTTAAAACACAAAGAAATGAAGAGTACAGGTCGTGTAACCTTTACACGGGTTGTGTAAAGGTTTCAAAGAACCAAAAATCCATCCCGAGAGTTACACGGGCCGTGTCCCACTTTACACGGGCCGTGTTGCGCCCAGTTCAGAATTTATTTGAAGAACACGACCCATGTTACTTTTACACGGGCTGTGTAATGCTGGAAAACTGTTTCTGTGACAGTTTTGTGCACGGTTTAAAGCCTACTTTTGGGTGGTTTTTAGATATACTTCATTTAAAACAAAGGGAGGACGATTTTGAGAAGACACACACTTCAATTACACTTGGAGAACATTAAACCTTGGTTTTAAACTTTGTTTGTAAGTACATTTAGCACATTTCCTACTGTTTGTGTTGTAGAGTTCTAGCCCAAGCATGTGTGGCTAGAACTCTAAGCTTTCTGATTCCGTTGAACATGTGATTTGGGTTAATTAATCGTTAGACTATGTTTTTGTTCTAATGTTCATCTAGTTATTCAAGTTTGTATTGAATGTTTTAATGGATTCATATGTCAATTTCAATCTGGCCATTTGAATTGTTGTTTTAATCTTGTTTGCAAGTTTAACTATGAAACTCGATATTGTTTCATGGTGAAATGTTAGTAGCATCATCATTGTCTTTGTTTTGCATCAAAATTAATGTCAATGTAATTTGAATAACATGTTTTTACGCTTCTGAGCACTTGAGAAGTAATTAATGTTGGATGGTTTGTTCTTTTGATTCTTTAAGCGTTTTTATAGTCATATCTCGAGAGCTTGTTTGACTTATGAATTAGAAAAATAGTTTTATCTCAAAGAGCTTGTTTTGAGTAAAATAAATAAGTGAACTTAAGGTATTTGAGCTTGTTAATACCTTATAAACCATTTTTAGAGGAACTCAGTATAAATTATAGTCTAAATTAAGAATCCTATTAAGCATGTGAAAACGGGATTAGAACTTTATCTTATCGTATATTCGTATATCTTAATTTATTTGTATGATAAATTTGATTAGTTTACAATTATTAATTTCAAACCCCCCCTTTTTAAATCCGGTGTATCTTACGCGAAAATTTGGCATATCTTTAGTCTCATGTCCCTGTGGACCGATCCTGCTTACCCTTTACTATATTAATAGTAAATTGAGCAGTGAACACGAACTTAAGCTTTATATAAAATCATCTTAATTTATATGTTGAGTTTGACACCTCAACAATAAGCTCTAGACATTTTTTATGTCTATAGGTTCAATGTGATATGTTAAATAGTGTAACTTTAGAAGTTGGTTTGGCTTTTAGTGACAATTAAGACAATTTACAAGATTTTCTCAATTGCAAGGACAAAATAAAACATTTGAGAATCTTTCACTGGTATGAACATCCATTTAAGTATTAGAAAATGCTTCACATACACTCTGATTCACACACAAAGACTCATAGACTCATGTCGTCAGGTTAGGTATTAGGTGATAAAAACTATCATGCTGCAAGAATAAGTAGAACCAAAGTTTATTCCTAGGTTGATAGAGAAAGTACATTATGTTACCATTTATTGACTTTTTTTCTTTTGTTTACAAATTCGCTGCTACTTCTTTGTATTTTCATAATTTTAAGTGTTGTTTTATGTTGCACGGGAAAGTTGATTGATGGCTTTAATAATTTTGTGTAGAGTGAACATCTGAACAGGTACCTGTATTTGGTGTATTTGGTAGCAGACCCGCTCGGGATTGTCAGATCAGAATTTAGAACCGACGAGAGTGGTTGCGGTTGGTATATTTTGGAGTGTGAGTAGTTATCAACTGTGATGGTATTCTCTATGCTTTCATATTTTATTAGTTTATTTTAATATTTATTTTCAATAAATACCTCACTAAAAACGATCCCTAAGGTATTTGGTAGCGGACACGCTCGGTATATTTTTTTTGTCCAATTTTTTTGCTCTACTACACAGCATCAATGCATAACAAATAATGGAAACAGAAAACAAACCATCAACAAATCAGCCCCAAAGTTATGTAGGATTTATTAGAGAGAGTTACATGTTGTATTTAAGCTAGATTCGTCAAGGGGCATTTTAGTCTTTTCATTGTAAAGTTTGTTAGATCAAATTAGTTAGACGCTGATTATCTGTTAGTTAGTTTTGATACTTTTATACAACCGTGTTTGTAATTTCATTTCTTGTTAATTAAAACAATGAGAACTTTCCTTCTCTCAACTCTCTTTCATGTAATATGGTATCAGAGCAAATGCTCGTTCTTCCGCAAATCTGATTCATCTGTTTCTATCTTCAATTAGTCACTCGAGATCTGATTTCCTTTTCTAGATCTTGCTTTCACTGCTTCATTGTTATTTTGAAATCATGTCTGGAACCAATTCTGGTTCTTCTTCGCAAACTTCTGGATCTACAATCTTGCCGATTGACGATCGTCTTCATCCATATTATCTTCACCATTCAGATAATCCTTGATGTGTTCTTGTTTCTCAATTGCTCACTGGTGAAAATTATCCTTCATGGAGTGAAGCAATGATGATTACACTTTCCGTGAAGAATAAAACCGGTTTCATTGATGGAAGCGTAGAGAAACCGAGTCAGAATGAAGCAAATCTGTACAACTCACGGATGCGCAACAACAATCTTGTTATCTCATGGATCCTCAATTCCGTATCAAAGGAGATTTCTGCTAGCATCATGTTTGTTGACACAGCTCACGAGATATGGAATGACTTCAAGGACCGATTCCGTCAGAGCAATGGACCGAGAATTTTTCAAATTCGGAGATAAATCACTCATTTGACTCAGAATCAAGACTCGATAAGTGTTTACTTCACCAAACTCAAATCTCTATCTAAAGAATTATCTAATTTTCGTCCTCGATGCTCCTATAACAAATGTGAATGCAATGGAGTCAAAGAAATTGAAGAATTAATTCAGACAGAGCATGTGATGAATTTTCTAATGGGGATTAATGAATCATTTTCTTCAACACTAAGTCAAATTCTCCTTATGGATCCATTGCCTGCTATCAACCGTGTTTTCTCTCTTGTTGCTCAAGAAGAGAAACAAAAATCTATTTCCAATGATAATTCAAATTCATATATGGCATTTCTTGCTAAATCAAGCCCTAATTCCAATTACAACAATCGAAAGTCATCCAATGTCAACTTCGTTTTCAATTCTCAACGTCGTGATCGTCCTTTCTGTTCACACTACAAACTTCAAGGACACACAATTGAGAAGTGTTACAAACTCCACACCTATCCACCTGGATACAAGTCAAAGGCAAAGATTAACAATACTGCTGCTGTTGTTCATCATGAAACCAGTCCTCTCAATGATGTTTTTCAAGACTTCACTACGGCTCAATGTCAACATTTGATGTCTGCACTGTCTAGTCACATGATTTCAGTGAATCCTAATGAAGAAACATCAACAGGTAAATACTATTCCTTATTTGTGCATAATGGTGGTCTTTCTCACTTATGGATTATAGACTTAGGGGCTACACAACACATTTGTCATGATATTGATATGTTTTTCAACAAAAGAAAAGTACATAATCACACAGTTACCTTACCTAATAAGATGGTGCTACTAGTTTACATAGAAGGAGTTCTATATGTTTCCAACTTTGATCTCAACCTCATTTCAGTGAGTTCTTTAACCAAGGCACAAAAATTGATTATTCAATTCACTTGTGATCATGCGTTTATCCAGGATACTCTCCTCAAGAAGACGATTGGCAGGGCTGATAAGAGACATGAGTTGTATGTACTCAACCCAAAGGGAGTACATGTCCATCATCATGTTCATGTTGTTTCTTTAGATATTTGGCATAAGAGACTTGGTCACCCATCAAATAAGAAGATTATGACTGTCAAGGATCAACTAGGGTCTTTCAGTTCTAAAGAGTCTTCATCTTTTCATTGTTTTCAATTGTTTCTCATAACAATATGTGTAATGAACCATTTGATTTAATTCATTATGACATTTGGGGACCATTTCATGTTTCAAGCATTCAAGGTTTTAGATATTTTGTAATTGTTGTTGATGATTAGAGTAGATTTACACGGATATTCTTGATCAAGAATAAGTCAGATGTTCAGTTGATAATCCCACGGTTTTACAACATGGTCTTAAATCAATTCAATAAGACAATTAAAAGATTTAGGTCTGATAATTCCAAAGAATTAGAGTTTACTAATTTCTTTCATGAAAAGGGCATTTTACATCAGAAGTCATGTGTTGCTAGGCCAGAACAGAATTCAGTAGTGGAAAGGAAGCATTAGCGCCTTCTTAATGTTGCAAGAGCCTTAATGTTTCAGTCGTCTGTTCCCACCAAATTCTGGAATGAATATGTCCTCACTGCAACATACCTTATCAATCGTGTTCCATCTGATCTTCTTCACAATGAAACTCCATACTTTAGGTTATATGGCAAAGATCCTGATTATTCTCATTTAAGAACCTTTGGATGTTTGGCATATGTATCTACTTTGAGTGCTAACAGGCATAAGTTTAGTCCAAGATCCATTGCTTGTGTTTTCCTAGGTTATCCACCAGAAATGAAGGCTTACAAATTTCTTGATTTAACTTCAAACAATATTTTTCAATCAAGGGATGTTGTTTTTCATGAAAGTATCTTCCCTTTTCAACAGAAAATTGGTTCTTTACCAATTGATGATCCTTTTTCACACATTGTTATTCCTTTGTCATTTCAAGATGACCATTCTACCCTTCCACAGTTTCCTGTCCTAATCCCTATTCCTGGCAAGAATACAGTTGGATGTCGTTGGGTTTATAAGATCAAGTATGGTTCAAATGGGAGTATAGAAAGGCACAAGGCATGTTTAGTGGCCAAGGATTTTACACAACAAGAAGGGATTGATTATTTTGACACTTATTCTCCAGTTGCTAAACTTGTTACTGTGAAAATGTTGTTAGCTGTTGTTGCTGCAAAATCATGGGATTTGGTACAATTGGATGTCAATAATGCCTTTTTAAATGGAACCTTGAATGAAGAAGTTTACATGGATGTGCCACCTGGTGTTCATATTGAGGGGGAACAGAAAATGGTATGTAGATTAAACAAAGCCATTTATGGTTTAAAACAGGCTTCCAGACAATGGTTTGATAAATTATCAAAATTTATGATTCATATTAGTTTCAAGCAGTCAAAGTCTGATTACTCTTTATTCCATAAGGGTAAAAATGAGAATTATGTGGCTTTACTTGTGTATGTTAATGATGTTATCTTCCCATCTAGCTCCAATTTTCAATTAAAAGCCTTCAGTGATTCTGATTGGCAACGATGTTTGGACACAAGAAGATCTATTTCTGGATTTTTTGTATTTTTGGGAGATTCTTTAATCTCTTGGTGATCAAAGAAACAGCCCACTGGAAAGGTCATCTGCTGAGGCAGAGTACAGGGCAATGGCTTCTACAGCTTGTGAAATTACATCGCTAAGACAATTGTTGCATAATTTTGGAATACACCATGAAAAGCCAGTTTTGATGTTTTGTGACAATGATGCTGCAGTTAAAATAGCAAACAACCCAACATTTCATGAGAGAACTAAACACATAGAAATTGACTGTCATTTTGTGAGTGAAAAGGTTGTTGACCACTCCATCAAACTCATGCCTATTCGTTCTGCTTTTCAATTGGCAGACATGTTCACCAAGCCTTTACCATCCACCAAAATTGAACCTTTCATATGGAAGATGCATCTTAAGAACATATATTCTTCAGATACATCTTGAGGGGGAATATTAGAGAGACTTACATGTTGTATTTAAGCTAGATTGGTCAAGGGGCATTTTAGTCTTTTCAGTGTAGAGTTTGTTAGATCAAATTAATTAGACATTGATTAGTTGTTAGTTGGTTTTGATACTTGTATATAACTGTGTCTGTAATTTCATTTCTTGTTAATGAAAACAATGAGAACTTTTCCTTCTCTCAACTCTCTTTCATGTAATAGGATTCCTAATCTTTCCATGTCAATGAGGTATCATTTCTGTAAAAAATTATTGTGGTGATCATTTTGTGTTATGTTGTTTGGAATAATTTTATTTTTATTAAGGTATAGGTGCAAAACAGACTGTGATTTAAAGTCCTAAGCCGTTTGTATCCTGGGATCTTAGTTTGGTTTCTTTCTATTACAAGAATGTTTCCAATTTTAACTTATATAGACTTTTACTTTTATAAAACTACCCTATTAAGGCATTGTACCTTGTTAGATTTTTCTAGATTCACAAATTGGTATTTCACTTGTACATACACCATTGAGACTTGTACCTTTTAGCATGTTAGCACATGCTGACTACACCCACCAAATTTGGTTAGCATGTGCTAACATGTTAAATGTTGACGTGTCAATGCTTAGCATGCGTTGACTGCTCCCCCCAGCCTAACTACTTTTCTCGTGCATGTGTTCCTTGTTCCAACCCCAGGGGTAAATTCGTCCATTAAAAACAACCTCCACAAGAAAGAGTTTCAATGCAATTGTATCAATTCTGTCAATATTTTCAATTTGTTCGGTTATTTTTGCCCATTTCACGCTGTTTATTTCATCCATTTTATGTGTTGTATTTCTGCTAATTGAATTATCATATTATGGTGTTTATACTTTTTTTTTTGTTTATATCTTTTTCCAATTGAATTGGTTTAATTTACAGATTCAATTTCAATTTTGTTTGGCAGTACAGGGTTCATATATTCAAAAACTACATTTGCAAATTGATTAGTGGTCTCATACGAGTGATTCCAAGATGGTATAGTATATTGTGTAAGAAACATCAAAATTAGCCACTCTGACGTTTGTTGCTTAAATTTGATCCAGAAAATGGTCAAAACATTACAGGTATCCTACTTTTTTATGGTTTGATTTGTTAATTCTCTACCAATTTTATTTTAAAAAAAATATATTTCCGATATATCTAGCTCTTTATACTTTCTTTTTGCTTTTTCAATGGTAATTTCTACATTTATTGATTTACTGTTAGGATTTAAATAATGCATTTATTTGCTAAAAGTTATGTTTGTTTTACCTTGACGATTATTGAAATTCATTATAGGTTTGGTGATGTTCTCAAGATACATACCAAATGAAAGTAGTATTTTTTATTCGACATAAAGGATGATTTTCATATCATTTTTCTTTGTGTTTTAGAAAATAAAGCAATCTTTTTAATATATTTGATCATCTAAGACTTGTGGTAGTAATTTGTAGATATATATATATATATATATATATATATATATATATATATATATATATATATATATATATATATATATATATATATATATATATATATATATATATATATATGTTACAAGTAATTGGTGAATGACATAATTATGTAATCACTTTGTCATCACCTTCCATTTACCAATTAAACAACTATATTTGAATAGTAAATTTTGTAGTATAAATAGACCATCAATGTAAGGAAGAAAATGCATCTCATATCAACTCTTTCACAAGTGATATAAATTCTCTCTACTCTCTCCAAGCTCTCAAGCTTTCTTTCTTTCTTCATCTATATTCTAGTTTTTAGTTTGTTCATAATTGTAGTGGTAACGCTAAATTTATAACACGTTATCAGCACGAGGCTCTAACGAAGGCGATTAAAAGACACATCGATCTTAATCAAGGTATGTAATTTCATCAAAACTAGAATGTTAATTAATAATAATAATAACAATAACGACAACGAAAAAAAACAACATTTTATTCTCGAAGTTATGACTACTAACAAATTTCTTTTCTTATTTATCCTTGACGTTATGACTACTAACAAATTTCTTTTCTTATTTAACCTTGACGTTATGACTACTAACGAAGTTCATTTCTTATTCTAACTTTACTTACGCTTTATTAACATTTATTATTGCAAACTAACTTTTGTTATCGCATACTAATTTTTATTTATGCAACTAACATTTATTTATGTATACTAACGTTTATTTATGCAAACTAACGTTTATTTACGGCAACTAACGTTTATTTATGTAAACTAACGTTTATTTACGGCAACTAACATTTATTTATGCAAACTAACATTTATTTACGCATACTAACATTTATTTATGTATACTAACGCTTATTTATATAAACTAATATTTATTTACGCACACTAACATTTATTTATGTATACTAACTATTATTCATGCTCTGACATCTATTTATATATACTAACGTTTATTTATGCGCAACCGATTAAAAATAACATTTTAAATTTTAAAATAAAATTAATTTGAGAAGATTCATCTATTTAATTATGTTTGTAACTATAATAGAAATAGTAAAACTCATCCCCACCTTTAAACGACAAATTTAATGAGTTTTATTTTTCTTAGGAACTACAATATGTCAAACATTGCAAAGCTTGAATTTACCGCTCTTGAAGTCAGCGGAAAGAACTACATGCCTTGGACTATAGATGTTACGATGCATCTTGAGTCCATGGATTTATCTAAAACTATAAAAGAAAAAAATAAGTGCACGTCGCAAGATAAAGCACGTGCAATAATTTTCCTTCGCAAACATATCGATGAAATGTTGAGGTATGAATACCTCAATACCACCGATCCTAGCACTCTTTGGAAAAGCTTAAAAGAAAGATTTGACCACCAAAAGGAAGTTATACTTCCAAGTGCTAGGGCTGAGTGGTTATCGTTGAGGTTTCAAGACTTCAAAAAGGTACATGACTATAATTCCGCATTATTTCGGATATGTTCACAACTAAAATTTTGTGGGGAAGAGGTTTCTGATGCTTCGATGTTGGAGAAAACTCTCTCCACATTCCATGCATCAAATATGACATTGCAACAACAATATCGTATGCAAAAGCTCAAAAAATATTCTGAGCTTAATACACTTCTCCTTGTTGCTGAACAAAATAATGAACTATTAATAAAGAACCACCAGTCCCGTCCAACAGGTTCAGTAGCACTTCCTGAAGCAAATGCTACTATCACTTATGAACCTAGAAATAATTCGTATGGACGAGGACGTGGTCGTGGTCGTGGTCGTGGACGAGGCCGTGGTCGCGGTCGAGACCATTTGAACCAAAACCAAAATTTTGGGCGCGGTTATACTCAAGGTCATGGACGCGGTCATCCTTATAACCGTGGGCGTGGTCAAAGAAACAATAATCAACACACTCCACAAGGAAATAATGTCCAACCACAATAAAAAAGAAATGATGTCGGAACATCACAGAACCCCGGAGGTTCTTGTTATAGATGTGGTAGCACAGGTCATTGGTCAAGGACCTGTCGTACAGATCCCCATCTTTGTAAACTTTACCAAGATTCCATTAAAGGAAAGGGGAAAGAAGTCAATCTCATCGATGGTGTTGATCTAGGAAACATTGAACTAAACACTCTTGACTTTTGCAATGATTTAGACATCCTAGAAAACTAGTTTCCTTTTGTAACATGTTTTAATTTTTCATTGTAATGTTTTTCTTTTTTAATAAAGTTTTTCGAGTCACTTTTATTAAAATTGTGTTCATAACTCATCATTTATTTTTCTTATATGAAGTTCAAAATGAGTTCAACTGGAGCACAAAACCAAGGAAATCTTGGAGAACTCTTAATAATTGATTGTGGTACCACACACACCATCTTGAAAACAAAGAAATATTTTTCCACACTAAAACCCGTAAAAGGGCACATAAATACAATATCAGGTCCTGTAGACTTGATCGTAGGAGCAGGAAATGCTTGTTTCATGTTACCTAATGGTACGAAGTTTGTAATCAGTAATGCGTTATTTTCCCCAAAGTCAAATAGAAATTTATTGGGTTTTAATGATATATATCTTAACGGATATGACACATTCACCAAAACAATAGGAAACAAGAAATATATGTTTATAATAAATGAAAACCATATATTGGAGAAATTACCACAATTTGATTCTGGTTTACATTTTACATATATAAATATAGTTGAGTCAAATTTGGTGGTTAAAGAAAAATTTTGTGATCCTAGAATATTTAGTTTGTGGCATGACAGGCTGGGCCATCCAGGATTAACAATGATGCGTCGAATAATTGAAAATACATTTGGGCATCCATTAAAGGACAAGAAGTTCCCTCAAATAGGTAATAAGAACCCGTGTATTTCTTGTTCCCTTGGGAAATTAATTACAAGACCTTCACCAATGAAAGTTGAAAGGGAATCACCTAGATTTCTAGAAAGAATTCAAGGAGACATATGTGGTCCAATTCATCCACCTTCTGGACCATTTAAATACTTTATGGTCTTAACAGATGCATCAACTAGATGGTCTCATGTTTGCCTATTATCAACTCGTAACATGGCATTCGCAAAATTCCTAACTCAGATTATTAAACTGAGAGCACATTTTCCTGATTATAACATCAATAAAGTGAGACTTGATAATGCAGGTGAGTTTACGTCTCAAGTATTTAATGATTATTGTATGTCTATAGGAATTACTGTTGAGCATCCAGTTGCACATGTACACACTCAAAATGGTTTAGCAGAATCACTGATTAAACGTCTCCAATTAATAGCTAGACCATTAATAATGAGAACAAAACTTCCTGTTTCCATTTGGGGTCATGCAATTTTACATGCTGCATCACTGATTCGTTTGAGACCAAGTGCATATCATACACATTCTCCCCTTCAACTTGTTTCTGGAAAAGAACCAGATATATCCCACCTTAAAATTTTTGGAAGTGCAGTATATGTTCCTATTGCTCCACCACAACGTACAAAAATGGGTCCTCAAAGGAGGTTGGGAATATATGTTGGTTTTGAAACAAATTCAATAATAAGATATCTTGAACCTTTGACAGGTGATATGTTTACAGCACGTCTTGCTGATTGCCATTTCAATGAAGAAAATTTCCCAATGCTTGGGGGAGAAATGAAAACCCAAGAAAAGAATGTTTCATGGTATGAACCTTCTTTATCATATCTTGATCCTCGCACACAAGAATGTGAGATGGGTGTTCAAAAAATAATACATTTGCAAGAAGTTGCAAATCAATTACCTGATGCATTTACTGATACAAAAAGAGTTACTAAATCATATATACCTGCTGTTAATGCTCCAGCTCGAATTGAACTCCCAGATAGACAATCTGATGAAAAAGTAACTCAAGAATCCAAAGCACGCCTGAAGCGTGGAAGGCCATTTGGTTCTAAGGATGCAAATCCTAGAAAAAGAAGAGGAATGGAAAATATATTTGAGCATAATGAAAATGTTCATGAAGAAATACAAAATAACATTACTTCCCCAGTTGAGGAAATAAATGATAAGGAGATTGAAATTAATTATGGTCATATAAAAATAGTAAGGAGCCAATATGAATTAGAAGATATAATATTTTCTTATTCAGTTGCATGCAATATTATCAATGAGGATCCAGAACCACAATCTGTCATTGAATGCCAAAATAGGCAGTATTGGGGTAAATGGAAAGAGGCTATGCAAGCTGAATTAACGTCTCTCAATAACAGAAAGGTTTTTGGACCTATTCTACTCACACCTGGAGTTGTGAAACCATTGGGATACAGATGGATTTTTATACGAAAAAGAAATGAGAAAAATGAAATTGTGAGATACAAAGCCAGGCTCGTTGCTCAGGGTTTTTCTCAAAGGCCGGGAATCGAGTATGAAGAAACATATTCTCCTGTTATGGATGCAATCACTTTCAGATATTTAATCAGTCTAGCAGTTTCTGAAAATTTAGATATGCATCTTATGGATGTTGTTACTGCTTACTTATACGGATCACTTGACAGTGATATATATATGAAAATCCCCGAAGGATTTAAAATGCCAGAAGCATTAAGTGCAAAACCCAAACAAATGTATTCTATCAAACTGCAAAGATCATTGTATGGGTTAAAGCAATCTGGACGTATGTGGTACAATCGTCTAAGTGATTACTTAATAAGCAAAGGCTATAAAAACAATACTATTTGTCCGTGTGTATTTATTAAGAAAACAACATCTGGATATGTGATTATAGCCGTCTATGTTGATGATCTAAACATTATTGGGACGAATAAAGAAATCCTTGAAGTGATTGAATTTTTAAAGAAAGAATTTGAAATGAAAGACCTTGGGAAAACCAAATATTGTCTTGGTTTACAGATTGAGCATATGCCAAATGGGATACTTGTCCATCAATCAAACTATACAGAAAGGGTCTTGAAACGTTTTAATATGGATAAAGCCAAACCTTTAAGCTCTCCAATGATTGTTAGATCACTAAATATTGACAAAGATCCATATCGCCCTTGTGAGGAAAATGAAGAAATTCTTGGTCCAGAAGTACCATATCTTAATGCAATTGGAGCTCTTATGTATCTTATTAATTGTACTAGACCTGACATTTCTTTTGCAGTAAATCTATTAGCAAGATTTAGTTCATCTCCAACAAAAAGACACTGGAATGGAATCAAGCACATATTACGATACCTTCGCGGAACTACTGATTTAGGTTTATTTTTTCCTAATAGTTCAAAACAAGGCTTGATTGGTTATGCAGATGCAGGTTACTTGTCTGATCCTCATAAAGCTAGATCTCAAACTGGATATGTATTCATGAATGGAGGTACTGCAATATCTTGGCGTTCTCAAAAGCAAACACTCGTCGCCACATCTTCAAATCATGCAGAAGTAATTGCTCTAAATGAAGCTAGTAGAGAATGTACATGGTTAAGATCGATGACACAACTTATCCTGACTTCTTGTGGAATTGATAAAGATAAATCTCCAACCTTAATCTATGAAGATAATGCAGCATGTGTCGCTCAAATGAAAGAAGGGTACATCAAAAGCGACAGGACAAAACATATTCCTCCAAAGTTTTTTGAATACACTCAAGAGCGTATAAAGAATCAACAGATTGAATTAAAATATGTTCAATCTAGCAACAATGCAGCAGATCTTTTCACAAAGGCACTTCCTACCAAGATTTTTAGAAAACATGTTCATGGTATTGGAATGAGACATCTGCACAATACATAATGGTCATTAGATATCTAAATGAGGGGGAGTCAACTAGACACTGCACTCTTTTTCCATTCGCTAAAGTTTTTTCCCACTGGGTTTTCTTTAGCAAGGTTTTTAATGAGGCAGTACTTCAAAGTTGAACTCTGATGTAGAATGATGTCATTCAAGGGGGAGTGTTACAAGTAATTGGTGAATGACATAATTATGTAATCACTTTGTCATCACCTTCCATTTACCAATTAAACAACTATATTTGAATAGTAAATTTGGTAGTATAAATAGACCATCAATGTAAGGAAGAAAATGCATCTCATATCAACTCTTTCACAAGTGATATAAATTCTCTCTACTCTCTCCAAGCTCTCAAGCTTTCTTTCTTTCTTCATCTATATTCTAGTTTTTAGTTTGTTCATAATTGTAGTGGTAACGCTGAATTTATAACAATATATATATATATATATATATATATATATATATATATATATATATATATATATATATATATATATATATATATATATATATATATATATATATATATATATATATATATATATATATAATACACATGATCTCTTTTATAGATATGTGTACTTATTCGTTCTCTTTCATTAAAAAAACTTTTGTTATCCATCTATATTTGAACTAGTATCTAGACTGTCCGCACGATGCCGTGGAAACCCGGTATATTAAAAAACACGGCTCGATATAAAACAAATTATATAAGAGACGAAAAATATAATTTTAAAATATAATAAGGGACCGGAATAGTAAATTACGAAATATTAATAATGTAACTTAATAATAAATAGAGATGAAAACAATTAATTCGAAATTAGTTGAGGGGAAAAAAAGTAAATATAAAAGTTTGACTAAAAGAAGAATAAAAATGACAAAAAATCATAAATGGTCCCTGTGGTTTCAGAGGATATCGAGTTTGGTCCCTAACTTTCACAAACCTCAAGGGTAGTCCCTGTGGTTTGAAAACTTTTGTTAAATTGTCCTTGAGCTATACAAAATGACTAATGTACCCTTTTTAATTTCTTTTACATTTTCTTTAACTACAATTTATTTTTAAGGGTAAAAAAGAAAAAAAAAACAAAAATAAAACACACCCTCATCCTCACCCCTCCCCATCCACTCATTTCTTACCAAACTCATGTGAAGTCCGGTGGGAAGGAAGCAGTAGACAATGAGGAAGATGGAAGTGAAGGGATAGATACCGACATTCAGGTAAGCGACTCTTTGCAAAATCTTCATCCTTGAGCTTGCTAACAGAGCATTGTTACGTGAGAAGAAAATCTCGACTGAACCTGTTGCCCACCGGAGCACCTGATGAAGTCGATCTGCGCCCATCGAAATATCTGAAAGAGCTTTCTAAACTCCAGGTAAAACTACAACCACCATCTCTCTTCTCTCTATCTCAATCCAGATATCATATGCTTAACATAGCACCACACCCAAATTGTTGACATCGATTCTTACTCCCAAATCATCAGATTCCATATCTATAAATTTTTCATTCATACATGTATTCTGATCCAGAATCAAATTGGAATCTGATTCCATCTCAAAAGAATTAATAGTGGATCGAATAACAGAAAGAGGACTATCAAAAGTTTGAACCACACCCAAATCGTTGACATCAGAAGCAATCGAATTCACAGATTCAGTTCTAAACAATTTATCGAGAACTGAAACAGCCAAATCAGAGCTTCCTTTTACAATTTTCGATTCCATATCACAAGTACTAGAATTGATTAAGCTAATAGTAACAGAAGAAGAAGTAATCGGAACTTGAGATTTAGAATTAACGATTACATCATCAGTTTTATTTTCAACAGAATATTCAACAACATAACTAGCTAAATCGACGTTGCTTTTTGCGATTTTCGATTCCATATCACCAAATCCTGATTCAATCAGATTATTAGCTTCATTAGAGAGTTAATACGTGTTGAAATCGACCCACTAGCACCGTTTTCCAATATACAGTTTGATCTAGGAACCCAAACTGTCGGATCGAATGTTATACCACCAAATGTAATGTTTTTTACTTAATTTTTACTTTCCTCCAACTGATGTGAAGAAGAAATAGCTCCAAATGGATGGTTTCTTCGACTGGATCTCTTTCGATTCCACTTGGGGGTGGGGGTGATGGTGGACGGTGGTGGTGGTGGTGGTGGTGGTATGGTAAGAAATGAGTGGAGGGGAGGGGTGAGGATGAGGCTGTGTTTTATTTTCTTTTTCCTTTTCTGTTTTATCCTTAAAAATAAATTTTAGTAAAATAAATGTAAAAGAAATTAAAAAGGATACATTAGTCATTTTATATGGCTCAGGGACGATTTAACAAAAGTTTTCAAACCACAGGGACTACCTTTGAGGTTTTTGATAGTTATGGACCAAACTCGATATCCTCTAAAACCACAGGGACCATTTATAAAGTTTTTTCATAAAAAATTGTTATTTCCAAATAGAAGCTTATTTGGATTTGTACCAAATATATTAGCAATCATACTATAACCAGAATTTAGTAATTATGGTTCTAGAGAAAACAAAACCAAATGAACAGTAGAAAAGTCTCAAGATCCGAATTTGAAAATTAATATATATATATATATATAATATATTTATATCTATCATTACTATATATAAAACCCGTTTTTTCTCCTTTCCGCATTCAGTTTGAAAATATGGTTTCTGTACGCCACGTAATTACCCTTTAAACGATGCTTGACACTTCCAAATGAATCATGTCTCTTCAAATCGTATCTACACCACTTCATATATCTAGCCTTCCATATAAGTGCAGATTTTCAACAAACACAGAAACCCTCCGTGTTTATCCACCGGTTATCTCTATTTAGCCGTATCTTTGGCTTTCTCTCTGGTAACAACCCTTGACGTTCCTTTCAGGATTTTTTTCTTTAATAAATTTGTTTCACGAAAGTTTTTCTACTTTGTGTATTCCGGCTGCTGTAGGTTTTTGGGTATGCCACGTATGTATGCTTGACGCGATGCAATTTCAAATTGAATCACGTCTCTTCAAACTAGATCCACCATAGTGTCCATTTCGGATGAGACGAGATTAATACGAAGAAGAGGTGGGAGCGATTGTAAGAAGGGTTTCTCAAAAACCCGGCGTAGTTACGAGCATAGTAAAAGAAATTTTAAAAGGGAGGAGGCAGTCTCTGTCTTTTCCCCTTCCTCCCAATTCACGTTCCTTTCAAAATCTAGGGTTCACGAATCTTGCAGGCACGACACACACAGATAGATATGAAGGTAAATAATTATCTCCTACTTTATTGGTGAGTTTGTCTATTTCTTTTTTGTCATCAATTTTGATAATCATACTTTTGCTTCCACCCTAAATTATCTAAATCTGAATTGTTATGTCTATCAATGATATTGCGTTTACTGTGTTCAAATTCTATATGAGTTCAGTCTTTTCGTGATAAACCCTCACACATTGATGTCAGTTTTATAAAATTTCGTTGATCTTTTAATGAATACATAATCCCTTAATGGATTTTTATTTATTCGGATAGTTATTGTAAAATTCGTGCGACCCTTTGGCCCTGATTTATTGACAATTTAGGAAGTCGTCCCTAATTTATTGACAATTTAGGAAGTCGTAGACACTTGATTAAGCTTTTAATATAATTAAAAAATATCATTTTATGCATTAACTTTTGAGGTGCTTTACATGCTAATTATTATGTTTTTTTTTTTCATTATAGTTCTTGGGGACCTTTTGTAGAATAGGAACATCGAATTTATTGGCTTGAATATAGTCTTGCCAACCATATTGAACGATCTTCTTGCACTTGGTTTTTTCATTGTCGATGGTTAATCCACCTTTCCCTAATTTCAATAACTCATGTTACTACGTTTTATGATTACCGAGAAAATTGTTTTAGGCTGAAGGGTGTGGTGCCACACGTGGAGGCTCCGCGTCCTCCACATCACCAACGAAGACGCGGCAAACACCGCACCCCCTGCGTCCTCGAAGTCCTACGTCCAGGGGTAGTCGTTTGCATCACGTGTGAAGACGGTGGAAAAATAAAAAAACTAGCCGTTTGGCTAGCCGTGGAGGGTAACAAAATTTTTTTTTTTACAAACTATAAATATATACCATTTTCACTCATTTTTACATACATCTCATCTTTTTACACACATACAAACACACATATTTTCATATATTTGGTTATCATGTTATCCTACTATCATTTCCTCTTATTACAACATTGTGATTTTTATTGAATGGTAAGAGACAACATATTTCATTTTTATATAGAATTGATTTGTCATTCATGCTTTCTTGAGTTGTACATTTCATCAACAAAATATGATTTTAAAAGTGTTCATCTAGAAACCAATGCAACCAACTACAAATTGGAAATGTCTTTTAGATACGTGTATCTTTTATCTTGCGCCTGATTCAAAAGTTTTGAAATTTTACGTTTTGTTTAAATGACCAATTTACCCTTTGTCCGCAATTAGTTTACCCTTTGTCCGCAATTAATCGTAATTAATGGGAAAAAACATCACAAGTTTACCCTTTGTCCGCAATTAACCGTACTTAATGGGAAAAAATCACAAGTCAGACCGGTACCTAACATATGATGTTCCTGACTTGGAAGTATTGAGGCCGTGGGACACCGATTAATTTTCAAGAGTTTGTCAAAGTGACCATTTTACCCTTTGTCTTCAATTAATTGTAATTACTGTGACAAAAAAAGAAACATGTTTCATGAATGGTACCTAAAAGCATATTACGATATCACTGATTTGAAGTATTGGGACCTTGGGACGCTCATTAATTTTCCAGTTACAAATAGTTACTTAATAGTTTTATTCTTCACATCTAGATGATTCATGATTGTGCTTTTTAATAAGATGTGTTTATAGAGTCTCCTCTACACCATGGAGGGGTGGTCTACACCAGCGCCCACCTGCACCTACAAGAGAGACACAAAGAGAAAACTATAGAGAGGGAGAGAAAACAAGAGGGAGATTGTCGTTGTTTATCATTAATGTGCCCACAACCTTCCATAAAAGCGTGCTCCTCAACAAAGGGGGCGTTCTTCCAAATGACTAGCACAACCTTCCTTAACAGTGCAACCTAATGTTTTTTAATTACATTGAAATTTCAATAAGCAACACATTTTAAAAAATGATTCCAACTACTTACACATTTTTAAATGAAATACACACATTAGCTTCACATATTAGCATTCCTCTCAACACATTTCACTTTCAAATATTCATCAAATTATAACATTCAACCTTCAAATTCATACAAACATCTAACATATCGTGGGCCGTGCTGAGAACGACCCATAAAATGTACCTAGTATATATATATATATATATATATATATATATATATATATATATATATATATATATATATATATATATATATATATATATATATATATATATATATATATATATATATATATATATATATATATATATATATATATATATATATATATATATATATATATATATATATATATATATATATAATGCTTTGATGGATTGGCTTGAGTGACCAAATTCATAGCAAGGGTGGTTTAATTTTTTTAGTTATTTTTATTATTCGCTCTTTGGTTTCTTCTATTGGTTTCTTCTATTGAGTAAATTAGTGTATGTATTTTTCGTGATAATTTGGGTATATTATTGGCTATCTTTTAGGTATGCATTAACTAAAAATTAAAAATTGAAATTAGTACCTATCTTTTCAACCAATTAATATTGTGCACTTTGTTATGATTTGTAAATGATAAGGAAATTAATAATAGAATCACCACTTTGTTATTATTTTTTCTTAATATTTATCAAAAATTAAAGTAGATAAATAAATGAACTTATAATGATTTCAATTTTAAGTTACATATACTTACTAGCGTATCTGCGTGTTATAACTGCTATTATCGATTTATAACCAGGCCATTGTGATATTTGGACCAACAACTACAATGATATATGTAGTTATTTGACATGTTCTGTTGCTAGAATCTGGAAATGAGGCAGAAAGTAAAGAAGAATAAGTTAAGGAAGAGGTAGAAATTGAAAATGAAAATAAGGAAGACGAGGAATTAAAGGAAATTCCTGTTGAGAAGGACACTCAACCAAAGGAGAACAAGGATGGCCAGGAGGAAAAGCAGCCGACAATAGCTGGGATCAAACAAAGAAAGAAGGACAAGAAAGGGAAGACAAAGCAAGAAGCATCTAAATCGACAGGGCCGTCAATGAACCAACCTTTGTGGGATGAACTTAAGAACGCTCATGAGGATACAAGAATTCTTAGGGAAATGTGCGAAAAAAATGGAAAAAGTAACATTCCCACACCTGACACTGTGAGGATGACTATTAAAGCGAGTGAAGCACTGTTGGGAACGCTGCCCAAGAAAGAAAAGGATCCTGGGTCACCACTGATCACTGCTACTGTAGGAGATGTGGTCATTAGGAACACCTTGCTGGATTTGGGAGCAAGTGTGAATGTGCTACCGGGATACTTGTATGATAAATACAAGAATGAGGAATTAGAGCCAGCAAAGACTGTGTTACAGCTGGCTGATCAGTCAACTAGTGTATCCCGAGGTAAGCTTACTAATGTCATATTAAAGGTTGGGGATTTCTTTTACCCAGTAGACTTTTTAGTTATGGAGTATGAGAGTCAGGAGGATGCGCCCGCGTTAATACTAGGACGTCTGTTCTTGGCTACAGCTGACGCTATCATCGACTGCAAAACAAGAGATTTGGACATCTTCTTCGGGTCGAGAAAAAGAAGGTTAAATATGTTTGGAAGTCCCATATCTCTACCTCAAGGGTATGATGATAAGAACTTGGACAGCAACTTGCTGATGGAGCCTGGGGTTAGGGACAAAAGAACAATATGGACGCGACCGGGAGAAGGAGGAAAAGAGGAAGTCTTGAAGGACACAAAGGAGCATCCGTTGTCCACCATTGACAAGGAGCATCTGCTGGACATGATGGAGATGTTGGAAGCAAGGCACCAACAGTATGAGAAGGATGCAAGGGAAAGAGAAGCAAAGGTCTTTCAGCTCCTGGAAGCCCAGCAACAATGGATTAGCGGGGTTAGTGACAGGATGACTCAGCTCACTTCGTTTATGTCAATGATGGCCCATAATTTTGCACCAAATCACAAGGAGATGCCATCAGGAATTCAAGAAGAATAGGAGAAGGAACAGCACATCTGGCTAAAGACGTTAAACTTAGCGTTTGTTGGGAGGCAACCCATCTTTTCATAGGTTAAGTATTGTATTCTTAGGAGTAATTAGAAAATTATATCATCGTCATTTGAAGGTATTATTGGTCCAAGGCAAGTGTGGGGTTGTTTTGAAGAAAGTTGAATTTTTGATGACCGCGCCGCGGTCAAGCAAATTGCGCGTCGTGGGATCGTAAACCAACCTGATGTGCAAGGGTTGATTTGGGAGCACGCGCACCGCGTTTCGCTCATATCCACGCCGTGGGAATTGATCGTTCGGAATCCTTCAATATTAAGATTAGACCACCAGTTTCTTCAGTTCCCCGCTGAGCTGGATAGTTCAGTGGAGTATATCTCACGGAGGGATGCCCTCATTGGTCGCCGGGTTCTCGAGGCGACGATCATCGATCGGGACATTCTGTGAGACGCTGGGCTTTGGGGCGAGATCAAGCCATTTTTGCACCGTACATGGGTTGATGGAGAGGCCAGGTTCACATGCCGAGGCTGGGACAGGCTCATAGCCACCGAGGAGGACACAGTATATACCGAGCTTCTGTTGGAGTTCCTATCTACTGTCTGTTTTGCACCGGGTTCTCAGGAGGCCCGTTCCAGGCTCGTACGGTTTAGATTGGGGGTGTGCACAGGGAGTGCAACCTCCGGGAGTTTGGGAGGCGCACCGGCATCTACAAAGAGGCGGATCTCCAGCACTGCCACTTCACGCAGTTCCTTACGGCGTGCATTCAGGGGCAACCCGAGAGGGCTGCCATTATGGAGGTTTTGGCACCATTGTCCAATGTATTCTACGAGGCGGGGACATCCAGAGAGAGTCATCTTTGCGATCCACTTCACCGACTCATGCACCGGATCATCTCCACCTCCATCATGCATCGGGAGGGGGGCGAGAAGGTGTCTGGCGAAGACATGACGTACCTCTGGGTCCTCCTTGACCCCTCCAGGTTCCTTCACCTTCCGTTCACCCTAGCTGTCTCCCTGTCCACCTGTGCGACGGGTGCATCTGCCAGCAGTCCTCTCGGCCGTGGGTATTTCATCACCCGCTTGGCCCGTTCGTACCGGATTCTTACTGCTCCGGTTGTGGCATCCTTGACCGCTTTACCTCCAATTCGCACTACAGCGCGAGCCCTGGAGAAGATGGGGCTTATTGAGCAGCAGCGTCAGGGCCAGTTTGTGAGGGTGGCGACTGAGGCACCTCAGGATCCCCTGCCAGCTTACGCTCAGCCGGGTAAGAGACGCAGGAGGCCGGCAGCACCAGCAGATCCAGCAGCACCACAGCCACAGCAGGAGGAGGTGACAGAGATGAGGCGACTGCAGGATCGAGTCTCCAGGATGGAGGACCAGCTGGAGTGGATCGGGGAGGTACTTTTGGAGTTAGCCACACAGCAGGGACAGCGCCCCCGACCATTCCCAGCCCGAGCACACGATCACGAGGCCGGTTCTTCCAGGCCACCAGGTGGCGATTGATGTATTTTTCTTTTTTTTTTTGATATATGTACTGTACCTATGACACTACTATCTTTTAGTTGTCTATATTTTATTCTGTTTGCATTTGATGTTTTCTGTTGAGTCATGCATGTTATACCAAAATTGGAGGAGTTGTTTCAAGCAAGTGTGGGGTCACTGTGCCCCCTCCACTTGCTTTGACTACCGGCGTGTTCACTGTTGCGCTAAAAATCCAGAACGCGAAATCGAGGACCTTTTTGTTCGTATTTTGTACCTGTAATATCGAGTACCAATCAAGCGATCTACCGTCCAAAAGGGTAACTCTTTCTCCCTTGTTCTAAATAATTTTTGTACAACGGGGACGTTGTACGATTTTAAGTGTGGGGTGTGGACGGTCGAAAGAGTAGTTTTTGAAAATTTTTGCGGGAAATGACCGATTTTCAAAATTTTAGCAAGTTTTTCAAAATTTTTATTAGCTTATAATTTTGAAATGAATAGTTTGTGATTGTTTATAGCATTAGTATTTTTCGAGAGATACTATGTAGTTGTGATCATGCTATTAGTTGAGTCAAATAAGTTGAGTTTTATGAGTCTAGAAGATTGGACTGTTTTAGGATTGGAATTTAGGAAGGAATTATCAATCAATGACCTTTGTTGTTCGAGCCGGTAGGTCTAAAATGGGTGGGCCTTACGCACCTTGCCACCTAAGATCGTTTGGTCTGGGATGGTATTTCTGAAAGCTCGCTACACGGACAACATCGAAAGTCATGGACAGTTCTTTAATGGCCTTTAGAATCTGAATGAGTACGTACACTTCATTGTGGACAGAAAATTTGTAATCAAGGGTTCTCTAGAAAGCCATGAATTCCAAAGAACATTCTGATTATGTTTTCACAACTATTCCACTCTAACTCATAAGGCAATAAGCTTTGAAACTGAACACAGTCAAAAATTGTTTGAATCTTAGTTAAATCTATTAAAAACTTTCTTGCTTGGGGACAAGCAAGGCACAAGTGTGGGATGTTTGACAACGCCTAGTAATATCACATATTTTAGTCGTTGTTGAGCCCTATTCTTAGTGAAATTATATCACATATCTACTGGTATTACTCACTTTTCGTGCCAGCACTTGTTTGGAAAGAAATAATGAAAACAGGGACTAAAAGCGTGCAATTTGGAAGAAGTTTGAAGATCAAGGCAAAATCAGGAAAATACGTACGCGCGCCGCGGAAATCATCAAGGCACGACGCGGTGATGAGGCGGTGGAAAACATTCAAATTCCAAAGAAACGGGGATAAACCCCTACGCGCGACGCGGGATCCATAAATGCGCGGCACGGTCTCAAGATTTTTGCAACCATAAATAGAGGCTTTTAGGTCGAAAAAACGAGCGAAGACCTGGTGTAAAATCGACCCCCAAGGCTCTTTGACTCTGAGATTCAGCTTCAAGAACCACTTTTTGGTATTTCTATGTTTTTATCTTTAATTTTCATTTAGTTCAATAGTTAGTGATAGTGGCTAGTGTCCTTGGGAGTGGCAACCATTGACATTGAGTCTTTTAGTTTTAGTTTTCCAGTGTTTGTTACTGTTTTGGAACCTTGGAATCTGTTTTGGTTAATAATAATCATTCAGTTTATGTTAGGTGTTGGTTTTTCGGTATTTATGCTTATTATTGGATTGTGAATGTTTGTTTTGTGTGTGGATGCTTGGATGACCTTGATTGGACTGATTTCCCTTGCTGATTTTAGTGACCAACTAGGGTTAGCTTTTTGGTTTGAACTTAGCCAGTGTCTGTTCATTTGGACTTTACTTATTGGTTTAGTTTATGCTTTGTTTGTGTTTGATGTTTGAATTGCCTTTGTTTGCTTCTGAATTGGAGATGTACTTCTAATTTCAGTAAGTGACTAGGTTTGGTTGATAGTTTTAGTTTAGTTTATGCTCTTTGGGATTGATAGTCAAAAGTTAGGAACTAGGTCCTCTGACTGTAGCGTGACACTGCAGTTGGTAATCTGTCACCGTTCTCGACCACGTAACTCCTGTCAATCGACCCTAACTACCACTGTGCTAAGTGAGAGTGAGGTTATTTTTCTTATTTTTGACCGCATGACGACCGCTGCGATGTCAGCTACCAGTAGCGAATAGCGACTTCAAAACTACCAAATAATCCTCTGATTCGAGCTGATTAGCTAACTACACACGTCGCACCAGTTGCGATTCGACGATTCAACGACTGCCAGTTGCGGTTTACGAGTGTATGACTAGTTGAGTAGTTGAGTTGACTATGACTCAACGACTACCAGTTGCGGTTTTCCGATTCACAGACTCACGGTTCCACCTTGACACTTCTAAATTCCAACTTGGTTCTTCACTTCTTGAGGTTAGCTACAGACCTTCTGTTAACAACTCCTTTGATTACTTAATTCTTCAATACTTCACTAATTCACGTCTTGATTAGGTGGTTGATTGCAAATAAAATTTTATTTTAGTTATCTAGAGTGTAGTAAATTAGTAATCACTTATTAGGAAGTAGCTTAGAATCTTATATAGATTTGGTAAATTGGAATGCTTTTAGTGCTTATTCTTGAAATTTCTAATTTACAGATTACCTTTTTGTTTAATTTATTTTCCTAACTTTGTAGGTTCTATGGAGACTAACACTAGTGACAGCAACAACTCGGATTGTGAGTTTGTGTCCGAAAATTAAGTAGCTACAACAACAAAGTGAAAAACAAACATAGACAAAACAAAACAAGACGAAAAAACATCTAAACCACCTCGTGCACCCAACGTAAGTAAGTCTCCCTCCATAAATAAAAACTAGAAAAGATCCCCATGGTGGAGACATTATGTTACAGATAAGGACATTCCTGATGTTGCTGAGTGCATTTATTGTCATAGAACAATTGGTTGTGCAAGTAAGTCTGGGCTTGCCCCTTTAAAAAATCATGCTCTGTCTTGCAAACAAAATCTGAATAACATCTATAAGAAACAAAAACTCCTTGACCTAGAGTCTAGAACACATGTTAGTGATGATGGTTCGATTGAAACCATAATTATTCCTAAGTTATGGGAGTTTAATCAAGATGTTATAAGGAAAGCACTTTCAAACATGTTTATTATTGATGAGTTACCTTTCTCTTTTGTAGAGCGTAAAGGTTTTCGTAAATTTTTCAAGGTAATGAATCCACATTTTGTTATTCATTCATGTTCCACCGCAACAAGAGACTGTTATAGTTTTTTATTGAAGAAATGAAAAGGTTGGTAAGTATCTTCTAAAAAATTTCATCTCGAGTTTGTCTTACCACATATACGTGGACTTCCGGTCAAAATCTAAGTTATATGTATTTAACTGCTCATTTTATTGACGATGATTGGCAGTTACATAAGAGGATTATAAAATTTTGTCCAATAGTTGGTCATTCTGGGGTATTAATTGGAAGAGCGATTGATGTAGCTATTAATTATTTGACAATGGTAGCTCTAATGGCAGTTACATAAGAGGATTATAAACTTTTCCATTGACAATGGTAGCTCTAATGATGTAGCTATTAATTATTTGAAGAATATGCTCAACCATTGGGAATGTGGTGTTTTGAAAAGGGCTTTTTTACATAAGAGATGTGCAGCTCACATCTTAAACTTTGTAGTCAAAGATAGGATAATGGATGTGAGTTTGTCCATTAAAAAATCCACACACTTGTAAAATATGTGAAGTCATCTCCTGCTAGGCTTCAAAAGTTTAAATCTCGTGTTGAAGAAGAAAAAATTGAAAGTAAGAGTCTAGTGTCTATGGATGTTGACACATGTTGGAACTCAACATTTTTGATGCTCGAAAGTGCCATGAAGTTTAAAAAAGCTTTCTCAAACTTGCTTCTAAAAGATTCTAATTGTGCAAAAGAGCTTAAAAAGTGTGAGGGTGGTTTGATTAACGATGAAGATTGGGTTAATGTAAATAGTTTGTTGCCTTTTTCGAAGATTTTTTTGGATGCTACTAGAAGGTTTTCGGGTTCTCGTTATGTAACTTCCAATGCTTATGTCCATGAGATTTTTGGAATCGGTAATGTTATTGATGGGTTTACAATGCATGTCGATAAGTCCATTAAGAAAATGGCACTTAAAATGCAAACAAAATACGCGAAGTATTGGGGAGATGTAGCGAAACTTAATCAATTTATGTTTCTTGGAGTAGTTCTTGACCCAAGACGCAAATGGCAATATATCGTATGGGTTGTGGAAGAAAATTTTTGGGGAAAAGAGAGAGAGAGTATGTTTCTTTTAAGTCTAGAGTCCAACATGCGTGCTTTGTTTGATCTTTATAAATCGTCCAAGCCTCAAAAAGAAAATGATGAGGAGGTGTCATCTTCTACAGCCCATGCTAGTCCTAATTCTACGTGGGGGCATGAGGTAGTCATGGATATTGAGGAGCTTATGACTAAATGCTTTGAAATGGGTATGGGAAGTTCTGAAACAATTTTGAAGAAAACGGATGTTGACAAATATCTAAGGGAATATCGTGCTGAGTATATTTGTGCTGAAGTGCTGACGTATCCGAAGTCCTCATCAGAAGACCTTTTGAAGAAAAACCCCGAAGTAATAAACAAACAGGACACCCCGAAGTTTGAAGTATCCGAGATTGTGAGATCATAACTTCCATAGCAAAAACTCCATTGTAAAACCCAAGTTATCAATCAAGCATTCGGCATATGTTATCCATTTCATCTTATTCAATTATTTGTGTTACAATGCTTGTGTGTGATTGTTAAATCCTTATATTGTTGTTAGAATCATAGTCATTATTTAACTCAAAATCAATTTCAATATTCAACAAGTGGTATCAGAGCAGGTCAGATCAAAAACCTGTTCATAGAGCTTCATTTCTTTGTTACAGTTCTAGATCTGAATCGTTTCTCAGATCTAGTATTCCGCAACTGTTACAAATCTCTATAACATGCTTTTAATGAAAAGATCCTATTGAAATCATTCAAAATGACTGATTCTACTACCACATATGCCAACAAGCTCAATTACGCCAATCTAATTGGTTCATCAACAAAAGCTCCTGTGCTCGTTCCAACCTACTATGATTACTAGGCAGATCGTATGAAGGACTACTTGGAAGGCCTTGATGATGCAAAAGACATCTGGAGATCAGTTAAGGATAGGCCTCACACAGACATAGCAGGAAGGTTCATTAACCTTGATGATGTTGAAGGCGGTGGAGTTCTAAATGCCGCAGACCTAAGGAAAGTGAGGAATGACGAAAGAGCAATGCGTGAACAGCGAAGTGGACTTGGCCTTGATGTTCGTCATCATATTTCTGGTGCAAAATCTGCTAAGGAAATTTGGGATCGTTTAGCAGTCCGCTTCGCTGGTGACAATACCTTACAATCAAGCGTTGTTCAGGAGGTATTAGCTGACTTTGGCAACTTTAAGCAGCAAGAAAACAAGAGTCTGGAACAAGCTTACGAGCGCTATATCAAAATGGTGTATGATCTAGAGAAATATGGTGAAACCCGAAGCCAACAGGAGATCAACATAAAATTCCTCTACAGCTTAAGGCCTGAATGGAGACCTATCATGCTGATGGTCAAATCATATGAAAACATCAATACCTACTCATTAGCCAGTCTCTACAATCTGGTCAAAGCCCATGAGCCTGATATTTGTGGAAGACGAAGTGAGAAACCTGCTGGTGCTAGTTTGTTGGCTCTTGTGTCAAAGACTAAAGATGAAGAAGAAAATGATGAACCAGATGGTTACATGGAAGGTGAAAACGGTGAGACAATTGCACTTTATGCAGCAAACAATCGAAGATTCAAGAAACCTTTTGTCAACAAACCTAATCCAACAAAAACTTACAAAAACTTTTCCTATACTCCGAAGCCTAAACCTGAGGTCTTCACACCAAAGGAAGATGGAGCCAAATCATCCACTCCGAAGCCAGTCGAACTCAAGACTTCGGAGTTTGCCAAAGATAAATCAGAAGGGAAGAAAGTTTCTGATGACTCAAACTTTGATTGCCACTACTGTCATAGAAAGAACCATTTTGCTAAGTACTGTATGTTGAAGAAGCACAATGAAATACAATCAAAAGTGAAGGATGAGGCCTATTATGCCAGGAAAATGGAAGAGGTGAGAGAGAAGACTAAGGACTTAGCCTTAATGGCCTGTGATATTCACCTAGGAACATATCAAGTATGGTCTTCGGACTCGGAGGATGAGGAAGTGAGAAAGCCATCTCATAGTGCCTTCTTAGCCTATGATGTTGATAAGAGCTTTCTAGATGATACTTCGGAAAAGGTTATTGGTAAAGATATTTTGGATGCTGAGGTGGTTTCCGAGGATCTTGGATGGGAAGGTGTTGGTGATCTTGGTCTGGATGACTTCAGAATGAAGAAGGTGATTGAAGAAGATGCCCTGAAGGTGGTATATGATGACTCTTCATATGACGATGAAGAACTATGCTTCATGGCAAAGGACTCTCGTCTAACCATCCCGGAACAGGTATTAAAACTTCTCTTATCCTTTAAAATTTCAGAATCCAAATTTACACCCATGATAAATGAAATAACCCATGATTGTTCTGTGATGCATAAAATGCTTGTCGATGCCAAAAATAGGGAGAATTTGAATGAGCATGAGATTCTCAACCTGAGGGGGATAGTGGAAAGTACGAGGCTAGCCCTAGAGAAGACCAATTTAAGAATCTCTCTATTAGAAGAAACTAGAGAAAAACTTTTAAATAACAATGATGTACTTTTGAGACAGCGAAACATATTTTGTGAAACTGCTAGACGACTGTATGCTCACATTACCCGTATTTATCCTTCTACTGATGTTTGCAATGTGCAACATAGAAAACTATTACCCTTTATTGAATTCAAACTTAAGAATGTTGATAGTGTTACGTGTGAATGTGAATCCATAGTCTCAGGGTCCGAAGTGACTAACCCTTCGTACAAACATGGTTTAATCTCTGTTGAAAAACACTTAACTGCTGAAAATTTGTTAACACCGCTGCCTCAAGAGATTCCAATCTTGAAACAGCACATACCTCAATGTGAAAACAAATCTGATGTTGTAGTAGAAACTTTGTATGAAAATGATTCTGAATCTGATTCGGATATGGAGGAAGTTGACTGTTCATCCCTGTCCTTGCATAAATCATCCTCCACATCTGCATCACCATCCGAAGACATCTCACAATTGTCTTCGGAGGATAAAGGCAAGACTAAAATTGATTGTGAAAAAGAAAATACAGACAACTTGGAAATTGTTAAAACTAAGACTCAGATTTCTGATGAATGTGAATCCTATGAAGATTATCTCAAAAACACTTCCAAAAGACTAGTCCATGTTGCTTGTGTTTATCCTAAGGTTTCTTATTTCAAAAACTCTATCTTTGTGAAACATGGTGGTATGCTTGTGATTGATAATGATTTACAAAAGATGGTTGATAAGGATAACTCCACAGTCACTGAGGAAGGATTATTCTCATCATCTAAAATGTTTGAAAATCAAGTAAACGAAAACATGGAAGTAAAAATCAACATAAGAAAGCAGGATTTGTATGGTCACAACATTTACAACCGTTTATGTTATGAAAAGGAGAAAATCCCAAAGAATTTGACAAATCTTTTGAATACTAAAAATGACAATCATGTTTATACTAACCGAAACTACAAACAAATTCAAGTTATGGAAAAACCCATAACTCCGAATATGGATGATTTTCAGTTAATAGAATCAAAAGAAAGTGTACCACATGCTAAATCTGATGAAAATGAGACATCAAAAATTAAATCTGAGATCTCTTATCCCTCAATGCAGTTCCCAAATTTTAAGGATAAGAACAAAACACAAATCACTCCGAAGCCTGTGGTACACAACATCAAAATTTTGCAAAAACCTCAATTTCAAAATCATGCACCAACATCCAAAACAAACACTACTGTTGCAATCTCGAAACCAACAGTGAAGATTTTAAAATCAAAACAAACCCAAAATCTTGTCAAAAGGAAAACACCCTTTGAAGTTTCAATACCAACAAAAGCAATCACTTCAACTTCTGGAACAAAACCCACCGATTCAAATGTATCAGAAGTCAAAAATCAATTTTCCAAACCAATATTTGTCCCAACAAAACCCAATTTTCCAAATCCCAAAATTCAAAACCCAACGAAGAAAACTTTTTCAAAATATTACAACTCTATAGACACATTCCATCATTGGCTAGACAAAAACTTGGATTTGTTTAAAGATAAAAATCTTTCACTAAACGATTTCAAGTTGGAATATGAAGAGTACCTTTGTGCCTCTACGTCATGTAGTCCAACATCAAAGAAATCAACAAATGAAATCACAAAACAAAATTGGAAAAGAAATGATTTGAAAGAAAATCTTACTGTTAAAACCAAGTCTTCAAAATCATCATCTTCTAAAGTAACAACAACAGCTTCAAAGTCAAGATTAACCAAACAAATATGGGTTCCGAAGTCTTGCACTTTGTCAGTCACTTCAGACTCATCTGTTTTGACAAAAAGCCTTTTATAATCTTGTTTAAACTCTTTGGAATCATGTTCATCACATGAGGCTTTGGAGAATTTAATAAACTTATATGCAAATGAAATTACCGAAGAGGCTGTAGAAAAGTAGATTCAAGAATCCTTCGCTTACCTAGAGGACCCAAGATTGATTGGGTACCAACTCCTTCTTGATTAATTGCAGATAATGTCTACTGAGCGGTATGATGCTAAATGGTATATGGATAGTGGCTGCTCAAGACACATGACAGGAAAAAGGGAATATCTAAGGGACTACAGAACACTGGATGATGCGGGAAATGTTCGGTATGGCAACAATGAGACATGTCCTATTCGAGGTTATGGAAAAATCACAAATGGTCAATTTACAATTAACAGGGTGGCATTTGTGGAAGGTTTAAATCACAATCTGGTTAGCATTTCTCAGTTAGTTGTGGGAACTGGAAATGAAGTCACATTCAATCATCAAGGAAGCATAATTGCAAAAATGGATACAAAAGAAAGTTTTGTTAAAATCTGAAAGGAAGGGATCAATGTTTCCCTTGAATCTGAAGCCAGTGACTGGTGGGCAATCTCTTTGTCTTCTTTCCAAAGCCAACTCTGATGTCAGCTGGTTGTGGCACCGAAGACTTGCTCACTTGATCTTCAAAATTTAAACAAACTTGTGGCTATTGATTTGGTTCGTGGTATGCCTGCTTTAAAATTCGATAATAATTCACTTTGCTCTGCGTGTGAACATGGGAAGCAGACAAAGCAAAGGCATCCAACAGTGATTAACCCAAAAATCACCGAACCTCTTACATTTCTCTACATGGATCTTTGGACCATCCGCAGTGGAGTCGATAGGAAAGAAAAAGTATATTTTGGTGATTGTTGATGACTATTCAAGGTTTACATGGGTCTTATTATTAAGAAACAAGTCAGACGCTGTTGAAGAAATCATCAATTTCATCAGGAAGATGGAAGTAATGCTCAACATGAAAGTCCGAACTGTACACAATGACAACGGTTCGGAGTTCAAGAATCAAACTCTTGATGGATTCTTGAAAACAAAGGGGATCAATCACAATTTCTCAGCACCCTATACTCCTCAACAAAATGGTGTTGCAGAAAGAAGAAATCGATCCTTATGTGAAGCAGCTAGAACAATGCTTAATTTTGCAAATCTACCCATGTACTTCTGGGCTGAAGCAATTTCTACAGCTTGTTTCACTCAAAATAGATCCTATATCCACAAGAGGTTTCATATTACACCTTACGAAGTACTCAACCGAAGGAAAGCAAATGTCATGTTTCTTCACATCTTTGGTTGTAGGTGTTTTATCTTGAATTTGAAAGATCATCGAACAAAATTTAATGATAAATTTGAAGATGGGATTTTTCTTGGTTACTCACAAGACTCAAAAGCCTATAGAGTCATGAACAAGAGAACTCGCAGAATTGAAGAAATCTTCAATCTCTCATTTGATGACTACTATATCAAGAAGTCACAACATCCTTTTCCAATGTCCTCGATCTTTCCAAAACCAGATGTTGATGCATCACCAATCACGTCCTTCGACACAGACTTTAATCTTCTCTTTGATCCACCTGTACAAGCCTTGGACTCCGAAGCTAGAGCACCAGATAATCAAGTGTCTGAACTGTCTAAGCTTACAGATGGACCCGAAGAGTCAACTCTAAGTAGTGTCCACAGACCCTCTTCGGTTGAGAGTGAAACTTAAATGGATCCACAGGGAAATCTGGGTTCGAGGGGGAGCAAAGCGATTCAAATCTTAATAATCATTCACATGAAGTATCACACATCATGTCCCTCTATCCACAAGTCAAAGGAGAGCCAGAAGCAAATGTCGAGGAGGAGCCAGAAGTAGCAACTCCTAACTCTTCGGATCATGAAGGAACAATCTCTTCACCAGCTAGTGTCGAGGGGGAGCAATTACTAAACTCTTCTATTCACTCTTCAAATTTAAACACTCCACAAACAAATGTCACAAATTCAAGTAATCACTTAATAATGGATGATTTCCCTTCCACTTCGGGTTATCCTTTAGATATTGAGGAAATTGATTCTGAAGGACCTCCTGAATTTACTCCAAATTATCCTCCTTTGGAAAAGTGGACCAGAAATCATCCTTCATCACTTGTCATCGGTAATGTTCATGATAAAGTATTGACTAGTGCACAACTCCACCAAAAACAATTTGATTTAAACAAAACTTCGGAGTTGTGCATGTTCAATGTTTTTATTTCAAAGATAGAACCAAAGAATGTTAAAGATGCATTTGATCACCCTGACTGGATTGAAGCAATGCAGTTGGAATTAGAGGAATTTGAAAGAAACAAAGTTTGGATGTTAATTCCAAAACCTGCTAATGCTTCCATCGTTCGTCTCAAATGGGTGTATAGAAATAATCTTGACACCGAAGGCAATATGGTTCGGAACAAAGCAAGGCTGGTTGTCAAAGGTTATTGTCAACAGGAAGGGATTGACTACGAAGAGACATTTGCTTCTGTTGCTAGACTCGAATCAGTTCGGATATTTTTAGCATATGCTGCACATAAAAACTTTGATGTCTATCAAATGGATGTCAAATGTGCCTTTTTGAATGGTGATCTCGAGGAAACCGTCTTTGTTGAACAACCACCTGGTTTTGAAAGTAAAGAACATCCAAACCATTGCTATGTGTTAGACAAAGCCATCTATGGTTTAAAACAAGCTCCAAGGGCTTGGTATGAGACCTTGACAAAAATTTTAAAAGAATCAAGCTTTAAACAAGGTTCAGTGGATCCCATACTTTTCAGAAAGAAGGTTGGATCTCATTTGATGGTAGTCCAAATCTATGTGGATGATATAATCTTCAGATCCACTGACCCCAATTTGTCAAAAGATTTTGAAAAACTAATGAAAAGCACATTCCAAATGAGTATGATGGGAAAGATTAACTTCTTTCTTGGATTACAAATAAACCAATCCAAGGAGGGGATATTCATAAATCAACAAAAGTACACGAAGAGTTTGCTTGAACGCTTCGGAATGACTAACTGCTCAAATGCAAAAGTTCCTTTGCCTACAGGTACAAGGTTGAATCCTTCATTGGACAAACCAAAGACAGACATACAGCAATACCGAAGCATGATTGGATCACTGCCAGTCGTCTTGATCTCACAGCCAGTCGTCTTGATATCATGTTTGCAGTCTGCAATTGTGCAAGATATCAGGCTGACCCAAGAGAACCTCATCTTGCTGCAGTTAAGACAATCTTTCGATATCTTCATGGCACTATTACTTATGGTCTGTGGTACCCGGCAAACTCTGGCTTTTACATACAAGCTTATTCAGACTCCGATCTTGGTGGATGCTCTATTGATCGCAAAAGCACTTCCGGGGGCTGTCAATTCTTAGATGGAAAGCTGATTAGCTAGCAATCCAAGAAGCAAACTTGTGTCTCTATCTCCACAGCAGAAGCAGAGTATGTAGCAGCCGCAGCATGTACTTCACAAATCATTTGGATCCAAAGCCAACTGAAAGATTATGCCATCAACATGAGAAAAATTCCGTTATTTTGTGACTCTCGAAGTGCAATTCGTATATGCCACAATCCAATTCAACATTCCAAGACGAAGCACATAGCTCTTCGCTATCACTTTAGCAAAATTCATGTTGAGGAGGGGAATATTGAGGTGCACTTTGTTCACACTACAGAACAATTGGCAGATATCTTCACAAAGGCTCTGAATGAAGAAGCATTCACAAGAATAGTTCGTGGACTTGGAATGATAGATGGATCCACTCTTCATTGAATCACAGATTTGCTCACTCTTACTCTTTTCTTTAGTTCAATAATTTGCAAAATCACAAAACTCTGCAGCTCTCCGAAGTAAAATATCACTTTGGAACTCTGCGGAATAAATCAAGAAAAGTCACTTCAAACAACACCGCAGCGTTCCGAAGTAAAATATCACTTCGCACCTCTGCGGAACAAACTTTTTGTCTATACAAACTCTTAAAATTGAAAAATTAAACTAAACATATTTTGACTTCGTTTCTAAAGAACAAAAATAAAAAGTCTCTAAGTCAAAGAAAATTCAAAAACAAGAAAAATCAAGTTCTTGAGAAATCACACCATGTCATGAGAAAATTTTGATGCAAAATGACAAAGTTTAACCTTTCATTCGTGAATTAATCAAGTAAAGGACAAAACTTTGATTTTAAATTCTGAAAATCATACCTTATTGCACTAAAAGGTATTTGGGAATCGACTTGAAACATTGGTAAGAAAACAGACTTCGAAGTGAGGTTAAGGCTATTTTACATTTGAAGCCTTGTTTGATTCCTATATCCTTAGCATAATGTCTATTTCTAACCACCCTTTGGAACTTGACTCGCTTCAACTCCAAATTAATCATGTAGCCTAAAACTGCACAGGATAACTCAAGTGCTCTGAAGTCTTCTTCAAAGATAATACCAACATTGTTTGAATAAGCAATTTAACCTATTTTCATTAATGGTACAAAATTGAACTACATGAAGATTTTCACACTCAAGGATTGTTTAAAACAAAATCAAAAAGCACCAAAGAAAGAAACCAGATGGTGAAAATTTTGTATCTTTGGATAAGTAAATTCAAAATAGAAAAGATAAAAAGAGAAAAATTGAAAATCATCAAAAAGATAAACAGAAAATAATAAACAAATTGTCAAAAGAATCAAAGACAAAAAGATAAACAAGGGAATGCAAAAGAAAGAAAAATCAGCATTCAAAGGCCTATTCTTCTGTTTTAAATAACAATACAAGGAACTCCTATGACATAGTTGAGTACTCTGTAGAGAATATGAACATTTCAAGTAGTCTATCTTAAATGATAAAGTTGGAGTGGTGTACGAAGCTCAAAGGCTTGTCATCAGAGTCTAGTATCCAAACACTTCAATTGATGAAAGGGAATATATTTTTCAAAAAGAATCTTCAAAGACAATCCAAATTCTTTAAACACTTCTGATGTTCAAAACCAAGAATGAAAATTTCTTTAAATTTTAAATGCAAAGGATGTTATCATTGTTCTGTATGAAAAATTTGAAGCACATAAGTAGAAATCAAAACATACTCTCAAATGCGAAATCAAGTTGTGATGGGGTGATTAGACTTATACATCCATGACTGATATAGAATCAAACAATCTTCGAAATGGAAAATGGACTTCCAACATGATTCAAATGAGTCTGAACATTAATTTGTCAAATCTTCTTTTCATAATATTCCAGGATGTTAGGGATACGTGTCATGTTTGCATCACTCAAAAGGAAAACCAAAGATTCAAAGAAAAACAAAATGAAAATAAACCACTTCGGAGTTAAACATAACTCCATGCCTTCACTCCGAAGTGCATCTACAACGATCATAAATTTATCATAAATCCGAAGTCAATTTATTGTTAAAATGATTTCCACATTTATGATATCACTCAGAGACAAACATTCCTTAGAAATATTTGACCGTTTGTTCAAATACAGCTGTCAATGAAATATTAAAGGAAAATCTAAACAATAAAGAGATAATAAAAAGGGCGGTTCAACTTTTGAATCATTGCAACTGACAGCCGTACGTTTCTCCTTTTTGTAGGGATAGTGGGACGAGCAGTTGCTGAGGTGTCTGGTTCTTAATGGACCATTACAATCGTGCATTAAATGGCCTAGGGACCACGAACACTATATAAACCTCTCACCGCTTCTGTTATACTCTTTACGCGAACAAAACTTTGGATCCCTCTCTCTCTCTGCAAACTTACTCTCAAAGAAATCCTAAAGTCCTTCATCTTCTTCCTTGCTTCAACAATGGCCGCTGAAGCTTCATTTCAAACCACTGAAGCTTTGTCAATCCCAAACCTCAAGAGCCAATCATCCAACATAGTTCTTCGCAATGATCTGTCTCTTTACCCTAAACCAATCGATGCATTGGTGGAATGCATGAAAAGATCCGTTCTAGGCTATGCTTTTACCTGTACTCCTTCAGTTCCTGCAACTCTGGTTCATAGGGCACACTATACATCAAATGCCCTGTTCGATTCCAATAACCAAGTCAAATCCGTATTCTATGAGACTGTTGATTCAAAGGGGAAAACTAAAAAGGTACAACTAACCAAGGAGAAATTCGCTGAAGCTCTCCGTCTTCCAATATACAACTCAAAAGAAATGGTGGTCCCATCTGTTGACCAACTGGTTGGCATGTTCAACGAAATGGGGTATGAACCTCTGCTTGAAAGGATCAGCACCTTCAAGAAAGATCAACTCCCTGACCTTTGGAGGTACTTCTTTAGCATCTTCCTTAGGTGTCTCTCTGGTAGAACCTCAAGTTTGGACTCAGCAAGTGTCACCTTCCAAGGCCTTCTTTACGGAATCTACTATGATGTTAAAGTAGATTTCGCATTGATTCTTTGGACCGATTTCTGCTCCCACATAAATCATAGCATGAAGGGGACAGAAATCGCAAACGCAAGATTCTGGGCGATTGTTGTCCATGCCCACTACCAGCAAGCAGGGTATGTTCTTGATCCCTCACTTGGTGAAATGAAATTCACTCCTACGCAATTCCCATTCTAGACAACGAACCTGTAGCCTTCTGTGCTCAAATTCCACATGTCATGCTCTCCAAAGTGCCTATGGAGTACAATGAGGTAAATGCTTATCGTAACACTCTTGCTATTCCTTATCCCACTCGTGACTTAAGTCAAGCAGAACCAGTTAGAGAACAACCAAAAGGGAAAGGGAAGAAGAAGATCACTGGCGGACCAAGTGTTCCGAAGAAGGATGATAAGAAAAGAAAGGCTTCGGTGAAAACCACTCCGAAGAGGAAACAACCAAAGAGGTAGAGGGAACTGGTCACTGTGGAAGAGTCTTCGGACTCAGAACGGACTCCAGCCACAGTTCATGAAGAAGAACAAGAAGAAGAACAATTTATTAATCAACCTCCTTCACCTACACCGACAACCAGACCACTCTCTCCACCACAAACCACTATTCCCCCATCTCCACCTAAAACAACCCGACCACCATCACCACCACCACCCACAACAGCTCAACAAACCACCAATTCTCATACTACATCATCTGATGTACCACCACCACCTCCACCTACAACAGCTCCTCAAACATCTACCATTTCTTCCTCTGGATTTGATTTCTCATTACCAGAGTTTGATTTGCCTCCATCACCCTCAAGACAAAACCCCACTTCGGCAGCCTTCTTTGAGGCTTTTTATTTGGCCCCTTTGGTTACTAAAGGAGTCTCAGATGAAGACCTGCCAGACGAAGGCTTTGTACTAATGAAACAGTACAAAGTCCTCAACTCTAAACTCGATACTCTGATTCAAGCACAAACTGGCTTCGATCCCACCAAACCAACCTTGGGTGACATCACAGAAGAGATAGAATCTTTGGAAGTTACAATGTCCAAAGAAATAAAGGACTCTATACAGAAACTCAAGAAGAATCTCATGGATCGACAAAATATGATCCAATCATCTTTTGAACAAAAACTTGAATCACCTGTAACTGTAACTGGTGTTGACAAGAAAATCGAAGCCCTTGCCGAAAAAATTGAAAATCACATTCCGAAGTCATGCAAACTCTACAAGGACTTTGAAGTGAAACTCATAAAAGTACCGAGTTTGAAAAACAACTCGATGAGGCTAGAGCGAAGATTGAAGAGCTCACAGCCGCCCAAGCCGCTTCGGACATTTCTAAGTTTATAGAGAAACAGCAAAGAACAAATGCAGTTCTTACCCAAGACTTGACTGCTAAGTTGAGAACTGCATTACAGCCCTTGATAAACTTTGCAGATAGAATGTATAGGCCACAAGGCAGGCCAGCAACTGCTCAGCATACGGGCCATGCTTCACAAGGGGGAGAAAGGCCTAGATTAACCTCAGCAGGTCCTTCATTTTCAACCATCACAACGACAACCATGGGAGCTAGTGGATCAGCTAGAGCAGGAAGCTCAACAGACAGATCACTAGAAAGCATAATTGCTCCACACATGGAGGAAGTCTACAAAGCCAGACTGGCTGACTACAACCTGATGATCAAAATGAATGAATTCGCACGTGATGATGGGGAACGGACCATAGAGGCAATCAAACTCTTTGGATTTCAAGATCCGAATGTACTCAACAGGCTACTTCTTCGGAGTTTTGCGACAACTGACTCCGAAGACATTCAGCTTGACATTCCTTTTAATCCAAAGACTTTCACTTTTCTCCAATTTGTTCAAACAGTATCAAACGAACAGAGAGCAACCTTCTGGAACAACAAAATCAACTTCCATGCCAAATATATAATACCAAACGAACAGAGAGCAACCTTTTGTAACACCCGGCTTTTAAAACAAAAACACCCCTGAAATTTTTTTCATTTAAATCCAAGGTTTTAATACATAAAACCATAACAGAGGGGTATATTTTAATAAAAACGGGTACAAGTGTATCAAGGAGAATATATAATACCAATATCTCCTTTGAAGCCGGGCTGCTACAGACAGCATCTACAAGTCCACTTCTTGAGTCACGGACTTTATCCTTACCCTTATCAGGGTTATGCTAACCTGCAGGGACATTTAACAAACGGTATGAGCTACAAAGCTCAGTGAGTAATCATATCTGCAAATAATGTGTACAATAAATACAATCATATAACTGTCTGGATATCGATTCCATGCTTCTAGCCTTACTGGCTAACCGTATGTATCTCAGGATTTCACATCCTACTGTGTATCCTTACCTGCCGAATCATGATGTCATGTGATTTTCAAATCACAAGGGGCCGCACCATCTATTAACATTTTCGTTCACGATCAATTATGGCTCACGGGTTAGCTCGCTGTTGCCACGACTCACGGGTTAGCCCGCTGTTGCCTAGACTCACGGGTTAGCCCGCTGTTGTCTATATAAGTTTGGCTTATCAAAATAAACCATGGCTCACGGGTTAGCCCGCTGTTGCCTAGACTCACGGCTCCGTTCTTGTCATCGCAATGACTCACGGCTTATCCGGTCTTGTCTATATATAAGTTTGACTCACAGCTCCGTTCTTGTCTATTAAAGACTCACGGCTTATCTGGTATTGTCGTACCATTAATATCGACTGACTCACAGCTCCGTTCTTGTCTATAATAGACTCACGGCTTATCTGATATTGTCATGTCAATATTGTTGACTCACAGCTCCGTTCTTGTCTTTATCAGACTCACGGCTTATCTGGTATTGTCATGTCATAGTGTATATATATATGTATTGACTCACAGCTCCGTTCTTGTCATCGCAATGACTCACGGCTTATCTGGTCTTGTCTTTTACATATATTTTACACTTGTCGTTTTCGTCCCTCGAAGCCGTTTCAACCTCTAACAATTTAATCATCATATATCATATATGATATCAGTGAGATTACTCACCTGGATACTAGCTGCATTTAATTCCCGGTTGTTTCTTGCCTTTGAGTGCACCACAACCATTTTGTCCCACACCTATATAATCATTTATATACCAAATGATAATAGGTTAATAGTCATTCCAATTAACTCTAATACAATAGAGTTCAATACAATATCATTATAAACAATGCCTAGTTAATAAACTTTCCGTTTACTAACTTTTTGTGAATTTTACTATTCACCGAGGCATTCGAGTCGATCTACAGTGCCCCCGAGGGGTCGAAAACTCAATTTAATAATTTTCCCAAACTTTTCAGACCATAACGAGCCTATGGTCCAAATTTGAGCTAAAACGGACAAGCCAAACGAAAGTTAGCGATTCTGAAGTCCCCTGTCAGGAGGCGCACCGCGCCAGGGGCTGGGCGCACTGTGCCTGGGCGCACCCCGCCCTGGCTTGGGCGCACCGCGCCTAGCGCCTGCGCAGGTCTCCTGTCCAGCCGCGATTTATGCACTGTAGCAAGCAGTTTTGGCCCATTAAGTCCTTAATCGATTGGGGTTTGTTTCTAGGCTAAAACCTTATACTTTAACAAGGTTTTCAACCATTGAAAACAACTAAATCAATCAAAATGAAGAATTAGGGTTCTTAGTCCCAAAACCCCAAAACTTCAAATTCATCACTAATAGCAATCTACTTCCATTTTCTTTAGTTAAGTCCTTATTAGCATGACTTAATGGAAGTATTACATCAATTTAAACACATAATCATAACTGAAATGTACAAATTTCAGTTTCTATAAAACCAAACCAAGAACACTTCTAGAACTTGGTTAAAATCAAGTTTACTAACCTTTCAAGCCTAGGAATCATCAATTCCAATCCATAGTTCTAATTCCTTGCTTCAATTCCATGATTTCCTGCAGAAATCGCACCCTCCAAGCTCCTCCCGTTGCTGCACATTTGGCTAGTCAAAGAGAGAGTCAACTCTCTTATATTTATACTTCATATTTTTACATTTTTGGTCCTAAAGTTCATTTTCTTGAACTTTGACCACAAAATCAAGTTTTATTACAATAAAACTTTCATTTCTTACATTTTTGCCACAACCAACAATATTTTTCATAATTGGTCATTCACATGGTCAAATGACCAAACTACCCTTTTATGGTAAAATGACCAATTTACCCTTTTTTCTAGTATTAACTTTCTAATACTTAGAATACCATGTTAAATCATAAATACACTATGATTAACATTTTAATACTTAACAAAAGTGTCGTGGTGTTACAAATTCTCCCCTCCTTCAAAAGATTTCGTCCCCGAAATCATACAAGGAGTTGACGATATGTCTCCCTCGATTAGCTTTCGGTCTTCCGCATCATGTCGGAATCTCAATGGTATTGCCTAAGCACTTAACCATACAAGTCTTCTTATCTTGTGGTTATATCACCACTCGCATATCATTCCTCCGGTTGTCCCGGGTACCTTATCTACTTATCTATCCTCATTTCAACACGAGGGATGCGTTGGAATTCATCATTCTATGTCCTCCAGAAATGAGGTCCATAGAAAACTTTATAAACTTCTTGAAGTTCATCCAGCAATTTAGATCCTTATATCGAAATTCTTACTCTTGGGAAACTATGAAAAAAATTCCAATAAACAAAGGGTTTAACTTTCCCTTCGTCCCAAACAGATTTTAACCGTTCCAAAAGATTACTGTCATACAACCATATTCCTTTACTTGGAATTTCCAAGGTTTATATTCAGTGATCCACATACCACTTTTACAAATTCGTAACCATTCTTCAATTTCATTCGTACTTATCAAGTACTCTATTCAGTTTGTGCAACAAATTAGGATCTAGCCAACGGCTTTACTACATCTTCAATCCAATAAATTGGTTGATAACACGGTATTCCATACCATACCTCATATGAGTCATCAAACTATTAGCATGTAAGCTGCTATTTCTTGCAAATTCTTTCAAAAATAAACGATCTTCTCATCTTCTACTAGAGTCTGCTGTGTATACTTACAAGCGTATCTTCTAAAGTCTGTATCATTACATCACTTTATTCATCAATAAACGGTACTTGCAGAGACTTTATTGCAAAGTCTATAACAATGTTGTCCCATTTCTTTTCTGGGACCAACAACGGGTCAATTCCTTCGCACGTTTCTAACGGTTTGACTTTACTTTGCGTACAAGTCAAATACTTTTCATGTGCCTTTCAATGTCTTTCTTCTGTCCCGGCCACCAACACATAGGTTTTATCGACCTATCCAGTCTGGTATTGCTCCGGGTATACTGCATATCTAATACAAAATACATCTTTTCAAGATGATTTTCATATTTCACTTGGCTTTGGAACTCACATACACAACCACCAAGGGTTTTCAATCGCCGTGAGTTTCTAACTAGCTTCTTTCAATAGCTAATCATTCATTCATTTATTCATTATTCACATATTCAGACGTGCACACATCTTTCTGTGCTACCCGAATCAACTCAGGTAATCAATTCGTCACACTCATGCATGTGGTTGTATCTTTCAAAAGATACTCTTTCTAATTCAAGGCATCTATAGCCACATCTGTCCTTTTCGAGATGGTACAGGATTTCATACCTGAAATCTCTAAGTAACCCATCTATCTTTGCTATTTCATATTCAACTGCTTTTTGATCAATTAAGCATTTCAAACTCTTATGATCCATATCAACAATAAGCTTTACACTATATAAATAGTGTCTCCAAAGCTTCAATACCCTTATCATAGTTGCTACTGCAACGTCATGCATCTACAGTCAAAGTTGGATACATTTCGATGATCCAATCTATCCGCTTAGCATCAATGCTAATGTCAGAGTCTCACACAAGGTTTATTCCAAACCTTTACAAGATGCCTGTGGTCTTTCTACCACTCAAACTTTTATACTTTTCTTAGTCAACCTTAGTCAACTGAACAGCAATCAAGGAGCAGTTTTCTACAACTCTCCTAAATCTACCCGCCAATCCAAGGAAATTACTAACTTCAGTCAAATTCCAAGCCGGTATCTGTTTTATCACATCAGTATTTCCACTGTATCTACTTTGTCATCTTTGGCATTATTAACATGCCCAAAGAATATACAACTTCTTTTAGCCAAATTTCATACTTGGAGAATCTTACAAACCACTTAACTTAGTGAATTAACTCCAATATCTGGTACAAATGTACCTCATTTTCAATCTGGTTTCGAGAATATCAGATTCTCATTAGTCAATGCACACATGCATCAACTTGTCTTTCTTCTTTTCAAACAATGTAGGGCTCCATACGATGACACATACGGTCATAAGAGACCCCAATTCAAAAATTTCTTCTATTCGTTTTCCAACTCTGTCATCTCTACAGATGCTAATCAATAAAGAGCCCATATATCAAAAACGGCTCCCAAAATCAGCTTTATCATAAACTCTTCTCGCCAATCTGGCAGAAATCTTGGAAGTTCTTTTCAACAGAAGCATCCGAGAATTTATTTAAAGTAGTACACTACTATCACTACTTTATTTAACTTGGCCAATACCACGTATGCCAATTATAACATCATTCTCTTACTAACTCTTTCCGAGTTTAAGCCAAGAAAAATAACCGGTATTCTCAACATCGGTCATTTACCATGGATTTCCATCCATTTCATTTCTGCTTTAAGAACCATAATGTTCTTGTTTCTACAATTCATGTTAGCATAAATCAGTGCTAACCAATTCATAAGCACAATTGCTTCAGATTCACTGGTAGTTATCGGCTTTAGATTCATAGGGAAAATGGTCCCGTAAATCCTAGGCAGATTACTTTCAATGTGTTCAATATCTAGAACATTCGTGCTATCTACTATAGCTTCTTCCAAAATTTCATCTAAAATCGTTGATGAAATATTCCAACAAGACATCAAGTCATCGATCCCAAGCATAGCTTCATCAATCAAATATAACATACACGAGTTATATTCAGACTTATTATATCGGAGATCATATCAGTCTCCTCACGAGCTTCTTCCCCACTCTGCTGGAATGCTCAAGGTACCACTGGTCCTTTTTAACCATTCATTTCTTCTTTCTTTCCTGGGTTCATCACCCGTTACTCCACATCTAGCATGTGAGTATTTCATAAGGAAGTGATCTATAGTTCCATGCTGGAACCACTTCCGTCCCATACAACAATTCGAGCAATATGCTCCCATTTTCTGCAAATTTCAGCATGTCAACGATAGAGTCTCAACTCTAAAATGTTCCAAGTGCTTTTCCTGCACTTCTTATACAAATCATCTTTTCGTTCTGGTCCCTTCCCTTTAAGGTTAGGCCTAATTCGTTTTAACTTCTTCTGAGAAGTCTACCAATATTTTCTGCTTTTCTTGTAGTCTCAACTACTTTTCTTCCACCCTTGAACATCAGTCAAGGTGAGCACCCGATTTCTTTTTCTGACCACAACAGCTACTACTGCTTGTCATGTGGATTTCTGCTTTTCGTCCCCTTTTTGTTCCTCATACAACAGAGTCTTGAGAAAGGGTTGATCCATTTCCTAGAGCTTTGCGCCATAAATGTCTCCCAAGGAGATTCACAGTTCATACTTCTTATGCGTCAGAAGTTAGCAACAGTTAGGTTATATATGTATAATAACAGCTATATACACCTAACTATGCATCATGTCTACTATCTCAGAGTTTAAGTCCAGGAATCTACTCTATAGACACCTAGTTCACTTAAACCACGGCTCTGATACCAACTTGTAACACCCGGCTTTTAAAACAAAAACACCCCTGAAATGTTTTTCATTTAAATCCAAGGTTTTAATACATAAAACCATAAGATAGGGGTATATTTTAATAAAAACGGGTACAAGTGTATCAAGGAGAATATATAATACCAATATCTCCTTTGAAGTCGGGCTGCTACAGACAGCATCTACAAGTCCACTTCTTGAGTCACGGACTTTATCCTTACCCTTATCAGGGTTATGCTAACCTGCAGGGACATTTAACAAACGGTATGAGCTACAAAGCTCAGTGAGTAATCATATCTGCAAATAATGTGTACAATAAATACAATCATATAACTGTCTGGATATCGATTCCAGGCTTCTAGCCTTACTGGCTAACCGTATGTATCTGAGGATTTCACATCCTACTGTGTATCCTTACCGGCCGAATCATGATGTCATGTGATTTTCAAATCACATCGGGTAATTGTACACTTTATCATACCCATTTTGTTATTTGCATACCAATCATATCCAGTCTGTACTGTTTCTGTCCCATCTTTCTTAGTCATACCTGACTATACTATATATCATGACTATATAAGTCATATCATTTGTCAAAGCTATACGAGCTGTACCAAAGCATTTCTAGCATATAAATCATAGCCCGCAGGCTGCACCAGTTTGGGTTCAACAACCCGGAATCATAGTCATCAGGCTGCACCACTTCTGTATAATCATATCATAGCCATATAGGCTGCACCAGTTGGATATAGCATCCAATCTCATAGCCACAAGGGGCCGCACCATCTATTAACATTTTCGTTCACGATCAATTATGGCTCACGGGTTAGCCCGCTGTTGCCACGACTCACGGGTTAGCCCGCTGTTGCTTAGACTCACGGGTTAGCCCGCTGTTGTCTATATAAGTTTGGCTCATCAAAATAAACAATGGCTCATGGGTTAGCCCGCTGTTGCCTAGACTCACGGCTCCGTTCTTGTCATCGCAATGACTCACGACTTATCCGGTCTTGTCTATATATAGGTTTGACTCACAGCTCCGTTCTTGTCTATTAAAGACTCACGGCTTATCTGGTATTGTCGTACCATTAATATCGACTGACTCACAGCTCCGTTCTTGTCTATAATAGACTCACGGCTTATCTGATATTGTCATGTCAATATTGTTGACTCACAGCTCCGTTCTTGTCTTTATCAGACTCACGGCTTATCTGGTATTGTCATGTCATAGTGTATATATATATGTATTGACTCACAGCTCCGTTCTTGTCATCGCAATGACTCACGGCTTATCTGGTCTTGTCTTTTACATATATTTTACACTTGTCGTTTTCGTCCCTCGAAGCCGTTTCAACCTCTAACAATTTAATCATCATATATCATATATGATATCAGTGAGATTACTCACCTGGATACTAGCTGCATTTAATTCCCGGTTGTTTCTTGCCTTTGAGTGCACCACAACCATTTTGTCCCACACCTATATAATCATTTATATACCAAATGATAATAGGTTAATAGCCATTCCAATTAACTCTAATACAATAGAGTTCAATACAATATCATTATAAACAATGCCTAGTTAATAAACTTTCCGTTTACTAACTTTTTGTGAATTTTACTATTCACCAAGGCATTCGAGTCGATCTACAGTGCCCCCGAGGGGTCGAAAACTCAATTTAATAATTTTCCCAAACTTTTCAGACCATAACGAGCCTATGGTCCAAATTTGAGCTAAAACGGACAAGCCAAACGAAAGTTAGCTATTCTGAAGTCCCCTGTCAGGAGGCACACCGCGCCAGGGGCTGGGCGCACTGTGCCTGGGCGCACCCCGCCCTGGCTTGGGTGCACCGCGCCTAGCGCCTGCGCAGGTCTCCTGTCCAGCCGCGATTTATGCACTGTAGCAAGCAGTTTTGGCCCATTAAGTCCTTAATCGATTGGGGTTTGTTTCTAGGCTAAAACCTTATACTTTAACAAGGTTTTCAACCATTGAAAACAACTAAATCAATCAAAATGAAGAATTAGGGTTCTTAGTCCCAAAACCCCAAAACTTCAAATTCATCACTAATAGCAATCTACTTCCATTTTCTTTAGTTAAGTCCTTATTAGCATGACTTAATGGAAGTATTACATCAATTTAAACACATAATCATAACTGAAATGTACAAATTTCAGTTTCTATAAAACCAAACCAAGAACACTTCTAGAACTTGGTTAAAATCAAGTTTACTAACCTTTCAAGCCTAGGAATCATCAATTCCAATCCATAGTTCTAATTCCTTGCTTCAATTCCATGATTTCCTGCAGAAATCGCACCCTCCAAGCTCCTCCCGTTGCTGCACATTTGGCTAGTCAAAGAGAGAGTCAACTCTCTTATATTTATACTTCATATTTTTACATTTTTGGTCCTAAAGTTCATTTTCTTGAACTTTGACCACAAAATCAAGTTTTATTACAATAAAACTTTCATTTCTTACATTTTTGCCACAACCAACAATATTTTTCATAATTGGTCATTCACATGGTCAAATGACCAAACTACCCTTTTATGGTAAAATGACCAATATACCCTTTTTTTCTAGTATTAACTTTCTAATACTTAGAATACCATGTTAAATCATAAATACACTATGATTAACATTTTAATACTTAACAAAAGTGTCGTGGTGTTACACAAATCCTCTCAATCAAGGAGACTGAAACTTATAAAGGCTTTATAAATTATGAATTTCATGTGCTCCGAGGGGCAAACAATGATGAGTCAAAGTTTACGATTGCCGACTTTCCAATAATGAATCCGATGGACTTTATTCAAATTCTTGAGATTCTGCGAAGTGGTGAAGCAGCCCAAGCTGGATTACTTGTGTTTGCAGTAAACAGCCACGTCATGGGCTTCCTAAACAATTACTTGATGAGGTTTGCCAAACACGACATTGAATTATGTTCCTACTACAAACAACCAATGAACACTCCTCCCATTGTAGTTCGGAATATAACCAGATTCAACAATGGAGAGATTATTGATGAACCTTATGGTGTAGTCTTCAAAGGACTTCGAAACGAAACTGAAGTCATGATCAAGTTCTTTCAAATAGACTATCTTGGCCTCCATCCCTCCTCTTTTATATCTGGTATGATCTCTCATGTTAATGCCTGCCCAGTAAACTCAGAAGAAAAGAAGAAAAAGTTCATGGATCACATGAATTGGTACTTGGCGATGAGGAAAACTTTAAAGAGGGCCTACAAGAGAAATTTCCATAAGTAGACTTCGGATGCACTTCACACAAAGGGGGAGATTGTTGAGTATATTTGTGCTGAAGTGCTGACGTATCCGAAGTCCTCATCAGAAGACCTTTTGAAGAAAAACCCCGAAGTAATAAACAAACAGGAAACCCCGAAGTCTGAAGTATCCGAAGGGTATCACCTAGAGGATCCGAAGACTTCCAGCTGTCAAACCAATGTGCACGCGTGGTTGCAGACTACGTGGTGCATAATCCTGTCTTTCTATTGGATAGTACATCTGATAGAATCTTTTCTGAAAAAGTAATTGTACTATGCGTATCACTGATTAAGTATAAATATCAGTGATACCATACCATGTTAGAATGCAAGATTGTGAGATCATAACTTCCATAGCAAAAACTACATTGTAAAACCCAAGTTATCAATCAAGCATTCGGCATATGTTATCCATTTCATCTTGTTCACTTATTTGTGTTACAATGCTTGTGTGTGATTGTTAAATCCTTATATTGTTGTTAGAATCATAGTCATTATTTAACTCAAAATCAATTTCAATATTCAACATATCGTGAAGCTATGGATGCTAATTTTGACATATTAAAATGGTGGGGCATTAATATATGTTGATATCCCGTCCTTGCTAAGATGGCCCTAGATATGCTTGTTATTCCAGTTTCTACGGTTGCCTCTAAGTCGGCTTTTAGCATCAGAGGACGGGTGCTTGATTGCTTCCGAACATCTTTAACTTCAAGAATGGTGGAAGCATTAGTTTGTACACAAGATTGGGTCGAGATTCTCATGATCCTATAAATGTTGATGACATATTACTTGAAATAAATAAACTAGAAGAAGAAGGTTAGTCTTAAATTCACATAGTATATTTGTAACTGTGTCTAACCATATTTATATTGCTATGTTCCATTTTTATTTTTATTCACAGGTTTGAAAGACTTGACCGGGGAGCAACCTACTGTAAGACCCGTTCCGCCGAGGCGCGGCCCGGACGGATCCGCGGCGCGGCTTGGGAGGATTATGGATTCGCGCATGATTTGTACGCGCGGCGCGGCTTGGGAGAATCCGCGGCGCGGTGCGCCGCAGTTATGAAAAACCCTAATTCGGATTTAAACGCCTATATAAAGGGACCCAGCCCTAGGGTTCGTATTTTTGGAGGTTTTCTGGAGTAGAGGCGACTAGTTTCGGCAGAGGCTTCTTGACTTCGAGGCTTTGAAGGTTTTGGGAGATTAGAAGAAGGAGATGCGACGTGAAGGAAGGTTTGTATCGGGTTGTGTGCATCCCTCCGTGTTCAGAAGCAAGGTAAGAGGATCTACCTTTTCTGATTTACCATTTCATCTCGTCATGTAGTGTTATTCTTTGGATAGTGATATTAGATGGCTTGTAATACTTAGGGTTTCAGACCATGCACATGCATGGACTTGCATGTCCATAAGAAAGTGACATTAGGGTAGTTTCTGATCCCAGGAAGGGTGTCGAGTGGAACCCTAACCGATGTCTGTTCTGGTGAAGGGTTAACAGGGGTTTCAGACTGTTACAGTCCGCGGCGCGGAGTGCTTATGTCAGCGACGCGGATTCGAGTACACCCCGTATGTTGTGTATTTGGGATTTTGGTGGCAAATGTTGGGTCTAACCTTTATGCCAATCTATAGGAGTTCGGTCAATGATTAATATGTTGTGTATTTGGGATTTAGGTGATCGGATGAGCCTCGTTTGGGATATTAGCAATTATCCAGACGGTTGTGATTCAGGTGAGTATCCTCACCTTACTATATAATGTTGCATGATTAGGCATCTTGGATGTTATTTACAGCTATATGATTTGCTCTATATCTGTGGTTATTTGTTGTTGGGCTCAGTACTGATGCGTGTCCTCTCGTAGCTGTTGTATGGCGAGTTGGACTATTGCCTTGTCCCATAGCTGTTGTATGATGGGCTGGGCCATAACCGGAAACCCATAGCTGTTGTATGATGGGTAGAACCTTCCCGTGTCCATAGCTGTTGTATGATGGACGCCCGTAGCTGTTGTATGGCGGGTAGGGTCGGGTCGTTCTCGAGGACGGGTTGTTTAATGTGTGGGCATGTATGGTAATTTATGGACTCACTAAGCTTTAAGCTTACCCGTTGATTTTAAAACATATCAGGTACTTCAGTTGATAAAGGGGTGAGCTCGGCGTGACGGCGGTGCATCGCACATTAATGAATTGCAGTTGTATTATTAAATGAGATTTTTATAATTATGGGACGTATACACTCTGGTAATAGTTTTGATGAACACCTTTTAAGCATGTTAATGAATTGCCTTGGTTTGAGGGATTTGGATGAACTATATTGGGAATCCAAACTCAAACTTAGGACTAAGAGCTTTTCGTTAAAGAAATGATGTTTTCTCTATAAAAGTTTTAAGTAGTTGGGTTGAATATCATGTGGAAGATTCCCTTGCATGTTCATGTTTGATTGTTGCTTGGGAATTGGAAACATGGTACGCACACCTGACTCATGATTTTAACGAATAAAAGGGTTTTAGAAAGAATGAGATGAGATGTGAACCGTCAACCGAGCTCAAGTAAGTTATGTGATTCCCAATTACCCATGCCAAGTTTGTGCTATGGGATGATATGTGTTATGCTAAAAAGTAGGCATAGAACCTAGTCAGGAAATGCATGCTAGAAATGCTTGGATTAGGATGCCTTCTGCCTGTTGTTATTTGTGCTGCTTTAGAATCTATGCTAACACTATTAGGTTGCTTAGGGAATGCTATTAGGTTATATACAATTAGGATAAGATAGCCTAAGAATTCTTGGTCTAGCCTTACTGGTTGTTCCTTGTTTGGTTGTGACTTTGGGGTAGGATCATTTATTTTAACGTCTATCTTATTCTTGATTGTGTACGACCGTGTGTCCGCGAGGCAACCCGATGGTGTTAGCAGAAGTTCTTTTAGGCACGGGTGGGGTGTGAGATCCTAGGTAGTCTAGGATGAGTGTTAGGCACTTGGGTGCGAGACGGTATGAATACCGATGTCGAATAGATGAGTGAGTGGTGAATTAGAGCATTGGGGGACGAATTCTGGAACAAGTACGAATATGTGTAGAAGGTAGTATTGGGCCCGTACTACCGAAAGCATAGGATTCATACTTGACTCAGGAAGAGTTACCCAAAATTCTAAGGAACCGGGTGGGGTAGAGAATCAGGTATGATTCGCATTATGGATCAGTGGCGAAAAAGAAGTACGCGTCTTCATCGTGGCAATGTTCGGTAATGAAGAGTGGATTGGGAGTAGTTTCGGGTGTAACTGATTGAGGTAGATCGTGATGGATCATAGGTGCAGAAATTTATCGCAGTTGAGGTATCAACGAGGGTTATGATTGATAGCAATGGGTTAGGCGATGCATCCGGGTTGTTAGCCGATGCATCTGGGTTTTGCATGTCGATGTTTCGAAGGTCTATGGTTATGAGTCCCGATACACCTTATTCATGTTTAATGGACTAACGGCATGGTATGAGGATTGGATTTGTTACAAAGGTTCGAGGCGCTGATCGATCGTGATCAGCACTAGGTATTGGCACAGATTCCAAGTGGGGGAGAGTTGGTGTTATAAGAGAATAAATGAAGCTTAATGCGTGTATAGCTCAGCTATTGGAATATGGGAGTACTTGCATTACGAATTATCAAGCGTTAGCTTGGGTTATGATCATAGAGAGAGAAGGGATTGGCAGCTTGTTGGAAACTGTGGCCTGGGAATCTGTAGATATGTTCCAGAGGATTACTAGGTTCTCCTTTAGGGAATGGACGAGAATCCAGATTGATTGAGTGTAGACATTATGTCGACTTGTGTCACTTGAAGAGCAGGAAGGGCCCGTCCAGCTGATGGACCTTGACACCTGCTACCCAGCTGAAGTTAGAATAATTGGAGACTACGTACAAGGTATGACGAAGAATGCGAGTAGTGTGTGACGTATGGGATAAAGACCCACAGAAGATGGCTCCTTGGACAGATAGCCACAAGTAGAGGATTGAAGCGGAAAGGGAAGAAGGGTTCCCAGTGTGACATAACCGACCATTGAGGATGGAAGTCTCATGGCAATGAGAGAGACGGCATGGGGATGGATACCCGCGATCTGACAAGGCAGGGAGCTCGCTCGCTAGGTCTAAGGCCTTGAAAAGGGAAAGTTGTAGCTTGGAGGAGGAAGATGGGAATGTCATTGCATACTGGAGCTAGCAAGTGGTTATTGGTGCATCGAGTAGCTTTTCACCTTAGGGTAAAGGTGTTTGGAATAGCTTTGAGTAAAGGGAATTCTACGGATTCAAGGAAGCGGTTGGAGGTTGTATGCATTGCGAAAAGGCAAGGATCTTGGCCATGCTAGGGATGCGTGGTCACTTCCATGGGAGTTTTGATTATTTCCATTAAGGCATGGAGAACGTTGGACGATTGTAATTCGTTTCAACTCAGGACCTTGACAGCGTGGGAGCGAGAGAGTCGAGTTTTAGTATAAAAAGGGCAGAACATGGAAGGTGAGACGCCGGGCTGAGGAGACAACGCGACCTGTTGGGTCGACTGCAAGATTGCACAAGCTATGGTGACTTGGGACACAAGGGTTCTGCCTGCATGGACTGATACTCAGAAGGATTGACGCAGAAGAATTATTCAGAGACCGGGAATCCACTTCAGGCCTCAACAAGAGTTATACATATAGGACAAAAGTCTTCGAATTAAGGAATGTGTCATATGTGACAGCTCATCTCAGGAGCGCTAGTCAATAGTTCAAGGAAGGAAAGTATCGTGAGTCGTGAAGCCTTCCCAGGCAGGAAAGGCTGGGAAAGTTAGGAAGGGGTCGGAGCGAGGTTTTAAAGGAAACGTTTTGGTGAGATTGTGTATCGATCGGGAAGGATCAACGTAGAAGCAAAGTATTAAGCAACGATGAGATCAAGACAGGACGAGGGTTATGTTATTCGGATAACATAAGCGATGCTAGGAACAAGGATAAGCGTTGGCCAGGAGCATTGGGTCTTATTGGTTAGTGATCGATTAAGATTTTTACGTCGTGGAGGATCAGTATCTCACGTGGGTACCGGGGTACTGTGCCTTGTTCAAGGTGGTGCCCCCTCGTGCCTCGGTGAGAGATAGGGTGTTGTTAGATGGAGTGTACTATGTTGAGGTGGTACTGTGCTGTGTTCTGGTGAGTACTTCGTGCTGATCGGGAGTGCCGGGTGCTTTATTGTAGCAATACTACGTCGTGTTCCCTCAAGTACGAGATACAGTTATAGCGGGCTGATTGGTCAGAGTGGTTTGTGGGGCAGATGATTTCTATACTGGAGGATATAATGGTTACCTGGGTGCCGAAGATTAGTACCCTTGGATTGTTTAGTAGGATGGGAGATGATTATGGACCCCTCCATGATCGCATTTGCTGGATTAGTTGAAGTGAAGACTACCTTGATTTTGCTGATGACTGCTTAGCTGGTAGGAATGAAAACCAAGGGCGGATCAGGGCGACATGAAGACTGGACTGATCGGATTCAAGATAAGGATTTAGATGTGAAATCGTAGAAGGGAACGCCTTTAGGTGGGATAGTTCGGGTAAATGAAGGTGTGGGGTGGGTTAGCGGAGGATGGCTAACCCATTATGGTCGCTTTGGATGTCAGATATAGACGGGGTTTTTGTGCGGTGATGAATGAAGAGTTTGTGTCAAGTTTTTCGTTTTCCCGAGTGGTGACATGGATGTATACGATATTTGAGAGGATTATTGGTGATCTGGCCGGTAAGGAAGTGGGAATGGATAAACGGATAGATGTTTGATCGGTGGGAAGGTCAAGGCCAATCACCAAAGGACTTGTAGCTAATTTGGTCTCCGAAGGTTCCTGAGGTAGAGTTTGGAGGAATGCCTTTATGGGTTCATCGCGGAAGTACCAAAGAACACCCTCAGTGTGATGATAGAATCGAGAATTTCGTAGACCGTTGGAGCAGGAGTGCTCGCTTTGAGTTTATTATAGTATATGCTGAGGGTGGATGATGTTAAGACTCGGGAGAAGGTACCCCAATATGGTGCTCTGGATGGTGATACCAGGTAAGGAGGTGCATCTCACTTAGGAGTTTAGGAGAAGGTTCGTAAAGTTGCGACACTCAACTTTGTTTCAGGATTGTGCATCACCATTAGAAGGATGGCTGTATGGAGAGATCAATGTAGACGCTTGAAGGAGTTCCTTCGGGATTACGTTCTTAGTTTGGTGAGAGTTGTAGTTTCATATACAATATTAGTGGAGTTCTTTATGATAATGGTTAGCACGTGAGAAATGGTCTCATGTGAAAGAAGTCCTACGGGAGAAGGTGTCAGGACTTGGGTGTGTTCAGGAAGAGATTGCAGACTACTTTGGGTCGAAGGAAGAATTATGAAGATAGACAGCGTTAGGTCCTGAGTTTGCAGGTCGGCGTTTGGTCGTTAAGGTATCGCTTTAGGGGCATGTTGGACCTCGGGTATGTCAGATCATTGTTAGTATAGTAAATGGAATCTGGAGTTAGACATGTAGCAATTTTTAGATTTCTTAGTTGAGGCTATACAATGCAACGCGTTCTGTAGCATGCAATTGGGAGAGAAATTGCGAGACGACAGTCCGATCTCGAGTTCCAGGTTGGAGGTTTTGTTCTTCCTAAGGTGCCCCCTTGGAAGATAGTTTTTCGTTTCAGGAGTCGAGGAAAGCTTGGCCCTAGGTATATTGGACCATATTGAATCATCGCGTGAGTAGGTAAGGTAGCTTACCGGTTGGAGCTGCTTGAGCAGCTTAGCCAGATTCACGACACGTTCCACGTTTTGCAACTCAGGAAGGGTATTACCGATGAATCTACAATAGTGCCTTTGGAGGATATTCAAGTAGACGAACGCCTGAATTATGTGGAGCAACCGATTGCCATCATTGAAAGGAAAATAAATACTTTATGGAATAAGACGATAAGGGTAGATAAGGTGCTGTGGCAGCATCGTAAGGGGGTCTAAATGGACTTGGGAATCCGAGAAAGAAATGCGGAGGCATTTCCCCGAGTTGTTTATAGGCACGGATTTTGGGGACGAAATCCATTCAAGTGGGGGATAATTGTAAGACCCGTTCCATCGAGTCGCGGCCCGAACGGATCCGTGGCGCGGCTTGGGAGGATTCTGGATTCGCGCATGATTTGTACGGGCGGCGCGGCTTGGGAGAATCCGCGGCGCGGTGCGCCGCAGTTATGAAAAACCCTAATTCGGATTTAAACGCCTATATAAAGGGACCCAGCCCTAGGGTTCGTATTTTTGGAGGTTTTCTGGGGTAGAGGCGACTAGTTTCGGCAGAGGCTTCTTGAATTCGAGGCTTTGAAGGTTTTGGGAGATTAGAAGAAGGAGATGCGACGTGAAGGAAGGTTTGTATCGGGTTGTGTGCATCCCTCCGTGTTCAGAAGCAAGGTAAGAGGATCTACCTTTTCTGATTTACCATTTCATCTGGTCATGTAGTGTTATTCTTTGGATAGTGATATTAGATGGCTTGTAATACTTAGGGTTTCGGGCCATGGACATGCATGGACTTGCATGTCCAAAAGAAAGTGACCTTAGGGTAGTTTCTGATCCTAGAAAGGGTGTAGAGTGGAACCCTAACCGATGTCTGTTCTGGTGAAGGGTTAACAGGGGTTTCGGACTATTACAGTCCGCGGCGCGGACTGCTTATGTTAGCGACGCGGATTCGGGTAGACCCCGTATGTGCGACGATAGTCTGTGACGCGTGAAGGGAGAAGTCGCGCCGTGGCGATTGACTGTTTGACCAAGAACTTATTTTCGACCCCTGTTTGGTGGCAAATGTTGGGTCTAACCTTTAGGTCAATCTATAGGAGTTCGGTCAGTGATTAATATGTTGTGTATGTGGGATTTAGGTGATCGGACGAGCCTAGTTTGGGATATTAGCGATTATCCGGACGGTTGTGATTCAGGTGAGTATCCTCACCTTACTATATGATGTTGCATGATTAGGCATCTTGGATGTTATTTACAGTTATATGATTTGCTCCATATCTGCGGTTATTTGTTGCTGGGCTCAGTACTGATGCGTGTCCTCTCGTAGCTGTTGTATGGCGAGTTGGACTATTCCCTTGTCCCATAGCTGTTGTATGATGGGCTGGGCCATAACCGGGAACCCATAGCTGTTGTATGATGGGTAGAACCTTCCTGTGTCCATAGCTGTTGTATGATGGATGCCCGTAGCTGTTGTATGGCGGGTAGGGTCGGGTCGTTCTCGAGGACGGGTTGTTTAATATGTGGGCATGTATGGTAATTTGTGGACTCACTAAGCTTTAAGCTTACCAGTTGATGAAATTGTTGATGAATTAGCTTTAATTGGAAATTGGGGCGTTACACCTACCATCATAATCGATGAAATTGTTGATGAATTAGCTGACAACATTAAAGGTATATGTGACAACTAAAACTTTCTTGAGTTATATGAATTTAGTTTTCGATAAACCTAATATTTTATATGTGCATAAAAGTATCATAATTACTTTATAGTAATAAGAAATTAACTTTAGTAAAATAATGATAACATATGAACCGAGTAGAAATGAAATCGCATAAAGGACCTAAAGTGAAAATTTTATTTAGTACTCTTTAAAAATTATTATCTCAAACTCTAAAAGGAATTGGTAAAAGGTCATCAAAGTGACCTTAGTAGTATTTGAGAAAACAAAAATATAGGAAAACGAATCGGGCCATTTGGAGTTGTAACGAAGGAGTTGTGAAGGTTTAAAAATGGCCCAAAAGTGACAAAAATGACCAAGGAGTCATTTTCAAGGGATAATAACAGAACATCTATAAAGATTCAAACTTGAGTCAATAGAGGAAAGTTGTAGATCTCGTTCCCACCTTTCTAAAGGTATAAAGTTTACGAGTTTGGATTTCGTATGAAGAAGATATTCCCCTATAAAGTTGAAGAAAAATAAAGAGAAAAAGCTGGAAATTTCTCTAAGTCTGGAATTAAGGGCATTTTCGTCTTTTTAGTTTTAAAAATCAGCCAATCAGTTTTTGTTGATTTCTGTGGGATGCGTATTCACCAAATCACGTCTCCTCATCACTCACGCTAAACCAGAAGGAAGAAATTAGGAGTCGAGTGAGAGAACAGATGCGAGACACACACATTCATACTCGTGTGTGTGTTTGAGATCGAGAGAGAATGAGGAAACAAGCAGGGACCAGCAGTAAAACCGAGTAAAAAGGGGGCGATTAAGGCAGTAGCAGCGACTGTCGGTAGCAGTTGCGAAGGAGGCGAAAGTAGCGCCGTCGGCGGGAGTTTTCCGGCGAGAAAAGGGTGCTGACGGGGTCAAGGGAAGTTCCAATTCGTGATTTCAATCTAGAACCATCTTCAATTTCAGAAATTTTAAGGGTTTTGAGCAAAAATCAGAAAAGGTATAAATTGATCTTCAAACCCTAGTTTCTAGATCCGAAAATCGTTCGTGCATGTTGAATTTAAGCAAGGGTTTAGGTTTCTTTTGTTGTTATGAGCTCAAAATCACTTATGAGACTCAAGGATTGAGCTTTGGTTGGATATTGTTGAATGCATGTTGCAAAAAAGGATAAAAGATGAAAGATTTCCATGGAATGGCACTTGTGTTTGGTTTTTATGTTAATAATCTTCTGTTTTAAAGATGAAAGTTTGTTACTAGTTAGATGCATCAAAAACCTTGAGGAATATTGGTGCTAGACATCGGAATTGGAAAGCATTGGAATAGAATCAACTCATGTTGGAATTGTAATCTTTTAAAGATCAAAAGTGTGTGAGGAACACACCATGTTCAAAGCTGAAATTTTAGTTTATACATATTATGAGGTCGATAATTTGGAAAGTTGGAATAATTAGTTCATAAAATTCATAATATGTGGACTTAAGAATAGGGATGAGCAAAACCGAACCCGGAAACCGAGAAACCGAAACCGAAAAACCGAAACTAAAGCGGAAACCAGTGGTGCGGGTTTGATTTTTTTAAAACCAAAACTGTCGGTTCGGTTTCGGTTTCCCATGTCAAAACCGACCCATTTAGCCATGAACCAACCCATCTTATATATATATATATATATATATATATATATATATATATATATATATATATATATATATATATATATATATATATATATATATATATATATATATATATATATATATATATATATATATATATATATTGCTATTTATTATTTATTTATATATCATTTATAATATTATTTACACATAAATCAAAAAATCAGGAGTGAGAAGTCGCACACTTTCAGTCGCAAGCTCGCCTTGTATCTCTCTCGCTTTCCTCGCTTTAACGACGAAATCACGAAACCCTAAATCTACCGATCGCAAGCTCGCCATCGCTAAGAAGGAATAAGTAATCAATTTTGTCAAGTCTCACTCTCACACTTTCAGATCAGTCGCAAGCTCGCCATCGCCAAGAAGGAATAAGCTCGACAACGGTACGTACAGCCGATTCGATTTCAGACTTATCACTTATTTACTTTTGAAACCCTGATTTTCTATGATATTGGTTTGATTGTGTGTTTATTTGTTTGCTTGTTTCTGATTTTGTTTTTATATGATGTTGATTTTCGTAACCAGGCTCGTAATGTTTTTAATTTATGTTTTTTAGTTCTAAATGAATCATGGTCTTCCTCGTAATGTTTTTAATTTCACTAGTTGGGATTTGAGAAGACTTATCAGTTATCAGACATCGATTTCACGGATTTGTGCTGAAAAATGGGTTCAAAACCGACCCATGGGTTTAAACCCAAAACCCACGAAACCATGGGTTCAAACCGAAACCGACCCAAAACCGAATGAAAAAACCGAAACCGAAACCGACGGTTTGTAAAAACCAGAAACCGAACTGATCGGTTTGGGTTCGGTTTTGGGTCTAAAACCGACCCAAACCGACCCATGCTCATCCCTACTTAAGAACACAAGTAATGATACAAGTGTAAAAGATTTAACAAAAAGTGTAAGATAAAATTAAGAACAAGGCAAACAACGAGAACAAAAGTATTTGAGTATTCAATCAGTCGAATGATTTATATTCAACGTAAAAGGATAGTGCTCCAAGTCTTTTTAATGACGAGCAACTATGAGGATCGTTACAATGAATATGCGACTGTAAAGGTACGTTCTAAACAACTAGGGCTAATGGTGTTTATATACTAAGATCTAATTGGATAAACACTTAATCCAATTAGTTACATATAAGCATAAGAACCCTAGTCGTTATCTATTACAAAAGATAAGTATAAACATAACAGTCTTCCGATAAGCATGGAGACTTCGTATCATCAACCTCTTCGCATCAGCTCATCACTTTGCATACACCAAAAGCTTTGGATAGGAACACATGTACTTCGGATATCAAAATATCATCACAACTAGAATCCTAACATTCTCCCCCTTTGTGGTGAAGATGCCAGGTATCCGAAGTTTATAACATACGAAAGGCTTTGGTCAATTCCCTCTGAATCTGTAGCCACCACTTCAGATGAGTGCACAATTCAAGCTTCGCATCATCTGAGTTCTCATTGTTAACCGTCACTCTTGCTATCATTCCTTCCAAAAACGTTGAAGGAAACTTCTCCTTTTCATCCATGTCAAAGAACAGCTTTCTTAACGAACCTTTCTTTGTTAGCTTTCCCTTATAAACTACTCCCCATGGTTTCTGAAGAATCTTTCCATCACTGATATTGTCTATGCCTTCTAGTTCATTATCAGCAGCTGGAATAGAGTGCTTAAACAGTTTTGCAATTTCCAAATCATACAGGGCGAAGTTTTTAAGATATTAACTCATAAATCTTCCAATTATCCACTTATCTCTAGTAAGACCAACCCGCTGAGATATTCTTATTTTTGTCAGGCTGAAGAGTCTTTCAACTAGTACCACGAAGTCATTTGGGTTAATAAGTGGAAAATCAGCAACAGTGCAAGAGCTCTATATCTTCTGTTTTCCTCTTCGGACATGATAGGTGAAGTTCTGATAAAGTTCTTCGAAGAGTGGTCCGGTTTCAATCTTGTCAATCCCAACAATCTTTAGGCATGACTAGACATGAGTTTGATCTGCAGCAAGGTTCGCATGAAACCTGGCCTTCTGCTCTTGAAATTTTCTTTTCTCAGCAGGATCGAACTCGATGTCATAGACATTTGCTGCAAATAACTTTGGATTGAAAGGGATATCCAATTGTAGCTCTGTTGTATTCTCATCACTGAACGATACAAGTGGCAACCGATCAAAAACTTCCACAGTGGTAAAGGCTAAATTCATAATCGTCTCATATGTCCAGATTTTGTTTACTGGACCCAAGACCTCCTTCTTTCCTGCTCTATCTCTTGAAATTACATAAAAATGCCTTAGCTTCTTGTAATCCTCTGCCTTTTGTTTCTTCTCCTCAGACTTCGACAATAATTTAGCAATCTTCTTTCCTTTGTCGACTGAAGGACCTGTTTCAGGTGGGACTTGAGAGGTTGTCATTTTGGTTGAAGTAAATGAAGGTGCAGTAGTTGCTCCGATTTTGATTCCACCAGAGAATCTTTTTATGAGGCTGGAGGTGGATTCGGTTGTCATCGGAGTTGTTCTTCCCCAAATAGGAGGAACAGTTGTTGATGGTGATGTTGTGGTGATTGTTGGTGCTGATGTGAATCCGAATAATGGTTTTGTTGTTTGAGCAGCAGTGGTAGTTGTTGTTTGAGTGAGTGGTGCGAGGGTTCTGATGGTTGATGTTGGAGCGAAGGTGATTCGTGTTTGTCTTGTTAGTCGAGACCCTTCTCCCCCTTGTGACGAAGGCACATCAGGCTTTGGAGCACCCGGTAATCGACTAACCAAGGTGAGCAATGGTGCAATATCCTTTCGGATAGAGTTGGTTGTTTGAGAGACCAAAATCTTCATCTGCTGATCACTGATTTTCTGTGCCTCTCTGTACGCATTTAGCTCTAGCACCTTTGGTTCGTATTCAGCGATTGTTTTCTTCGCATCCTCGACATCCTTGCGTAAACTCTTCAATTGTACATCAAACTCTTCAGCTGCATGTTTAGATAGATTCTCAACTGAAGTTGACAGAGAAGTAAGCTTCGCTTGAACTTCTGTGTGGGCAGAATTGAGGTTGGTGACCACTTCGGTAAGCTTGGATGTATGTTGTTCCTGGATTTGCTGTGTTTTCTCTTCGACTTGTTTCTCAACAGCTTTACATCGTAAGTCGATTTTCTCCAACACATTCCTTGTCATCTATTTAACATCAGTTTCTACTACTTTGACTGCCTCATCAATCTTCTTGGTGACTTTCTTCGTGATAGTTTCCTCGAAAGATGTAAGTGATTCCGCCAGGTGATCAGAAGTTACCTCAGGCCCTTTGTCCGAAGTGTATGTGATCTGGGCTCGGATCATAATATTCAGTTTCGCGTTGAGTTGGCGGAATTGTTTCATTGATACCAGGCTCGTGTCTGGTTCATCATCTTCTTTGTCTTGAATGTGGACTGGGGTTGTTTCAAAATAATCCTCCTCTTCTTTTTCAGATTCGTGTGAAGAGGGAGAATCAGCCATGTCGTCCATAAAGAATGAATGAAGCGGAGGAGGTACCTCGGTTGTTGTTGTGAGAATTGGTGTTGTATACTTTGGTGGAGGTGATGGTGGACTTGTGGTAGTTGGATTACCCGATGTGAGACTTGTGTCCACATCAGATGTGTGCACAGGGGTCTCAATTTGACTTGTCTCCACATTAGATGTTTCGACAGTGGTCAAATGTGCGGACACCATAGGGGTTTCTGTTAAAGTGACAAATGGATCAGAGGGAGGTACCGGTTGTTGTTTCGGTTGGTGATGGAGGAATGTTGGTATCCTCCTGATGCGTATGTTCTTCCTCTCCTTCTTCTTCTTCTTCTTCTTCTTCTTCAGATCGAGGTGTTGGGGTCGTGAAGATTGAGTTGGCTTCTTCTTGGTGCTTCGGATGGTTTGGCTGTGCCCTTGCGTTTTCCACCCTTAGCCTTTGGAAGTTCGGATTCAAGTACTCGTGTGAAAATTCTAAGGGGTGCAGGTGTTGTGATCATCTTGCGGTAGTCGATCAAGGTTAGATTATCGTCTGGAACCTTGCACAGCATTGCCTCAGGAATTTGAGGAATAAATTACATCCTGTCATCCGAAGTTGAGCTTGAAGGAATCTGGAATTGATGAAAATCATGAACTGGTAGATCCGAAGGCACTAGTATCTTTTCGTGTACATATGCCGCTTGAACGATGAGTGCCCAGAACCTTGTGCATGCAATATATGTTGCTCTCTTCGCATGATTTAGATACGTAGTGAAGTCGGTCCACAGAGTTGAAGCAAAGTCCACTGGAACATTGTAGTAGATTCCATAGTGACGTTGCAAGAATGTGTATGATGCTGAATCGAGGCCCGAAGTTCTACCAGAGAGACTTAGGAGGATTATGCTGAAAAAGTAACCCCAAACAGAGGGTAGTTTGTTCTTCTTGAAAGAACTCATTGTGCGTGTGATTGGAGTGTGCCCCATCTCGTTCAGCATATTCAGGATTTCCGACTGAGAGGCCATCTGAAATCGTCCAGTCACCGGAAGTTGAAGGATTTTCGCGAATTGTTCCTTCTTGACTGTAATGGTTTTCTTGGTTTCATCAGTGGTAACAATTTCAAAAGATCTGACTGACCGTCTGGATTCAGACGTGCTGTATGGTGTGCCCTGTTCACCCATAACTTTGGAACTTGAGGATTTGCAGTCATGGCGTGTGCAAGGGGTGAATGGCGCAGACATACCACCAGTATTGCCATGGTAGATGAGTAGGCTTCAGGGTCAAGATTTGCAACGTGGTTTGCTGACATAGGGTTTAAATCTGGAACTGAATCAGCATCCCCGGCAGTGAATGAAATATCGTCAGTGGCTATCTGGATTAATTTTGAGTGTAGAGAGTTTGGGAGCTTTGGGAATTTTAGTTGCAGGTTTAGAGAAATTTGAAACGGAAGGGATGAATGAAGGGTTTGCTCCGTTTATATAGTATGTTGATGAGTGGAGAGAGAGAGTGCATTTAATGCGTGTGTTTGAACGGTCGAATAGGGTTCGTCCAGGTCATCCGTAAGTTGAGGGGACATTCCGTTTTTCTCGGTTTGACAGCTGCATCATTCCCAGGTAGCCGTTGTGCTCGATTCCTATTGGTTCCTACATCTCCCAAAGCAAAACAGGATCAGTAAGGATCCCATGTATCTCATTGAATCCCAACAGACATAATTCACATATTATTTAATAATAAACAAATAAAACGAATAAAAAATATTTTTGGCTTTTTCGGTTATGAAATATACAACCGAAGTCTACTCATGATTCAGTCATGTCAACCATCCGAAGTTCTAACACAAGGATCCATTGAAGTTGTGAAATTATGATTTTTGGTTCAGTTCAAAGGATGAGAGTTGATTATTCTAGGAAGTCCTTATGACACATTTATATCCGAACAAGAGTACTGTAATGTGCATTCATATGGATAGCTGAACCCAGTGTAGTTATTCCACCATCGCCTTTATATTAACTTAGATGTCTGGTAAAAGATTCTAAGTATTACGTAGAGTAACCTCAGATGACACATCCTAATACGAAGAGTTATATTTCCGAATTTCTGATTTGAAGTTTTATGGGATTGTTAAAGTTTATCTCGATTCACCAGATGGAGTATTTGGACACCCTTTTCGGATGACAAGCCTTTGAAAATTGTGCACTACTCCAACCTTGTCACTAAAGACAGGTTACTGAGATGTTCATACCTCCAACCCGGTTCTCAACTGTGTCATAGGAGATCCTGATTGTTGTATTAAAGACAGGAGGTACGCCTTGAGTACTTCGTATATCGCTAATCTTAGTATTGTTTCGTTATGGTATCCGAAGATAGACTTGAAGTATTGTGTAAGTTCCTTTCTAGCTTTTCTTTGCTTTTGAATTATTTCAACTCTTTTGTGCTTGTAGCAATTATTGCTCTTTATTATTTCTACTTATTCAATTCAGCATGATTTTTCATAAATATTTTCATAAATCCCATCAGCTAAATGTGTATCAATTTTCTTTTCTTCGTATCAGGAATTGTCAGATGTTTACAACCACGCAACACCTGGAATATATCCTGAAAAGACTAAGTCTTTCTGATTAGTTATTTGCTTATGCGAAGGAAGAACCACTGGGTGCAAGTAAGACATGAGGTTTACATGAAGTCTTGTACGAAGTATGGACATGTCACAAGGTCTTTAACCATGATCATATCGTCCGAAGTGTTACCAATGTTGCAATGCGAGTCCCAAATATCTCTTAGTGCTATGAGATTTGCTCAACAAACTCTAAAAACCACGTTTTGTCCTTTAATTGTGTATTGATATTTTTGCAATATATGGTTTCGGATGAAAGTGACATTAACGATGCTATGTGCAGAAGTCAGTATTTATGTGTAATCAGAAGCGAACCGAAGCGTCGGATGTGAATAGTGACTATTGTCATCCGAATTTTTTAATAAAAATGTATCTGAATGGAACCGAAGGTTCGTATATGAATAGTTTCGCTTCTGATGACGGGTAAATTTTCTAAGAGGAAAAAAAAACTTAAATGCAAAAGAAAAAAAATTAAAACCTATTTCGACCTAAAAAAAGTTTAAGAAAAAAATAAAGTACAAAGATGTTTGAATGTAGGTACTTAGCTGATTATGTATTAGGAACTGCAGATGACTCAAGCATGTCTAGCCCATGAATGATTCGTGTAAAGGCTTTTTCATCCAGAGCTTTGGTGAAGATGTCTGCCAGCTAATCGTTCGTATGAACGAAATGGACCTCAATATTTCCATCCTCTACGTGACTTTTAATAAAGTGATATCGGAGAGAAATATGTTTGGTCTTCGAATGTTGAACCGGATTGTGACAAATTCGTATGGCACTTTGTGAGTCACAGAATAAAGGTATTCTTTGCATATGGATAGCATAATCTCATAGTTGACTTTGAATCCAGATCATCTGAGAGCTGCATGCAGCAGCAGCAATGTACTCGGCTTCGGATATGGAGATGGAAACACAAGTTTGTTTCTTCAATTGCCAACTTATGAGCTTGCCATCTAGAAATTGACATCCCCCTGAAGTGCTTTTACGATCAAGTGCACATCCCCCCAGATCAGCATCGGAGTACGCTTGAAGAAAGAAGCCTGAATTAGTAGGATAGCACAAACAAAGAGAAGGAGTTCGATGAAGGTAGCGAAAGATTGTCTTGACTACGGCTAGATGAGGTTCTCTTGGATTCGCCTGATATCGTGCGCAATTACAAACTGTAAACATGATATCTGGGCGACTTGCTGTTAAGTAGAGTAAAGAACCAATCATACTCATGTAGACCTTCTGATCAACCGCCGGTTTGTCAAGCGAAGGTGTGAGTCTTGTACCAGCAGCCATGGGAACCTTCGCATTTGAACAGTTCTCCATCCCAAATTTCTCCAATAGACTTCATGTGTATTTTTCTTGGTTTATGAAAATGCCTTCTGACGTTTGTTTAACTTGTAGGCCGAGAAAGAAATTTATCTTCCCCATCATGCTCATTTGAAACTTACTTTTTATTAAGGTTTCGTAATCTTTTGAAAGTTCAGGGTCTGTTGATCTGAAGATGATATCATCCACGTAGATTTGAACTAACATGATATGATTACCAACTTTCTTACGAAAGAGAGTGGGATCAACAGAACCTTGTTTGAAGTTTGATTGTTTTAAAAACTTGGTTAAAGTTTCGTACCAAGCTCTTGGTGCTTGCTTTAACCCATAGATTGCTTTGTCAAGGATATAACGGTGATTTGGATATTTTTCGTTTATAAAACCAGGTGGTTGTTCAACATACACTGTTTCCTCAAGTTCGTCATTTAAAAAAGCACATTTGACATCCATTTGATAGACATCAAAGTTTTTATGGGCAGCAAATGCCAAAAAGATTCGGACGGACTCAATTCTGGCAACAGGAGCGAAGGTTTCATCATAATCGATTCCCTCCTGTTGACAATATCCTTTGACAACTAGCCTAGCTTTGTTTCAAACAACGTTACCTTCTGTATCAAGTTTATTTCGAAAAACCCTTTTAAGACCTACTACAGAGGAGTTGGTTGGTTTTGGAATTAAACGCCACACTTTGTTTCGTTCAAATTCAACCAACTCACTCTGCATGGCCTCAACCCAATCTGAGTGTAGAAAAGCTTCTTTAACAGTTTTAGGTTCAACTTTTGAGATGAAAACATTAAACATGCAGTAATCTGATCGTTTATTTAATTCATTTTGTTTAGCTTTTAGTTGAGATCGAGTGAGTACATTTTCGTCTAGATTTCCAATTACCCGAGTCTTCGGATGATCCTTTGTCCATTTTTCAAGCGGTGGATAGGCAGGGTCATATCCTGGTAGCGTTTCCCCATGTACTTCCTCCGTATCAAATGGATAATCCGAAGTCGATTTATTTTCTTCATGCGAAGTGTTAGGAATTGGTTGTTCACTTTCAATCCAAGCTTGATTGTCACTTGACTCCCCCTCAGCTGAAGCTGGCTTGTCAGATGACTCCCCCTCAACAGAAGCAGGCTTGTCAGATGACTCACCCTCAACTGAAGTTGTTTGTACTGCAGATGGACTTGATGGTTCGGTAGAATGTGCTTCTTTCGGATTGGATGTACTGGGAGGTGTAGTTCCTTTTTCAACTGAAGGATCCTTTAGGTTGGTTGTATCATACTCCCGCTCAACCGAAGGATCTTTTTGTTTAGGTGTCTCTGACTCCCCCTCAACCGAAGAGTGCTTGTTTATTGATGGTTCGGTGGTGGGAGGATCATCGTTAAGCTTGTTGATTTCTGGTATTTTATTGTCCTTTGCAGTTGCTTCAGCATCGATTGCATGATCAGGACTATCAAATAGGAAGGAGAAATCAATATTGAAGGAGTCTAGTGGGACGACTTCGGTTGGGTGTTCTGGAAATATAGAGGAACGAGGAAAAAGAGTGTCTGATTTCTTGATATAGTGATCGTCAAACGTCAGATTGAATGTTTCCTCGATTTTCCTCGTTGTCTTGTTTAGTACTCGATAGGCCTTCGCAGAGTGTGAATATCCTAGGAAGACACCATCATCGGATTTGGACGCAAACTTCGTAGTACCGGGTTTGAGTCTCATGATGAAACATCGACAACCAAATACATGGAAGTATTTGGCATTTGGTTTCCTTTTATTAATGACTTCGTATGGAGTGATGTTGAAGCGTCTATGAATGTAGGAGCGATTTTTAGTGAAGCTTGCAGTTGCAACAGCTTCGGCCCAGAAATACATTGGAAGATTCGCATAGTCAAGCATCGTTCTTGCAGCTTCTCATAAGGATCTATTTATTCGCTCTGATACCACTTGTGAGATAAAATTAAGAACAAGGCAAACAACGAGAACAAAAGTATTTGAGTATTCAATCAGTCGAATGATTTATATTCAACGTAAAAGGATAGTGCTCCAAGTCTTTTTAATGACGAGCAACTATGAGGATCGTTACAATGAATATGCGACTGTAAAGTTACGTTCTAAACAACTAGGGCTAATGGTGTTTATATACTAAGATCTAATTGGATAAACACTTAATCCAATTAGTTACAGACAAGCATAAGAACCCTAGTCATTATCTATTACAAAAGATAAGTATAAACATAACAGTCTTCCGATAAGCATGGAGACTTCGTATCATCAACCTCTTCGCATCAGCTCATCACTTGGCATACACCAAAAGCTTCGGATAGGAACACGTGTACTTTGGATATCAAAATATCATCACAACTAGAATCCTAACAAAAAGTAATTGTTTGACGTTTAATTTATAAACTTGAAGTTTTTGGGAAAATGAGGAACTAAATTGTTGAGTTATCGGATTTGGTCAAACTTTACCATATAAAGGGAATTCTTGTTAAAAAGTTAATATCGTGAAGTGTTAGATTATAATATGTAAAAAGAATGTTTAACTTATTAATGGACTAAAATAGAATATTTTAGAATAATGCTAGTATGAACTCTTTTGATGAAGGTTGTAGAAATGAGACTTAGTTAACATATGCGGTATGTTAATAATTGAATATATTACTAATCTTCTATATTATCAATATAGAAGTTAAGGAGTGCGCGGAAGCAAGTAGAGGCAAAGGCTAAGCGGACCGATGTGAGTACATGTGGCATTTTCCCTCTTTAGGGTACATGGCAAAATGTTTTTATGGTTTATGTGAATTTCAAATATGAAATAATATGCATGTTTATTTTACCTATGACCTGATTATAAAAGTTTTGTACAACGATTTGAAAGCAAGTTTTGGCATTAAGCCCAAATGATTTGAAAAGTATATTTTGGCACAAAGCTATAACGGTTTGAAAGCAGGTTTTGGCATTAAGCCTACTATGAGTTGAAAATACGATTTGGCATTAAGTCTGACAACGCCTAGTAATATCAAGTATTTTAGTCGTTGTTGAGCCCTATTCTTGGTGATTTTATATCATATATGCTGTGGTATTCTCACTTTTTGTGCAAGTGCTTGTTTGGAAAGAAAAGATGTAAACAGGGGCTAAAAGCGGTCAAAACGGAAGAAGTTTGGGGATAAAGACAAAAGAGTCGAATTCATACGCGCACTGCGGATATAAGAGTTGCGCGACGCGGCCACTTGTAACACCGTGATACTTTCGGTAAGTAAATTTGAGTTAATCTAGTATATATAAGATTTATTAAGTTGTTAAATGAGTTAGGATAGTTAGAAGTCCATTTGGGAAGAGTTTAAACCTTTAAAAATGTCAAAAGAGGTTACACGGGTCGTGTTGGAGTTACACGGGTCGTGTAGGAGTCCCTTGTGATTGTTTTGAGCATACCGTGATTTACACGGGTCGTGTCTTTTTGACCCGGTTCGTGCTGAGCATACAAACCCATGTCTAAAGTTATACGTGACTTACACGGGTCGTGTAAGTATAACACGGGTCGTGTAAGTCTGCAGACTAAAACCCAAATGCATACCGTAAGTTACACGGGCCGTGTAATTTTAACACGGGCCGTGTTACGCGCAGAATTACTTTTAAAATCTGATTTTCCATTCATTTGGGATAAAACCCATTTCGAGCCAAACCCTCTCCAAACCCTAAAAATCGATTCTAAGCCATTTAAGTCGAGATTTAAGCCTAATATTCACGAATTGAAGCTAGGGATATATATATATATATATATATATATATATAGATATATATATATATATATATATATATATATATATATATATATATATATATATATATATATATATATATATATATATTTATACTTGGAGCTTGAAAGGTAATCCTCCTTGAATTTGGTTTCATTTCAACGGTTGAATGCTTTGATTTGGAGTGATTCCATGTGGTCTTGATGACCCATCGGTAAATCGATGATGTTAGAGTCAAATTGTTAGATTAGCAAGTCTATAAGAGTTCAATTTTAGGCTTGAGTTAGTGATATGCTTATTGATTGTGTTTATGAACTTGAATGGGTCAAAGTGGTGAAGTGAGGAGCTATAACTAGAGTGTTATTGTTATTGTTTGATTATGACTTCACTATATGATACTAATTTCTGAATTTTTGCCGATATAATTGTGAATGAGATTATTATGAGACTTGAGCATTGAAATTTAGCTGTTGTGTTACAGCTAAGGCTAGACAGGATCAGGCACCAGATTCTGGATTTCCACATACTTGAAGGGTTTCTATGCAATCAATGAACACAAAATAACCTAAGGTTCACATGCAACCCTAATATTGATCTATGTTTTCTTCTATGAAGATTAGAACTAAGAACCTAAAGGATACAATTCAATTCTAAAGAAGAATTAAGAAAACCAACCTTTGATATTATGATCCTTTTAAGCAGCAGCAAAAGTATCCTGCCTCAGATGAAAGTCACACCCAAGGGATGGAAGAATCAGTCCAGCAGAGTGAATCCAGAGAGAAGATGGCGTGAATATGAGGTGCCAGGGGGTTCCTTTTATAGCCTCCTAGGGTTACACCTGAAACCCTAAGGAGCCTCCAATTGGACAAGGCTTTTGACCACTTGGACCAGGCTTACCAAAACCCTAATTAGGGTTTCGGCAAACCCTGGAGGAGCCTCCAGGTTGGCGCCACTTTTGGTCCCTGGTTTTCCTGGCCAGTTATTCAACTATTGAATAAATGCCAAACCAGTCCCTACACCTTTTAATTAATTAATTTAATCTCCAAATTAAATCCAATTAATTCTAGATTAAATCTCAATTAATTAATATAGTTTCTAATTAATATATTAGCACTTAAATATATTAATAAACCATATATATATTTTCTATTGATTTATTATACAATGAATAAATCAACTATTCTCTCTACTGAACTATCTTTCCTCCCCCTATGAGGGCAACCCAAATGGACTTTGCTTTTAATCATAAGATAAAAGTACAATTACAAGTCATGGCTTAGACACCTAATCCAACAGTCTCCCACTTGGATAAGTCTATGACTTTAATTGTCTTAACTCTGACCCAGTCATTTCTGTCCAAAGATAAGTGATCTGATAATCCTCCGTCCAACAGGATATTTTCAGACTCCAGACATGGACTAACATCAATCTTGGTCTGACACTCTGTTCCTCGATTTCTGATTTGCATATGACTTTAGAGACTACTAATTGAACACATCAATCAAGTCCTGGTTGGCCAACACTTCCAGTCAACTTCTAAATCATCGAGAGGCCTACAGATATCTGTTTCCCATCGGGTCATGGGACGGATAAGTTTCGACTCATATGTCCATAACTTTTGCGGGTCCAAATACATACAACAATGCGTTTTATAGCACCGAGTTACTGGCGCGATTTCGTATTGTCAATAAGTACTTGTATCGCAAATAACAGATTATATCTCTCCACTTAAAGATCACCGGATATTATCGTCTTAACATTGCTCGTGATATAATCCATGAAGCAATCTGTTAAGCGCGGGTTTATCCAATACTCAAATCTCTATTTCTAAGTACTCATGAACGTTGCAGCAGTGTTACTGCAATGTCTAACTCTTTAGACAATCTGCAACCAATTCATGACAGTCTTAGTTCATACTTACTTCCTAACAGTATGATCGACTGTGGAGTTTTAAATAATCTAATTATTAAGGAAGTTAAACATGCAAATATAGAAACACAGAAATAAACAATTGACAAAGGCAGTAACAATACTCATTTATAAATCTCTATTATAAAATCACCGAGTCAATTACATTTATACTGTTACAAGTTTCTAATCTATCTAATTACTAAAACTAATATCATCCTTTAATCCAATGCTCCGAGCATGCTGATTGTGCTTAATCCTATTCAGAGCCTTAGTCAAAGGATCTGCAGGATTGTCCTCGGATGATACTCGCCTAACCAGTAAGTTCCCTTCTTCTATCTGATGTCGAATGTAGTGGTACTTTCTTTCGATATGCCTAGACTTTCCATGGTCTCGCGGTTCCTTTGCCAAGGCGACCGCTCCTTCATTATCGCAGAAAAGTTCCACCGGCTCTTGAATGCTCGGGACAACTCCAAGATCCCCGATGAAATTCTTTAGCCAAGCCGCCTCCTTAGACGCTTCACTCGCTGCGATGTACTCTGATTCGCACATTGAATCAGCCACCGTTTCTTGCTTGGAACTTTTCCAAGTGACCGCTCCACCGTTCAAAAGAAATACCCAGCCCGACTGGGACCGTCCACTGTCCCTATCTGTCTGGAAACTGGCATATGTATATCCACTCACTTTTAACTCATCACTGCCACCAAGGACTAATACCATATTCTTTGTCCTTCGCAGATATTTGAGTATATTCTTGACTGCAATCCAATGTGCTTTTCCAGGATTACCCTGGTACCGACTAACCATGCTTAGTGCATAGGATATGTCGGGACGAGTACATGTCATAGCATACATGATCGACCCTACTGCCGAAGCATAAGGTACCCGACTCATTTCAGCTATTTCCTGATCGGTACTCGGACTTTGAGTCTTACTCAATTTAACACCACTTAGGATTGGTAACTCTCCCTTTTTGGAACTTTCCATGTTAAACCTCTTTAACACCTTTTCCAAATATGTACACTGGCTTAGGCCTATCAATTTTCTCTTTCTATCTCTAAGTATTCTTATCCCGAGAATATAAGCAGCTTCCCTTAGGTCTTTCATGGCGAAACACCTCCCGAGCCAAGCCTTAACATTCTGTAAGGTCGGAATGTCGTTTCCCATGAGCAGTATGTCATCAACATACAGCACCAGAAAAGTGACTATACTCCCACTAGCCTTGACATATACACAGGACTCATCTTCACTCCTAGAGAAGCCAAACTCTTTGACTTTCTCATGGAAGCAAAGATTCCAACTGCGAGATGCTTGCTTCAACCCGTAGATTGATCTTTCAAGCTTACATACTTTATCAGGGTGCTTAGTGTCTACAAAACCCTCTGGCTGACTCATGTAAACATCTTCAGTCAGTTTCCCGTTAAGGAAAGCGGTTTTGACATCCATCTTCCAGATTTCATAATCATGAAACGCAGCTACGGCAAGCATTATCCTGATTGACTTAATCTTGGCTACTGGTGAGAAGGTTTCATCATAGTCAACCCCCGGGGTTTGAGTGAATCCCTTCGCAACCAGCCGAGCTTTATAAGTATGCACCTTTCCATCCATGTCAGTCTTCTTTTTGAAGATCCACTTGCATCCGACTGTCTTTCGACCCGGTACATTGTCAACCAAGTTCCAAACTTGATTGTCATACATGGACTTTATCTCGCTGTCCATTGCCTCTTTCCATTTTGCAAACTCGGGGCCTACCACTGCTTCACGGTAGCTAACTGGCTCATCCAAATTAGTCAATGTACGATCACTGACTAACGTGTCTCCGTCCGAGGTAATATGGAAACCATAGAACTCGGGCGGCATGCTAACTCTACCTGAACGCCTTAGGGGCAACGAAATGTCGGTGGGTCCAACAGGAACTTCTTCCTCATGTTGGTTGCTAGTTTCTTCCAAGGTTGTTTCATCGGGCGTCTCCTGAATTTCTTCGAGATCGATCATACTCCCACTGTCCTCTTTGGATATGAGTTCTCTCTCTCGAAAGAACCCCCGTCTTGCTACAAAGACCACGTCCTCGCTTGGTCTGTAGAACAAGTATCCAAAAGACTGTTTCGGGTATCCGATGAAGTAACACCTCTCACTTCTTTCTGCGAGCTTATCTGAAGTATCTCGTCTCACGAATGCTTCACAGCCCCAGACTTTGATGTGTGCCAACGAGGGTACTTTCCCCGTCCACATCTCGTGCGGTGTTTTCGCAACCTTCTTGGTTGGGACAAGATTTAGGATATGGGCGGCAGTCTCTAAGGCATACCCCCAGAAATGGATTGGAAGTGAGGCTCGACTCATCATGGAACGAACCATGTCCAACAAGGTTCGGTTGCGTCTCTCTACAACACCATTCAGCTGAGGTGTTCTTGGAGGCGACAACTGTGAAACAATTCCACATTCCTTGAGGTAATCGAGAAACTCGATACTAAGATACTCACCGCCTCTGTCGGATCTAAACATCTTTATCTTTCTGCCCAATTGATTTTCCGCTTCATTCTTAAACTCTTTGAACTTTTCAAAGGTATCCGACTTATTCTTGATTAAGTAGATATATCCATATCTACTAAAATCGTCGATAAATGTCACATAGAACCGCGTGCCATCCCTAGTGGTTGTTCTGAAGGGACCACACACATCAGTGTGTACGATATCCAACAGACCTTCACCTCTTTCAAAGGAACCTTTGAATGGTGATTTTGTCATCTTTCCAAGTAAGCAAGATTCGCATACATCATCTGACTCGAGGTCGAATGATTCCAACACTCCATCCTTTTGGAGTTGGGCGATGCGTCTCTTATTTATATGGCCAAGGCGACAATGCCACAGACATGCCTTTTCTACACCGCTTGAAGCATCAATAGTTAACACATTTTTACCATAATTATCAACACACATAATAGATTCATAAACACCATCACAAGGCATAGCATTAAATATAAAAACATCATTTTTGAAAACCGAAATTGAACCATTCAATTTATTAAACTCATAATGAAAGCCTTGTCTAAATAGTGCATGAAAAGAAATTATGTTCTTTGCCATATCTGGCGCATAGCAACAATTATGTAAATCTAATCTAACTCCATTGCTCAGCATCAGTCCATAAACACCAATCTTGGTAACAGGTGACGTTCGCCTATTGCCCATGACCAGGTTCAGTCTGCCATGCTCCAGTTCCCTACTTTCCTCTAGGCCCTGCAAATCAGAACAGATGTGAAAACCACATCCTGTATCAAGGACCCATGAACGGGAAAAAGATGAGTTATTAGATATAGAATACGTACCTGCCTGTGACGGTTTCACTTTACCGTCCCTGACATCCTACAGATATGTTGGGCAGCTCCTCTTCCAATGACCCTTCTGCTTGCAGTAAAAGCAGTCGGCCTCTTTGGGGTTCCGAACATGTGGAATTCCGGAAGACTTACCTTTCGGGGCACCGCTAGATGATCCGACGTGAGTCTTTTCCCTTCAGTTTTGCTTAGGAGGGCCTTTCCGTTTCTTTCCCTTTCCGGATCCAATAGCCAGGACAGGCGGGTTGACAGGGAGCACAGCTTTTCCCTTCATCCCGTCCTCAGTCGTCCGAAGCATGTGGTGTAACTCAGCTAGGTTTGCCTGGTTGTTGTTCAAATGATACGCCAGTGTAAACTGGTCATAAGAACTGGGTAAGGAGTTCAGCACTATGTCAACTGCTAAATCCTCATGAACCGGCATTTCCAGCTTTCTAAGCCTTTCCACGTAACCATGCATCCTCTGCACATGTGCACAGATGGACTCGCCCTCTTTGGGCTTAGTGTTAGTGAAAGCTTTTACAACCTCACGCCTCTCGATGCGCTCTTGCTTGCGGAACCTTTCCACGAGCTCTTTGTGCATCTCGTAAGGCCAATAGTCCTCATAGATACGCTGCAGTTCAGGGTTCATAGTAGCGATCATGATGCAAGCCACTTTGGTTGCATCATCAGAGTGTTTAGTGTACGCAGCGATTTCCTCGGGAGTGGCGGTTTCAGTGTCCACATCAATAAGCTCGGTTTCTAGAACATACTCTTTATGTTCAAACCTTAGAGCCATTTTGATGTTGCGGATCCAGTCATTGTAGTTGGTGCCGTCCAACGTCACCTTTGAGCATAATGACAGAATCGAGGTGACACTACCGGGATTTGAGTGGGGAACGGATAGGTCAGAAGACATCTGAACAAGAAGAAGGTAGTTTTAATTAGATAGAGTAATAATAATAATCCTCATATTCACCCAAGAATAAATACGAGGCTAGGATCCTACAATAACAATCTACAATACCGAAAAGGGATGCCGTAATCAGTATTGCAAATTTAACAAGGTAGGCGAATGACGATTCAGCCAATTCCACCACGGAAACATAATCATATTATAATGGAATTCCTATTTTCTTTGAGATTTATCGAACTGTTCGATAGCATGTTTTAATCTTGGGAATGCCCCGCTGTTTGTGACTGGGATACCGAGGATCACAAACCGGGTGTGAATAACCATGCAAATTGCTTGGTACTCTTGAAGTCAATTGTCATCTCTAATTAACGTGACGGTAAACCACACACGCTCCGTTAATAATGACAAAATCAAGAAACCCATTGCGACTCTTTGTGGACCCCAGTTGGCGTGCCGGTAAACCACACACGCTCCACCAACGTTCCACAAAGTGCAATGTGCAATTTCATGGATTAGCACCAATTCTCATTTTTAACCTAAAGTAACTAGATTGGGATTTGTTTTAGGGTTCTAGTACTTTCAATTATAGCATTATACTTTTAAGAGGCTTAGCGGTTCTATCATACCCGTTCAGCTAACGACACTCGACTGACCAGGAGAGCGGTGGGTAAGAGTAGATACCCATTAGACTAACATTTTATAGTCAGTCGCCTTATACCCTCTTTATAGGACAGTTTTGTGAATGAGGCTTACTAGCGGTAGACTAACCAATTTTCTTATATATATTAAATTAACTTTTAATTCTAAATACATATAAGATATATTTTAATCTCATTAAAATATTTTAGAATTAATTAAATTCTAATTTTCGCAAATTATACTAATTTTTTGAAAATTTTAATTAATTCTTTAAACTGATTTAATTTGTCTTTTAATTAATCAATTAATTAAACTAATTAAATCTAGGTTACAGATTACCAAATTAATTAAATTAATTTATCTGTATTGGTCCTATGATTTTCGAAATCCACAAGCCAAGGAATTAGGGTTCAAGTTATTTTAGTTGATTTAGTTACCAAAAATAACAACACATAATTAAGGCAAGCAAATCAAGCAATCTATGGGACCATTTAGGGCATGGCGGCTAGGGTTAGGAAACCCTAGCCAAGCCGTCGACTTTCAAGGCCACCAAGGGTGGATTTTCGCAAAAAAAACACCAAGGCCAAGATCATGCAAGCAGTTCATAATCAAATCACAAGAAAACAAGATAGCTCTGATACCACTGAAGGGTTTCTATGCAATCAATGAACACAAAATAACCTAAGGTTCACATGCAACCCTAATATTGATCTATGTTTTCTTCTATGAAGATTAGAACTAAGAACTTAAAGGATACAATTCAATTCTAAAGAAGAATTAAGAAAACCAACCTTTGATCTTATGATCCTTTTAAGCAGCAGCAAAAGTATCCTGCCTCAGATGAAAGTCACACCCAAGGGATGGAAGAATCAGTCTAGCAGAGTGAATCCAGAGAGAAGATGGCATGAATATGAGGTGCCAGGGGGTTCCTTTTATAGCCTCCTAGGGTTACACCTGAAACCCTAAGGAGCCTCCAATTGGACAAGGCTTTTGACCACTTGGACCAGGCTTACCAAAACCCTAATTAGGGTTTCGCCAAACCCTGGAGGAGCCTCCAGGTTGGCGCCACTTTTGGTCCCTGGTTTTCCTGGCCAGTTATTCAACTATTGAATAAATGCCAAACCAGTCCATGCACCTTTTAATTAATTAATTTAATCTCCAAATTAAATCCAATTAATTCTAGATTAAATCTCAATTAATTAATATAGTTTCTAATTAATATATTAGCACTTAAATATATTAATAAACCATATATATATTTTCTATTGATTTATTATACAATGAATAAATCAACTATTCTCTCTACTGAACTATCTTTCCTCCCCCCATGAGGGCAACCCAAATGGACTTTGCTTTTAATCATAAGATAAAAGTACAATTACAAGTCATGGCTTAGACACCTAATCCAACAATACTGAGTCAACCTCATGTGAGTATTTATCACTAGATGAATTATATATTGATGAATTGTTTGATTGCAGATCAAAATATAGCTAAGTTGGAAAGGTTGAGTAAAATCAAGTTTGAGTGTTTAAATCAAAGAGTAATAGAGTATGTGATATACTAATGACTGAGATAGTCATTTGAGATCTGTTTAAATGGGGTGTTGGATGATATAATCAAATTATTACTTAATTACTCACTGGACTATTGAAGCTCATAAATTGTTTGTTTGAATGATTTTGTTAGGTTCTGGAAATGTTGATCGTGGGAAACGCATCACGGAGGGATAGCTGAACTGAATATGGACTTTAGACTTTGGACCTGGATTGTCTTTGTTGTTCAAACTATATAGTTGTCCCGGTGTTTGTGAAATAGCTGTAAACACTTATTGTAAATAGTTTATGACTTAAACTATGCTTTTGATATAACTCTGTAAACTTGTTACTCATCTTGGGATTTACACCACTAATGATAATTATGTTTGATTATATGTTGGTGTATCCCTGGTTTGAGAAACCGGGTGTTACAAGTTGGTATCAGAGTCGTGGTTTAAGAGAATTAAACCTTGAGATGGGTTTAGACTTAAACCAATGAGATAGAAAAGTCCCAAGGAGTCCCGAATGGTTATCCTTCGTGGTGTACTAATGAGTTGATTATGTAACCATATTGAGTATTATGGTGACATACAAAATGAGTTGATTATACACCATATAGAGTATTATGGTGGTGATTGCTAAATGAATAAATTTTCTTTTCAGTTAAAATGAGTTCTGGAAAGGAAAAAGAGGGAGGTGATCACTGAGACGAGCATTCGGGATCACAAGATTCTAGACTGGGGCGCCAGTCCGAAGGCGAGAGACCGCCTGAGTTGACATCATCCTTGCAAGAGTTGATTGATGCGGAGGTAGCAAAAGCAGTTAAAAGCTTATTGCCTACCTTAACGAGACCTCAGACGGAGGTGACGAACAGAGATGATCGAGACCGACGTCCTATCACACCTGTGGTTGGGGAGGGACGGAGAGAGCCGGTTATTTTACATACTGAAGTTGGAGGGTCGGGCGAACCAAAAGGTTGTAGTTATGAGACATTCCGCAAATGTAAACCGAATGATTTCTTCGGTACTGATGATCCTATTATTGCACGAATTTGCTAACACATATCGAGAAAGTCTTTCGTACGAGCAAGTGTGCGGAAAAAGATAAAGTCGAGTATGTCACTAATTGTTTACACAAGGATGCCCAGTTCTGGTGGGAGAACATAAACCTTGATATAGAGAAAGGATTGGAATTAGAACCGACATGGGAGGAGTTCAACATAAAGTTTATGAAAGAATATTGCTCAAATACTGCAATGAAAAGTTTGGAGGAGGATTTTCTGAGATTACAGCAGGGAACGCGGTCGGTACAGGAGTATACGACAGAGTTTAACAAAAAAGCCAGATTTGCTGCTCATCAGGTAGATACTGAAGAAATGAAGATTGACAGGTATCTATGGGGACTGAGGACCCAGATACGAGAATTCTTACAGAGTTCAAGCTTTACAACTTATCAGCATATTGTCGAGGCAGCCAAATCTCGAGAAAAATAGTTACGGAGGCAAGATAATGAAAAGAAGTGGGACAAAGGAAGCGGAGGCCAGAAGAGGAAATGGGAAGGAAAACCGAAAGGTAGTTTTCAAAAACAGCCAGTTCCGAGTTATCAACTTCGAGGTGATTCAAGGAAGACTGAGAGCAAATGGTGCGAAAGATGCCGTCGAAAACACGCTGGAAACTGTGATACGAGTACCCCGTCTCTTATGTGTTATCAGTGCGGGAAAACAGGGCATATGGCTCGAGATTGTTTAGAGAAAAGTTGTGTGTGTTTCAATTGTGGGGAAAGCGGTCATATTCGCCCGGATTGTCCAAAGCCGAGAACCAATTCACGCCGCGAGACTTCGAGGGCGGGACGAGGTGATAATCGAGGCGATAGATGAGATAGAGGCGGTGGGAACGTTAGAACTCGAGCTTTTCAGATGACCGCAGAGGAGGCTAGAGAGCGACCGGATGTGATTACTGGTATCTTTAGCCTAAATTCTCTTCGAGCTCGTATGGTGTTTGATACTGGTGCTTCGATTTCTTTTATATCCGTACCTTTTGCGTCTCAAATTAATGTCCCGATATCTAAGATGAGTAAGAGTTTGATCGTTGATGTTGACGACGGGAGAGATGTTATAGTAAATAGTCATTATATAAATTGTCGGCTTGAAATCAACGGGATTTCTTTCCTTATTGATTTGAAGCCGATTACTACTCGTGCATTCGATGTAATAGTTGGAATGGACTGGTTAGACGATAATAGAGCAAATATGGATTGTCACGGAAAAACTATTTCTGTGAGAACTCCGAGTGGGTCCCAGACGTTAATACGAGGCGAGCGCCGTTTTCAACATATTCCGGTAGTATCTTTCACGAGAGCGCGAAGGTATACCGAAAGAGGTGCCCTTTTATTTATGGCACATATTACTCTAATTGAATCCAAACATTCCACTTTGAAGGATGTTGAGGTAGTGAGAAATTTTGCTGATGTTTTTCCTGACGATCTTCCTGGCTTACCGCCAAATCGTCAATTAGAGTTTGTTATCGATTTAGTCCCGGGAGCGAAACTGATAGCTCAAGCACCCTATCGGTTGGCACCGTCCGAGATGGAGGAGTTAAAGAAACAACTACAAGAACTTTTGGATCGCGGTTTTATTCGTCCGAGCTCGTCTCCGTGGGGTGCGCCGATATTGTTTGTTCGAAAGAAAGATGGTTCGATGCGTATGTGCATAGACTACTGCGAGTTAAACAAGATTACTGTGAAGAATCGTTGTCCCCTACCGAGAATAGATGATTTGTTTGATCAATTGGAAGGAGCGGTATATTTTTCGAAAATTGATTTAAGATCGGGATATCATCAATTAAAAGTAAGAGAATCTGACGTCCCGAAGACAGCATTTCGTACCCGATACGGTCATTATGAGTTTCTAGTAATGCCGTTCGGTTTGATGAATGCCCCGGCAGCTTTTATGGATTTGATGAACCGAGCTTGTCATCCATTTTTAGACAAGTTCGTAATAGTGTTTATTGACGATATTTTGATTTATTCCAAAAGCTGGGATGAACACAAGCAACACTTACAGTTAATTTTAAATCTTCTTCGCAAAGAAAAGTTGTATGCAAAATTTTCAAAGTGCGAGTTTTGGTTGCAAGAAATTCAATTTCTTGGTCATGTGATAAACAGAGAAGGCGTTAAAGTAGATCCTGCCAAGATAGAAGCAGTGATGAGTTGGGCACCACCCAAAAATCCAACTGAGGTTCGGAGCTTTTTGGGACTAGCTGGCTATTATCGACGATTTGTTGAGAAATTTTTGAGTATTGCATTGCCCTTAACAAAGCTAACCCGAAAGACAGAGAAGTTTATCTGGGCTGAAGAGCAACAAGAGGCTTTTGAAAAACTGAGACGAGCGTTATGTGAAGCCCCGGTGTTAGCATTGCCTCAAGGTGTAGAAGACTTTGTTCTTTTTACCGATGCTTCACAAATCGGTCTTGGATGTGTACTAATGCAAAGGGGGCGAGTAATTGCATATTCGTCTCGACAACTGAAGTCTCATGAGCAAGCATATCTCGTACATGATTTGGAGTTAGCTGCCATTGTTTTTGCACTAAAGATTTGGCGACATTATCTTTACGGTGTGAAGTTCCAAATATATTCAGATCACAAGAGTTTAAAGTATCTGTTTGACCAAAAAGAGTTGAATATGAGACAACGAAGATGTATGGATCTTTTAAAATATTATGAGTGTGAAATACTTTACCATCCTGGTAAAGCAAATGTAGTGGCAGACGCATTAAGTCGAAAAGAACCACATATTCGAGTTGTTTCACCTCGAATGGGAGTGATTAGTAAATTACCATAGATGATTCAACGTGCCCAGAGAGAAGCCAACGACATGAAGAGTGAGAGGATGGTTGGCCATGTAGATAAATTGGTTGAAAATGCACAAGGAGTGAAGACTTTTCAGGGACGAGTGTGGGTCCCAAGGCACGGAGAAACAAGACAGTTGTTACTTGAAGATGCACATGGTACACGTTATTCAATTCATCCAGGTAGTACAAAGATGTATAGAAGTTTAAAACCGTTTTACTGGTGGCCGGGAATGAAACGTGATGTTGGGAGATATGTAGAGAAGTGTCTGACTTGTTTACAAGTCAAGGCAAATCATCAGTAACCATACGGGTTAGTCCAACCACTACCTGTACCGATGAAAAAGTGGGATGAGATTTCTATGGACTTTATCACTAAATTACCCCAAACTCCACGAGGGTTCGATTCTATATGGGTAATTGGTTGACCAAATCAGCACAGTTTATTCCCATACGAGAAGATTATCAAGCATCCAAATTATCAGAGATATATGTTAGGGAGGTGATGAGACGACACGGAGTACCTACCTCGATAATCTCCGATCACGATAGTCGTTTTACTTCTCATTTTTGGCAAAGTTTTCAAAAACAATTGGGAACTAAAGCCTTAATGAGTACGGCTTATCATCCGCAGACTGATGGTCAAACCAAGAGAACTATACAGACGTTAGAAGATATGCTTAGAGCTTCCGTGATTGATTTTGGAGGTAGCTGGGATGATCATCTACCTTTAGCTGAATTTACATATAACAATTCATATCATTCTAGTATTCAGATGGCACCCTTCGAGGCATTATATGGATCAATGTGTAGAACACCATCATGTTGGTCAGAAGCGGGAGAAAAGCCACTAGCGGGTCCTGAGATTATAACTGAAACTGAGGCGAAGATTAAAAGTATTCGTGAGCATATGAGAGTTGCTCAGCAGCGTCAAAAACAATACGCAGATAAATGAAGAAAAGCATTGGAATTTCAAACTGGAGATATTGTAATGTTAAAAGTGTCTCCCTGGAAGGGAATTATTCGCTTTGGTAAACGTGGCAAGATAAGTCCACGGTTTATCGGACCTTTTCGTGTAATTCAACGAGTAGGAGCAGTAGCTTATAGACTCGAGCTTCCTGATGAATTACAAGGAACCCATAATGTGTTTCATATATCACATCTCCGTAAGACTTTACATGACGAGTCAGCACGAGTTTCCTTGGCGGAAATACAACTAGATAAGAAGTTACAATATCAAGAACAACCAGAGAAAATTCAAGACAGAAAGATCAAGAAGTTGCGGAATAAAGAGATCGGGATTGTGAAAGTGCAATGGAGACATCATCAAGGCACAGATGTTACATGGGAATCCGAGAGAGATATGCGATCTAAATACCCTCATCTATTTCAAGAGATTTCGAGGACGGAATCTTTTGAAGGGGTAGATAACTTGTAACGTCGTGATACTTTCGGTAAGTAAATTTGAGTTAATCTAGTATATATATAAGATTTATTAAGTTGTTAAATGAGTTAGGATAGTTAGAAGTCCATTTGGGAAGAGTTTAAACCTTTAAAAATGTCAAAAGAGGTTACACGGGTCATGTTGGAGTTACACGGGTCGTGTAGGAGTCCCTTGTGATTGTTTTGAGCATACCGTGATTTACACGGGTCGTGTCTTTTTGACACGGGTCGTGCTGTGCATACAAACCCATGTCTAAAGTTATCCATGACTTACACGGGTCGTGTAAGTATAACACGGGTCGTGTAAGTCTGCAGACTAAAACCCAAATGCATACCGTAAGTTACACAGGCCGTGTAATTTTAACACGGGCCGTGTTACGCGCAGAATTACTTTTAAAAGCTGATTTTCCATTCATTTGGGATAAAACCCATTTCGAGCCAAACCCTCTCCAAACCCTAAAAATCGATTCTAAGCCATTTAAGACGAGATTTAAGCCTAATATTCATGAATTGAAGCTAGGGATTTATACTTGGAGCTTGAAAGGTAATCCTCCTTGAATTTGGTTTCATTTCAATGGTTGAATGCTTTGATTTGGAGTGATTCCATGTGGTCTCGATGACCCATCGGTAAATTGATGATGTTAGAGTCAAATTGTTAGATTAGCAAGTCTATAAGAGTTTAATTTTAGGCTTGAGTTAGTGATATGCTTATTGATTGTGTTTATGAACTTGAATGGGTCAAATTGGTGAAGTGGGGAGCTATAACTAGAATGTTATTGTTATTGTTTGATTATGGCTTCACTATATGATGCTAATTTCTGAATTTTTGTCGATATAATTGTGAATGAGATTATTATGAGACTTGAGCATTGAAATTTAGCTGTTGTATTACAGCTAAGGCTATACAGGATCAGGCACGAGATTCTGGAGTTCCACGTATTGAGTCAATCTCAAGTGAGTATTTATCACTAGATGAATTATATATTGATGAATTGTTTGATTGCAGATCAAAATATAGCTAAGTTGGAAAGGTTGAGTAAAATCAAGTTTGAGTGTTTAAATCAAAGAGTAATAGAGTATGTGATATACTAATGACTGAGATAGTCATTTGAGATCTGTTTGAATGGGGTGTTGGATGATATAATCAAATTATTACTTAATTACTCACTGGGCTATTGAAGCTCATAAATTGTTTGTTTAAATGATTTTGTTAGGTTCTGGAAATGTTGATCGTGGGAAACGCATCACGGAGGGATAGCTGAACTGAATATGGACTTTGGTCTTTGGACCTGGATTGTCTTTGTTGTTCAAACTATATAGTTGTCCCGGCTTTTGTGAAATAGCTGTAAACACTTATTGTAAATAGTTTATGACTTAAACTATCATTTTGATATAACTCTGTAAACTTGTTACTCATCTTGGGATTTACACCACTAATGATAATTATGTTTGATTATATGTTGGTGTATCCCTAGTTTGAGAAACCGGGTGTTACACCACTTATTTTCCACAACTATAAATAGAGGCTTCTAGGTCCAAATCAGAAGGCAAGGAATGACCCATAAGGTGGACCTGAGGCTTCTTTGACTCCAAGATTCGGTTTTCAGTCGTCATTCGTGTGGTATTTATGTTTTTTCATTTAATTTTCATATAGTTTAGTAGTTTTAGTAGCTTGGCTTGGTGTTATTGGGTGTGATAACCATTAGCATTAGGTTAAAGTTTCTGGATTTTTATGTTTACTGTTTTGGATGTTTGGATTCGAGTTTTTATACAAGTTAATCATTCGGTTATGTTTAATTGCTCTTTTTACCTTTTTAATGCTTTGAATGAGTTTGGATGTTTGATGCTTTTGGCTTGATCTTTATTGCTTCTGTTTCTGAATTACATTTCTGATTTCAGTAAGTAATTAGATTAAGTTTTTGTATTGGTTTAGTTTAAGTTTATGCTTGGAATTGGATTTTGTTGGATTTTATGCTTTTGGACTATTTTTTGGTAAAAGTGGAGACTAGACCCTCTGGTTGTAGCGTGACACAACAACTGGTAATCTGTTTCCTACCTTGACCACGTAACTCCTGTAGATCGACCTTGACTACCACTGTACTTGTGAGAGTGAGGTTTTACTTATTTTTGACCGCACGACGACTTAGGCGTGTCAAATTTTGGCGTCGTTGCCGGGGAGTTGTGAGCTTGAGAGTAGGCGATCTGTAGGATTTAGTTTCTGATTTTTGAGTTTTAGTATTGAGATTTTTTTAGTTGGTTAGTATTTCATTTTTTTGGTTTTGACGGGCGTGTTGCACTAGTGCATGCGTACCCGTCGGGGTGAGCAGTTATCACCCTTGCTTTTTGACTCGGAAATCGAACGAACCGCGCGCAAGAACCGTGTGCGTAGGCGCTTAGATAAGATGAGTTTTAGTAATGTTAGTAGTAGTTTAGAGGATGTTACCCAGGAACCTTCAGGTGAGGTAACGGGGGGGATTCCATTTATACCCCCAGTGTCAGAATTCCGGTTTGGGAGCACGAGTGCTACTGGTGGTGCGGTTTCAGCCCCCGCATCAATACCATCATGCACTCCGCCTTCTGTTCCACCATTACAACCACAAACCACAAAACCTTTTTCATCTGCTATGGCTTGGGGAGCGCCGACCCGTGATGGCAACCTATTTCCTAGGCAGCACACTACCATTTCTCAACCACAACAATCGCAACCATTACAACCACCATTTTTTAAACCACAAACCACTTTTCAAACCATACCACAACAACAATATCAACCACAACCTCCACCGCAGCAATATCAGTATCAGGAGGTTGAGCAGAGATACGAGGATGAGGAAGAAGGATGGGTTCCACAGCAGCCACAATAACCATGGAACCGAGGTCGGGGACCTCCACGGAGAGCACCACAACAGCAACAACCGCAAGGTCAGCAAGGTTACAACAATGATCATCACTATAACGGTAACTTTGTTCAACATTTGTACTTTGCACAACCGAGAGGGCAGTCGGTTGCGTCGCACTTCCAACCGCGGGAGTATGACGATTCATCGCCCATTTATATTCCTGATGATGTAGATACTTAGTAGAAATTAGGCCCCAATTGATAGGATATATATATATATATATATATATATATATATATATATATATATATATATATATATATATATATATATATATATATATATATATATATATATATATATATATATATATATATATATTATTTTTAACTATATGATAATACATACACGTGTCATAAATTTGGAAAACAACGAATTTTAATAATTTTAATGAATAAATACAATGCATCAAAATAAAATCAAATTAATATGGTTTAAGATAAAGAGTTATCTCAAACCACATGATTTTAATAGTCTACCAACAGGTCGTGCTTGGATAGAATTTTTGTATAATTTCAAATTTAATTTTACTTTTATCTATTTTAAAATCAATTTAAAGATTGCGTATTTGATCATGTTTTAATTTCAAATATTTAATTTAAATTAATAGTGTTCTCTTTGGTAGATAATGGAAGCAAATGAATTGTATTATGATAAAGAGAAAAGATCATATATATATGTATGTGAAGCAATGTGTGATAAAAAAATAAAACCTCAAATTGATGTGGTAAAAGATAAATCATTTATCTTGAACCACATTGATTTGGATGACTTCATTTATAATAAAAAAAATAGATATAGTTTGAATACATGAAGTATATATTGATTGAATAACTTCTAAGAAAATTAGAAATCATCGTTTTTGACCATCAATATTACATAAAAATAAAAGTTCAAAATTGCATTATTCAACACAATGCATGCGATTTTATACAACTTGATGAACGAATCCATAGCTCATCTTGGATCGACTCGCTAAAATTTTAAAGCTCAACTTCATTAAAAAAACTTTAACTATATATTTCCTTGAACTTTAGTTTTTGGAAATATTTCCAAGAGTAAAAAAATATTAAATGATTTATATAATTGTTTTAACTTGAAGGAGACATTTATTTATAGAATAAAAAAGCTTCTTGAGTTGGTTTATCATGACGATGTGGGATCAAAATTTCCTTCATAGTATGTTATTTTGTGTCATTTTCTTATCTCACATTGCTTAAGAAACACAATTGAAGATAAATCAAACATCTATAAGTAAAGAGACTAATATAATATTCATCCCACATAGCTTAAGAAACAAATTTCAAGGGAAAGAAAACATCTATAAGTAGAGAGGTTAAAATCATTTCTCTCATATCTTTGTTCTTTTGTGTTCATGATTGTAATCAAATTAGGAATCGGTCGCAACATTGAACCTTTGATTTTAGTTTTAGGATCGTTTTCGTAAAATTTGGACGGGTACTCACCGATGTACACTTCGATATGTTTTTCTAATAAATTAAAATTAATGTGGTACATGATAAAAATTCGTCTTAATCTATATTGATTAAATGGTATCTATTATAATATTTATAGATATAAACATATTTGTTTGAACTTTGAAGGATTACTCTTTGAAAGTTCGATGTGCATAAATCTTATGAAAGCGAAATAAAATGTTTACAACGTTGTCATCACACATCGAACTATGGCCACGACTTAATATGAACGTGCAACTCAATTGGTATTTTAATAGTTTTTAACTCTTTTAAATATTCATCTTTTTAGTTTCAATGATTTTGAAATAGGATAATTGTGAAAACTTTGAGATAAAAATATATTTTTTCTGATAAATTGACCACTAATTAACAATAGATTTTAATAGCATATTTCTAGGTTTTAATGTTTGACTATCTATTTATAATTGAATTTAAAAAAATTGTTATGTAACTTTTTCGAGTTTTGGATGCAAACATGATATCTATTATGATAACAATTTATATTTAATGTTATATGTTTAGATTATATATAAAGTTCAAAAAAATTAGTAATATTCATCTTCATTTTTGAGTTTTAATAAAATTCCTACGTATATACATATTGGTAAATCGACAAATGTTTAAACTTAGTCAATTTTTTAAAAGTTTTAATTAATGAACTAAATTTCTACGCATATACATATTGGTGAATCGAAAAATGTTTACATCGATGTCACTTTTTAAAAACAACGTATTATAAACTTCAACCTAGTCAAGTTTTTAAAAGTTTGAAGTAATTTTAATTTTTATTTTTAAGTTTCAATACTTTTTAGAGTTGAAACTAAATAGTAAAAATCTTTTAAAACTTACGATAAGATAATGTTTCTATGATAAAATGATCACGAAATAATAATACATTTGAAAGATCAAGTTTGATGGATAATGAAAACAAATAACTTGTATTACATAAGAGAAAGAGAATAATTTATGTATGTATGTGAAGCAATGTGGGATAAAGAAAAAAATCTCAAATTAATATGATAAAAATATTTAAATTAATAGATTGATTATATTAAGTGAGAATTTGAAAGATCATGAAAGTTTTAAATGCATATGATGAGAGGAAAAATATTTTTTATAAGATATAAGAGTTTATCACCTTGTAAATTTTTGCAACTACAAAAACTAATCTAAACACTTTTAAAAACTCATTTTTGTCAAGCAAATAAGCTAATAAAACCTTTTTGTCAAAAAATAAGTTTATTGAATTAAGTAAACAATCCCATACACCACCAAAGTCATCATTTGGCTTTTTGTTTTTAGGACTATTTTTAACAATGAAGATGAAAAGGCATTCACTACAAAAGAAGATCAAGAGCAAGTCTATCCTAACTTATTGCACCTTTTAGTATGGGAAAAAAGTTTTCATTTTGTCAAATTGGCATCAATCCCACCACAATACCCACCTTAATCTTATATAAGTATGTAACAAACAAAAAAAAAACATGCATCAAGCCATAACCCATTGAAATGTGAGATTTAAGCTTTTACAAACTTTCAAGTTTTTATCAAAACTCCGCACCTAAAAAACATGCATCAGAACATAACCCATTGAAATGTGAGATTTAAGCTCATAATTTACTAACCAAATAAACAAACTAGAGGAAATAATCTACAAATAAAAGCATCATCTCAGAAAACATTGGTGATTATGGTTCCTACAACTTACAAATAAAGTTAAACATCAACTGTCTGGCAGCTTAATTTTAACTTAAAACCCAAATACCCTAAACCAAAAAAATTAATTAAATTGCTTCCGAGAAGTTCAACAAAAAAAAAAAAAAAAAAAAAAAAAAAAAAAAAAAAAAATTGAGGAAGAACACAATATTGATTGAGAATTCTATTGAAGACGATAACTTAACATCACCATATCACACTCTTCCTTGAACAATCACCGATCCAAACTTTACAAAGATGATGATCATGTAGCATTTATACCAATATTTATATGTAATTGACACCTTGAAGCACACCTAGTTAGAAAACTGATGCTTTGCAAGCTTAGAAGTCACCTTGAGAATAATTTCACCATATGGTTCATCTTGCTTTGCTTCAACAAGATCACAGCTCTTCAAAACCTAAACAACATTATTAAAATAGTTGAAACTATAAACCAAATTAAAATTAAATAAAACCAAACCGAATATGGCAGATTCAACAATACGTATACAATATCTAAAGAAAGAAAGAGATTTGTAAAATTGTTAATGTAAGAAGATACTTACGAGTGTCTCATAGAACATTCTAGCACATACTTTTCTTTTTTTCCCTTCAAGGACGCTGTTCAAACTAACAGATCCCGCATTTTGCGGTGTAGAAGGAGTGGCTGTTGACTTTTCTTTTATATATTGCGCCACTAACCTGCACCACCATTATAAACCACATTAAAATTAAATAAAATACATTTATTTATATTCAACAACATTACCTTGTTCTTGCTTGCAATGACCCGATTTCTAGTGGCGATCTTTCTTTTCCAGATGTCGAGCCTGATTGTGGAGTACCCTTCAAACCTGTAATAAAAAGCTAAAATCACTTTCTTTTCTTTTTAATAAAAAAATGAATATTCACTTACTTATTGGTGAACCACCATCCTCTTCAATAAAAGCTAGCTCCTGAAATGAAAATGCAGTTTCAGTTTCTTTTTATTACAGCACTCAATGTGCTTACAAAAAAGTCAATTTTTTCTTACTAGAATATTATAAATTGAAAAATCAGTTAACTTATAGCACAAGAAACTTACTCCTGCATCATCAACCTCAGGAATATCGGATAAAGCAGCATTGTTGTCAAAGCCATGATGATCTTGAAAAAATGTCTGAGGTGTTTCCATATCAGATAAAAAAGATCCCGTTGATGATGTGGGGTCCGGTGTGGACCCTACATTGGTCCCTATTGTTGTTTGAATCGGATATGACCTGGACCCTACATCGGAGGTCATGGCAGGGGTATATTCGTCCATTTGAGGTGGAGAAGAGAAAGACCTACAATCCGGAGAATATGTTGGAATCACATTGACATCACTGGGGCCCACATTCTCACGTTGATGTTCAATTTCCATGTCATCAAAATGATCTTTTTCAACGTGAATCTCGTGAGCTCTTTTAGACATGTGGGCGTTATCAAAAAGTTCACAAAGACTATCACACCGCCCTGCACATTTCCATAATGTTTTATACTTTTATTAAGTTTAGTGTACGACAAATATGCATATTTATACAAAAAAAAAAAACACTAACCGGTAATTATAGGTTCAAAAAAGACTTTTTCCTTTTTACGGCTATTGTTTACCCTCCAAATATCCAAAGAAGAACAGGCGGATCCTTTTCTTTTCCGCAACAAGTTGCGCGGATCTTTTAGGGATTTTTCCATAAACCTAAAATAACCATAAACCGTTTCATCACAAACAGCTTTAAAAATAAATATTAGAAATGTAGAATAAAAACCATACTCATTAGTTAAGACTGTGGCTTCATCGTATTTTATTTTTCTCCGTTTTGCCCTTGGCTGCTTAGCTGCCGGAGCTGGCTCAGGGTCAGCCGGTGGTGTCGGTGCTACCTCTGCACACAATATGAAACGTGGTAAGAAATTAAACCACCGAACAATTTACTGTCGTAATTTAACAATTATACTGTTTCTTCGCCGTTTAAAAAATTCATTTTAGTACAAAACACTAAAGCGCAGTTGTACTTTCATTATTTTATTGTTTTAGCAGTGATTAAACCAGTATACATTTTCTTGATGTTTCAAAAAACCCGGTTTTCCGGTTATTTGGTTTTAAAAATACGGGAAAACGCAGAAAAAAACCACAACATAGTTTCACCATTTTTTTGATTTAGCTATTGAACCTTTTTTTTTCAATTTAGCGATTGAACTATTCTGGTAATAATCATAAAAAAGTTCAGTAACTAAATAGATAAAATGGTGAAGTCTGTCTTTTTTGTATTATGTATGTGTCGATAAAAAACACACTTACCAAACAAGACAAGTGGGTCCGAGTTATCATTCACAGGTTCTGAATGAGTTGAACCTAGTGATGGAGTTTGCTGAGGTGGCAAAAAGAGTCCATCTGGAGCCACTGTGTCATCCATTATTGGTGCAGCACTGCTTCTTTCATTTGATATCTCGTTTACCAATTCTGGATCTGGTTCCACCCTGTCTGGAAGAGTCGGATGACCTGGCGGACTCATATGAACAGCATTACGTATCACTTCAGGTGAAGGTATATTATTATTATCCTCATTCATGAATATGTCACCACTTTGGATTTGATGACTAGGACCAGGATCTTGAAAACCATTAAATGTTTCAGATGGAGTACGTGGACAAGGACTGCAAAAAAGTCAATCGTTATTTCATAGAATTAACGGATTAAATTACTTTTTTTATTTGAAAAGTAATTTATATCATAAGCATACCTTTCTGTGATACGCATCCCCCTTGACTGTGAATCATTCCCAGAGAGAGATTTATTGCTGGGGGTACCCTATAAAAACACCAAAATCTGATGTTACACTTTCATGAAAAACACGCAATTAGGTCAATTAACCACAATATGATGTAGCTATCACACTTACCTCACCAAACGAAATCACAAAATATCCTGAAGGAATTTGATTTGTATTTTCTGAGAGTGTAATATCCTCATGGCGCCTTAAATGGGTGTCTGGGGACCTACGTATCAAAATGAATCTGTTAATCTATGCTCGAAATCATGAAAATGAAACTGATTTCATTCTAAAGAAAGAAGGAAGGTGATACCCAAATGGATCATAGTCGTCAATATCCATTAAGTCGAGATCAAATCTATCAGGCAATGTGATAGAATCAAATTTTGCTTGATTGGCGTCTTCTGGAAGATTAATGTCTGCATTTGTATAGACTTTGCTTATGTCTATACGTAGGACATTATAGTCATGCTGGAGATACTCGACTTTCTTTGAATATATCCGAACAACACCAAGCAGAAGATGACCAGACATTCTCAATGCAATTGGGACTTGTGGATTCATAATTTGCTCTACAAAAACCATGTTAAATCCGTGCATCAGAAAAGAAATAAGCAAAGATATTATCATTCGACATAGATGAACATGGAAATTGATGTGATTTTGACAGGAAAGATGAAGTATTTCTTTGTGTATATTTCAGGAGAACATGTTACAGAAAGAAAGAAAGCCAAGAACCAAATAATTGGCAAATCAGTGAATTTAATATTGAGAACATCACATCTGTGCGTACTTGATAATTTTTTAGCAATCGGAAAAATTTCGTTCGAAAGATGATTAAAGCACAAACTTAAGTCGTATTTTAGGAGATCCAATGAAATGAGCAAGCAATAAGTTTCAGCAACACTGACCGATAAAGAAAACTGAGATGATTTTACTAAAGAACGTAACTTTCTACCATAGCGTATAATATAAGTTGCAGATTAAACAAAAAAAAATGTTGAAAAACAACGAACCAACAGTCGAGGGGATATTGACGGTGATATAGTTCGATTTCTTGAGCTTGTTTTGGAGATGGGCGGCGCACCATACCGTGCCCAGTGGACCTTTTCTTGCAAGTAGATTGTGCGAGTAGAACATTTTCGAGGCTACCTTTTCTTGAATCTTCTGTGAGATTTTAGAGGGACATGTGATGGAGAAGAGATGAGCTGCGGAGTTAGGGTTAAATTTTGGGGGGACTTTTCGGGGAGCGGGAATGAATTGGCGCCATTAAAGGGAAAATACCACACGATTACATTTTGAAATACGACATGGGCTGGACCGTTACTGGACCGAGAAACTAGATTCTTAATTTCATTAGTTTTTTTATTGCTGAATTAACTTCATATATCATAATTCCTAAAATAGTACCTGGAATATTTATTGCCAATTAAAATCATATATCATAATTTCTAAAACAATATATGAATTATATTTTAGTTGTGGAAGAATTATTGCTATAACCATGTATTGTTAACTCTAAATACTATATAAATTATAATTTTATTGTGGGAGATTTATTGCTAAATTGAAATCATATATGACGATTCCTAAAAATCATATATGGATTATATTTCAGCTGTGGAAGATTTAATGCTAAAAATTATCGTAATCTCTGAAATAATATATGAATCTTGTTTTTAGTTGTGGACGATTTATTGCTAAATTAAAATTATAGATTATAACTCCTAATATAATATAGAGAGAATGACTAAACTCGTCTAATTTCATAAGAGTTTTTTTCAAAACAACATAAATTTAGCCATATGTTTCAAATTAGTCAACTAAAACGCAGGTGTGTGTTACCACCTGCGTTTTCGTCACTCTACTTACATTTTGCTCACTAGTTGCTCACTAATTTTTGTCATTCCAGTAGACGAAAAACACTTTCTAATGGCTTTGGAGAAATTTTCGACTTGGAAATCTGTAAGTATCTCAAATGTTATGTTGTTTTTATGTATTAATTGTCCATAGTTAAAAATTTAACGTTTTAAACCTTAGATTAGTGTATGTACAAGTTTATATGCCTATTGTACAACCATTTAATGCACAAAATCGTAGGGTTTTTGATGAACTGTAGAGCATTTAGCAGGTGATAGGCATCACTGTGTTTTCCTCCAGAGCATTTCACAGTTGTCATATGCTACCTGCTATTTGCTCTTGAGGAAACCGCAGGTGATACATGCGATTTTGTTTTTTTTTTTCCGGAAAACCTGAGCATTTCACAAGTCATCTGGAGGATTATGCAGGCCGTGTGGAGCATTTCGCAAGTGAGGCTTCAAAAAAATTATAATGGTCTTATGACCAAAAGACATGTGGATGGCCCATCTGCGTTTTCCTTGACTAGTTTGTGGCATAAGGCTTAATTTGTGTTGTTTTGAGAACAACTTTTTATGGGATTAGGCTGTTTTAGTTATTTTCTATATAATATATGGATCATATTTTAGATGTGATCATTGCTGAAGATTGTGTTTGCTAAACTATAATCATATATCATAGTTCCCAAAATAATATAGTTAAATTTTAGTTGCGCGGAATAATTGTTGCTAAACTATAGAATCATATACGATAGCTCCAAAAATAATATACGAAGGTTGTATTATATATGACTGTGGCAAGTCATATTAGTTGTTATGGAATTTCGTAGCTGTTTGATCAAAGTGAAACTAAATGTCATTCGTCGTAATTCATTATTTTATGGTTATTTAATTATTCATTAACCTCCTAATAACTTCTCTCAAGCTACAATAGCTCATTCGCAACATCCCTTTGACAACAGTTGTAAATTCATCAGTTAACATATGTATATAAGGTGTGGTTGTGGCTATTTATGTTGAACTGGAAGCACCTGCACAATCAAAGATGGCAAAAATGTAAAATAAGCATCTTTAATATTAGGGTTGTAAACGAACCGAACATTCAGCAAACCGTTCGTGAATTGTTCGGTGGGAAGTTCATTTATTTTTGTTTATTTAGCAAATGAGCGAACACGAACACAAATTTTCGTTCGTTTAGTTAAACGAACGAACATGAACAATGGTTTCATTTGTTCAATTATGTTCGTGAACATTCGTTTATGTTTTTCGTTTGTGTTCGTTTATGTTTGTTCATTTAAGTTCATTTTATTTCATATATGTTTGATTATATTACAATATTATATGTGTGTTCATGTTTTTATATGTTTAATTGTGTTTGTCTATATCTGTTCGTTTATGTTTGTTTAGCATGTTTATGGACATAAACGAACGAACATGAACAATATAATTTGTTAAATGAACAAACATGAATAACAAAACTCATTCGTTTATCCGTTCATGTTCGTTCGTTTTTTCTGCTAACTTAAACGAACGAACATGAACAAGGTCTCGTTCGGTTCGTTTACAACCCTAATCTCCTTTCATCTCCTTCTTTCTGCTTAGTTAACTTTCTCTATCTTTTTTAGTGCTCATATCAATTGAATTTATAAAAATGGGAAATCATGTGAAAACGGATGATCCAAGTGTAGAGATAATAGAATACGGTGAAAGTTTCCAGTCTTACCAATTGTATATGGCACAACCAATGAGTTCTTAGGTGCATTTATCTCAATTTTTTGTATTTATGATTTAATTATAAAAAGTGATAATTGTTCACAATTTCGTGTCTTCAAGAAAAAAATAAATGTGTTAGGGATCCTCTAAAATAGAAGTGGGTTGATGTAATTGAGGTTGAATCTTCATAAGAACAACAATGTATGCTAAATAATTACTTACAAATCTCTTAACACTTGTTCACACCCTAAAAATTGAATATTTCTAAACAATTTGGATTTACTCAACAATTGTATTAAATACTGGATGACAAACTCAAAAGAATACGAGGTGTGCTAATTAGTTTTGTATAATTCGATTAACATTAATTCACCCTTGAAATTGAATCATAAATTGCATGATGAACTGGATGACACAACAGACTCAGCAACATCGTATATACTGAAAGGTTTTATGCAAATCTATGAACTAAAATCCTAAGTTCACATGCAACCTAGATTGGATCTATGTTTTCTTCTAATTGAACATATAACAAATTCCTAAAGGCCACAAGAAAATAACTAAAAGAATAAAATCAGAAAAACTAACATTTTAGTGTTTATTGCAAGCTAAGCAACGCAAGTGCCTTGCCTCAAATGAAGTCACACCCAAAACTAGGGTTTTCGAAAGTTCCAGAGAGAGGGAAGAGAGGAAAAAGTTATGGCTTTTATGGTGCCTAGGGGTCTCTATTTATAGTTTCCAAGTGGCCACCAGATAAGCCTTTGAGATAAACCTTTTTGAATTCAAATAATATAAACCTTTATCAATCAATTCAAATATATTTATCCTAACATATAATAATCGAAATTATGGATAATCCCTCCATAATTTCGTTGCCCACTTAAACTACCATAATTATCACTTACTCAACTATTGAATAATTACAATTCAGCCCTTGCACCTTTAATTAATCAAATTAATCACCAAATTAATTCCAATTAATTCCAGATTAATTTCTAATTAATTAATATAGTTTCTAATTAATATATTATCACCATAATATATTAATAAATTATTTATTTTATTTCTATTGATTTATTAATCATATAATAAATCAATCTATCTCTCTCCTGGATTTTCTGCTAAACCTCTAGCCATGAGGGCAACCCAAATGGACTTTGCTACTATCAATTAGGTAAATACAAATTATTAGTCATGGCTTAGACACCTAATCCAACAGGCTCCCACTTGGATAAGTCTATGACTATAATTACTAATTTAACCTTTAATTAATCAGCAAACTATAGCTTCCTAGAAACTGCTGCCGAACTCTGACCTAGTCAGTTTTGTCCATAGATAAGTGATCATATGATCCTTCGTTCAACAAGATATTTCCAGACATGAGACATGGATTGAGATCAATCTATGTCCGATACTCTATTTCCCGATTTCCGATTCTACTTATGACTTTAGGACTTATAATTGAAGACATCAATTTAGTCCTGGCTGGCCAGCACTTTAGTCAACTTCAAAATCACCGAGAGGCCTACAGATATCTGTTTACCATCAGGGTCAAGGAACAAATAAGCTTCGACTCATATGCTTATATCTTTTACCAATCAAATTATTCACAACAACACGTTTTATAACATCGAGTTACCGATGCATTTTCGTACCATCAATGAACAACTGCCTTGTAAATTATAACTCATATCTCTCCACTTCAAGATCATAAGATATTATCGTCTCAACATTGCTTGTGATATAATCCATGAAGCAATCTATTGATAGTGGGTTTATCCAATACTCAAATCTCTATTTTTAAGTACTCATGAATGTTGTAGCAATCATATTTCTATGTCTAACTCCTTAGACAGTCTACAAACCAATTCATAACAGTCTTTATTCAATACTTACTTCCCAAAGTATGAGCGACTGTGGACCTTTCTGAATAATTAAATTATTCGGGAAGTAAAACATGCGAAAGCGAAACATAAAGATCTGACTGGCAGCTACTCCTGCTTATTACCAAGTCTCTACGAGGTAATCACCAAGTCGGATCTTGTCATAAACTATTATCGGTTTCAAGATTTCTTTTAAACTTTCAATTCTAATTTTATAGCTATGTCTTTATGAACCTTTCACTCTTTCTATGTATCAAAAGTATCTTATACTGATACACTTTATTGCAGATGATCCAATCGGATGTTCTTCCGATGACATCTCAATATGTTATCTTGTCTTTTTCTCTCCTAACTCCATTCTGGTAATGTGTACTGTGACTTCCTATGGTTCTAGGGGTCTTTAGTCTACTTGACTGCACCCTAAGACTGATTCGAGGTGCTATGATGTGCCGGTGAACCACACGCGCTCCATCAGAATACCAACAAGATTCTTTAACCATGAAGTCCTTTAACGTCAAATTACCACTTTGAAAAAATCTTTCAAATTATTACTATTACTTTCACCCCAATCATTTCCCAATGAAAACAAACCATTCAATATTCCCAGCCAGACAATGTCCTGAATCCAACTTACTATGCCCTAAGCATCAAGTCATCAGGATATGTTCATGACATTTTGATCGATCCAAGAAACTTGTGGAACCCGATCTAATATTATTCCAAACCCTTTCGGAATCCAAAGATTATTTATAATCCCTATGTCATGATTTTCGAAAAAGTATTTCCTTTCGGAGACTCTTTTCATGCATCTTGAATCTTATCAAGATTATGCTTACAATGGCTATGTCTATGCTGACGATTTCATCTATCCAATGGATGTTTGTGAATTACGTGAGTATGTTGCACCTTCTTTATTTATTTCATGCCAAGTCATCACACTTTGCAATGATAGGAAAAACCATTTCCTCGGGCTATGCATCTTGAATCTCATCAAGATCATCTTGGCAGAGTTTCGATCTATCTTATAGACGTTTACAACCACCTGAGTATGTCGTATCTCTATAAAGTCTTTCATAGAAATCCGTCTCTTAACACCAAGTCATTACACTTTGTAATGAAAAAGACGTTTCCTAGAAATAGTATGTAACCCACATATGGAGATAGTAGATAACAACGACACTCCCACTGGCTTTGACTCTTTCAGACTCTTCACAAAATCCAAACCTTTTTTGGCACATGTTGAGAATCCGAAACCTTTCTGACATAGTTATGGGAATCTTTCAGGCCGTTCACAAAATCCAAAACTTTTGGCACATTTTGAGAATCTGAAGTTCCTTTCTTGTGAGGTGCCCGTGGGATGAATCCCGGGGCCATGTACCTACTGTATTTGCATGCTCTTTGTGAGTCCTTATTAGTGTACCGATAATCCACACGCGCTCCACTAACGCTCACAATGTGCCATGCAGTATTCTTTCGGATTTTATCTTCTATTGAGAGTGCTTATCTCGGAATCAATTGCTTGACTCTGAGTATCGTCTCACTCAACCAGATGTTCAGTAAGTACATTTCTATCCATGTCGCTTTCTTTTGATGATTCAATTACTCCCACTGGTTTTAGACCATGTGTAAAATCAATCAAATTGTTACATAGACGTGTCTCGCCCTAAGGTTCTCTTATTTGGCAACAACCGGGCTCACCAATGCTTTCAAGTAGTCGGACTGCTAATCCGTACCAACTTTAGTGTTTTACCACTAATTGGTATGTCACCCAGATCACAACACTTTATGACGGTGACTAATACTACTGGTTAAGATAAGAGTATGTCAGGTTTAACAGGAATCTGATTCCTGCCCAAAGCCTAGTGATGACTAAAGGTTCTTTCACTTGGCTAATCCTGATCTCATCCAGGACTGTCTTAACTCCCACTGTTTCCTTAGAACATGAGTCCTTTCTAAAAGAGCTATTCTTTCACAGGTACAGCGGGATAGCCAATGAAACGACATTGCTGATCAGGTTCAGGCTAGTCATGAGGTTCGGACGAACGCTGCATGACCCTGGACTTTCTATGTACAAGTGGGACGATCCCAGCTTTACATTTCAGACAGTGTCTGCATAACCTACTTAGTCTAAGATGTGGTCGGAATATGGTTTCTATGGTCTGACTGGTTGAATATTCAATTCATCGAAAAACTAATTGGAAATGTATCTTATACATCGAGGATTGAACTATTTCGACCAATGCTCAATCATCTTCCCTACGATACATTATAACCATTAATGTTTTTGGAAGAGGATAAACTGTGAAATATTTTCTCAGTCTATGTTGTCACTCGGGTTCTGTTGATCTTATACTTCCTTTGAAACCCTTGAACACTTCAAGGTTTCAATCAATCGCTTATTCTAATAAGCGAAGCCATATTTGTCATACTAATTGGCAAATATCATGAAGTATAACTAATTGTGTTGTGTTCGAAGATTCGAGCAATACACAGAAACTTATGTCTATGTTGCTCAAAATCTTAATATCTTTTACATCTCTATGTAAATTTATGACTTTGTTAATTTGTTCAATATATGCAATCATCACCTGACTCTAAGTCAACTGATTCCAAAATCCTATCCTCTGGATCTTTGGGTGATTCATTTCTTGCCACATGTGCTTTATAAAGAACTTAATCATCATGTGACTCTAAGTCAAATGATTCCAAAGTCCTGTCCAACTGGATCTTTGGGTGATTCATTTCTTGCCACACATGGTTTTATTAAGAATTCAATTCATAATGTGACTCTAAGTCAAATGCTTCCAAAGTCCTGTCCAACTGGACCTTTGGTTGAATTGATTTTATAAAATATATTTTAACAATCATAGAAAACACAATTCATGAATCCAAACACTTTGGATGCATCATCATTCAAGTCATTACCATTCATGCAATTAACACACTCATACAACATTTAAAGGATAAACATGTATTAAAATAAAATTTAACATTTTATAAAACCGAAATATCCTCGAACAGGTAATGTCGTACGCATCTAATAAGCTAATAACAAGGTCATAATATCTAACTAAACTCCAAAACTGCATGAGCTTCAGATCCAATCCGAATGTGCTCCTTTGCAACAAAATCCCGCATCCTACCTAGTCCATGCATACAGAGCAAATGTGATAAACACATCCTGTATCAATGAATTAAGGATCAGGAGTTCTGAGTTTTAAGATATTTCTGAGTTGCCAAACCGTTCGGCTTTGGAGCATTTTTCCAATCGTTCTGTGACTGTGTCCCACCTTGTGGATTCCAGTTTGATACATCGATCAATCGGTCTAGACGATCTGGATCATTTCTTGATGCGCCTTAATACTGGACTCAATCATGAAGCAGCTGAATCAATGGAACCATGCTTCTCCATGAGCGACTCATACAGAGTTGACATTGGATGCATTTCCATGATTGTCTTAATCTGGTTACCCTTTCTGTTTATCTGGATGAACATATCAGCGAGTCGAGCTAATGCTTAACTCCCGATCAGAAGGGGTGACCTAATTTTATACAGTTTTCCCATGTATCCCTCAATCATGAGAACATGCAAACTGGTGCTACTTCCTTCTAGCTTGCAACTTCAAGCTCTTTGAATATCCTAGTTCGTTCCTTTTTCGACCAGTTCTCGGAACCTTTCCTCAACCAGCTGTGCTAACTTATCTGACCCCAGGAATTCTAAATCCCTGCAAAACTCGAGGTCAATGATAAATAGCATGAGGCAACGAACTTCCTTTGACTTGATAGTCAAGGGGTCATGCTCATCACAAGCTACTGTGCGATGCCATGCTTTGGTAGAACAAGGAGCGGACACTCAGTCAGATATGGTTTGCCAGCAAAACTAAGAATCATTCTCTAATTGCAAAGCCATATCACATAGCCAAGGCCAGTCAGCCTTACCATATTGAACAGGTGCTTTCTGAGACTCTCAGAAACGGGTGAAGGAGGAGAAGGAGGAGAATTGACACTATCTTTAGATATCTATAAAATTTGAATTAGTTTAATTTTAATCCTTTTTAAACAATTACCCAATATATTATTTAATGAGGCTAGGATCCAAAATACCCCAACTATGGTGTGAAGAGGGATGACGTAATCACAACATAATGTCATTAATGTAGATAAACATTTATCAATTTTAATCTTATGAAATTCCTAGATCTGTTGAGATTCATTGAACTGTTCAATGGCATGTTTAATCTCGGATATGCTCCACTGTTTGTGACTGGGATGCCGAGGATCACAAACTGGATGTGAATAACCATGCAAATATGCTCGGTAACCTCAATGTCATTTATCATCTCTAATTGATGTGCCGGTTAACCACACACGCTCCATCAACAATGATAAATCATGAGAAACCCATTACCACTCTTTATGAGCCCCTATTAGAGTGCCGGTTAACCATACACGCTCCACTAATGTCTTATAAAGTGTAATGTGCAATTTAATGGGTTATCATATTTTCACATTTTTCTTAAAGTAACTAGATTTGGGATTTTATAAAGTTGTTCTAGTACTTTCATTAATAACATTATACTTTTAATGAGATTAAGTTGTTCTATCAAACCCGTTCGGCTAACGACCCTCCACTGATTAAGAGAGCGGTGGGTGAGAGTGGACACCCATTCAACCGCCATTTTATAGACAGTTTCCTTATACCCTCCTTATAGACCAGCTTCGTGAATAAGGCCTACTATTGATTTGACTGACCAATTATCTTATACATATAATATTAACTTTTAATTATAATATATATAAGATGTATTTTAAACCTTTTAAAATATTTCTGGTTTATCTTTTAATTTATTGGAAATTTAAACTATTAAATTAAACCTTTAAAAGATTTAATTCATCTTTTAATTAAACAATTAATTAAATTAATTAAATCCAAATATTTTAGACTTTTAAAATATTCCTAGTTTTATCTTTTAATTTTTCGAAATTTAAAACTATTAAATTTAAAATTAAATTAAACCATTAATTATCTTTTAATTAAACAATTAATTAAATTAATTAAAACTAGATAGGTATCACAAATTAATTAAATTAATTTAAACCTATCTTAAACCCCCTAATTTTCGAAATTAACAAATAATGGGTTTAAGGTTATCCATTTAAATAATTAAAGTTACCAAAAATAGAAAGCCTTCTAAAACCCTAATGAGAAAATTGAAAATCATAGAGGGGAGGGGCTAGGGTTTCCAAAACCCTAACCCTAAAACCGATATGGCCAATTAGGGTTTATAAGCATTAAACCCTAATTTTTAGGAAGACAATTATAGCAAATCAACAAGAAAACAACCAAAATGCTCTGATATCACTGAAAGGTTTTATGCAAATCTATGAACTAAAATCCTAAGTTCACATGCAACCTAGATTGGATCTATGTTTTATTCTAATTGAACATATAATAAATTCCTAAAGGCCACAAGAAAATAACTAAAAGAATAAAATCTGAAAAACTAACCTTTTAGTTGTTTCTTGCAAGCTAAGCAACGCAAGTGCCTTGCCTCAAATGAAGTCACACCCAAAACTAAGGTTTTCGAAAGTTCCAGAGAGAGGGAAGAGAGGAAAAATTCGTGGCTTTTATGGTGCCTAGGGGTCTCTATTTATAGTTTCCAAGTGGCCACCAGATAAGCCTTTAGAGATAAACCTTTTTGAATTCAAATAAGATAAACCTTTATCTATCAATTCAAATCTATTTATCCTAACATATAATAATCGAAATTATGGATAATCCCTCCATAATTTCGTTGCCCACTTAAACTACCATAATTGTCACTTACTCAACTATTGAATAATTACAATTCAGCCCTTGCACCTTTAATTAATCAAATCAATTCCAATTAATTCCAGATTAATTTCTAATTAATTAATATAGTTTCTAATTAATATATTATCACCATAATATATTAATAAACTATTTATTTTATTTCTATTGATTTATTAATCATATAATAAATCAATCTTTCTCTTTCCTGTATTTTCTGCTAAACCTCTAGCCATGAGGGCAACTCAAATGGACTTTGCTACTATCAATTAGGTAAATACAAATTATTAGTCATGGCTTAGACACCTAATCCAACATATACGAATAAAAGTCCCTCAAGTTGTCATCAAAAATCATAATACAGTAATCATATACGGGATGAATTAGATAAAATGATGACATCCATGAGAAGTAATGTGTATATTATGTTTTCAATATGTATCGTTACAATAAGTGAGTAACAATTTGTTTATTTTTCTATACAACAAGTTTTTTTATATAAATTGGATTTATTAGTGTTTGAAAACATATTGTATGCAAGCTTGAGGCGGATGTTGATGTAGTTACAACTGCGGCAACTCCAATTAATGATGTTGTTGTTCCTGAATATAGTTTATAAAATTAAAATTTTGTAGATGTTTTATGTTGGCTTTGGATTTTTTTAGTTTTGTAACATTAACTTAGTAACATTTCTATATTTAGCATGATCCTTTTGTTTTACACATAAAGTATGATTCAAGCAATGACAATAATATATTAAGTAAGACTAGTTTTGTTAATTCGTCATCTTATGATGAATTAATTAAAAACTTATCATGGTCATTGAGTCTAAACATAGCATTAAGTAACTAAAACCTTATTGAACCTGGCAACCATAGTGCCAATAACCGAAAACAACCCTTGAAGATGTTCATTTAGTAGAGATAAGGGCATCAATCTTGCGTTCAATATGCGCTTCATGATCTTCGAGGCGACCTTTCACCTCACCATTCTCCCAAAGGATTAGAGTCGGGACTCCTTTAAGCTTGAACTTGGAGTCCACCCTCCATGGGTGTTGCGGGTTCCGCCACGTGGGTCTGTCTCCAACATAAGCCCTTAGAAGTGCCACGTCATCATGTGATGATTCCAGTTTTTTGTATATAACTGGTTCTGCTCGCACACAATCAGGGCACCAACTGAGATTGGTGGAAGGTTCGATATCAGCTAAGAACAATATGAGATTGCTTTTGTTGTTTGATGCTTCGGATTTGAATTTCTCGAAAACGGTGTTAAAGGTCGATAAGGTCTCGTAAAAGTGGGATGTAAGGATTATCATATCCCACATCTTTAGCTACATTATAAAAATGAGCCAAAGGCATCTATTCAAGGACACAAAAAGCGACCCTTTTCTCTCTCTCTCTCTCTCTATATATATATATATATATATATATATATATATATATATATATATATATATATATATATATATATATATATATATATATATATATATATATATATATATATATATATATATATATATATATATATATATATATATATATATATATTCGGTTACACACACAAACTGAGGGCATCCCTATTAGGTTTGAAAGCCTTGGTCACAAGGAAAGAACAAGCGAAAGTCATGTTTGTTTCGATCGTCAAGTTGGGGTGCGACTCCATTAGAGGGATTTTCATTTAGGCTTTCAATTCATACAATAAAGTTTCAAGATTCGTCAAGAAAAGTACTTCGAACGTTATGCTTGTAGGTTAGAATTGTTGCAAAAAGATGATGAACATGTTATCATTGTCAGATTTTGATAGTCATTTTGTTTATTATTCTGTTGCATTTATTTATGTTTTGCAAGTTGTCATAATCCAACAACAGTACTGAAGCATTCATTTATGTTTATTGCACAACAACTAACCATTTTTGTTAAAATTATGAGGTATGACTTATACACATTTATTGGAATATCCTGTGCATGATGTATACACATGATGTTTACGATTTTGAATAAAAGAAAAATGATTTAGTTGATAGTTATTTTATTTCAATGAAGTTGTTGATTATGTGTGTGTATATACATACATACACACATATAAATATATATATATATATATATATATATATATATATATATATATATATATATATATATATATATATATATATATATATATATATATATGATGGTTTTTAGGCATGAAAACTATACAATAAATCATATATAATGATTTATTTTTATGTTGTTAAATTTATTTAACTGACATAAAGATAAATAAATAAATATAAAAATTCGATTGTCAGAGTGTATGTATTTGATCCTAATCAAAATATCGATTAAAAACATGTTTATGACACACCATGCTTAAGAATATATATATATATATATATATATATATATATATATATATATATATATATATATATATATATATATATATATATATATATATATATATATATATATATATATATATATATATATATATATATATATATATATATATATATAGATTTAGGGATCAAATAGTAAATGGATTTATTGTAAAAACTAAAGAACTACTTTTAGCCGTTAGATATGATAATTATGTAACCGGTATTTAGAGAAACTATATATCACATTAGGGTCATATTAATCATTTGCAATATCTAATTAATATTATAAATAAACCATATCCCTCAAATTATGCAATCATAATCTCATATGTGACAACAATCAAAATTGGTCAACAAAAGTCAACTTAAATAAACTGAAGTGTACATTAGGTCAACATGATGAAAGGTAATTTTCATAACCGTTACAATGTATTATTGGATATTATAATACTACGTACGCTAATTTAAATCAATTATTGTGTAAACGCTGTTAATATGGATAAGAAGATACAGTAGCATAAAAATTCGATACTCACACAAATATTATTTTGGTATTAATAATATTCATAACACGATTTCGTGCTCACGAATCTGTAGACGTATAGAACGTCGAAAACGGAGTTCCCATGTGAAAGTTACAACAGTTAATCACTGAGAACAATAAACGTACACAAGATTTGGACACTAAAATACATTACGTGGTGACGTAAACATCAAAAATAAAATAACGGAACACATATTATGAAGCATTATATGGTCTAGTATTTAATTTCATAGCCCGACTCTTTTTCGGTAAAATGTCAAATACCGCGTATTCGAAAGAATACCGCGCTTAAACACGTATATCTTCGCCTAACGAATTGGGAATCAATCTAAATACATGATTCCTAATATTTTTATGCATAATATTGGTTAACATATTTATTAATAATTATATCTCCGAAAACATATAAAAATACGCAAAACATTTTACCGCTTTTTATAAAAACACCCATATTTATACAAACATGTTTATATTTTATAAGAGACTAGTAACCCCCCCCCCCCTTCCACCCCTCATAAAAATCGGCCATGAGGCCATCCTAGAGCCACCTTCATGTCCCCTCCTTAAGATATAAATCTATTATTTATATATAATGGTACAAATAAAATTTATAAAGTAGATATGTAAATATTGTTGGTTCCCATGCAAATCACCCAATATCTTCACCTCCCTCCTTAAAAACTCGCCCAAGTGAAGGCCTTGGCACATCCCTTTGATCTTCACCCACATTTGTTTCCATTCACTCCAAAGTCTCCAACATACTTGCCTTCAAAATCTTCAAAAATCTCCAACAAGTTACAAGTGTTTTCAAGTTTTTCAAAAGGTTTTGAACAAAGATCTTGGTAAGTTTCTTATCATCTCAAACTTCCAACATCATTCCTACCATAATTCTTGGTAAATCTTCTATTCACACACTGGATCTTGAACCATAGATTCTCTTGAAGCTCAAGCCACTTCCAAGTTGTCAAACTTTGATTATTCTTCTTCAAAACTCAAGAGTTGCTTCAAGGGTGAGTTCATACCCCTCCTTTTTATCTTTAGGGTTAATGCTACTGTAGCCCTATAAACTATCAATTTTGACCCATTTTAGTCCTTGATCTTTTTTTTGCGCAATAGATCCTTAATGTGTAAAAAACGTGTCAAATTGGGGAATAACCCTCTTTTAAAACAAGTTATCCGGTTATGGCTTACCTGGCTTATACACATGGATTATATTTCCATTAATAAGGATATTAGTTATTGCCGGGTAAGAAATTTGTATATTATAAGGGTCAATATCACAGTCGTATATAGTGAACCCACGAGAAGAAAAAGAAAGCAATAAGTGAAACTAGGGTTTTCTATGAGATAAAACGGTGAGAAGCAGACAAGTTGAAGAAATGACGACTACAGACATTGATCTTGAGGGAGTATACGCTGTTGTGGAGCTCAACTATCAAGGTGTATTTCGTCGATGTCCTTTCTCATACGAAGACGGTATCAAATTTACTTTTACGGAACATGATTGGGCTAGTATGAACTATGCTGAGTGTGTAACTTTCTTGGAAAAATTCATGCATGAAAATTGTAAGAAACTTTATTACTGTGAGCCAGACGAACCCATGTATAAATGCCTTTGGCCTATTTCAAATGATCTCGAATACACGAGTTTTATTTTCATTGCTTTTGGTACATTTGGGAAAATATCGCTATTCGTAGACCATATTGGGGATGAATTAGAGGATTGGGTTGATTCTGATAAAGAAGGTGAGGAACATGATTCATGTATTGAGGGTGGGGAAAATGATACAGGAACCCTTAGGGATATTGCCTTGGATTTTACAGACGAGCCAATCAGAATGAACAGAACCTCAGGTGATGTGTTCCTTAGTAAACTCTGTGGACAGGAGGAATAGGAGGAGGACCAAAATATTGGTCCAGATGATGAGGGGGAAAGTGAAGAAACTATCCAAGAGCATTCAATTTTTAATGAGAATTTAGCCTGGAAAAAGCAAAAACCAATACTTGGTATGAGGTTTAAGAACCCTGCCCAAGTAAAACACATGTTGTGCAACTATGCAGTGGCAAATGGGTACCAACTTTGCTTTGAAAAAAACGATAGTAAAAGGCTGTTGGTCAAGTATTGGAAGGGTCAATGTTCATTCAGGTTATGGGCCTCTTGGATGAGTGAAGAGGAACGTTTCCAGATTAAGTCTTTGAAGATTGATCACAATTGTGCAAGAAATTATAAGTTGGGGTCACTAGTAACATATGCATGGATAGGGAGTCACTATACCAAGGAGATTATAGATAGGCAGAAGATGAGTGTAAGGAAATTAAGACTTGAAGTTGTGAAGAAATTTGGTATTCAGGTCAGTATTGGGCAATGTAGAAGAGCAAAAAGTTATGCACTTGCTCTTATAGAAGGCAATCTAGTTGATCACTATGCCAAGCTATGGTCATATGGTGAGGAGATAAGGAGATCCAATCCTGGCTCTAGTGTGAAGATTAATGTGAACTGCATGCCAGATGGGAAGAACTACTTCAGCAGGTTCTATGTTTGTTTTGATGCACTGAAAAGGGGATGGCTACAAGGGTGTAGAAGGGTCATAGGTCTTGATGGATGTTTTTTAAAGGGGATTTGTAAAGGAGAATTGCTAAGTGCTGTGGGCAGGGATGCTAATAACCAGTTATTCCCTATAGCATGGGCAGTTGTATGTGTGGAGAACAAAGAAAATTGGAAATGGTTTTTGGACAACCTAATTGATGACCTTGATTTAAGATTAGGAACTAGCATTACCTTCATTTCAGATCAACACAAGGTATTCACATAAAGTTATTAAATGTTCTCTTTTATGTTATATTAACAAATGTTATTGTTATACATCATTGATAATAATGTGTCTTATCAGCGTCTGATTGAAGCAGTGAAAGAAATGTTGCCATATGCAGAGCATAGGCAATGTGCTAGGCATATTTATCAGAACTTGAAGAAAAGGTATAGTGGAGCCCAGTATGAAACCTTGTTTTGGAGAGCTGCCAATTCTTCCACTGAAGCAGCCTTTAAGGCTACCATGAAGGATCTTAATGTGTTGAACCCTAATGCTCATAACTATCTTATGGATAGAGACCCAAAAACTTGGTGTAAAGCTTACTTCCACCCGGGTAAATGTTGTGATTCTATTGAGAATGGGATGTCTGAAAGCTTCAATGCTTTAATTGTGGAAGCTAGGAAGAAACCAATAATCACCATGCTGGAGGAGATAAGGTTGTACATGATGGATCGACTCTACAACATGAAGCTAAAGGGACAGACATGGGGCAATCAGGTATGCCTAGCCATAAGGGACAAACTCAATGAACTTAAAGTTTATAAGAGGCATTGGCATGTTCTTCCCAGTGGATTAAACCAATTTGAGGTTAGAGGTACATCTGATGCCTTTGAGGTTGATCTTGAAAGAAAAACATGTTCTTGTAGAATTTGGCAACTTAATGGATATGGGTGTGTCCATTCTGTAGCATGTATATGTTATCTGAATAGGGATGTGGAAAGGTATGTGGATAAAATGTTTACAAGCATGACATACATGAAATCATATATGTTTAGAATTAGAGGTATGAATGGAAGTAACATGTGGCCTGAGACAACATATACTCCACCTTTGCCACCTGTTGCTAGGAGGATGCCTGGAAGACCAACTACAAAAAGAAAGAGAGATGCTACAGAAGACCAAAGTGGGAATAGGGTGTCTAAAGTGGGCAAAAAGGTAAAATGTAGTATTTGTAGGGAGGTAGGCCACAACAAAGCCAGTTGTGGCAAGGGGGGAGACCACAAAACCAAAAAACTAAACATCAGAAAAGGTAAGAATCAAGTCCATACTGAACAAAATGAAACAGTTAATGGTGCAAATCCACCAGAAGGGCAGGTTAATGGTGGAGGGAAGGTTAATGTTGAAAATGGTGAAGGGCAGGTTAATGATGAAAATGGTGAAGGGCATGTTAATGTTGTGATTGAAGAGGGGGTTGTTGATGTAAGTATAACTAAATTCATTTTATTTGTTACTGATAAAGTCTGAATTCATAACTTACAGGTAAATGTCAATGAAGGAGGACCTGATAATGATCAAGTACCAGTTAGTCAACTTTTTGATGAAATGGATGTAAGTCTTTCAATGATGCAGGCAAATGCTGATGAAGAGGACCAAACTGGTGTGCAACATGCTGTGGAAGTGTTACCATTAACACCTATTGGTCAAATATTGGAGAAAATTAGACGCAGAAAATCTGAGAGGATTGTGAAAAGAAATTTAAGCAGGGTGGTTGGTGGGCCTGATGCACCTGGAGGATCAATGGATAAGGCTGTCAACTTAGATTAGGTTTTTTTTATTTTAATGGTTTTAGACAATGTACTTTGATTTGGCCGTTTGTGGGATATGTTTGTTGCACTAGATTTCTTATTTGACATTCTACTTTTAAAACCATGGGTTTCATGTACCAAACTTGAAGCCTTTATGGCACATTTTGGATTGTAATATAAGCTATTCAGGTTTGCATGCATGGAAATGAATTACATGGTACCATATGTTACTTTGTACTTTAACCTACTTAAAGTTTAGGGATGTGGACCACAAACCAAATGACTTACATGGTACCTTCTGTTAGTTGTTAAATGGTTAAAATGGTTTTGCATGTGGACCATAATGGCCTGCACAGGTATAAAATACATGGTACCTTTTGTTAGTTTTTAAATGGTTAAATTGGTTTTGCATGTGGACCACAATGGCCTGCACACGTATAAATAATTAGACAATTTTGGTAACATGTGGACCACAATGTAAATGGAATGTTCAACTCCCACTGTCAATGTGCAGGGAAATGGAAAATGTGGGCCAATGTACTTTGTTTATAGCATAAAGACACATATACATAGATTATCAAAACCATAAAGTATCATTGTTTATAGCAATGTAATTTACCCTTATAACTTGGTCGGCCACATGCCACTTCTGTCCAACAATTTGCATATGTGTAATGGGTCCACAGGTCCACAATAAGATACTATAAACATACTTTAACATTTTTAACATAAATTTCTAATATTTTATAACAACTTGTACAAAATGCCCCTTTTATAGGGACCAAACACATGATTTTTTAGTTTATCATATCGACATTACCAAACTTTTCACCAAAATTCTACCCAACCAGTTGGAATACTACTTCATCAACCGTTTCCAATGCCCAAAAGCTATACAAATACCAACCAAACCCATCCCAAAAACCCCTCATCATCCATCTTCCACTTGACATAAGCTATACAGAAACCCTAACCAAAAACCCCTAATAATACCCTAACCAACCGCCATCAACCCTTCACTTCAGGCACAACACCACCACAAGCACAACTAAGCAAGCAAGCATCTTTTAGTACACCCCTAGACGACTTTTCAACCCAACAACATAGCTTTCATGGTTCTCCTTTTGAACATCAATCTGTTGAGTCTTTTCTGCAACAATCCTTTCCAGTTCCACAATCCTTCGACGAAGCTCAATAAGTTCGGTCCTGGACTCAGCCGCATCAAGCTTTTTATTTGTATCCAATAACACTTTCTTGTAATGCTCAGGATCCTCCTCTATGGAGAGGTCTTTCCATTCGAAAACGTCGCAAGATTTTCAATTAGTCTGCAAAAAAGTTCAGATATCAACACAATAACACTTTAGGGTTTCCACACACGCGATCACAGACTTTAGTCTCCAAGTTTTACGAGATCACAGATACAAATCAAGTTTAGGGTTTTAAACTTTAGGGTTTTCGATCGAAATCTTTTTTGCATTCACGTTTACATTTTTGTTTTTTACACCGATCGATGTCTTAGAGATGATCGTACTTACCATGGAGTTGACACAGTTGAAGAACTTGCGACCTGGATTTCGTGGACTCCAAGAGGTTTGCAGTACCACTGGCATACGTGCGTTGCATTCGCATAGCTCAAGATCACGTTGCCGACGTCTTGGTGGAGCTGGTCCTTCATCTCGATGTTCAACTGGAACAACCGCATTCGAAGAAGAAGACATCACTACTTTCTACTTTAGGGTTTCAAATAAGGGATCGACCTTTCAACTTTGATCTGTAAACTTCCTTAAATAACGTTTGTCAAAACCCGCCTTGGTGACATGGCTTAAGTGTCCACGTGTCAGGCCAACTCATCCAGCCACGTAAGCATTCACCGGTTAACTTGTTTTAAAAGAGGGTTATTCCCTAATTTGACACGTTTTTTTACACTTTAAGGGTCTATTGCGCAAAAAAATAGAATAATGACTAAATCGGGTCAAAAACCATGCTTTATAGGGCTACAGTAGCAATAACCCTTATCTTTATTCAAGTTTTTAGGGGGAGAATACAAGTTACACCATGAAAATGGTTATATATACATGTTTTTAACTAGTTTTGTGTAAAATGCTTTCTTCTTGAAATATTGTTATTTCCTAATATTATGAACATTTTAGGTGGTATGTTAAGTAAAATACGAATCTATGAAAAAAATGAACATAAACATGTTAGAAGTTCTAAGGAAAAGTCACAAAAATAAAACTAATAAAAACGTAGTTTTTATGAATTGAACATGATTTTTCTAGCAAAAATGGTTATAACCAAGTTATTACACCATTTTTGTGGGAAATAACTTAAAAGATGTCATTTATGAACAGCTAAGTAAGTTAACTTATATATATATATATATGTACAACGAAACATTTAAAATAAAATATAATATGTATAGTTTATGGATATAAACACTATCATTGTTAGAACCTAAAATTGATGGTTTATTGCTTAAATCAAGATTTAAGGGGCTGAAGGGCGTTTTCGGCGTGGACCGAAAACCCTCTTGATTTCGGTGGTGATGACCGAAAACCAAGGGTTTTCGGTGGACTGGGCTGCTGGATTTCGGTGGGCCTTTGCTGATGTGGGCTTAGGTTTTTGCTAGGTTTAGCATAGGTATTTAAGGACAATGTAGCCGTCATTTGTACTAGTTAGTTGCCTTGGAACTTGTGCTAATCTAGAGAGAGAAATTCTTGTGTTCAAGCAATCAAGAATCTTATGTACCTGACCTTAGATTAATCAAAAGATGTGCATTGAAGGTTTATCTCCTTGTTTCTTTGTGTTTTGATTCGATTCATTCATTGAGTTTCCGCACCGTTGAATGTTTGATTGATACCTTGTTAGATCTTGAAAGTTTGGGACTTACATTTGGTATCAGAGCCTCAAAACCTTGTGTTTTTTGGTGTTTAGGTATCAATCTCTTCAAAACCTTTACTTGGATCTTGGTGTTCTTGGAGATTTTGGACGTTTTTTAGGTGTTTTGGACTGATTTTGATCGATTTTAGCTGTTTTAGGTGTTAATGTTCTTGGTGTTCTTCATTGTTCTTGGCATATTCAAGTGTTTGATCTTCAAAAAAGGTGTTTTTGATCTGAAACGGCGTTTTCAGATATGTTTTTGGAGGTTTTCGGTCAGCATCAGGGTTTTCGGTGGCAGCGTTAACGATTTCGGTTATGGTTTCAGCGATTTCGGTCCGTTCATTTGGGTTCTCTGTCAACCTAATAGAAACTTCGGTGAAACTTATAGGGTTTGGTGATTTCGGTGCCATCTGAGGGTTTTCGGTTCTAGCTTTCGGTCAGACCTGGTTTTCGGTCTGAGGTTTTCGGTCAAAAAGGGTCAAAATTTTCGAAGGTTTTCAACTTGGTCAATTTTTTAGTCGGAAACGTTTTGATCAAAATGGCCACCACGACAAAAGATGTTTGTGAAATTCATGCTCTCCAGATTGTGAAATTAAAATCAACAAATATCGTGAACACAATGACCGTCTGGTTAGAGAAGTATTCGACCTTACGAATGATGTTTACAACGCTAAAAAGAAACTGAAACCCTTTCAAGAAAAGTTAGAAGCAAAAACATCAGACTTTAAGAAACTACAAGAGGAACATAGCACAACCAGTACTCGATATCATTACGCTAAAGAATTGATTGCCAAGTTAACTGCCGAACTTGATGCACTAAAGGCTAAGTATCAAGATGATGATTTTAATATAAAAAAGTTCGATGCATCAAGTGCGGTAGTTGAATTGATGGTTGAGCAACATCTTAAGTGGTTAAACAAGCAGGGTGAGGGTCTTGGGTATAAAAGTGTTCCACCTCCGTTTAATGTAATTATACTCCGACTTATACCTTCGATGAGATCTTACTTGCTCGTGATAAGGCTGAACGAAAAAAGGGCAAGCTTGATGAACTTGACAAACTCATAATTGCCGAAATGAAGGCTGTTGAATCAAGAACAACCGAGGAAGCTAAGGTAGATGTTAAGGTAGATGCTACTAATATCTCTACTTCTTGTGCAGATGAAGTAATAGTGGAAGATGCAAGCGAGGAGAACAAAAATGGTCCTAGTTCCATTAAAAACTCATCAAAATCTGATGCTTCATCCTCTGCTGTTTCTAATAACTGCACCAAAAGCGTTGCTTCTGTTTCTGCAACTTCTTGTGGTGATGTTCAAAATTCAAAAATTCCAAATGTTGGAAAATTTAAACAACAGAAGTTTGTGAAAGAAGGTGAAATTCATGTTGGACCAAGACCAAGTCCCACTAAATGTAATTGTGCTTGTACTTGTGGTAACTCCTTGAAAAATTCAAAAGGACAAGGACCAAGTCACAATATCATTTATTTGAAAAGACTAATGTGTTTTAACTGTGGGATTGCAGGTCACATCGCTCAAAACTGTCCACATCGTCTATATTTCTATTGCAAGAAATAGACGACTCACAATTTAAAACCAAGTGGTGATGATATTTCAAAACTCTATGCCAGTGATCTCTGCTACAACACCAGTAGTAGATGTAAGGCATCAACAACCATTCTTACCTACAAGTCTTCTAATTCAAGAGTTGGATGATTTAGTGTAATAAACCATACATTGATGACAATTCGAAAGTCTAGTCGATGGGTATATCTAATAACCAAAATATATTACATGCTCATACCACTCTTGACCTGTTTTTCTTCTAATAAAGATGTTCGTGATTCAATTTGATTTTACCTCGCATTGATGAACATCGAAACTCTGGATCAGTGATCGCTGTTGACTACCACAATAGCTGTGAGACTCCAACACTTCACTGGAACCAAAATTGGCACTAGGATGGTATACCCCGCAGAGTTTGGATACCATTGAACGTCTCGCCAAGAGCCAAGTCAACTTGTTGACTTGTTAACTGCATTGAGATCTTTGATCAAGGATATGCAGGGGCCAAAATCAAAACGACCACGAGTAGTTCTCCGATACTCAAACAATCACAGTGCATTCCTCCGGGTTCACACAGATACTACGAGAAGTCTCGTCCTGAGCCAATGTTGGGTCCTTGAACAACTGTGGTGAGTTTTATAACTCTATGACCTACATGATTGAAGGATTTCTATGCAAGCAATGAACACAAAAATACCTATGGTTCACATGCAACCCTAATATGATCTATGTTTTCTTCTATGAAGATTAGAACTAAAAACCTAAAGGATACAATTCAATTCTAAAGATGATTTAAGAAAACCAACCTTTGATCTTATGATCCTCCAAGCAAGCAGCAAAAGAATCCTGCCTCAAATGCAAGTCACACCCAAGTGATGGAAGAATCAGTCCAGCAGAGTAATTCCAGAGAGAGGGAGGCATGGGATTTAGGGCACCCAGGGGGTTCCTTATATAGCCTCCTAGGGTTACACCTGAAACCCTATAAAGCTTCCAAGTGGACAAGGCTTTTGGCCACTTGGACCAGACCCCCCAAAACCCTAATTAGGGTTTCGCCAAAACCCTGGAGGAGCCTCCAGGGTGGCGCCAACTTTGCCCCAGGTTATTACCTGGCCAGTTATTCAACTATTGAATAAATGCCAAACCAGTCCCTGCACCTTTTAATTAATTAATTTAATCACTAAATTAAATCCAATTAATTCTAGATTAAATCCTAATTAATTATTATAGTTTCTAATGAATATATTAACACTTAAATATATTAACAAACCATGTATATATTTTCTATTGATTTATTATACAATTAATAAATCAACTATTCTCTCTACTGAACTATACATCTATCCTCCATCTATGAGGGCAACCCAAATGGACTTTGCTTTTATTCATAAGATAAATACAATTATAAGTCATGGCTTAGACACCTAATCCAAAAGTCTCCCAATTGGATAAGTCTATGACTTTAATTGTCTGAACTCTGACCCAGTCAGTTCTGTCCAAAGATAAGTGATATGATGATCCTCCGTCCAACAGGATATTTTCAGGCTCAAGACATGGACTAACATCAATCTTGGTCTGACACTCTGTTTCTCGATTTCTGATTTGCATATGACTTTAGAGACTACTAATTGAACACATCAATTTAGTCCCGGTTGGCCAACACTTTCAGTCAACTTCAAAATCATCGAGAGGCCTACAGATATCTGTTTCCTATCGGGTCAGGGGACGGATAAGTTTCGACTTATATGTCCATATCTTTTGCAGGTCCAAATACATACAACAATGCGTTTTATAACACCGAGTTACTGGCGCGTTTTCGCATTGTCAATAAGCACTTGTATCGCAAATAACAGATCATATCTCTCCACTTAAAGATCACCGGATATTATCGTCTTAACATTGCTAGTGATATAATCCATGAAGCAATCTGTTAAGCGCGGGTTTATCCAATACTCAAATCTCTATTTTCTAAGTACTCATGAACGTTGCAGCAGTCTTACTGCAATGTCTAACTCATTAGCCAGTCTGCAACCGATTCATGACAGTCTTAGTTCATACTTACTTCCTAACAGTATGATCGACTGTGGAGTTTTAAATAATCTAATTATTAAGGAAGTTAAACATGCAAATATAGAAACACAGAAATAAACAATTGACAAAGGCAGTAACAATACTCATTTATAAATCTCTATTATAAAATCACCGAGTCAATTACATTTATACTGTTACAAGTTTCTAATCTATCTAATTACTAAAACTAATATCATCCTTCAATCCAATGCTCTGAGCATGCTGATTGTGCTTGATCATATTCAGAGCTTTAGTCAAAGGATCTGCAAGATTGTCTTCTGATGATACCCGCTTAACCAGTAAGTGCCCTTCTTCTACTTGATGTCGAATGTAGTGGTACTTTCTTTCGATATGCCTGGACTTTCCATGGTCTCGCGGTTCCTTTTTCAAGGCGACCGCTCCTTCATTATCGCAGAAAAGTTCCACCGGCTCCTGAATGCTCGGGACAACTCCAAGGTCCCCGATGAAGTTCTTCAGCCAAGCCGCTTCCTTAGACGCTTCACTTGCTGCGATGTACTTTGATTCGCACGTTGAATCAGCCACCGTTTCCTGCTTGGAACTTTTCCAAGTGACCGCTCCACCGTTCAAAAGAAATACCCAGCCCGACTGGGACCGTCCACTGTCCCTATCTGTCTGGAAGCTGGGATCTGTATATCCACTCACTTTTAACTCATCACTGCCACCAAGGACTAATACCATATTCTTTGTCCTTCGCAGATACTTGAGTATGTTCTTGACTGCAATCCAATGTGCTTTTCCAGGATTACCCTGGAACCGACTAACCATGCTCAACGCATAGGATACGTCGGGACTAGTACATGTCATAGCATACATGATCGACCCTACTGCCGAAGCATAAGGCACCCGACTCATTTCAGCTATTTCCTCATCGGTACTCGGACTTTGAGTCTTACTCAATTTAGTATTACTTTGGATTGGTAACTCTCCCTTTTTGGAATTTTCCATGTTAAATCTCTTTAACACCTTTTCCAAATATAAGCAGCTTCCCCTAGGTCTTTCATGGCGAAACACTTCCCGAGCCAAGCCTTAACATTTTGCAAGGTCGAAATGTTGTTTCCCATGAGCAGTGTGTCATCAACATACAGTACCAGGAAAGTGACTATACTCCCACTAGCCTTGACATATACACAGGACTCATCTTCACTCCTTGAGAAACCAAACTCTTTGACTTTCTCATGGAAGCACAGATTCCAGCTGCGAGATGCTTGCTTCAACCCGTAGATTGATCATTCAAGCTTACATACTTTATCAGGGTGCTTAGTGTCTACAAAACCTTATGGCTAACTCATGTAAACATCCTCAGTCAGTTTCCCGTTAAGGAAAGCGGTTTTGACATCCATCTGCCAGATTTCATAATCATGAAACGTAGCTATGGCAAGCATTATCCTGATTGACTTAATCTTGGCTACTGGTGAGAAGGTTTCATCATAGTCAACCCCCGGGGTTTGAGTGAACCCTTCGCAACCAGCCGAGCTTTATAAGTATGCACCTTTCCATCCATGTCGGTCTTCTTTTTGAAGATCCACTTGCATCCGACTGTCTTTCGACCCGGTGCATTGTCAACCAAGTTCCAAACTTGATTGTCATACATGGACTTTATCTCGCTGTCCATTGCCTCTTTCCATTTTGCAGACTCGGGGCCTGCCACTGCTTCACGGTAGTTAGCTGGCTCATCCAAATTAGTCAATGTATGATCACTGACTAACATGTCTCCGTCCGAAGTAATATGGAAACCATAGAACTCGGGCGGCATGCTAACTCTACCTGAACGCCTAAGGGGCAACGAAATGTCGGTGGGTCCAACAGGAACTTCTTCCTCATGTTGGTTGCTAGTTTCTTCCAAGGTTGTTTCATCGGGCGTCTCTTGAATTTCTTCGAGATCGATCGTACTCCCACTATCCTCTTTGGATATGAGTTCTCTCTCTCGAAAGAACCCCCGTCTTGCTACAAAGACCACGTCCTCGCTCGGTCTGTAGAACAAGTATCCAAAAGACTGTTTCGGGTATCCGATGAAGAAACACCTCTCACTTCTTTCTACGAGCTTATCTGAAGTATCTCGTCTCACGAATGCTTCACAGCCCTAGACTTTGATGTGTGCCAACGAGGGAACTTTCCCCGTCCACATCTCGTGCGGTGTTTTCGCAACCTTCTTGGTTGGGACAAGATTTAGGATATGGGCGGCAGTCTCTAAGGCATACCCCTAGAAATGGATTGAAAGTGAGGCTCGACTCATCATGGAATGAACCATGTCCAACAAGGTTCGGTTTCGTCTATCTGTAACACCATTCAGCTGAGGTGTTCTTGGAGGCGACAACTGTGAAACAATTCCACATTCCTTGAGGTAATCGAGAAACTCGATACTAAGATACTCACCGCCTCTGTCGGATCTAAGCATCTTTATCTTTCTGCCCAATTGATTTTCCACTTCATTCTTAAACTCTTTGAACTTTTCAAAGGTGTCCGACTTATTCTTGATTAAGTAGACATACCCATATCTACTAAAATCGTCGGTAAAGGTCACATAGAACCGTGTGCCATCTTTAGTGGTTGTTCTAAAGGGACCACATACATCTGTGTGTATGATATCCAATAGACCTTCACCTCTTTCAAAGGAACCTTTGAATGGTGATTTTGTCATCTTGCCAAGTAAGCAAGATTCGCATACATCATCCGACCCGAGGTCGAATGATTCCAACACTCCATCCTTTTGGAGTTGGGCGATGCGTTTCTTGTTTATATGGCCAAGGCGACAATGCCATAGACATGTCTTTTCTATACCGCTTGAAGCTGTTGGATTAGGTGTCTAAGCCATGACTAATAATTAGTATTTACCTGATTAATAGTAGCACAGTCCATTTGGGTTGCCCTCATGGCTGGAGGTTTGTTGGAAAGTTAAGTAGAGAGAAAGGGTTGATTTATTATATGACTAATAAATCAAGATATTGTTTGTTAATATATTATGGAGATGATATATTAATTAGAAATAATATTGTTTGATTAATAATTAATTAGAAATTAATTGGATTAATTTCGGTGACATTAATTGGATTAATCAGGAGGTCAGGGATTAAAGTCGTACGAATTCAATAGTTAAATTGCGGTGCGCAGCGCGCCAATGTAAAGGCTGCGACGCGCGTACATATCCGCACGAATTCAATAGTTGAATTGCGGCGCGCGGCGCGCCAATGTAAAGGCCGCGGCGCGCGTACACATAATCCGGAAAATGGGCTGCGGCTAGGGTTTCTAGCTTTACCCTTTGGTTCCCTATAAATAGGGAACCCTAGGCCTCATTATCAGTCGCTCATTCTATTGTTTCTCTCTGGAATCTCGATCCATAATCCTCTCGGCTTGGGTGTGATCTCATTTGAGGTAGGATACTTTTGCTGCTCAGCTTCCAGAAAATTCTAAAAGGTTGGTTTCTCAAATTTTATTCTTTTAGTTAATTTTCTTATGGCCTTTAGGTTTTGTTATATGTTCAATTAGAAGAAAACATAGATCCTTATAGGTTGCATGTGAACTTAGGTTATTTAGCTCATGGTTGCGGAAAACCTTTCAGTGGTATCAGAGCCTGTCTTGTTTTCTTGTTGAATTGCTATAACTGTTTTAGGGTTTAAAGCTTATAAACCCTAATATATATCAGGATCGATTTCTAGGATTAGGGTTTTGGAAACCCTAATCCCCCCCCCCCCTTTGCCTAATTTCGAAAATCTCAATTAGGGTTTTAGGAGGTTTTCTATTTTTGGTAACTTTATTTGTTAATTAAATGGATAACCTTAAACCCCATTATTTGAATTCGATTTTTAGGGGGTTTAGGATAGGTTTTAATTAATTTGATTAATTTGGATAAACCTATCTTCAACTGAATTAATTTAATTAATTGTTAATTAAAAGATAATTCAAAAAGGATTTAATTAATTTTAAATTGTCGAAAATTAATAGAAAAATCCAGAAAAATATTTTAAAATGTTTAAAATATTTAGATTTAATTGATTTAATTAATTGGTAATTAAAATTGATTAAATCGAATTTAAGGTTTAATTTAATTTAAAATTTAATTGTTAAATTTGGTAAAATTAAAAGATAAACCTTGAATATTTTAAAGGGTTTTAAAATACATCTTATATATGTTATTAATTGTTAATACTATATGTATAAGATAAAATTGGTCAGTCAATTCAATAGTAGGCCTCATTCACGAAGCTGGTCTATAAAGTGGGTATAAGGAGGCTGCCTGTAAAATGGCAGTCTAATGGGTGAACACTCTCACCCACCGCTCGCCTGATCAGTGGAGGGTCGTTAGCCGAACAGTTTTGATAGGACCACATAATCATTAAAAGTATAATGATCAAAGTACTAGAACCTTTACACAAAATCCCAATCTAGTTACTTTAAGAAAAATGTGAATTTGATGCTACCCCATGAAATTGCACATTGCACTTTATGAAACGTTGGTGGAGCGTGTGTGGTTTACCGGCACACCAATGGGGGTTCATAAAGAGTGGCAATGGGTGTCTCGGGTGTTATCATTGTTGATGGAGCGTGTGTGGTTTACCGGCACATCAATTTGAGATGATAATGGACGCCGAGAGTACCAAGCTAATTTGCATGGTTATTCACACCCGGTTTGTGATCCTCGGCATCCCAGTCACAAACGGTGGGGCATATCCGAGATTAAAACATGCTATTGAACAGTTCAATAAATCTCAAAAGAAACTAGGAATTCCATTTATAATAAGATTATTTTTCCGCGGTGGAATTGGCTGAATCGTCATTCGCCTACCTTTATAAAATTTGCTTATAGATTACGGCATCCCTCTTCTATGTTGCAAATTGTTATAGTTGGATCCTAGCCTTATTTTATATTGGGTTATTATAAGGACCGACAAGTATCTAATTAAACTTACCTTCTTTTATAGATGTCTTCTGCTGATCAATCTGCTCCCCAATCAAACTCCAGTGTTCCCTCAATCCTCTCACTGTGTTCCAAGGTTCAATTGAACGGGACAAACTACAATGACTGGATTAGAAACATCAAGATGGCTCTGAGGTATGAGAACAAATAGTATGTTCTCGAGACCGAGCTTGTCGATGTCGACCCCGAAACTGCTACTCCCGAGGAAATTGCCTCGTACCAAAAACATTATGATGATGCGACCAAAGTGGCCTGCATCATGATTGCCACAATGAAACCCGAATTGCAGAGAATATATGAAGACTACTGGCCCTATGAGATGCACCGTGAGCTTGCGGAAAAGTTCCGTAAGCAAGAGCGCATCGAAAGGTGCGAAGTGGTCAAGGACTTCACGAACAGCAAACCTAAAGATGGAGAGTCCATCTGTGCCCATGTGCAAAGAATGCAAGGTTACGTGGAGCGGCTTAGAAAGCTTGCGATGCCTGTACCGGAGGAGTTGGCCGTTGACATAGTGCTTAACTCCCTACCGAGTTCTTATGACCAGTTCAGGCTGGCTTATCATTTGAACAACAATCAGGCTAACCTGAATGAGTTGCATCGCATGCTTCGAGTTGCTGAGGACGGAATGAAGGGTAAAAGTGTACCCTCGGTTAATTAGCCCGTCCTAGCCATCGGAAGTGGCAAAGGAAAGAAAAGGAAGGGCCCTCCTAAGCAAAATTGGAGGGAAAAGGTTCAGGTCGGGTCATCCAGTAATGGCTCGAGAACCAAGACTTCCCACATTCCTTGTGTGGCCAACCCTGATGAAGCCAACTGTTTTTACTGCAAAGAGAAGGGCCATTGGAAGAGAAGCTGCCCCAAATACTTGCAGGATGTCAAGGATGGGAAAGTAAAGCCATCGACAGCAGGTATGTACACTATCTCTAAAAACTCACCATCTTCTAATTCTTGGGTCCTTGATACAGGATGTGGTTTTCACATTTGTTCTGATCTGCAGGGCCTAAAGGAAAGCAGGGAGGTGGAGCACGGTAGACTGAACTTGATCATGGGCAATAGGAGATTGTCCCCTGTTACCAAGATCGGCGTTTACAGTTTAGTGCTTAGTAGTGATGTTAGTATAGAGTTATTTAATTGTTGCTATTCGCCAGAAATGGCAAGAAACATTATTTCATTTCACGCATTGTTCAGACAAGGATTTCAATTTTCTTTTGATAATAAAATTGGTTCTATTTCTGTTTTCAAAAATGGTATTTTGATTTTTACTGCTTATCCTTGTGATGGTGTGTATGAAACTGTTGAATGTGTTGACAATTTAGGACATAGTGTAAATTATATTGATTCTACTAGTGGTATAGAAAAGGCATGTCTGTGGCATAGTCGGCTCGGGCACATCAGCAAGAAACGCATCGCCCAACTCCAAAAGGATGGAGTGTTGGAATCATTCGACCTTAGGTCGGATGATGTATGCGAATCTTGTCTGTTGGGCAAGATGACTAAATCACCTTTCAAAGGGTCTTTTGAAAGAGGTGAGGGTCTGCTGGATATCATTCACACGGATGTATGTGGTCCATTCAGATCAACCACAAAGGATGGCACGCGGTTCTACGTGACCTTTACCGACGATTTTAGTAGATACGGTTATATCTACTTGATCAAGCACAAGTCGGACACCTTTGAAAAGTTCAAAGAGTTTAAGAACGAGGTAGAAAATCAATTAGGCAGGAAGATAAAGATGCTCAGGTCCGACAGAGGCGGAGAGTATCTAAGTATCGAGTTCCTAGACTATCTAAAGGAATGCGGAATAATTTCGCAGTTGACACCTCCCAGGACACCGCAGTTGAACGGTGTTGCAGAGAGGCGCAACCGAACCCTGTTGGACATGGTTCGTTCCATGATGAGTCGAGCTTCACTTCCCATTCACTTCTGGGGGTATGCCTTAGAGACTGCCGCCCATATCCTCAATCTTGTCCCAACTAAGAAGGTTGCTAAAACACCTCATGAAATGTGGACGGGGAAAGTTCCCTCGTTGGCACATATCAAAGTCTGGGGTTGTGAGGCTTTTGTTAGACGAGAGACTCAAGACAAACTCGCAGAAAGAAGCGAAAGGTGTTTCTTCCTTGGTTATCCCAAACAGTCCTTTGGATATCTATTCTACAGACCGAGCGAGGACGTGGTCTTTGTAGCTAGACGAGCAGTCTTTCGAGAGAGAGAGCTCATATTCAAAGAGGACAGTGGGAGTACCATTGATCTGGAAGAAATTCAAGAGTCATCAGATGACGCAACCTTAGGAGAAACTAGCAACCAACATGAGGAAGAAGTTCCTGTTGGTCCGACAGATGTATCCTTACCTCTTAGGCGTTCCGGTAGGGTTAGCATGCCACCCGAGTTTTATGGTTTCCATATAACTTCGGATGGGGACACGTTTGTCAGTGATAGGACACTGATAAATTTGGATGAACCAGCTAACTACCAGGAAGCAGTAGCGGGCCCTGAGTCTGCCAAGTGGAAAGAGGCCATGGATAGCGAGATCAAGTCCATGTATGACAATCAAGTTTGGAACTTGGTTGACAACGTACCGGGTCGAAAGACAGTCGGGTGCAAATGGATCTTCAAGAAGAAGATCGACATGGACGAAAAAGTACACACTTTCAAGGCAAGACTGGTTGCGAAGGGCTTTACTCAAACCCCAGGGGTTGACTATGACGAGACCTTCTCACCAGTAGCCAAGATAAAGTCTATTAGGATTATGCTGGCCATAGCTGCATTTCATGACTATGAAATTTGGCAGATGGACGTCAAAACCGCTTTCCTTAATGGGAAGTTGACTGAGGATGTTTACATGAATCAGCCAGAGGGTTTTGTCGATGCAAAGTATCCTAATAAGGTGTGTAAGCTTGAAAGATCAATCTATGGATTGAAGCAAGCTTCTCGCAGCTGGAATCTTTGTTTCCATGAGAAAGTCAAAGAGTTTGGTTTCTCTAGGAGCGAGGATGAGTCCTGCGTATATGTCAAGGCTAGTGGGAGTATAGTCACCTTTCTGGTGCTGTATGTCGATGACATACTGCTCATGGGAAACGATATTCCAACCTTGCAAGGTGTCAAGGCTTGGCTTGGGAAATGTTTCGCCATGAAGGACCTAGGAGAGGCTGCCTATATTCTCGGGATAAGAATACTGAGAGATAGGAAGAAGAGACTAATTGGACTTAGTCAGGGTACATACTTGGAAAAGGTACTGAAAAGGTTTAGTATGGAAAATTCCAAGAAGGGAGAGCTGCCTATCCAAAGTAATGCAAAATTGAGTAAGACTCAAATTCCGAGTACAGACGAAGAAATAGCTGAAATGAGTCGGGTACCTTACGCTTCGGCTGTAGGATCAATCATGTACGCTATGACGTGTACTCGCCCTGACGTGGCCTTTGCTTTAAGCATGGTCAGTCGGTACCAGGGTAACCCTGGAAGGGCGCATTGGATAGCTGTAAAGAATATACTCAAGTATCTGCGAAGGACAAAGGACATGGTGTTGGTCCTTGGAGGTAGTGATACATTGAGAGTTGAAGGATATACGGATGCCAGTTTTCAGACGGATAGAGACAGTGGTCGGTCTCAGTCTGGCTGGGTATTCCTTCTGAACGGAGGAGCAGTAACTTGGAAAAGTTCCAAGCAAGATACGGTGGCTGATTCTACTTGTGAATCAGAGTATATAGCAGCAAGTGAAGCGTCAAAGGAAGCGGCTTGGCTGAAGAACTTCATCGGTGACCTTGGAGTAGTCCCGAGTATTCAGGAGCCCATAGAACTATTCTGCGATAACGAAGGTGCGGTAGCCTTGACAAAGGAACCGCGAGACCATGGAAAGTCCAGGCATATCGACAGAAAGTATCACTACATAAGGCATAAGGTAGAAGAAGGTCACCTCGTGGTAAAGAGGGTATCATCAGAAGATAATCCTGCAGATCCCTTGACAAAGGCTCTGAGTAGGATTAAGCATAATCAGCATGCTAGGAGCATTGGATTAAGAGATGATATAAAGTTTATGTAAATTAGATAGGTTTCGAAACTTGTAACAATGTATTGTATTTGACTCTTGTGATTTAATAATAGAGATTTATTAATGAGTAATGGTTTACTACTTTTGTCAATACTTTATCGTTGTGTTTCATTTTGCATGTTTTACTTCCTGAATAATTGGATTATTCAAATATCCACAGTCGATTACACTTTTTGGGAGTAAGTGTGAAGTAAGACTGTCATGAATTGGTAATAGATTGTCTAAGGAGTTAGACATTGCAATTGGATTGCTGCACCATTCGTGAGTACTTGGAAATGGAGATTTGAGTATTGGATAAACCCGCGCTCAATGGATTGCTTCATGGATTTCATCACGAGCAATGTTGAGACGATAATATCTTTTGATCTTTAAGCTAAGACATATGAGTTGTGATTTATTAGACGGTTGTTCATTGATAATACGAAAACGCATCGGTAACTCGGTGTTATAAAACGTATTGTTGTGAGTGATTTGTCTGGTAAAAGACATAAGTATATGAGTCGAAGCTTATTCGTCCCTTGACCCTAACGGGGAACAGATATCTGTAGGCCTCTCGATGAATTTGAAGTTGACTAAAATGGTTGGCCAACCGGGACTAAATTGGTAGTCTAAGAGTCATATGCAAATCGGATATCGAGGAACAGTGAATCAGACCGGATTGATTTTATCCATGTCTTGAGTCTGAAAATATCTTGTTGGACGGAGGATCATCTGATCACTTATCTATGGACAGAACTGATTAGATCAGAGTTTGGCAGCGGTTTCTAGGAAGCTAAAAGTGCTGGTTAATTAGAGGTTAAATTGGTAATTATAGTCATAGACTTATCCAAGTGGGAGACTGTTGGATTAGGTGTCTAAGCCATGACTAATAATTAGTATTTACCTGATTAATAGTAGCACAGTCCATTTGGGTTGCCCTCATGGCTGGAGGTTTGTTGGAAAGTTAAGTAGAGAGAAAGGGTTGATTTATTATATGACTAATAAATCAAGATATTGTTTGTTAATATATTATGGAGATGATATATTAATTAGAAATAATATTGTTTGATTAATAATTAATCAGAAATTAATTGGATTAATTTCGGTGACATTAATTGGATTAATCAGGAGGTCAGGGATTAAAGTCGTACGAATTCAATAGTTGAATTGCGGCGTGCGGCGCGCCAATGTAAAGGCTGCGACGCGCGTACATATCCGCACGAATTCAATAGTTAAATTGCGGCGCGCGGCGCGCCAATGTAAAGGCCACGGCGCGCGTACACATAATCCGGAAAATGGGCTGCGGCTAGGGTTTCTAGCTTTACCCTTTGGTTCCCTATAAATAGGGAACCCTAGGCCTCATTATCAGTCGCTCATTCTATTGTTTCTCTCTGGAATCTCGATCCATAATCCTCTCGGCTTGGGTGTGATCTCATTTGAGGCAGGATACTTTTGCTGCTCAGCTTCCAGAAAATTCTAAAAGGTTGGTTTCTCAAATTTTATTCTTTTAGTTAATTTTCTTATGGCCTTTAGGTTTTGTTATATGTTCAATTAGAAGAAAACATAGATCCTTATAGGTTGCATGTGAACTTAGGTTATTTAGCTCATGGTTGCGGAAAACCTTTCAGAAGCATCAATAGCTAAAACATTTTTACCATAATTATCAACACACATAATAGATTCATACACTCCATCACAAGGCATAGCATTAAATATAAAAACATTATTTTTGAAAACTGAAATTGAACAATTCAATTTATTAAACTCGTAATAAAAGCCTTGTTTAAACAATTCATGAAATGAAATTATGTTCTTTGCCATATCAGGCGCATAGCAACAATTATGTAAATCTAATCTAACTCCACTACTCAGCATCAGTCCATAAACACCGATCTTGGTAACAGGTGACGTTCGCCTATTCCCCATGACCAGGTTCAGTCTGCCATGCTCTAGCTCCCTACTTTCCTCTGGGCCCTGCAAATCAGAACAGATATGAAAACCACATCCTGTATCAAGGACCCATGAACGGGAAAAAGATGAGTTATTAGATATAGAATACGTACCTGCCTGTGACGGTTTCACTTTACCGTCCTTGACGTCCTGCAGATACATTGGGCAGCTCCTCTTCCAATGACCCTTTTGCTTGCAGTAAAAGCAGTCGGCCTCTTTGGGGGTTCCGAACATGTGGAATTCCGGAAGACTTACCTTTCGGGGCACCGCTAGATGACCCGACATGAGTCTTTTCCCTCCAGTTCTGCTTAGGAGGGCCTTTCTGTTTCTTTCCTTTTCCAGAGCCAATAGCCAGGACATGCGGGTTGATAGGGAGTACAGCCTTTCCCTTCATCCCGTCCTCAGCCGTACGAAGCATGCGGTGTAACTCAGCTAGGTTTGCCTGGTTGTTGTTCAAATGATACGCCAGTGTGAACTGGTCATAAGAACTGGGCAAGGAGTTTAGCACTATGTCAACTGCTAAATCCTCATGGACAGGCATTTCCAGCTTCCTAAGCCTTTCCACATAACCATGCATCCTCTGCATATGTGCACAGATGGACTCGCCCTCCTTGGGCTTGCTGTTAGTGAAAGCTTTTACAACCTCACGCCTTTCGATGGGCTCTTGCTTGCGGAACCTTTCCGTGAGCTCTTTGTGCATCTCGTAAGGCCAATAGTCCTCATAGATACGCTGCAGTTCAGGGTTCATAGTAGCCATCATGATGCAAGCCACTTTGGTTGCATCATCAGAGTGTTTAGTGTACGCAGCGATCTCAGTGTCCACATCAACAAGCTCGGTTTCCAGAACATACTCTTTATGTTCAAACCTTAGAGCCATTTTGATGTTGCGGATCCAGTCATTATAGTTAGTGCCGTCCAACGTCACTTTTGAGCATAATGACAGAATCGAGGTGACATTACCGGGATTTGAGTGGGGAACGGATTGGTCAGAAGACATCTGAACAAGAAGAAGGTAGTTTTAATTAGATATAATAATAATAATAATCCTTATATTCACCCAAGAACAAATATAAGGCTAGGATCCTACAATAACAATCTACAATACCGAAAAGGGATGCCGTAATCAATATTGTAAATTTTATAAGGTAGGCGAATGACGATTCAGCCAATTCCACCGCGGAAACATAATCATATTATAATAGAATTCCTAGTTTCATTGAGATTTACCGAACTGTTCGATAGCATGTTTTAATCTCGAGAATGCCCCGCTGTTTGTGACTGGGATACCGAGGATCACAAACCGGGTGTGAATAACCATGCAAATTGCTTGGTACTCTTGAAGTCAATTGTCATCTCTAATTAACGTGCCGGTAATCCACACACGCTCCGTTAATAATGACAAAATCAAGAAACCCATCGCGACTCATTGCGGACCCCAGTTGGCGTGCCGGTAAACCACACACGCTCCACCAACGTTCTACAAGGTGCAATGTACAATTTCATGGATTAGCACCAATTCACATTTTTTAACTTAAAGTAACTAGATTGGGATTTGTTTTAGGGTTCTAGTACTTTCAATTATAGCATTATACTTTTAAGAGGCTTAGCGGTTCTATCATACCCGTTCGGCTAACGACACTCGACTGACCAGGAGAGCGGTGGGTAAGAGTAGATACCTATTAGACTAACATTTTATAGTCAGTCGCCTTATACCCTCTTTATAGTACAGTTTTGTGAATGAGGCCTACTAACGGTATACTAACCAATTTTCTTATATATATTAAATTAACTTTTAATCATAAATATATATAAGATATATTTTAATCTCATTAAAATATTTTAGAATTAATTTAATTCTAATTTTCGCAAATTATACTAATTTTTTGAAAATTTTAATTAATTCTTTAAACTGATTTAATTGGTCTTTTAATTAATCAATTAATTAAACTAATTAAATCTAGGTTACAGATTACCAAATTAATCAAATTAATTTATCTGTATTGGTCCTTGTGATTCTCAAAATTTACAAGCCAAAACAAGAAGGGTTCAAGTTATTTTAATTGATCTTATTACCAAAAAATAACAACACACAATTATGGCAAGCAAATCAAGCAATCTAAGGGGACCATTAGGGCATGGCGGCTAGGGTTAGGAAACCCTAGCCAAGCCATAGACTTTCAAGCCTCCCAAGGAGGTATTTTCGCAAAATACCTCAAGGCAAGAACAGATCTCAAGCAGTTCAAATCAATTCACAAGAAAACAGCCTAAGCTCTGATACCACTGAAGGATTTCTATGCAAGCAATGAACACAAAAATACCTATGGTTCACATGCAACCCTAATATGATCTACGTTTTCTTCTATGAAGATTAGAATTAAAAACCTAAAGGATACAATTCAATTTTAAAGATGAATTAAGAAAACCAACCTTTGATCTTATCATCCTTCAAGCAAGCAGCAAAAGAATCCTGCCTCAAATGCAAGTCACACCCAAGTGATGGAAAAATCAGTCCAGCAGGGTAATTCCAGAGAAAGGGAGACGTGGGATTTAGGGCACCCAGGGGGTTCCTTATATAGCCTCCTAGGGTTACACCTGAAACCCTAGAAAGCCTCAGTGGACAAGGCTTTTGGCCACTTGGACCAGACCCCCCAAAACCCTAATTAGCGTTTCGCCAAAACCCTGGAGGAGCCTCCAGGGTGGCGCCAACTTTGCCCCAGGTTATTACCTGGCCAGTTATTCAACTATTGAATAAATGCCAAACCAGTCCCTGCACCTTTTAATTAATTAATTTAATCACTAAATTAAATCCAATTAATTCTAGATTAAATCTTAATTAATTATTATAGTTTCTAATTAATATATTAACACTTAAATATATTAACAAACCATGTATATATTTTCTATTGATTTATTATACAATTAATAAATCAACTATTCTCTCTACTGAACTATACATCTATCCTCCATCTATGAGGGCAACCAAAATGGACTTTGCTTTTATTCATAAGATAAATACAATTATAAGTCATGGCTTAGACACCTAATCCAACAATGATTTCGGTTATCGTTCCTATCTTGAAGCGCCAATAAAAGTGATGTTCGAGAGTTTCAACACTTTCTAGCTTAGTTTTAGGGATTTTATTAATAACATATAACAGGATGAGACTTTATATTACATTATGGGAACAATTGGCCCATAATTATAACAATGATGAGATCCGAAATTACGACAACAACAAAACTGTTGTCCTTTTTATCATATTACAAAGTTAGTTTGTTCAGCGGTATGCTTCATTTAGATCAGTTTTCATACTTGACTTTATGGTAATGACAAACGTTATGTATATTTATTTGTTTCTATATTAGGTGTTCCAAGCTAATGACAATGACCACGTCTCAATTCTATATGAACCTTCCACTACACGTTGTCGTTACATACAATATCATGCAAATGATATAAATTATAAACCATCATTTTCGATATAATATGTTATATATCAAATATTACTTATATTTTTTTTTGAACCGGCAAATAGATTAAAAAAGGCACCCCTAGCAAGGCGCTAGAGGGCAAGGAGTACGAACATACAAACAGAAATCAAAAACTTGACTAATTACATACGAGGAAATTATAGATCATAAAATGGATTAGTACACCAAGAGCTCCATTCCAGATTTCCGCCTTTAGTTCTATGTTTCTGCCATAAGAAAACCGATGATTTTATAGTCTCCATGATTTTCGTCAGTTGAGCGGGACGTCCTCTAAAGATCCTTTCATTACTTGCTTTCCATATACTCCACATCGTACCATATATAATACATAGTAATCTTTCCTTTTTCTGCGGGCATCTTCCCCAATTCCTTGCAAAATCTAGAATGTCAATTATTGATTCCCACGAGTTACAATCAATCCCACACCACTCCCATATCATATCCCACGATAGTTTAGCGGAGTGACAGTGAATTAGGAGATGATTTTCGCATTCATCTATCCCCGGGCAAACCGCACACATCGAAGACTCCAAACGAACTCCCCTCTTATGCAGAGCTAGCGCCGATACGATACGACCTAATCTAGCTCGCCAAACGAACGCATAAACCTTTTTAGGTGCAAATTTTAACCAATCGAATGCTCCATCACACACCGGATGAAAGGCTCGGTCAAGTCGCTTCCTCAACATCGCAACAGACAAGTCCCCCTCGACTGCGAAAGGAGATCTCCACTCGCCACCTACCTCTGGGATGGGCATTATCTCACTGATCGAACAATTAAGCTTCTCGAAGTTCTTACTTGATTTGACAATGTTAAGCCAAACTCCAGGGCATTGAAATTTCGTGAAGCAATGAGGAGAAGCATCCCTCAATTTGTGAATACCTGTGATTATTTTAGCCCATAACGAGTTAGGTTTTAGCTGCCACCACCACTTGGCCATGAGGGCGAGATTCAACGATTTTATCGAACCTAAACCCATATCCCCAACCTCTTTTGAAGCAGCTAATCTGCCCCATGAGACCCGGTGAATGCGAGATCGGTCATCCGCTCCTCTCCAAATGAATTGTCGTTGTATCTTCTCCAATTTGTTGATCACTCCTGATGGGGCTGCAAAGAGTGACAGAAAGTAAGTAGGTAGATTACCTAAAACCGCTTTTGCTAGGGTGATCCTTCTGCCAAGATTTAAAGTTTTGCTTTCCACATTGAAAGTTTGGATTGAAATTTCTCAATAATCGGTTTCCAAGGTTTCTCTCGGTTCATGTTGTCTCCCACCGGGACTCCAAGATAGTAAAACGGAAGCGTAGCCGATTCACATCCAAGGGGAGATGCCCAATTACTCACTTCATTCGGATCCGCACCAATACCAAATACTCTTGATTTGTTGAATCTAACTTTGAGTCCGGACACCATATGGAAGCACCGTAGAATTCTTGCTAGATTAACAATATTACGTCTTGACCATTCACCCTCGAAGAGGGCATCATCTGCATAAAACAAATGGGAAACATAATTGTTAGAGTTTGGGACATTAATCCCGTCAAAAATACCAACGTCTTGAGCTTTGTGCATCATCACATTTAGACCCTCCATTGCAATAATTAAGAGGAAAGGTGAGAGCGGGTCTCCTTGGCGTACACCTCTTTGCATGGAATATTCTTTGGTAGGGCTCCCGTTAACAAGAACGGAGGCTCTAGCAGATTCGAGACACCCTTTCATCCAAAGTCGCCATTTTGGGTCAAAGTGCATTTGTTCCATGACCGAATCAAGGAATTCCAATTCACCGAATCAAAAACTTTGTTAAAGTCGGCTTTGAAGATGAGCATCTTCCTACCCTGCTTCTTAGACCAGGAGCATAGTTCATTCACTATTAGGGGACCTTCTAAAATGTTTCTACCTTCTACATATGCCGATTGTTCCTCACCAATACAATCGCCGATATGTCTCTTCAACCGTGAAGCGAGGATCTTAGCTATGATTTTATAAAGACTACCAATAAGACTAATTGGGCGGTAGTAATTTAGAGATAGTGGGTCCTTCACCTTTGCAGCGAGTGAAACAAAGGAAGAGTTACACCCACTCGAGATCTTACCCCACCTCTCGAAATGTTTCACAAATGCTATGATGTCTTCTTTCAAAATCAACCAATAAGTTTTGAAAAACTTGAAAGAAAATCCATCCGGTCCGGGTGCTTTTTCGCCACCACAGGCCCAGACGGCGTTCTTAATTTCCTCCTCAGAAATAACGGTCACTAGAGAGGCTGCAGCAGCCGAGTTTTTTTGAAATTGCTATTGATCAGTCTGGGGCGACTGATCCATTTCTCTTCAAATTTCTTGGCAAAGAATATGTAGATCTCATTTTTTATTGCCTCCGGGTTCACGTTCCATTTACCATCGATTATTATTCCATTGATTTGATTTTTGTTATTCCTGTTGTTCATATACCCATGAAAAAAGGTAGTGTTCTCATCTCCTTCCACCATCCATTTGATTCTCGCCTTTTGTCTTAGATCGAGAGCGTTTCGTTTTTCCGCCTCCACTATTTTCAATGCACATCTCGCTCTAGCACCAGATTCAAAAGGAAGCAGGGGTCTAGACTCGACAATTGTATTGAGATCCGCCAACTGTTTTTTCATTTTTTCCAACTCACTTTTGTCTTTTGCATATTCCAAATCTTGCCATCTTTTTATCCTTATTTTAACAAACTTAAGCTTGTTCAAAAATAGGGAATCTGCAGCTCCATATCCTTGAAATTCGGACCAGGCTCCTATAACCACCTCATTAAGCCCATCGCAATTTAGCCATGAATTGAAAATTTTAAACGGTTTTGGCCCAAAGTCTATTTTAACCGTGCAAAGTTTTGATTGGGTTGTGGTCCGATATGTCCCTTGGCAGGACAGTGGCCGCCGCCCCTGGGAACTTATTGAGAAATCCATCACAAATTAGAAACCTATCGAGTTTGCTCAATTTCCCTCCTACCTGGTGAAAATACGTGAACTTAAAGCCGCCCATCCGGAGATTATGCAGTAGGTTATTCATAATGAAGAGATTGAAGGCATTGGCGGAGCTTGGACAAAATTGGGAGTTTATGCGTTCTTCCCTCCAACGAACCGCGTTAAAGTCACCAAGGAAAACCCATAAAGCACAACGACTTGCTTTCAATTGAGTTAATTCATTCCACAGATGCTGTTTTTCAACATTCGACTGTGGCGCATATACATTCACAATCGCAATCACCTCGTTTACACCTGTCACGTTACCGAATACCGCAAGGTAGTGTCTAGCTTTAATACAATCAATCTTCGTGTATATGTTCGAGTCCCAAATAGTAAGTAAGCCGCCTGAACGTCCAGTGGACTCGATGATGTCAAATTCACAATTATTATTACCCCAACAATGAGCTATATTGAAGTTTACCGACGAGGATCTCCCCAATTGCGTTTCTTGTAAGCATAGGAATGAAGAACGATGGGCAGTTCTTAATCCTCTAATCCAGGTCAGCTTATAGTCTTCTCCAATGCCCCTTAAGTTTAAAGATAAGAAATTCGTTGTAAACCGTTATTTGCACCTTCACCCATCACATCCGTTAATACCTCGTTATCAGCAGCTACATCGATGCCCAGCATATTACCGATTTCTGCAGTCATTTGTTGCTCGTTCGCGACATCCACATTCGACACTTCCAACTGATCGAAATCTGGTACACAATCCACCGTGGCAACATTTCCCATAGAGTTATTGCTGAGCGTGATGTCTCTATTAAGATTGATAGAAGCCTCATGGGACGGGGGGCAGACCGATTCAACTCTAAAGCGCTTGTTTGTCTGACTCTCGAGCGAGGGATTAATAATCCACTCATGACTCACCAAGTTGGGCCTTTGAGATATTGATTTGGGTAGTATACGTTTGTCACTAGAAAAACGACCTCAATGGAAAAGGCCCAAAGCTTCTATTGCTCAATAGCCCATTAAACCGACAATGGAGATCACGTGCTTCACCGTTGACGGCGGGGATAGGGCCACAGTAATCGTTCACGACATTAAATACAAAATTATTATTGTTATTTTGGTCAATCCGCCTACCTGACTCTTCGACTCCCACCAACCTGCTTTGGAATTTACCGCCAACTTCATCATCATTGAGAATCGACCTTTCGACTACCGGAGTCGCAACCGGGGACTCATGGGCATCCACCGATTTCTCAGCGCCGTCATCTCTACCATCTTCATCAGGAGGAATTTCTCCCTCTTCGTACATATGATCATGATTGTTCGTCCACGTGTCCGATACACCATCATCATCATCATCTGACCCCGACTCATCTGACCCCGACTCATTCGGAAAATCATTGACTACATCGAAAGGGTTCCATCTTATCTCATCTTCTGTGATACCAATACTGAACTTATCGGGTCCAAAGGAGATGATGATCTCCTCATTAATTTTGATCATCGATTTGGTAAGAATCGTCGCACCACAATAGGATAGGTCTAGTCTTCCCCATATGTCCTCCTCAATCTCCAGGACGAGACCAAAGTGGTCGACAATTTCTTTGATGTTACTGATTGATCTAAATTCAAGGGGTAGACCGACGATTCGGATGTTGGCAATCCGTTGAGGGGGGGGGGGGGTGTACATAATCTCTCTTCCGACTTTTATCCAGTAAAACCACCTACTCCAACTTTCCTTGTTTGAGAGGAATCTCTCAGCATCATTAGTGTTTGCAAAACTAATTATTACCTGTAGACCACCATAGTAATGAACTTTCTCAAAGGAAATCCCGCAATCTTCAAACAGTTCCGGGAGATGGCGGATGGTCATCATGTTTGTGACTTCCCCGATTAATACTGTGTCATTCAAAACGACCCTAATCTCATCCGAGGGGGATAATGCTATTTCTTTGCACCGAGCTACCGAATTACTTGGTGGATTGTCTGAACCGGCAACTACCTGGGCAAAGGATTTGACGCCTCTCCGACTTCGTGAGGAAGAGAGAGGGGGAGGTACGCCATTCAAACTTCGAGAGGAAGTGAATGGGGGAGGGGGAGGTGGTTGGGGTTGATTGTTCTTTTCGCCGGCCAGCGGAGGTTTTCTCTGAAATTTTGCGATGTTTACGACGAGGATATAATGACCGATATGCACACGACCGATCGACTTCTCCAGGGCCCTTCCGTCACCTGCTCCTGTAAAACGAATGAAGGCGAAGTTGGATCCATTCCTGTCCTTCTTCATCGCTTGGTAAACATCCACAACCCTACCGAACTTCTCGAAGATCGCCTTCAGTTCTTGCTTGCTTACGCCGTTTGGGATGTTGCTTACGAACAATGATATCAGTCCATCGTTGTTGCTATTCTGATTGGGTTTCTTCCGATACATCGTCTTCCAGTCTCCGTTTTCTGGGTGGTGACAATTCATCTCCTCAGTTAAAGAGTTATATAAACTTTATAAACTTAAAAAATATGAATAATATCAATATTCATTAGATAATGTAATTTAACAAGGTCACAAGGAGCCTCAAAAATATTACTTATATGACGTTGTCCTGTTATAGTCAAGCACCGCCTGACAATTTTTAAATCTTATCAACAAAAAATTGAGGACTTTCGTTTCACTAGCATTCTAAGAGATTTATAACTATTTACAAAAATATGTTATTGAGGTATTTGTGGTATTAATACGTACAAACAAAAGTTTTTGTATCACTCATGTATTAAAGTCTTAATTACATTTTATTAAAGAGCACAATGTACACCATTGATGCAATCGTAATCGATGTTGATATTCTTCACGGTTTGAAATTTGACCAGTGTACCACATACCGTAAGAAGGCGACATTGAATAATAGTTGCTACTTTTGTTCGACATGGTATAAATCCTTGTTGCTACATGAGGTGTCAAACAAGTAGCAAGCAAGTATTAATGTAAGAGAAATAATGGATTCCAAATGTCATAATTTAGTGGTTAGGATGATGAATTAGGAGGATAAATTAGAAAGAAATATAATTTTCTTTAATATAATTGTAGTCGTGTGAATTAGCCTACCAAAAGGCTCGCATGTCGTTTATAAAAGATCTTTAATGACCATGCATTTGTCCATTATGACTAGATCAAATAAACATTCAGAAAAATGTGTTGAAAGATTCATGTTTTTTAGTGTTTAATATGCAAGAGTTCGTACTCTAGGTGTTGGAGAGGCCTAACTCCCAAGTGTTACCAACTCTAGTTCTATGTTTTTTTATATCTATTTGTTTGATTTGTTAAATTTTTATGTAACCATTTAGTTTAACAATTTGTTCTCTAATATATTATCAAATCTTTATATTAAAGCAATAACCGAAACCATTAATCAGCTTACTTGGATGATCCACCACATAAGATATATCATCATCTTCCTCCGCGTTGGCTCCATTTTCTTCATAAGTTTCAACAATATATGTTGTTTTTGTTGTAATTGTTTTTTCTCCTTCTCCTAAACGTCTACAATATATATAGTAAACATGTATCGAGCTATTTAACTTGGTAAACATGTATTCATTAATCCGCAAACATGTTGTCACGGGAATAATGATTGGCTTTGGACAAATGAAATTTTGGTGGTCGCCTAGAAAAATAACTTATAAAGAAATCTATTTAAGTATACCAACAAAATTGGGTTTTTAAGAAATTATTAATTCGATTAATTTCTGAAAATGTAATATGTTAGTAAAAGATAAAACAATATATATCATATTAGATAAAAATAAAAATATGTTATATCACAAACTACGTAACAAATTCATCACAAAAGTTTTCAATTTCCCCAACCCGTATTTTTCTGATTCTGTTGATTCTTCGTTTCTGACACTATGAGAACTTATAATCCTCCCATATGTTTCAAACTCCATGCTCCACTTCTTGCAGAAATCAACCCTGATACCACAAGTTTTGCAGAAAACAACCCACGCCTGTTCTTCGCCTTCCCCTTTTTCCATATGATCTGCATTTTTTATTGAAGGTTTGATTTGGGTTTCCTTGTTTATATCAGTCATTTTAGTGTTACATGGGTGCAATGTGTTACTCTGTTTCATATCTGCTATTTGAGTAACTTTTTTGGGGTTTATGCATGAATCAAATCTTCATAGTTGTTGAGTATTTACATGATTTCCTTATTTTCCCATTCGAAATTAAACACCCAACGGTTATTATTTGGAATTTTAATTTGTTCATTTCACCAATTTTATAGGAAGCCCGGCAACGTTCTCTCTCTCACTCTCTACTCTGCCGTTTGTAACGGCTCTGTGAGCATAAATTTCATGTGAAGTCATTCCAACTTCCTAGGGTTTTCATCAAAGTTCTCTTTCGAAATTCTATTTGATTTTAGAACTTCTGTGGGTTTCTTCTGTTTTTGTTTGATTCAATCGTGTAAGCCCAGTTGTTCTACAATGGCGAGGCAGAATCAAAACCAAAACCAGAACCAGAATCAGAACCAAAACCAAAACCAAAACCAGAATCAAAACCAGAACCAAAACCAGAACAAGAATAGAAATCCCAATTTGAATGCAAACGAAAACGAGGATTTCAGTTTGAGAGAGACGACACCAAGTTTAGGAGGAGGAAGGGTTCCCGGCAATGAAAGATATGGAACAGCCTTTGATCTTGTGGAGCAAATGCATTACTTGTATGTAAAAGTCGTGAAGGCCAAAAGTTTGCCACCAAAAGAAGGTAATGACCATGATTTCCCAGACCCTTACATTGAAATTAAACTTGGTAATTTTATCGCTTGCACTACACATTTCGAAAATAGCCCAAATCCTGAATGGAACCAAGTGTTCGCATTCCCAAAAGAAAGAATCCAATCATTAACACTAGAACTCATCGTGAAAGACAAGGCCATTGAGAATGACGACAATTCAATCGGTGGGGTTTCATTTGACATCAATGAGCTCCCTGTTAGGGTTCCTCCCGATAGTCCGCTAGCGGCTCAATGGTACAGATTAGATAACAGGAACGGCGAGTTAATGGTGGCTGTTTGGATGGGCACACAAGCCGATGAATCATTTCCGGACGCCTGGCATTTGGATGCTCTTTCAGTTAACAGTGCCAGTGTTACAAATATACGATCGAAAGTGTATCTGTCGCCTCGACTTTGGTATCTTCGAGTTCATATAATCGAAGCACAAGAATTGCAGATTACTAACGTCCGGCAACCGGAGATTGTTGTGAAAGGTGCAGTCATGAACATGGTTCTAAAGACTAAAATTCTCCCTCGACCATCATGGAATGAGGATTTGATGTTTGTAGTAGCCGAACCATTTGACGAACAACTGGTTTTAAGCATCGAGGAGAAGATCGGGATCAAAGAAGAAGTTCTCGGAAGGTGTTCGATCCCGTTACATAGCGTTGAGAAACGAATTGATAATCTGGTTATCAGTAGCAAATGGTATAATCTCGAGAAGAACACGGTGGCGTTGAATAGCAGGATTCATATACGTGTCTGTTTAGATGGTGGGTATCACGTTCTTGACGAGTTAACTCAGTACAGCAGTGACCTCCGGCCAACGTCCCGGTTACTGGGCTCGCCAAGCATTGGGATTCTTGAACTGGGTATATTGAATGCACAAGGATTAAGGCCTAACAAATCAAGAAACGGTCGTGGGGCGATGGATGCTTATTGTGTAGCAAAATACGGTCAGAAATGGATTCGAACAAGAACCGTCATCGATTCACTAAATCCAAAATGGAACGAGCAATATACCTGGGAAGTTTTCGATCCGTGTACCGTAATCACGATTGTTGTTTTCGATAATTGCATGGACACAGATGGCGGCGGATCGAAAGATTCAAGAATCGGGAAAGTTCGAATCCGGTTATCAACCCTCGAAACCGATCGGGTCTACACCCATTCATATCCCCTCATCGTTTTAAACCCTTCCGGCGTCAAAAAAACCGGTGAAATCCAACTCGCGATGCGGTTCACTTGCGTTTCGCTTCTCAATTTGATGCAGATTTACTCGCAGCCATTGTTGCCAAAGATGCATTACGTTCATCCGTTGACTATTTTTCAGCAAGATAGTTTGAGGCACCAGGCGGCTCAGATAGTCGCGATGAGGCTGAACAGGGCTGAGCCGCCGTTGAGGAAAGAGGTGGTGGAGTACATGCTTGACGTGGGCTCGAACATGTGGAGCCTGCGAAAGAGTAAAGCGAACTATTTCCGGCTCATTACGGTTCTTTCCGGCGTAGTTTCGTTTTTCAAATGGTTCGATCATATACGGAATTGGACTAGCCCGTTTCTGACTGTTCTTGTTCATTTTTTGTTCTTGGTTCTTGTTTTATACCCGCAAATGATCATGAGCACGATCTTATTTTACTTGATTATGATCGGGATTTGGAAGTATCGATCGAGATCGAGGTACCCTCCTCACATGGATATTAAACTTTCGTATGGTGATAAATTGAATGGTGATGAACTTGATGAAGAGTTTGATAGTTTTCCGAGTTCGAAAAACGGGGACGTGTTACGAGTGAGATATGATCGGCTGAGAAGTGTGGGGTCGAGGGTTCAGACGGTGGTCGGCGATTTGGCGACTCAAGGGGAGAGGCTTCAGAATCTGGTGACATGGCGGGATCCGCGAGCCACAGCTGTATTTTTGGTGTTCTGCTTTGTTTCAGCTATTGTTCTTTATTTTATTCCGGTGAGATTGGTGGTGGTCACGGCGGGCTTTTTCGTTTTGAGGCATCCGAAGTTTAGGGTTCAGCTGCCTTCGGTGGCGATGAATTTTTTCAGGAGATTGCCGGCAAGAAACGATGGATTATTGTGATTGAAAGTCATTGACTAGTTTTTGATTTTCCGATCCTGGTATATCTATACGTATGGTCAATTTGAATATGAAGTATACGGTTTGACTTATTATGAAACACGTCATTTTGAAATATGGAGATTGTGTTGTCTTCTTTGGAGAATTAGTGACCAGACTTTTCGGGTATTAAAATATGGCTAATTAGGAAAAAAAATATTATATTATATTTTTTTTGGATTTAATAAATAATTTTTATTTACTTTAATAAAACCATTAATTTTTGATAAACTATTTTAACTCGACCATTATAACCTAAAAAAGCCGGTAAATAATTGCTTCGATAAAACTTTTTACAAAAAAATTGGTGGTTTTTGCAGATCATTATGACCTGTAAAACCGAATCTAACGGATAACAATCGTTTCGATTAAAACTTTTACCAAAAATGGTTTTTTCCAAACATTTTAAAAGTTGGTGTTAAATCGAATTTTTGACAAAATTTGGTATTTTTTCATAATTAGTCCATTATAAAATATAAAGATTATTGATATAAAACAAACTTAAAATAATACCTTGTTTCGGATCGACTCTGAAAATCAAAGTCGGTTCTTTTGATTTCCCAAACTAAATTGTTAATTTTAGAGCAAGCTTAAATGAAAGTCAAAATAAATTATCATAATAGTTTTTTTAGTAAATTAAAGTTTTGGTCCCCAAGTTTAACTATAATTAGTGGAATGATACGCACCTTGCATGATTTTATTTGTAATGTCTCTTACAAAATATTCATTTATGTAATTTTTACGAAATACGAAGACTATGTTTGTTAATTTGTTATTCGACAGTTATCATTTTATAAATTTATGAAACAAAGGGATTATTATTGTTTTTCTGCTATTAGACAATGACAATATCTATAATTCTATGAAAAACAAAGACCATTTACAATTTGACGAAGACTATTTTTGTAGTTTTCTTAAATGTAAGGACAATTTTGATAATTTTATAAACAAAAAGATAATTTTTCTAAATTTGCTATTAGAAAATAATCATTAATATAATTTTTAGAACCAATGAAACAATACTTTTTTGTAATTATTCTATTAAGCAAGAACCATTTATATAAATTTGGTATATTTTGAAAATGTGCATAATAGTTGATAATTCTCTATTTGATTATTCAAAAAGTTAGATTGCATTTTTGGACCTTATTTAATGTTTCATATTGATTTTAGTCATCCTAGTTTACACCTTTAATATAAGAACATTAAAATCATGACAACTTAAACCCTTGGTTATATGTTGCAATTTTGGTCTTTTTATTCCCCCGACTACGGAAGGTGTTTAGATAACATATTTGTAGAAACATCCATCATAGTCATCTTTTTTTCGTCCAATTTTTTTATATTAATATAAAAAAATAGAAAGACTTGTTAGTTAAGTAAAGTTAGAAGCACGTACTAAAAATGGACTATAATGATAAATTCTGATTGAATTGTTGAACATGTTCAAGGTCTAATTATTGATGTTAATTACTGTTAAGATCGAGACACTTAGCATACGAACACGAAACTCACACACTCAGCTCACAAATTAAGAACACAAGAATTTAACGTGGTTCGGCCCAAAACCGACCTACGTCCACGGTGGGTAACAAGGAACGTGTTATTTCTTCTGTGTTTTTGTGTGGTGTGGTACAAATGTTCTCAACTGAATGCCTCTATTTATATACATGAGAAGGTAATGTGAAATGTGAGATGTAAGATCAACAAAGGGTGGTAGCAGAAGAAAAATGGCTTTTGTCTTGCATCCTTCTTTGACTGAGCAAAAAATCTTCACCAACTTCACACGTTTTTCTGCAGCTACTTTGACAAACCACAAGAGTGGCTTCACACTCAACAATCTCCCACTTGAGACTTACTTCCTTCCCTTGCTACATTTCTTCTGGTAATTTAAAATCCAAGGGAACACAAGGTGAACGATTGATCAAGTAGGCTATAGTGTTAACTGCATCAGCCCAGAATGTCTTAGGTAAAACGGCATTCAACCTCATGCTTCTAGCCCTTTCATTCAAAGTTATATTCATTCTCTCAGCTACACAATTCTGCTGAGGGGTTCCTGGTGTTGTCGCCAAATATTCTAAGTAAGTGCGGAATAAAAGATTGCGGAAATTGAGAGTCCGAAATTATGAGTTTCGGAGAGGGACAAGTCCGAAGACTTGAGATGGATGCGGAATTATAAATAGGAGTTAATACTTAGAACAGATCTTAATAGCTCAACAATAAATAGTAAATATAGACATTTAAGTAACTTGGAAATATAAAGACTTAAAGTAAGAGTACTAGAAATGAGAGAGAGATGAGAAATGCAGATGATAACATAAGAGTTGATGGAATGAGAGAATGTATTAATAAGAGAAAGTATTACATAAAGTCTCTCTAAACCATGAGGACTGAAGATGAACTTGGTCTCCCTTTTATAGACTAAGGGAGGACCTTCTGGTAATAACCTATGGACTGAAGAGGAGACAACACGTCTCTCTTCAGTCAGATAAGAAAGGTAAATCTATTATTATAATACAATATCAGACTAGGTCGGCTTGTCTATAATTTAATAATGCTCTAAAGTACAATAGACATGCTTCTAGATGACCATGCTTGATCTAGTCTAATCATATCCTATAAGTTGACGTACTTATCCTTTGCCTTATCTCTTAGATATTCTTTGTTCTTCAGTCTTCTTTGTTGAATGCTTAAGTGTGATATTTCCAATGATATATTTATGTTGATAGTCCGAAATCCTGAGTGGATTTCGGAGTCCTGGCTGATGTTATCAGAGTGTATCTGGAAATAGTTATGTATGTTCTGACTTTCTGACTTGGTTCTGAGTATGAACTTCTGAGCTCAATCTTCTGAGTGGATTACGTTCTGTTACTGAGTTTCTCCGAAAGGACGGAGTCCGAAATTCAATATTGAATTTCGGATAGAGACAAGTAATCAGAGTACAGATTATCAGAGGCAACATATATGATAAAGATTGTTCATTACTTAAAAGCATTTAAGTGAAAGTAAGTTCATTCCATCAATATAGAAAGTTTGATAATACAATCCCAAAACTTATCAAACTACGAGTTGGTCAACGATAATTAGCACTAACAATTCCCCCTTCGGTGACCAAACGAGGGCTTTGATTCAGTATCGTTAATCCAGTATTCCTTGTTTTACAGCAAATCTCCAAAATTTTCTGACTTCCAGAAGCCACTTCATTCTGATAAGGAGTTCTTTCTGGGCTTCTGGTTCTGAGGATTTTGATCTTTCCACAGCTATGATGTACTTGTCTAGCATACTATTGGTAACTCTTCTGAGTTGGTCAGCACGAAGAAAAAGAAATTCTTTTTCATTCTTGTACACTAGGCCAAGTTCTGGATCGAAGGTGGCACCTTTCTTCCAGTTAGTTCTGTTGTCTGGCATAGACAAGTCAGGTTTTGGTATGATCTGTGGTTCCGGATGATCTTTGATGATTTTATACATTTCTGCATCATTGTAGCAGAATTCCTCTACTAAACGATGTAGAAATCTTCTCGCCGCAACGTAAGCTTCTCTAGCGAATTGATCTTCTTTATGAGACAGCTTCATGGTTATCGAGAAAATGTCGGCTGGGTTCATATTTCTGAAGTCGGCTTCTGTTATCCGAGATGTGTTGTTGTAGTCACCATTTCTGACAAGCTCAAATTCAAAGAATTCTGCTTTCTGAAAATGTTTCCTTTTAATACTTCGGACTGCAGTTACGACTTCATTTGACCAAGTTTCTTCTTGAGGTTTGGTCCATCTCTTGAAGAATTGCAAGTTTCTATCGTGGGCAGCTAGATCTTTGAAAGGTCCTGAAACTGCCGAGAGGTTCAAAGTATACTTATATTTTTCTGCGTTGGGGGCCAGAGGAAGATCCCAGTTGTATTCTTTTGATGGGGGAGGATTGTATGATTTGAAGGGTTGGAAGTCTGAGTCGGTTATTAGTCGATAATTGGTGTTTGAGTAGATGGAATTGCTGGGACCAGTTGGATCAGCTTGATATTGATCATGTTCCGACTCGTTGCTGAATTCTTTAGCATGTTCATTGGCTTGATCGTCAAAGAATTTTGATTTTCTTTTCTTGATCTCTGGTGGATCAGAATCCTTGATTGGTGAGTATACAAAGATCTCGTCGTCTGAATGATTGGATTTCTGATGAGGAGATTTCCGAGAGGAGGGGATTGGAGTTGGGGATTTCGGAGGAGGGGATTTCGGAGTTGGAGATTTCGGAGTTGGAGATTTCGGAGTAGGAGATTTCGGAGTTGGAGATTTCAGAGTAGAAGATTTCGGAGTTGGAGATTGGAAATTTTCGGAGTCCTGGCTGATGTTATCAGAGTGTATCTGAAAATAGTTATGTATGTTCTGACTTTCTGACTTGGTTCTGAGTATGAACTTCTGAGCTCAATCTTCTGAGTGGATTACGTTCTGTTACTGAGTTTCACCGAAAGGACGGAGTCCGAAATTCAATACTGAATTTCGGATAGAGACAAGTAATCAGAGTACAGATTATCAGAGGCAACATATATGATAAAAGATTGTTTATTACTTAAAACCATTCAAGTGAAAGTAAGTTCATTCCATCAATATAGAAAGTTTGATAATACAATCCCAAAACTTATCAAACTACGAGTTGGTCAACGATAATTAGCACTAACACCTGGGACCGTCTTGATCATCTTTATTGTAACACCCTGTTTTTTTAGAACATTTAAAATACAATGGTTTTCAAAACATTTATGACATGAAGCCATAATTTAGCAAAATACGGTCCCATAAAAATATCAAAGTTTTATTTATTTCAAAATACAAACCGACACTGGGTGTTACAACTTACTATCAAAATAAAACCATAGTAAAGTAGTAGACTTGCACAAAGGAACCCTGTCCCTCCTCTATCTCCAAAGAAAGTCTACTTTTATTGTCTATCATCTTCTAACATCTTGTTCAGGATCCTGAGATACATAGCGAAATACGTAAGACAAAATTGTCTCGTGAGTTACATGGGTTTAGACACAATATATTATCGCACACATTTGATAAACATCTTTTAACTAAAATCATAATTCATGTAAAATGCAAACTATGTAATGCTTTATAACATTCAATGCAAACTTGCGGGTCCATCCCGTCTCATTTTATCATATTCATTTAAACTTACGGTTATGTACCGCATCTAGGCCCTTATAGGACCGTGTCATCTGGGTGTGACACTTTTCAACTAACCATGATAGGTGAACAAATCATCCTATCGTGACATCTTTTTATAGACATCTACTTCGCGAGGGAGGGTAACACCCCAGTAGAGTCTTGCTTATCCCTTTCGGGACATCATTGGCTAGTCGATTATTCTTTTATTAACTGTGAGACTCACACACAATGTATGCATAATCACCACTTTTCTTTCTTTGACTCAATCACACACATATGCCATGTTATGCATAAAATAATAACTTTGCACAATATAATTATTTGCCATCACAAATATAGAGTCGTAATAACTTTAAAAGCATCTAAGTAAAAAGACTTATAATATGCTTTTATATTTCATAAATTATTTAAAAGAACTAGCTTATTTTCAGTATAGTTCTTTCACTCAAAATATTTATTTTGCTATGTACCCCGTTTGGGAAAATCCACATGTACTCACCTGATACGACTCGTGTTTGTGTCACTTCTCAAATAGTCCCAAAAGTGTCTCCTGGATCTAAAAGATTAAAATTATATCTAATGTTATTAACTGACTAAACATAGTTAATAATATTTTCGTTATATAATAACGTATTGTTAACTATTTCATATAATTTTTCAGTCTAATATGAAAACGGTTATAAACAGAAAAGTGTTCGTTATTATAGAACTAATAATATTTCCGTTATATAATAATACTTTACAAAACAATCTAAACCTCGTGGGTATACAAAAATAGTTACCGACCGAATAAACATAAGTTAAAATATAACTAATATTTTAGTTATATAATAACATATTTCAAAATAAGTTTAAAATATCAAAACAATACGGTTAAAAATATAACATTAACGTAGTAAAAAAAATAGACTAACGTCGTAATTTCATAACTGTATCAACAACTAAAAACTATTAATTATAAAGACTTTGCAATATAAAAAACATACCTCTAGCTGATATTCGAAATTATGATCTCCTCAAAATACCATTAATTCTTTCAAAAAGTTTTGATTGCTTTTATATGAATGAAAATAATGTTTGACGGCCTTATTTATACTACAGAGTAATTTGGATATGCTTGGATAAAAGACTACGTGTCGACTAAAGAATTCTTCCGTATTGATAGTGCTTATGACTCATCACTAACTAGGTTGAGCCTGTGCTTCGCACGGGTTGGATTAAAACTTAGTAAGTGGGTTAGACGGCTTTGAGTTTTTTTTTCTTATCGTTTTTTCTTTTAAATATTTTAAGGTTATCATCGTTCTTTGTATATAAAACTAATAAAATTTAAGAAGAAATAAGTAAATACCTGCTCAAAGTTGATGGCCCGTTGTTGAATGGGGTTCATATGCCCGAAAAAATCACACATTCTATTGGCCATTCCTAAAAAAACTGTAGTTTTCTCTGATTTTCATTACATGTGCATTTAATCAGTTGTGTCATTACATAAAGAGATGAGAGAAGTGAGAGTAGGACATTCATTCATTCATTCATTATGTTATTTTGTAACCAATAACAGATTCTTTGGGAGAGATCCAACCTCTCTAATGTTGATTTTATAGAAATATATCATTCTTTTCATTCGTCTATGCCTCAATTACTGAAAAGTTAGATTTGATTTGGATCAGACATTACCAACCCGATTGACAACAACTTCCCCAAAGTCACAAGTCGGTGCCCAGACCTAGCCTAAATGCAAGGCTTCGCGATGCCAAATCTAAAATCACCAAATCAACATTTGTTTGAAGATCTCCAGAAACAATATCAATTATTGTCCCACCAAATCTTGGCTAAATGTTATAAAAATATAAAAACGAAATTGAAATTATTTTTTTTTGAAAATGGAATTAGATTGAAGTAGATGAAAATATGTAGACATACAATCAAGATACTTGATGTGGATGCAGTTAATAATGCGATAGTACCAATGATTAATCTTCCTGCTTCTGGTTTTTGCTTCTGGTTTTGCCTGTTAAGTGATTAATTAAGAACTTGATATCTTCACAAAGAAAACATAATTCGATATATGAAAGTGAGAAAAATGATGGAAACAGCATCGACTTACCAGAGAGACGACTCTCATATAACTCACATTTGCAGCCTATTGAGTTTTCATGAATGAAGTTAGAGAAATGTGAAGATGAGTTTCATTTGGGCATTTTATCGAACAGTTGGGGTGTGTAAACTGGAAGTTGAAAGAAATACTAAATTACCGGCACCGCGTCTCCAAGCTCAAGATCATTCGGCTCTCCATTTGCCAATGGATCGTTTATCCTCAAACCCTGTAAATAATCCACCAAAACAAAGGATATAAATGATAAACCCAGATGAGTCGTTGAATTCCAGTTCAAAAGGGTATGGAAATCAAAGTGGGACGTTCTAATTCAGAGCTCATGGAAACTTACATTCCTATTAAGCAGCGAAGTTCGCTCACCTCTGTGACCATGCATACCTCCACCAGAGAATCTATCCTTCACTGCAAGAATTATCTCTCACAAGATCTAATACCCTTTTTCTTCACTTACACTTACTACTTGTTTTCTAATAGGAACTCACAAGTGGTGTGAAACGGCGGTGCTTCTACTGTTAGTGTTGGTAATTAACCGAACACCAAACTAAGTGTCTCTCTATCGACTCCGACGTTTCTCTTTTAAGGGTGAAAGGAAACCTGGACCTGGAAACGTTAACGAAGCAACACGTAGAAGGCAGGTGGAGTCATACAAATGGTCTAAAAAGACCCACCCCCCTTAAAACTCCAAAACCCCCTACCCCTCTCATTCCTTCTAGAAATCTGCTTCTATTTCATATATACAAGGAAGCATATGAACAGGTGCATGTATCAGAAGGTACTTACCCATATTTTCTAGAAAGGATTCTAAGCACAAAAAGAGCTCCATAAACTTGCTGGTCTTGCAAATTATGTGTCACCCAGTGTAATAAACCTGGCCATTGTTCAGGATAATCCGCATGTATAATTGTCTTGAGACACTCACCCAACCGTGCCCTGTAATCAATTATAACAATATCATTCATAACGTAAGGGGGAAGACAAGAGCAACAAATGCAACCACTCAGGTAACCATGTTTACCTCAACAGTGGAAGAACTTGTGCTACAAACACAAGGATGTTCTACCTTACCAACTCTTTATCACTTGGCAAAATCTTCGATTGTTCGTCTAAAATAGCATAAGGTTAATAAAAAGTTTGAATAAGTTCAAGCACATATACGTTCTTTCAGGAACTTGTTGACAATTGTATGGAAATTTATGCGCTACTACAATTGGTACTGATGTATATAGAGATTCGAATTAGACACTAATTTAAAAAAGTGATGTACCTGGATCATGGGGTGACCAGTTTTTAGCTATGAAGTTTTTAAAATGAATACTGGCAACCTGCCGTACAGCTATATCACAATTTCCATCTACAACGATCTGTAGCAGCCTCACCAAATGCTGAGGGGTGTACTGGTACTGAGAAGCAAAAAGTTTTTCAGAAAATTGAATATTCAACACAGCTAAAGAAACTAAAACCTTCAAACAGAAATTGAATTGAAGCTGCTCTAACAGAAACTAATCAATCAATCATCCCAACCGAAACATGGCCCACCAATGCAAAACTTAGCGATATTTCATCAAAAACGTAAGCTTAAAAACGGAATTACGATTTTCGATTGAAAAACCGAATAGAGAATATCGAATCAGGGACAAATCAAGTAAAGAAGCAACAATTGTGAATCCTCCTCCTGTCAAACATAATCAATCGATAACATTCGTAATCAGAAACAATATACCTGGTTAAGGCTCTCTTTGGCAGCTCTCCGTTCGGCAGGATTGGGGCTAACTGCTGCTTGCAGAACTATAACAAGATTTTGAAGATCCATCTTTTTCTCCCCTGTTGAATCAAAGCCCTGATAACCGAATCAACAATCCTCGAAGAACTACAGAAGCTTGGAGTTTGTATTTAAATCATGTGAAACGGCGGTGCTTCTACTGTTAGTGTTGGTAATTAACCAAACACCAAACTAAATGTCTCTCTATCGACTCCGACGTCTCTCTTTTAAGGGTGAAAAGAAACCTGGACCTGGAAACGTTAACGACGCAACACGCAGGTGGAGTCATACGAATGGTCTAAAAAGACCCAACCCTTAAAACTCCAAAACCCCCTACCCTTTCATTCCTTCTAGAAATCTGCTTCTACTTCATATATATATATATATATATATATATATATATATATATATATATATATATATATATATATATATATATATATATATATATATATATATATATATATATATATATATATATATATATATATATATATATATAGGGTCGAGATCATGAGAGAATCTAAAAAAACCTAGGAACTTTTTTTCTACACAATATTTTAAAAAAAAAATTGCATCCAATTTTTTTATTTAAAGCGTCTAAGAGATTTCTAAACCCTAAACCCTAAACCCTAAACCCTAAACATAAACTCTAAACCCTAAACCCGTATGAAAAAAATAAAAAAAATGATTTTTTCACATCCAATTTTTTTATTTAAAGTGTCTAAGAGATTTCTAAACCCTAAACCTAAACCCTAAACCCTAAAACTAAACCCTAAACCCTAAACCCTAAACCCTAAACCCTAAACCTTAAACCCTAAACCCTATACCTAAACCCTAAACCCTAAACCTTAAACCCATATGAAAAAAAAATTAAAAAAATGATTTTTTTTGAAATTTTTTTTTTGATATCTTCTAGATGCATCATAACAAAAATTTTGGTATATTTTTTTTTGAAAAATATTGTGTAGAAAAAAAGTTCATAAAATGGGTTCTTAGGTTCCTAGGCTTTTTTAGGTTCTTAATTGAACTTTACTCTATATATATATATATATATATATATATATATATATATATATATATATATATATATATATATATATATATATATATATATATATATATATATATATATATATATATATATTCGTTAAGGCGCAATCCATTCAAGGAAGGTCCACGTTAGACATTTTCCTATATATTTAAAATCTTATGTTTAATAATATATAATAATCAATTTAATAAATACAATAACAATAATCAATTTTGAATAGCACGTGTCATAGGACCAAAACATTCTATGCATTCAATTTAGTTATGTTATGTATATATTTCTAATTGCTTTTTCACCATTCATGCGATTAATATATGTATATACATGATTGTTTCTTTTCGTAAGTTAAATGTATTAGATATATATTTTTAACATACCTAATTTTGATTACTTATAGAGCATATTTTGCATCAAATATATATAACGTAGTATATTTCTTGATCAAAATAGTATAAGCCATAACTTATTTCAATAATTTCGAATCAATAATATAACTAAACATGAATTATTATCAAATTTTCTGTAAAAATTAAATTTACAATGTACCTAAACTTTATAATCGATAACTTATGTTGTAAATATACCTGATCAATACTGGTCGAAAGTATTGATGTTACAATCTACAAAAATTAGGATGTTACAAACATCCCTCCTTAAGAGGATAATCGTTTTAAAATCCATAATATTAGGATAACGTTTCATCATCTCCGCTTTTGTTTCCCATGTACGATTCGGTCCGTATGAATGTTTCCATTGAACCAAAACTAGTTCGATCTCTTTATTTCTTAACTTCTTTGTCTTTTCCTCGATTATGGCTTCCGGTTCTTCGACTAACTTATTGGAAGGTTCAACTTTCAAGTCTTTCATGGAATGATGTCATTATCCTTGCCAAAATATTTTTTTAAATAGCATACATGAAACGTATCATGTATCCATTAAATTCAGAGGGCAATTGAAGCTTGAAAGCTTGTGAGCCAACTTCCTTCAATATTTTGAATGGTCCAACATATTTGGGACTTAATTTGCCATTTTTACCAAATCTCATCACACCTTTCCAAGGTGATACCTTTAACATCACCAAATCACCTTCGGCTGACGGTCGCATCACATCTTCTTTTACTTTAATTTAACCTTCCAAAAACATTTTCTTAACAAAATCGCTCAGTCCTAAGTTTGAGTTTGGATTCCCAATACAGTTCATCCAAATCCCTCAAACCAAGGCTCTGATACCAATTTGTAACGCCCCAATTTCAAAAATAAAAAAAAAATTTATTACCAAGATTCCAATAAAACATTTATTCCAAAACATAAAACTGTTCAACATGATACTTAAATTAACAGTGGAAACATTTGAAAATACTATTATAGTTCATTGATATCAATCTCTTGAATGCGACGCGCTGCCGTCAAGCCTTGCCCTTCCCTTTGTCATTTGAATTACCTGAAATGTTATAAAAACAACGGGTAAGCTTAAAGCTTAGTGAGTCCACAAGTTACCATACATGCCCACACATTAAACAACCCGTCCTCGAGAACGACCCGACCCTACCCGCCATACAACAGCTACGGGCGTCCATCATACAACAGCTATGGACACGGGAAGGTTCTACCCATCATACAACAGCTATGGGTTCCCGGTTATGGCCCAGCCCATCATACAACAGCTATGGGACAAGGCAATAGTCTAACTCGCCATACAACAGCTACGAGGGGACATGCATCAGTACTGAGCCCAACAACAAATAACCACAGATATAGAGCAAATCATATAAATGTAAACAACACACAAGATGCCTAACATGCAACATCATATAGTAAGGTGAGGATACTCACCTGGTTCGAAACCGTGTAGATATTCTCAAATATCCCCACTTAGCTCGTCCACACACCTAAATCCCACACACATACAACATATCAATTACTGACTAGGCTCTTACAGACCTGCCTAAATGTTAGACTCAATATTTGCCATCAAACCGTGGTCAAAACTAAGTTCCTGGTCAAACAGTCGCTCGCCGCGGCGTGGCTCCTCATCCTACGCGCCGCGGCTATCATCGAGTAAATACGGGGTTTCAGCCGAGTCCGCGCCGCTGACATAGCCAGTCCGCGTCGCGGCTCGTAACATTCCAAAATGTTTTTTAGCGATTAACAGTACATCAATCGGCTAGGGTTTCACTCCAAACCCTTCCTGAGATCAGAAACTACCCTAAGATCACTTCCTTAGGGACATGCAAGTCTATTCATGTCCTCAGTCTAACCCTAAGGGTTACAAGTCACCTAAGACTACTACTTAAGGGATAACACCATAAAAACGGGATAAACTGAAATAGCAGAAGGTAGATCCTCATACCTTGCTTCTGGAAAACGGAGAAATGCACCCGATCGACTACAGCCTTTCCCCACGTTGTATTTCTTCCTTCAAACCACCAAAGCCTTGGAACCAAAGAGTCTCTGCTGAACCCAGACGCCTCTGCTCCAGAAAACTCCCAAAAACACGAACCCTAGGGCTGGGTCCCTTTATATAGGCGTTTAAATCCGAATTAGGGTTTTTCACCTAAGAGGCGCACCGCGTCGCGGGATCTTTAAAACCGCGCCGCGCGTACGAATCATTCACGATTCTAGATTCTTCCTAAAGCCGCGTCGCGGATTCCTTCGGGCCGCGACTCGGCAGAACGGGTCTTACAATTCTCCTCCACTTAACTGGATTTCGTCCCCGAAATCCGTGTCGGTAAATAATCCTGGATAATGCCTCCGCATTTCCTCCTCCGGTTCCCAAGTCTACTCGGACCCTTTTCGATGTTGCCACTGAACCTTAACCAATCCTATTGTTTTATTTCGTAAAGTCTTTATCTTCCTTTCAATGATGGCAATTGGTTGCTCCACATAATTTAGGCGTTCATCCAATTGAATATCTTCCAAAGGTACTATTGTAGATTCCTCAGTAACGCACTTTCTGAGCTGCGAAACGTGGAACGTGTCGTGAATCTGACTAAGCTGCTCTGGCAGCTCCAACCGGTAAGCTACCTTACCTACACGGGCGACAATTCGATATGGTCCAATGTACCTAGGGCCAAGCTTTCCTCGCTTCCTAAAACGAATAACTCCCTTCCAAGGCGACACCTTCAGAAGAACATAATCCCCAACTTGAAACTCGAGATCGGACCGTCGCCTATCCGCATAACTTTTCTGTCGACTCTGTGCCGTTAACAATCTCTCCCGAACCTTCTGAATTAACTCAGTTGTCTTGAGCACCACCTCAGTATTACCCAATACCTGCTGGCCAACCTCGCCCCAGCAAATAGGTGTCCGACATTTCCTTCCATACAACATTTCAAAGGGAGCCCTGCCAATGCTCGCGTGATAACTGTTATTGTAAGAAAACTCAGCTAAAGGGAGGTGGGAATCCCAACTCCCGCCAAAATCGATGACACATGCTCTAAGCATATCCTCCAGCGTTTGAATCGTCCTTTTACTCTGCCCATCCGTCTGAGGGTGATATGCTGTGCTGAAATGGAGGCGAGTGCCTAATTCCTCATGAAACGTCTTCCAAAACCTAGACGTAAATCGGACATCCCGGTCGGATATCACCGAGACCGGTATACCATGCCGAGAGATAATCTCATCTACGTAGACCTTAGCCAATTCCTTTGCAGAGTAAGTCTCTTGGATGGGGAGGAAATGAGCACTTTTAGTCAACCTATCCACGATAACCCAAATAGTGTCCATATGTCGAGGGGTTCTTGGCAACTTCGTGATGAAATCCATTGTGATATGCTCCCATTTCCATTCTGGGATCTCAAGAGGCTGCAACTTACCATGCGGCCGTTGGTGCTCGGCCTTGACCCTACGACAGGTCATGCATCTTTCGACAAACTCAGCTACTTCCCTCTTCATGCCTGGCCACCAATAATATTCGCGCAGATCCCTATACATTTTAGTTGCTCCAGGGTGAATAGAGAACTTGGATTTATGTGCCTCCTCCAATAGGGTTTGACGAACCCCGCCTAACTTTGGTACCAAATCCTCTCATGACAAGTTAACAAATCCCTACTATCTTTGACCATAGCTGCCAACTAACCCACAATTCTCTCACCTTTCTGATTCTCGTTCTTGCTTGCTTCCACATGGGCTTTCCTAATCAGCTCAAGCAGCAGTGTCACAATCGTCATCCTTAGACAAACGCCCCGAAGGGGTGCACCCGAAGCCTTATGACTTAACGCATCCGCTACCACATTGGCCTTTCCAAGGTGGTAGTGTATCTCACAATCATAATCTTTCAATACATCCAACCATCTTCTCTGTCTCATATTGAGGTTTGCCTGATCCATCAGGTACTTCAAACTCTTGTGGTCCGTGAAGATGGTGCACTTCACTCCATACAAATATTGTCTCCAAATCTTGAGAGCGAAGACCACCGCTCCTAATTCCAAATCATGAGTAGGGTAGTTAGCTTCATGGGGCTTCAACTGTCGCGAGGCGTAAGCAATCACCCTGCCTCGTTGCATCAAGACTGCCCCCAATCCCGAAATAGATGCATCGCAATAAACTACCATGTCCTCCATGCCTTCAGGCAACGTCAAAACCAGAGCTTCACACAATTTCCGCCGCAAAGTCTCAAAATCCTGCTGCTGCTCCTCACCCCACCGAAAAGCAGCGTTTTTCTGAGTTAGCCGAGTCAAAGGTACCACAACCTTTGAGAAGTCTTGGATGAAACGACGGTAATAACCAGCCAGACCCAAGAAACTTCTAATTTCAGAGGGAGTCTTCGGAACCTCCCACCGCGTCACGGCCTCCACCTTAGCCGGGTCTACCATGATTCCTTGCTCATTTACAACGTGACCTAAAAACTGAACCTCCCGTAGCCAAAAGTCACACTTGGATAATTTTGCATAAAGCTTCTCCTTCCTTAAGGTCTCTAATACTTTCTTTAAGTGTTGTTCATGTTGCTCCCTGCTCCGAGAGTAGACTAAGATGTCGTCAATGAAAACTATAACTGACCGATCCAACATCGGTCGACACACTCGATTCATTAAATCCATGAAAGCTGCAGGGGCATTGGTTAGTCCGAACGGCATCACTACAAACTCGAAGTGGCCGTACCTCGTCCTAAAAGCCGTTTTCGGGATGTCTTCCTCCCGTACTCGCATTTGATGGTATCCTGACCGCAAATCAATTTTCGAGAACCACGAAGCGCCCTGCAGTTGGTCAAACAAGTCGTCGATGCGAGGCAATGGATATCGATTCTTCACCGTAAGCTTATTCAACTCACGATAATCTATGCACATCCTGTTGGAACCATCCTTCTTCTTAACAAACAAAATAGGCGCTCCCCACGGCGAGCAACTGGGTCGAATAAATCCCTTGTCTAATAATTCCCGAAGTTGAATAGACAACTCCAACATCTCTGGAGGCGCAAGACGATACGGTGCTTTAGCTATTGGAGCCGCACCGGGAGTTAAGTCGATCTTGAATTCCACCTGTCTCTCTGGCGGTACACCAGGCAGGTCCTCGGGAAAAACATCAGGAAAATCCCGAACCACTGGTATATCACCTGCTTTTTGCTGTGGCTTCTTTTCTCGCACATCTAAAACATAAGCCACAAATCCCGAACCTCCATGCTGAAAATGTCTGCGTGCCCTAACAGCTGAACAGAAAACTACACCTCGATTCTTTCTCTCGCCCTGCACAACCAGCTCTCCCCCACTTGGGGTTTGAATCTACACTCGCTTGTTCTTACAATCGATCCATGATTCATGCTGACCCAACCAATCCATACCGATGATGACTCGAGAGTCACTCAACGGTATAGGGATGAGATCGATCAGAAACTTTATTCCTTGAATCACTACTTCACATCCCCGATAAACACTAGTCGCTTGCACGGTTTTATCATCCGCAATTTCTACTTCTAACGGCCGATGAAGAGTTCCTAAAGCAATACCGAAACTCTTTCCCAACGCGACAGACACAAAAGAATGACTAGCACCCGAATCAAATAGTACAAAGGTAGGCGTAGAGTTGACTAAGAATGTTCCTAATCAAAACATAATAGACACATTAATTACACACACCACAAACACGAGGCAAGTAAAGAAAGAGTACCCGTGACGACGTCGGGCGCATCCTGTGCCTCCTCGGCGGTCATGACGAATGCTCGGCCCTTGGTCTTAGGGGCTTCCCCTTTCCCCTGCCTACCATCGGTAATCCGGAGTGTAGTGGGTGCCGGATTCTGAACCACTCCCTGGGTCAGACGGGGACACTGGGCCTTGAAATGGCCTACCTGATTACAATTAAAACAAATCTTGACCTCTTGTCGACAATCTTTAGCATAGTGGCCCTCCTTCCCACACTTATGGCATATTAACACCCAGCAACGCCCCTCATGATTCCTTCCACATTTACCGCATTTACCATGGCTCCTTTGCCCTTGCTTTCCCTGATCTGACCCTCGAAATTTCTTCGACACCTGCTGAGTCTGAGTAGGCGCCGGACGCTTCTGCTTTTGTTGGGTTTCCAGTTCCAACTCTCAGGCCCGAGCGGCCGCTATCATATCAGTAAGAGTTTGGTGCTTAGTAGCAGACACAAATTCCCGAATGTCTGTGCGAAGAATCGCCAAGTATCGTGTCATCCTCATTCGCTCGGTCGCCGCAAACTCTGGACAGAAGAGTGCTCGTTCATTAAACTTTTTGGTGATCTCCGTCACCGTCTCAGTAGTCTGGGTCAGATTTAGGTATTCCTGCGCCAAGCGTTCCATTTCCACCTGTGGAACATACTCCAGTTTGAACTGTTCCTTAAACTGCGGCCACATAATGGCATCCAACTAAGCAGGAGTGAGATCTTTCGTTCGTATTTCCCACCAATCTTTTGCACCCTCTCTTAGAAGATTCACTACAAATGTTACCTTGGAGTTCTCAGGACACGAACAGGTACGGAAGGCACCTTCTACCGCAGAAATCCACCGCATACTGACAATCGGATCCCTGCCCCCATCGAACATCGGAGGCGAACAAGCCGAAAAGTCCTTGTAACTTGCATCCCTAGCACGTGATGTGCCCTGAGTAGCCAGTCGCTCCTCGAGCATTGCCCATAGCTCAGCCTTAATCGTACCAAAGAACTGAGGTATCGCAGCCAACACTTCTCGCGAAACCTCCTCCGCTATCAGGTTACGAAGATTTTCATCAGTCGGTCCTCCCCCACTCGAGGCACCCGCATCTGGTCCACCGTTACTTCGAGTGACTGCCATTCTGAAATGCACAACAGTTCTATTATCAATACTCGGGTCACTCCTATCTACCCAATTACTTGACTTTCTAGGACTTTGGTTGACTACCCTTGACTCAAGCGTGAATCCTGTGCTTTCGGTAATACTGGCCTGGCACTACCTTTCACACCTATTCGCCATTGTTCCAAGTTCGTCAATCATCCTCCTAAAATGTCACACACATACTAAACCATTTTCTATGACTCCTGCGGTCAGGCACCGTGGTGCCTAATCTTTTGATCTAACTCTCCATCTCACACGTGCCTAAGAGAACTATTGCTAATGTTGTCGAGTCGCCTCACGGACGCACAGCCGTACACAATCAGGAATAAGATAGACGTTTGAATAACTGATTTACCCTAAAGTCACAACCAAACAAGGAACAGCCAGTAAGGCCAGACCAAGAATTCTTAGGCTATCTTACCCTAATTGTATATAACCTACCAGCATTCACTAAGCAACCTAACGACAGTAGCATAAAATTCCAAAGCAGCACATATGGCACAAAACAGTCTACAGAGTATATTATCCAGGCAACTTTTCATCCTAGCACAATACATTTTATCACATAACACAAATTTGGCATGGGTAATTGGGAATCACAAAACTTACTTGAGCTCGACTGACGGTCGCATCACATCTTCTTTTACTTTAATTTAACCTTCCAAAAACATTTTCTTAACAAAATCGCTCAGTCCTAAGTTTGAGTTTGGATTCCCAATACAGTTCATCCAAATCCCTCAAACCAAGGCTCTGATACTAATTTGTAACGCCCCAATTTCAAAAATAAAAAAAAATTTATTACCAAGATTCCAATAAAACATTTATTCCAAAACATAAAACTGTTCAACATGATACTTAAATTAACAGCGGAAACATTTGAAAATACTATTATAGTTCATTGATATCAATCTCTTGAATGCGACGCGCTGCCGTCAAGCCTTGCCCTTCCCTTTGTCATTTGAATTACCTGAAATGTTATAAAAACAACGGGTAAGCTTAAAGCTTAGTGAGTCCACAAGTTACCATACATGCCCACACATTAAACAACCCGTCCTCGAGAACGACCCGACCCTACCCACCATACAACAGCTACGGGCATCCATCATACAACAGCTATGGACACGGGAAGGTTCTACCCATCATACAACAGCTATGGGTTCCCGGTTATGGCCCAGCCCATCATACAACAGCTATGGGACAAGGCAATAGTCCAACTCGCCATACAACAGCTACGAGGGGACACGCATCAGTACTGAGCCCAACAACAAATAACCACAGATATAGAGCAAATCATATAAATGTAAACAACACACAAGATGCCTAACATGCAACATCATATAGTAAGGTGAGGATACTCACCTGGTTCGAAACCGTGTAGATATTCTCAAATATCCCCACTTAGCTCGTCCACACACCTAAATCCCACACACATACAACATATCAATTACTGACTAGGCTCTTACAGACTTGCCTAAAGGTTAGACTCAATATTTGCCATCAAACCGTGGTCAAAACTAAGTTCCTGGTCAAACAGTCGCTCGCCGCGGCGTGGCTCCTCATCCTACGCGCCGCGGCTATCATCGAGTAAATACGGGGTTTCAGCCGAGTCCGCGCCGCTGACATAGCCAGTCCGCGTCGCGGCTCGTAACATTCCAAAATGTTTTTTAGCGATTAACAGTACATCAATCGGCTAGGGTTTCACTCCAAACCCTTCCTGAGATCAGAAACTACCCTAAGATCACTTCCTTAGGGACATGCAAGTCTATTCATATCCTCAGTCTAACCCTAAGGGTTACAAGTCACCTAAGACTACTACTTAAGGGATAACACCATAAAAACGGGATAAACTGAAATAGCAGAAGGTAGATCCTCATACCTTGCTTCTGGAAAACGGAGAAATGCACCCGATCGACTACAGCCTTTCCCCACGTTGTATTTCTTCCTTCAAACCACCAAAGCCTTGGAACCAAAGAGTCTCTGCTGAACCCAGACGCCTCTGCTCCAGAAAACTCCCAAAAACACGAACCCTAGGGCTGGGTCCCTTTATATAGGCGTTTAAATCCGAATTAGGGTTTTTCACCTAAGAGGCGCACCGCGCCGCGGGATCTTTAAAACCGCGCCGCGCGTACGAATCCTTCACGATTCTAGATTCTTCCTAAAGCCGCGTCGCGGATTCCTTCGGGCCGCGACTCGGCAGAACGGGTCTTACAATTCTCCTCCACTTAACTGGATTTCGTCCCCGAAATCCGTGCCGGTAAATAATCCTGGATAATGCCTCCGCATTTCCTCCTCCGGTTCCCAAGTCTACTCGGACCCTTTTCGATGTTGCCACTGAACCTTAACCAATCCTATTGTTTAATTTCGTAAAGTCTTTATCTTCCTTTCAATGATGGCAATTGGTTGCTCCACATAATTTAAGCGTTCATCCAATTGAATATCTTCCAAAGGTACTATTGTAGATTCCTCAGTAACGCACTTTCTGAGCTACGAAACGTGGAACGTGTCGTGAATCTGACTAAGCTGCTCGGGCAGCTCCAACCGGTCATTTCATGAAAGATGTGAGGTATAAAAAGGTGATCTCTCCCCTTTTAGCCATAACTCACGTAAATTCCAGAGAAGATGGAGAAGGAAATGGCGGTTCTTGAGGAATTCATGAAGAATTGAGAGCTAGCAACGTTATATGATCAAATTCCTTGAATTCCTAGCTTACATAAGGTAAGATTTCATCATTTCTTGCTAGAAAACCCGTTTAGGGTTTCATGTCCGAATTTCATATGTTGGAGGAGGAGTAATTCCAATGATTCCAAGTAGTTAGATTATGTTTCTAGTTACCTTATGATCATTATCCAACATATGGATGGTTTAGAATCATTGTTTGATGAAATTGATTCATATGAACCCTAGATATTGGGGGTTTTAGATCATGGTGTTAAATTGATGTAATTAAGTAGTTATAACTATGTTTATGGATGAAAGGAACCCTTACAAGTGGTTTCCTAATGATTCCAAGCAATCAACAATAAGTTGGAACTAAATGGTAATTGGAAAGGAGGAATGGAATTGATGATTCCATGAATGAAACCTATAGAAATGGCTAATGAGAGTCATGAATTGGTAAAGAATGAAGTGTGTTTTGGGTTGTAAAACCCCTAATTTAGCTTCCCTTGATTGTATAAATGTATATATAGAAGTTGGAAAGAAATAGACTATTGTATTAGAATTGATGTGCACATGAGCTTCCTTAGAGCTCTTGTGACATCCTATGGTCTTAACCATTAAGTCATGAACTAAATAAGTCTTAATGAGAATAAAAATATGTTCTTGACATGTTAGAAGGTCAATAGAACCTATTGGTAAAGTTTGGGAACAAATGGAACCAAGAAATGAACTAAAACTGCAAAGAAAGAACAAAATTCGGGGGCTGGAAAAATGGGTCTGTAGCCTGACACGACCCCTGTTAGGTTACACGACCCGTGTTGGGAACCTGGGTCTGCAATCCGAGGGTCTAAAGGTCCTACACGACCCGTGTGAGTCCCACACGACCCGTGTGACCTGAATTCTTGAAATTCACTCCCGTTATTGCCCTATTTGTGTAGTTTGATCCCCGAACTTCTAGTATAAGCATAATAATGTGTGAGAACATGAAAATAAGTATATTAGGACATGGGTTAAGTGGTCTTTATATGTATTGTTAATACCTATCATGTATTAATAAGAATGTTAATGAACTCCTTAGGTAATTAAGGAGTAAAATTCATGGAATGGAAGGGACAAGGAAACGGAGTAACCCTAGTTAGACTTCTCTAACTAGCCAAGGTGAGTACATGTAGCTTTTACCCATTTTGAGATACATGGAAAATATTATGAAATATTTATTATGTTTTCTATATGAAGAGATGAATATGTGTTAATACTTATGTTATGTCGATAAGTATTATGTGAGATAATGATATTGGTGTTCTAATGAGAATATCATATTATGAAAAGTGTATGAATGATAAGTAAGAGATAAGTAATGATATAAGAGTTATTATTTGGCTTATAACCTTAAAATACATAGAAGTAATGATGAAATGGTAGAAAGAGTATATGTAAAAGTACAAGAATGTTATGAAAGATAATAAGTTATATGGGGATATAACTCTCCATGAGTAATGAATAATGTAGTTAAGGTATATGTGTTGATACATAACCTTAAAAAGGTATATAAAGTGATATAAATGAAGAAATAAAGCATTGGGGGACATAACTCCCCATAAATAATGAGTAATGTGGTAAAGTATATGTGTTGTCATATAGCCTTAAAAGTAGTATGAATGATATAGATGAAGGATTAAAACACTGGGGACATAACTCCAATCACGAAATGAGATACGATGAATTGTTGTAATCGGGGACTTAACTCCTCGTAGTAATAGTATAGTGAAATAAAGTGATTATCTTGGTTGTGCATATACATGTTAAGTAATTAGTATATAATGAAAGATATGAAATTAATGTACGCATGCAAAGAATAAATGAAAGTTGGGTGAAATGTATTGACATGGAATACAATAGTTATGAGATTAATGTAATAAAGGTGAATTGTGTAAATAGCAAGTATAGACTATCTTATGCAATTGAAATGTTATGAGTTATGAAAGTTGAGTCTGTTAGCTAAAGAAGAAAGTAAAAGTAATATATTCCGACCCAGGATCTTACCCGCGAGAAGGGGGATGAATCAGGATCTTACCCGTGAGAAGGGGGATCAATCAGAATCTTACCCGCTTGAAGGAGGATTAACTAGGACCTTAACCGTCTGAAGGGAGGTCAGACGGCACTACTGGGATGTTATTTCCCTTCACGAGGTAGTTGTCTTTAGCACACCCTTATGGTTGGATTTGTTCTATACCATGAAGGGAGATGAAATTAGCACGCCCTTATGGATATATATATGTTCTATTCCAGGAAGGGAGAGGAAACTGAGTACACCCTCACGGATGGATTAATTCCATTTCGAGGAGGAAAAGAATACAGAGTTGCTTGTAAATAAACATGAATAGAAAGAAATTATGATTCAAAATTAGTTTAACTTTATTTATATACATGATGATATTCAGTTATATGAGTTGTGTTGTAAGTGTGGAGGTATACCTAGTGACATAAGAATCCTTAAAAGGATAAATATATTGATACTAGGTACATTCATATATATTAAAGATATGTGCATGTTTAAAGAAGTCATCTATATGACTTAATAGTTAATGTATGATTTATCGATACATATATCTTATATATATGTGGAAAGTATGAGTGTTAGTAATTCACGAGTGGTTATAAAGACTCAATAGGGAGGGGTGGTTTGTGTAGCATATGTCGTAACGGTTGTGTATTCAACCAGTAAGCAAGAAGTTAATAATGTGTGAGTTTTGTGACAACAAGAGTATGATGTATAATATATATTCTAAGTAAAATAGATTATTAGTAAAAGTAATGTTGTGGAGTTATATTCCACAAAGCGGTAAGTAAATGAGGAAGAAATTGAGAATAAGTAAAGGTGAATGTATTAATGAGATTTCATAAGTAAACAACATTCAAATGAGCATTTGTATCAAAATAATACAAATCCAAACTCATGTAACTCACAAGACTTTATAGTCTTACGAACATGTATTTTATGTTGTGTATTTCAGGTATACACACATTAAAGAAGATGAAGTAAAATGATGTAATTAGGGAATTAAATGTAATTGTATTCAATCATTATATTGTGTGTAAGTTCCGATTCACTGCTATGGTTGTATTGGTATTTAATTAGTTTGTGATTACCGGTATTTTATTACTTGTAAAAAAAAAATTACGGGTGTTACATATACCACTCACGATCTAGAACTTGCAGCAATTGTTTTCGCATTAAAGATTTGGAGATATTATTTATATGGAACAAAATGTAAGCTTTATACAGATCACAAAAGCCTTCAGTATGTATTTTCACAAAAAGAGCTGAACATGAGGCAAAGTAGATGGCTTGAACTCATTAGTGATTATGATTGTGAAATCATATATCACCCTGGAAAGGCGAATGTTGTAGCTGATGCCTTGAGTAGAAAAGCTCCAAAAAAGAAGATTAAAGCAAGATCGATGCGAATAGAACTGGTGTCCAGCATTATAGAAAGAATCAAGGATGTTCAACAAAAAGTGATGACTAGTGATGAAGCAAAGAATGAGAAGTTAGGAAAGAATGTAATATTTGAAGAAAACACTCAAGGTTTAAAGACTTTCAAGAACCGAATTTGGGTACCAAAGGTTGGTGGAATAAGAAAGTTAATTCTAGAAGATTCTCATAAATCTAAATATTCAATTCATCCGGGAAGTACAAAGACTTATCAAGATTTGAAAAGACAGTATTGGTGGCCAGGAATGAAAAGAAGAGTGGCCAAATACATTTCTAAGTGTACAACGTGCTCACAAGTGAAGGCAGAACATCAAGTTCCATATGGAAGTGCTCAGTCTTTGCAAATTCCAGCAGGAAAATGGGAAGATATAACTATGGACTTCATAGTAGGATTGCCAAGAACGAGAAGAGGACATGACTGTATTTGGGTCATTGTCGATAGATTGACGAAAAGCGTTATTCCTAGCAATCAAAGAAACTACCCAACTTGAAAAGTTAGCTCAAATTTATGTAGATGAAGTATTAAGACTTCATGGTGCACCGTTATCAATAGTGTCTGACAGGGATCCAAGATTTACTTCTAGATTTTGGGATGCTCTACAAGAGAAATTGGGGACAAAAATTCATATGAGCACGGCATACCACCTGCAGACAGATGGTCAAAGTGAAAGAACCATACAGACGGTGGAAGATATGTTGAGATCGTGTGTTATAGACTTTGGGGGAAACTGGGATGAGCATCTACCTCTTGTAGAATTTGCATACAACAATAGTTACCATTCCAGCATTGGGATGCCGCCTTTTGAACCATTATATGGTAGAAAGTGCAGAACGCCTTTATGTTGGCTTGAAGCGGGCGAAGCAAAGCTCACTGGACCGGAGATTGTAAGTATAACCAATGAGAAGATTGGTGTGATTCAGGCAAACATGAAAGCAGCACAAGACCGACAAAGAAGCTATGCAAATTTAAAGAAAAGACCATATGATTTACAAGAAGGTGATCTAGTAATGATAAAAGTGTCACCTTAGAAGGGAGTGATAAGGTTCGGAAAGAGAGGAAAACTAAATCCAAGGTATATTGGACCTTTTAGAATCTTGAAGAAGGTTGGATTACAAGCATTCAAGTTAGAACTACCGCAAGAACTTGGTGGAATACATGATACATTTCATGTATGTTATTTGAAGAAGTATTTTGGAAAAGAAGAAGTGATCATACCTTTGAAAGATGTTAGAGTAGAAAACCCTAACAAATTGGTGGAAGAACCCGAAGCTATGTTAGAAGTAAAAACCAAAAAGTTGAGAAATAAAGAAATTGACCTTGTATTGGTCAAATGGAAACATTCTCTTGGATCAGATCTAACCTGGGATACTCTAGATGAAATGAAGAGAAGATATCCAAATTTTGTAAACTATGGGAAGATTCCGAGGACGGAATCCTCTTAAGGAGGGGTGAATGTGAAAACTTGGAAATATATCAAGTAAGTAAAAATATAACTTATGTAATACTTAGTTCTGATATGCTAAATTTTATAGTAGAAAATTGTATAAACGGCATTTTGGTATTTTAGCCTTATGAGTGACCTTTATGTAAAAATTTTATGTTCTTAGGGTAAGATGGTGAGAAGTTAAACTTTAAGTGAAATATTGAGAATTTTGGGTAAATTGTGAACAAAAGAGAGAATTGGAGGGACCAAATGGTTATTTGGGTAAAGTAGAATGGTTTAAATAAGAGGAACCTTCTACTCCTCTCCATATTGAAAACGTAAATCCCTCCAGGTGAAGAAACCATATACGATTTATGAAGAATTCTCAAGAAGGTGAAGCAAATTGGAAGAAACAACTAGGAATTTGAGATTTACCAAGTGTTTTGAGGTAAGAACTTCACCTTTTAAAGTAATAAACCTAACTTGTGTAAAAGGGTATGAGTGAATTCGAAATCAAGTAAAAAGATGGTGTTAATTCTGTAGTTCCAACCTTTAAACCATGTTTGAATCATCATTGGAACTCAGTTCCACCTTTAGGAACGATTAGGATCAAAGGAATTGGCAAATGTGTTCATGAACCCTAAAATTCGAGTTTGTGAAGATTAGTTTGATTCTAATGTTTATGGAGTAATAAGTGTTGTATAAGAGGTTTATAAATGTTCTAAATACCATGTTTTAACCTTCAATTGAATGGGTCTTGAGCTAGAACTAAACAGATCAAAGATTGGAAGTGGTGCAAGAAATTGGAATTAAGGTCTGCAGCGTCACACGCCCCGTGTGATTCTGGCACGGGCCGTGTGAATTTGGGCAGTCAAGCAAGAAAGAGGGTCTGTAGGTTCACACGACCCGTGTGATTTCTACACGACCCGTGTCAAATCCAACAGTGAGGTCTGGAAATCTGACACGACCCGTGTGGCCTGGACTTGTATAATTCACTTCCATTATGACCTTAATTATGTAGTTTGATCTCCTAATCTTTAGTATATGTTTAATATGGTATGAAAGCATGAAAATATAAGTTCATATCATGATACAAACAATTTGTATAGGTGCGGATCAAGCAATAGAGAAACAAGGGAAAGGAAAAGAGGTGTTGAATAATTAGACATTCATTTCGAGACCTAAGGTGAGTATGTGTTTATTTTATGTGCTACAAAGCAAATAACTTTTCTTTATTTAGTATGAAATATCATATGAAATTCAAAGCTGTAAAGTTAAAGATAAGTTGTATTAGAATGATGATAGTTTACACATTTGCATGATATTTAAGAGTAATATCTTTATGAGATGATAGTAGACTGAGTATGGGTAATAGAGTTAAGTATTATAAAGAGTTGTCCGGACTAGGACCTTACCCGCTTGAAGGGGGGTCATAAGACGCCACTGGGACGGTACCTTCCTTCGCGAAGTGGTGATCTTAGCACGCCCTTATGGTTAAGATTCGTTCTTTACCATGAAGGGAGATTTATTGGCACGCCCTTGTGGTTAAATTAGTTCTTTGCCACGAAGGGAGAAGAGTTTAGCACGCCCTTACAGATGGATTCGTTCCATTCTGTGAAGGGAGATTAATTATGAGGATTTCCTCATATAGAAATGAAAAGCAGAAAGTCTTGTTCCAAAATTAAAAAGGGATAAGAAGAATACAGTTATCAGTTCAGTTCTTATGCTTATTACTTGCTTCCACATTACTCACAAGACTTTATGTCTTACAAATCTTTGTTTGTTTTTGGAAATGTTATGTTTCTAGGTGATTTAGTATAAAGGATTTTTGAAGAACTAGAAGACTTTGATAGTGGGACCTATATTTTGTGGTATGTTTAAACTATGGTAATGTAACTTAGTTGTAATACCCCGAACGGTGTTTTGAATAATGTAATGCTTTTTGTTAAACCTCATTTTGTAATGTAAATATGGTTGAACACTTTTATCTAAAGGGTTGGGGTGTTACATAAGCTGTGCTCAAATGAATTTTCGTTCCCAATTCTTCTTGTAACGATTTCCAGAACTTTGAAGTAAACCTTGCATCACGATCAGAAACAATAGTTGATCGTACTCCATGCAATCTTACCACTTCATCAACATATAGTTGTGCTAACTTCTCAAGTGGCGTCGTTTCTTTTATTGCTAAGAAAAGAGCGCTTTTGGTCAAACGATCAACAATGACCCAAATGACATCATGACCCTTACTTGTCCTTGGTAGTCCCATGATAAAGTCCATTGTAATATCATCCCATTTTCCGGTCGGTACATGCAATGACTCAGATTTTCCATAGGGAAATTGGTGTTCAGATTTAACTTGTGCACATGTTGCACATTCAAAAATGTATTTAGCCACAAAAGGCTTCATACCTGGCCACCAATACATTCTTTTCAAATCTCGATACGTTTTTGTGCTTCCAGGATGAATGGAGTATTTAGACTTATGGGCATCATCCAATACTAATTTTTGATTGCCTCCATACTTGGGGATCCATATACGTTTCTTGAACGTTCGCAATGCTTGGTCATTTTTTTCAAAATCTATTTTCTTCCCTAACTTTTCTTGCTTTATATTCTCATTTTTCAAGGCTTCAACTTGTGCATTTTTAACTTTATCAATGAGACTAGATATCAATTCTATTCTCATTGAGTGTCCTTTAAGTGGTTTTTCATGCACTTTTCGACTCAAAGCGTCAGCTACGACATTGGATTTACCGGCATGGTAAATTATTTCACAGTCGTAATCGCTTATGAGTTCGATCCATCTTCTTTGCCGCATATTAAGGTCTTTCTGAGTAAACACGTACTGTAGGCTTTTGTGATCTGTGTAAAGCTTACATTTTGTTCCATACAGATAGTGCCTCCAAATCTTAAATGCAAAGACAATTGCCGCAAGCTCCAAATCATGAGTCGTGTATCTTGTTTCTGCATCTTTTAATTGCATAGAAGCATAAGCAATTACTTTCCCTCTTTGCATTAAAACATCCAAGGCCTTTTGTGGAAGCATCGCTATATACCACGAAGTCTTCCATTCCTTCAGGCAATGAAAGTATCAGTGCTTCACACAATTTCTGTTTTAGTATCGAGAATGCCTCCTCTTACTTCTTTTCCCAAACAAATTTCACTCATTTTCTCGTCAACGCCGTAAGGGGTACTGCGATACGAGAAAAGTCTTGGATAAAACGCCGATAGTAGCCAGCTAATCCAAGGAAACTTCTTACTTCGGTTGGGGTTTTTGGGCGTTCCCATTTCATCACAGCTTCAACTTTTGACGGATCGACCTTGATTCCGTCATGGGAAACGACGTGCCCAAGGAATTGGACTTCCCGTAACCAAAATTCACATTTCGAGAATTTGGCATATAATTGCTCATCTTTTAGTACTTGTATTACTTCTTTCAAATGTTGTTCATGTTCTTCTTCACTCTTCGAATAAATAAGAATATCGTCTATGAAGACGATCACAAATTTATCGATGAATGGTTTACAAACTCGATTCATTAAATCCATGAATACTGCTGGAGCATTAGTGAGACCGAATGGCATCACCAAGAATTCGTAATGACCGTAACGAGTCCGAAACGCCGTCTTTTCTACGTCACTTTCTTTTACACGAACTTGATGATAACCGGAGCGTAAATCGATTTTAGAGAAGTAATCAGTTCCTTGCAACTGATCAAAAAGGTCATCAATTCTTGGCAAAGGATATCGACTTTTAATAGTAACCTTATTAAGCTCACGGTAATCGATACACATCCGCATAGATCCGTCTTTCATTTTGATGAATAATACGGGTGCACCCCATGGTGACGAGCTTGGACAGATAAAACATTTATCAAGCAATTCTTGGAGTTGAGACATCAGCTCACGCATTTCTATGGGAGCAAAACGATAGGGCGCACGAGCAATCGGAGTTGCACCCGGTATAAGATCAATTCTAAACTCAACCTGCCTTTCTGGCGGCAAACCATGCAAGTCATCGGGAAATATTTTGGGAAAGTCCCGAACAACTTTGATTTCTTCCAACATCTTCTTTTCTTTTCTTCCATCTACTATATAAGCAATATATGAGGCACATCCTTTCATTAAGCATTTTCGAGCTTTAACTGTAGTAATCAAACTCTGCATTTTTTGATGCTTTTCCCTATATACATACACCTTATGTCCGCCGACAGTCCTAATCGACACAATTTTCCTTTCACACAAAATGTTGGCTTGATTTTCTCCAAGCCAATCCATTCCTAGAACAACGTCAAAACCTTTTATTCCCATTGGTAGTAAATTTGTATTGAACATTTTCCCATCAATCTCTACGACACAATTGCGATAAATGTGTTGTACAGTCAAATGCTCGCCAGTAGCAACCTCTATAACATACGCATTATCTAATGGTACTAGTGGTTTAGTAAGTCTTTTCTGGAATTCATGTGACACAAATGAATAGTTTGCACCCGAATCAAACAATACACGTGCAGGTAAGGAGTTTACAAGCAAGATACCTGAAACGACATCGTGTGTCCCCTTTGCTTCTTCTTGGGTTATCTGGAATGCACGTCCTTTCACTTTTGGGGGTTCCGCCTTGTTATTCGCTTTTGACACAAAGGTTTCACTTCCTTTCTTTGGGCAGTTAGTGCTATAATGCCCCTTTTCGTGGCATGCAAAACATTCAATTTCACTTAAATCTTTTACTTTACAATCCACGACCTTGTGTCCGAGACGACCACATTTAAAGCACTCCGGTGAGCCTCTCTTGCACTCTCCTTTATGATTTCTCCCACACTTTCTACATTCTTTAACATCTCCTTGTGGCAATTTATCATGAGACTAGTGACCTTTCTTATTTGAACCCGAGTATCCACCATGTTGTCGCTTTTCTCCAAACACTTATCTTTCTTTTGCTTTCTTATTAATCATATCTTCAACATTTTAAGCTGCAATTATTGCGTCGTCAAGTGTATTAGCTTTCTTAACTTCCACTGAGTAATCTGCGGGTAGTCCGTTTGCATAACGGCTAATCCTCCCTCTTTCAGTAGGTAGCGTGTCTTCCAAAAATGGAAGCACATCAGTAAATTTCTTTGTATACTCGTCAATTGTCATGTTGTTCTTGTGAAGAGCAAAGAACTCGTCAACAAGTTTCTCAATATCTCGGTTGGCACAGAATTTTGCTTTCAGTCTCCCGGTGAATTCATCCCATTTCATTGAAGAGACTCTTTCGTTTCCAATAGTGCCATATAATGTGTTCCACCATGAAAGAGCTTGATCTTTTAGTAGTTGGGAGGCAAACCCAACTCTTTGATCATCACCACACTCGCTGACTCCTAACACTTGTGTAGTCTCGGTAATCCAGCGGATAGTCACATTGGGATCACGACTCCCTTCATATTCTTTAGGTCCACAAGTGAGGAATGATTTAAAAGAGCACCATTTCCTAGGGCTTTGAGTTGGAGGACTTTCATACGAACTGTCCTGGGTTTGAGAGATGCCTCGAGTAGATTGAGATCTCGTAGGAATCTCTGATGGTGTTTGAGAAGGAGCTCTAAATCGTTCATCTATCATTTGCTTCATTTCTTTCTTATTATCCTCCTTCATGTCATGAATAAGCTTTTGCATTGCTTCTAATGTGACTGGTTGGGGATTAGAGTTTGTCCCCGAGTTTCGTTCATCGATATGCTGGGGTGACTCACCACTTTGCAATGGGCTCGAACCGTGCCAACTGTGTTGTGATACGTAGCCACTTCTTGTGCGTACCATTTTCTATATGTATTTTCCTTAATTTAGTACACTAGTATTCGATTTATCAAATAAATGTGTGTACTACAATATGATAACATGAAAATTCATAATCATGTGGTTCTAATAATTAGAAGTAACATATAGTTCCTAATGATGTAACTAATAGTTGTCCTAAGACACTAAAGTTCTTTTTTTTGTTCCTCACAGTTTAAGCCTAGGTGTGAATAGTTCAAACCTAATTCACTTAAACTATGGCTCAGATACCAACTTGTAACACCCTGTTTTTTTAGAACATTTAAAATACTATGGTTCTCAAAACATTTATGACATGAAGCCATAATTTAGCAAAATACGGTCCCATAAAAATATCAAAGTTTTATTTATTTCAAAATACAAACCGACACTGGGTGTTACAACTTACTATCAAAATAAAACCATAGTAAAGTAGTAGACTTTCACAAAGGAACCCTGTCCCTCCTCTATCTCCAAAGAAAGTCTACTTTTATTGTCTATCATCTTCTAACATCTTGTTCAGGATCCTGAGATACATAGCGAAATACGTAAGACAAAATTGTCTCGTGAGTTACATGAGTTTAGACACAATATATTATCGAACACATTTGATAAACATCTTTTAACTAAAATCATAATTCATGTAAAATGCAAACTATGTAATGCTTGATCACATTCAATGCAAACTTACGGGTCCATCCCGTCTCATTTTATCATATTCATTTAAACTTACGGTTATGTACCGCATCTAGGCCCTTATAGGACCGTGTCATCTGGGTGTGACACTTTTCAGCTAACCATGATAGGTGAACAAATCATCCTATCGTGACATCTTTTTATAGACATCTACTTCGCGAGGGAGGGTAACACCCCAGTAGAGTCTTGCTTATCCCTTTCGGGACATCATTGACTAGTCGATTATTCTTTTATTAACTGTGAGACTCACACACAATGTATGCATAATCACCACTTTTCTTTCTTTGACTCAATCACACACATATGCCATGTTATGCATAAAATAATAACTTTGCACAATATAATTATTTGCCATCACAAATATAGAGTCGTAATAACTTTAAAAGCATCTAAGTAAAAAGACTTATAATATGCTTTTATATTTCATAAATTATTTAAAAGAACTAGCTTATTTTTAGTATAGTTCTTTCACTCAAAATATTTATTTTGCTATGTACCCCGTTTGGAAAAATCCACATGTACTCACCTGATACGACTCGTGTTTGTGTCACTTCTCAAATAGTCCCAAAAGTGTCTCCTGGATCTAAAAGATTAAAATTATATCTAACGTTATTAACCGACTAAACATAGTTAATAATATTTTCGTTATATAATAAGGTATTGTTAACTATTTCATATAATTTTTCAGTCTAATATGAAAACGGTTATAAACAGAAAAGTGTTCGTTATTATAGAACTAATAGTATTTCCGTTATATAATAATACTTTACAAAACAATCTAAACCTCGTGGGTATACAAAAATAGTTACCGACCGAATAAACATAAGTTAAAATATAACTAATATTTTAGTTATATAATAACATATTTCAAAATAAGTTTAAAAATATCAAAACAGTACGGTTAAAAATATAAAATTAACGTAGTAAAAAAATAGACTAACGTCGTAATTTCATAACTGTATCAACAACTAAAAACTATTAATTATAAAGACTTTGCAATATAAAAAACATACCTCTAGCTGATATTCGAAATTATGATCTCCTCAAAATACCATTAATTCTTTCAAAAAGTTTTGATTGCTTTTATATGAATGAAAATAATGTTTGACGGCCTTATTTATACTACGGAGTAATTTGGATATGCTTGGATAAAAGACTATGTGTCAACTAAAGAATTCTTCCATATTGATGGTGCTTATGACTCATCACTAATATTCCTTAAGGTGCAATCCATTCAAGGAAGGTCCACGTTAGACATTTTTCCTATATATTTAAAATCTTATGTTTAATAATATATAGTAATCAATTTAATAAATACGATAACAATAATCAATTTTGAATAGCACGTGTCATAGGACCAAAACATTCTATGCATTCAATTTAGTTATGTTATGTATATATTTCTAATTGCTTTTTCACCATTCATGCGATTAATATATGTATATATGTGATCGTTTCTTTTCGTAAGTTAAATGTATTAGATATATATTTTTAACATACCTAATTTTGATTACTTATAGAGCATATTTTGCATCAAATATATATAACGTATTATCTATATAAGTATATTTCTTGATGAAAATAGTATAAGCCATAACTTATTTCAATAATTTCGAATCAATAATATAACTAAAACTTTATAATCGATAACTTATTTCAATTATATTTACAATGTACCAAAACTTTATAATCGATAACTTATGTTGTAAATATACCTGATCAATACTGGTCGAAAGTATTGATGTTACAATCAACAAAAATTTGGATGTTACATTTATCCCTTCTTGGCACAATAGTCAACAAACTTCTTTCTTCAAGTCTGGAAACTTCCCTTTCTGAGCCAACATCTTCAATCCCTTATCGCTCATGTGTCCGAGTCGTTGGTGCCATAAATTAGATGGACTCAGATTGGTGGTTACGACATGAACACCATCACCATGTATTTCTACCATGTATAAAGTTCCTTTCTTCTTTCCTTTGGCAATCACCAAGTTGCCTTTGATCAATTTCCATTGTCCACCCCCAAAGTGAACATCAAACCCTTCATCATCCAACTTACCAACTGAAATCAACTTTCTCCTTAAGTTGGGATACCCTGACATCTTTCAATCTCCAGGTGGTTCCTAAGGAGGTCTTCAAATCTATGTCTCCAATACCCGTAATATCAAGCACTTGATCATCGGCCAAACGAATTTTGCCAAGAGCACCTGTTGGTAGGTTCTTGACCGTATATGGGCATGAGACGGCATGTAAAGAAGCACCTGAATCCATAATCTAGGATTCCGCTGAGTTCTCAACACAACATATGAGAAAACCTCCCGATTCTTCAGAGGACACATTGTTTACTTCTTTCTTTGCAGCTTGTGGTTTTGGACATTGGCTTCTAAAGTGACATTTTTCTTTGCAGTTCCAACATTCAATATATTTTCGGTTCTTGGACTGCCCTCTTTTTTTAGACTTTGATCTTTCTCGACCATGTATTCTTTCGTTTCTTCTTTCACTACTTTCTGTATGCAATAGAGAACTAGAACTAGAGGTCTCACCATTGCTTCTCCGTCCGATATCTTCATTTACAATCAATTCATGAATGCTCTCGAAAGTGAGTTTGGTAGTGCCGGATGCACTACTAACAGCTGTGACTGTGACTGTGCCTGACCAACTGTCGGGCAAAGATGATAAAAGGAGGAGCGCTTGTACTTCATCTTCAATCTTTATTGCAACTGAGGCTAAACGAGAAATAATCGAGTTAAACTCGTTTATGTGAGAGGTAACCGACATGCCTTCCTTCTTATTGGTGTTAACCAATTGTTTGATGAGGAACACTTTGTTTGAAGCGAACGGCTTCTCGTACATGTTGGACAAAGCCTTAAATACTCCATAAGTAGTTGTTTCATTGACAATGTTATACGCAACACTCTTTGTCAATGAAAGCCTAACTACACCCAAGGCTTGTCGATCCAACAACTTCGATTCTTCATCATACATGTCATCCAGTTGGTCGCCCAACATCGGCAAATGCAAACTTTTCTAATACAACATATCTTCAATTTGCATCTTCCAAAATCAATAATCGGTTCCATCAAACTTCTCAATTTTGATTTTACCATCTTCTGCCATTTTGCAATTTTTCTGAAAGAACAAGACCTGTCTTGTAATTTTTGAAAAAATAGGGACCTGTCTTGCAATTTCCTGAAAAAGGGACCTGTTTTGCAATTTTCTGGAACTTCAAGGACCTGTTTTGCAATTTTCTGGAACTTCAGGGGCCAATCTGAGTTTTTGAAAATATGCTACAGTACCGCTACATTATTGTTACAGGAACTGCTATAGTGTCGCAACAGTGTTCGTCTTCTCCGCCAGGACTCCGGCGCTACAGAGTCGTCTTCTCCGGCGATCTGGTTTTCCCCGGTCACTATTCTGGGGAACTTTTGACCGACGATTTGGAGGTCTTCCGATGGTCAAAAATTCAAAAAAATATATTTTTGGAATCTGTGGCACGAGACCTTTCCAACGGCATACACCAAAATCATTTTTGAGACAAAAAAATTTCGACCAAAAACAGACGATCACCCTCTTGAGCTATATCAATGCTCTGATACCACTTGTTAGGATCGAGACACTTAGCATACGAACACGAAACTCACACACTCAGCTCACAAATTAAGAACACAAGAATTTAACGTGGTTCGGTCCAAAACTGACCTACGTCCACGATGGGTAACAAGGAATGTGTTATTTCTTTTGTGTTTTTGTGTGGTGTGGTACAAATGTTCTCAACTGAATGCCTCTATTTATATACATGAGAAGGTAATGTGAAATGTGAGATGTAGGATCAACAAAGGGTGGTAGCAGAAGAAAAATGGCTTTTGTCTTGCATCCTTCTTTGACTGAGCAAAAAATCTTCACCAACTTCACACGTTTTTCTGCAGCTACTTTGACAAACCACAAGAGTGGCTTCACACTCAACAAATTACAAGTCTAAAATAAATTTAGTAGAAATCTTTAAGAGTATGTAAGAAAATTTGGTGAAAGATGAAAGTGAGAGGAGAGAGAAAAGTTGATGTGGCTCGTGGGTTAGGAGGGTTGAGGGAAATCTACTCCCCCCACCCTAAGGGTTCTTTGTGATTTAACGAGAGATGTGGGTTTTCTCATATGTGTTCACACCCTCGTCTTTTGATTCCACAAATTTCTAAAACCCATTTTCCACAGTGTTTAAATGGACTAGAACTCTTGTTAAAACGAAACAAGACCTTAAGAGTGAAGAAGAAATAAAACTCCCCTAATCCAACTAGAAATACGCGTGGTTTTAGAACACCATAACCTTTACTAGTTTTATTTGTTTGCATAGGATCTCGATAAAGGAATACGTATTTGTGAGAAAACTTTGTCGAGAATAACTTTAGGAACAAAACTTTGGAGAAACAAAGTTGTAGAAAACGTTTGAAGATATGAAGTCGGAACCTTGTGGAATGATGGTTATTTGCTCAAGGTCCCTCGAATGATGCCAAATCATGCGAATTGAAACCGAGTCATCAGGTCTTGACGTTGGATCTGGATTGTAGATCGGAGATAGGTGTCGTTAGCGGGGTCCCGACTTGATTCCTAGCTGACATTAGAGAACAAAACCGTTAGAACCACCACATGGACAGTACCCAGGAGTAGGCTCCGACGATTAAGTCAGGTCGGTATGTAAGAAAAGATGGTTCCTTCTGGTGGAAGAGAACCATCTTGGTTAAATGTGTATTCCTTTGTCAAAAAGGATAATTAGGTCAGGCCTTGGACCGACCCAATTCATGCCTAACGAGCCAGAGACAGTGCTAGATAGTGTGGCTAGGTGGGGCTGTACGCCATGTGGCCATGCAGTGCTATCTAGCAAGCTGGCACGCAATGCGGCCAGGTGGTGCTATCAAGCAAGTCGATATGCGATGTAGGCCAGCCAATAGACCTAACATTATGATATACTTTTATTATTTTCTACTAATTAATATAATTTATTAAATATGGAAATTAAAATGACAATATATTTAATGTCATTTAATTTGTAGTTAAATAATTGATAAAATACCATAAATATAAAATATGGCTTTAAAACAATAAGTAAAAAGTGATAAAGTGAAGACTCGTGACAATCAAATAATGAACAATAAACATATTATGAATTTTTTTGTACTTTTTATATTTTTTGTATGTATCGTTCAACACAATTGTATATTATTGATTTATAATAAATTAGTCTATTTATTATTTGCATTCATATATATATATATATATATATATATATATATATATATATATATATATATATATATATATATATATATATATATATATATATATATATATATATATATATATATATATATATATATATATATATATATATATATATATATATATATATATATATATATATATATATATATATATATATATATATATATATATATATATATATTGTAACACCCCATCTTTCATACACCTTATTTGGTGTATCAGTTTATAAAACACTGTGAATAAAAATTTCATTATTTCAAAAAAAAAAAATCTTTTTGTCATTAAGTCAAAATTTAAAACATTCGGTCCCAATAAAAACAAACAAGTTTAAAAGTATTTATACATCATTGGGGGTTACAAACTTATATCGAAAGCAACCATAGTAAAGCCTTAAAACATCTCAAAGCTATGTCCTGTATTAAACTAACATTTCTATTGAAAATTCGGCATGAACTCTGGGCTATATGGATAAATTCATACCGGCTCGACTCATAATATCTCTCAATTACATGCCAATACTATACCGCACTTGAGACACATCTATCTTCTAAACATCTTTTCTATCCACAGTCCACATAACAACTTCTAAGTCCTCTCTTTCTATTATCTACTAACAAACATCCTGTTCCTAAGTACATAGCATTTAAAAACAAACAATACGTAAGACATAAATGCTTCGTGAGATACATGAGTTTTAGACTCAATGAGTTTCAATCGATTTGAATATCATTAGTTATTATTAAATAAATAAAACCTTTCATTTCTTTTCAAAAACATGCAAACTCCACTTTAATGTCAAAACATAAAAAAGAAGTTCATTGCTATAACATTAAAATATAAATCGTTACTTATCATCCAAACAAAAGTTCATTGTTAAAACCCAAATACTTTAGTTTAAAATGTCAATTAATCAAATTCATCATAAGCAAATATAATTCAAGTAATTTATTAAGAAGCATAGACCAACTGTAATTCATGATTAATTTATTATCATTTGGCTTTATACGGGTTTCCCCGCATCCCTTTCCCTCCCTGAATAGAACCAATCTTTCTGTGAAGGCGTGCTAGTTCCCTTTCCCTTCATGGAGTAGAACAAATCTATCAACTACTTCGCGACGGGAGGTACCATCCCAGTAGTGTTTGTTGACCCCCTTCTCGCGGGTAAGGTCCTTGTCCAGACATCTTTCACATTTCGTACATTTTAATTCATATTTCAATTTTTACCATTATCAGTTCATCACAAGTTGGTCTCTATGATAAACATCATTCAAAACATGTAAAATCATTTCAATTCTTCAACATAAAGCAGTACTTTTAATTCAAATTTGAAAATCATTTGTCATTTTGTTAATCATAAAACATTTAGAATAAAAAAACATTTAACATTAAAACAAAACTCGTTGCTATGTATCCAGAAAAATCCTCATGCACTCACATCGGTAGCTAGGTATGTCTAGCTACAATAATCTACTAGCTCTTGACTCTACATGCTTCCAAATATCCTTCCCCTCTATTGATTTATTAAGAGGTTATAACTAATTACACAACTAAACACATTATATGTGTTAAATCATATATGAACTCTTTCTAGCATTATCTAATTCCATTCCAATCATTAAGTATGATTCTTAAAACATGATAATCAATTTGGACACTTTTACCATTTTGTCCCAAATTTGACAAATTATGAATTTCTTGGGTTTAACATGTAATTTAAATAACTTTATAATTCTAAGATACTTATATAACACTACTAATTGCTTATATGTCAAAACATCTCTCGTTTTATTCTTTTATTCTATTTTTGGCAATTTTTCCGTTAAAATTATAAAAATATAAACTATCTTTAAACATCACACTTTTTACATATTTTTTTGTCAAAACCACCCAACAACAGATAAATGTTGATATAAAATCATTTCATACCCATAGGGGTTCGTATTTGCTAAAACGGTAACATTTTAATTCAACCACGACTATTTTGATCCCTTTTTAAATTTAACCAAAACACCTTATTTGTTGACCCAAACTTTCATCTTTCTTTTAATCTAGTATAATTGCATGAGAAGGAATCATAGTATTAAAGTCTTGGGGTCATTCTCCAACTTTTATTTCTTAACCTTAAAACGGCCATTTAATTCAAAAATAGTCCAATTATAGTCTTTTTATGACTAAATGATGTTTTATGTGATGTTTAACCAAATACTTGTAGTTCCAAATCAATGTTACCATCTTGTAGTGTAAACATGTCTCATAAATCATCCTTTAACTTGTTTCTTGATCATAAGCATACATTTTCATTATTGTCCCATTTAGACTTTATAAAAGTCAAACTTGTTCCTCTTTTTGCATTTGATTATCACCAAGCTAACTAGCTCCATTTTCTTGATTCTTTGGTGTTTCTAGTTCTATACTAATAACATATCATAAATTTAAACTCAATTTCAAGATATCTCAAATATAATCCAAGTAAGTTCATAGTTGCATTCTATGTTTGACTATTATAAAAAGTAAAACCTGTCAAAAACTTAGTCACCAATTTTACATGATTTTAGTCATATTATGATTCCAACTTGACAATGAGATTTAACTCATTTTCTCAAACAACTTTCTAGAATCATTTACAAGTTCTTAATTATATTTCATACGTATACACACTTGATACTCTTGTGGTTCAAGAGCTTATGTTAAATATTTCAATATCTAAGTTTTTATCCCATGGGACTTATTTGACAACTAGAACCCCAAATCAACATCAAGTGTTCTTCATGCTTTCAAGCAATTTACAACCATTTATTTCAACTAATTGTAGTTTTGACTCAAAGTATCCTTCACAATCTTGAGTAAACTTGACATGCATTTAATTAATTCCAATCAACTTCATGTATTTGTTAATTAGGTTTAGGAAATACCGCAATTGCTGTCCAAGCCTTCACAAATATGAGATTGAAGGCGTTTATGGTTGAAATCAGACTAAGAAAAGGTTTCCACCTCCACTACCGGACCTCCGTCGTCGCACCACGCCACCATGGTACTCCTCGTTTGGCTATCGCTTCTTGTTCTGCTGCCATGGTACTTAATGATGTCCTGGTTGTTTCTGACTTCAGCGTTGTTTTTCCGGAGGAAGTCCCTGGCTTGCCCCTATTCGACAAGTGGAGTTCCGCATTGAACCACTGCCGGGTGCGACTCCGATAGCTAAAGCTCCATACCGGTTGGCACCACCCGAAATGAAAGAACTCGAAGAACAACTTCAAGAGTTAAATAATATGGGTTTTATATGGCCTAGCTCTTCACCATGGGGTGCTCCTATTCTTTTTGTCAAGAACAAAGATGGCACCCAGCATATGTGTATCGATTATAGGGAGCTGAACAAGTGTACGATAAAGAACAGATACCCGCTACTGCGTATTGACGATCTTTTTGATCAGCTGCAGGGAGCATCTTGGTTCTCCAAGATTTATTTACGGTCCGGTTACCACTAGATGCGAGTCCGGGAAGAAGACATTGAGAAGACCACATTCCGTACTCGCTATGGGCATTATGAGTTCGTGGTGATGCCTTTTGGGCTCACCAACGCACCCACCGCTTTCATGGACCTCATGAATCGGGTGTGTAGCCCGATGCTTGACCGCTCTGTTATTGTGTTTATTGATGACATATTAGTCTACTCTAATACCAAGGAGGAGCATGAGCGACATCTTCGAGAAGTTTTGGAGACTCTCGCGAGAGAAAAACTTTATGCTAAATTCTCGAAGTGTGAGTTCTGGTTAGAAGAGGTCCAGTTTTTGGGGCATATAGTGAACAAAGTGTTAGTTCTATATGCCCAAGGATGATCATAAATGATATTACTAATAATACATGATCCTATAGGGTCACACCAATAACAAGTTAGACACCAATTGACCATTTGATACAATGAATTTGATTTATTATCAAATGATATAATACTTGCAATTTGTTTTGAGAATTATTATTTTATGGAAAATAATAATTGTTCTAAGTAATAATTCATATGAGATGAATTAATTTGAGAGTGTATATGATTATTTATATCATTTAATTGTTAGATGATTTAAATGATAAATATTTACCTCTTTTATTATTTTAAGTGTTAAAATAAAATTCACATGTATGTATAAATGTATATGTGTACATATAATTTATGAAATATATATGTATATATATAAATACATAAGATGAACATATATTTATATAAACATATATATATATATATATATATATGAGTATATATATGTTAATTATAAGTGTATATATGTTTATTAATATGTGAATAAATAAAGGAGTTTAAATGAAAATTGGAAGTTTATTATTTATAAAAGTTTGGAACAAAGTTGTTATAAATAATAAAAGTTGGAGACTTTTCTCCTCCCAAGGGAATAATTTCGTCCACCACTCTCCAAGGAAGTGGTGTTGGCATGCTCCAACATGCTTTAGACATATTCCTTTGAATTCCCAACTTTGACTATGGGTTTTGTGCACCTAGAGCTCTTAAAAGAAAGGTATGCATGCATTTGTTGGTTGGGGCTGGTTCTTGGCCGATTTGGTATGCTATACAACTCTTCTAAGTGTTAGAAAACTCTCTCATATCATCTCCTCACTTGGTGAAAATCGGATTTTACATCAAGCTTCAAAAGGGTGATAATTTGCAAGTTGAAGACTAGCATCTTCTTGGTGTTGCTAAGCTTGTTGGTGGATCAACTTTAGAGGGAACCTATTTTGGTTTCTTGCCATCAATATTTCATCTATATCAAGCTCAAGAACACATTGGTATGATCTTGAACTCATCACTTTGTTTGTTCTTCATTTTATCTCTACATGCTTATAGCGCATGATCCTCTTGGAAGTGAAATTCGTGTTCATGATTTTATGCTTCCGTTGCAACTTCTAGTTTTTGAAACTCATAACATGAACATGGATTTCCAACAATTGGTATCAGAGCCATAGCTATATTTCATGTTTAGATAATAAGTTTATTTGGATAAACTTGGTTTTTGGAAGCCATGAATGTTCATCTTCTTGAATGTAATGTTCATGCATGGCTTCTTTGGCAACATGCATGTACATAATCTATTATTTTATGTAACCAACTATATTTTATGTTTGCATGTATTTGGTTACATAATTGTTGCCTTAGAAAAACAAAGTGTTGATTTTCTTATGATTTTATGTGATAAAATGGTGCATAAACAAGCCAAGGACCATGTGTTGCATGTTTTGTGTTTAAATTCGATATGGTTGTAATCTATTCTTTTATTCAAATGGTTTGTAATAATAATTAGTTATTTACTTCTTTTATTCATTTTGTAAGTATTAGAATAGTTGTATTTTATTTCTTTACAAAATGTAACAAAAGAAGGAGCAAGAGAGAAAACCATGAGAAGCAACACCAAAAACTTGCAACGATTTTCCTGCCCTTCTGCTGTCCAATTTCGAATCTGTTTTGGGGCCCAAAATAAATTCATATCTTGATGTTTTGATGCTATACTTGTTACTAACTATAATATCTAGTATATACAAATAGTTTTGGCAAGTATGTGCATCATTATCATCAAGAATGAAGTCAAGAAAGCTCCAAAACCTCCTGTTTTGGCTGCTGCTGTTCGGACCTATTTGGAAGGTTTAAAAGAATTCATATCTCATGCCAAGGTGCCAAGAAAGCATGGTTCAAGTATCATTTGATGATATAAGAAGATTGGCAAAGTTGTAGCTCAATTGAAGATCATTTGGATGGTTTTTTGGTCACTTTTTGTCCCTAAGATGGACTTGATATTTCATGTATGGCTCACATGAAATATCAAATTAGTTGGCTTATGTTTATGCACCCATGCATGCATGTGATGATTGAATGTTTTGTTATTTTATGTTGTGGATGAAAATAAGATTTTTGCATGCTAGAAAACCTAGATAATTAAACATAATCATCAAGGAGTTTGTAATTTCAAATTGACATTTAAAACATAAGATGTAATACAATTGGTTTTATCAAAAATGGGTTTTGTTATAAAACCTATAAAGTCAAGTTTTGAAAATGAATGAAACAAGAAATAAAATGAAGATTTTATGAACTCTTACAAACTCCAACCCTAAATAATAATGGTAATTATTTAGGATTAAAATTGGTTCTCATATATATGATCAAACTCAAACTTAATATTGGATATTAATTGTAATCTTGACCACAAACAAAGAATCAATAAAATAGAGATTTTATGATTAAAGAACCAATTAAAAAAATAAGATTTAATGGTACCATGTTCATTGGATGCATGCAATCTACATGATACCATATGTTTTTCAAAATTAGAATTGTAAAACATACAAAATCTCTTTCGAAATACAAATCAATGCCGTCCCTCTTAAAGACACTCATGTATCACTTGTATATCCTTGTGGGATAAAGGTTACCTAACCACTTGGAGTCTTCTTGTGATACAAGAGGTAGTTTTGTAATATTGATGGGATAAAGGACACCTAACCATTAATAGTTATCAAAACTACATGTCCGTTTAAGTGGGATGATTTGTTTGGAAATCTTTTGTGATAAAGGTCACCTAAGCATTAGAAATCCAAGGCATAGATGGGATCAAACATGCCAAACTTATAAATGTTATAATGGGATCCCATAACTCTAGAAATTATATTTGGATATAATTGGTAAACCGTTACCTACCTTGTTGATTCGAATAGGCGGGATAAAGGATACCTAACCGCTTGTTTGTATTGCAACTTGGATTCTAGACCTTAATCAATTAAAGTTTATGAAACAAAGAAAGGGTATTAATTATTAAGGACTTAATATCATAATTTACTAAATTGAACCTTGTTAAAATTTTGTAGATGGCACCAAACACAACAAACCCGGCTCCAAACAAAACTTCACTACGGTCTATCCTTAAGGGAGAAAAACTCAACCATACCAACTTCTTGGATTGGTACTGTAGTATGAGAATAGTTCTCAAACAAGAAAAGAAAGAATATGTTCTCAATGAACCACTTCCAGAAGAGCCCCCTGCCATTCCTAAGCATGCACACGATGCATGGCTTAAAAAGATGGATGATTCCATTGATGCATCATGCCTCATGTTGGCAACCATGATTCCCGACCTTCAGAAGGATTTGGAGAATCATTCAGCCTATGACATGATTAATCAATTAAAGGAAATGTTCCAACAACTTGCAAGAACGGAAAGGTTCGAAACTGTTCGGGCTTTCCATGCTTGCAAGATGGAGGATGGACAGTCGGTTAGCTCTTATGTGCTCAAAATGAAGAGTCACATTGATCATTTGGCACGTCTTGGAGTTGTGATGCCCGAAGAGCTAGCAACGGATATGATCCTTAATTCCTTGACAAAGTCTTTTGATCCCTTCGTCATGAATTATAACATGAATGGTTTGAACAAAACTATCCCGGAATTGCATGGGATGCTAATTACCGCGGAAAAGAATTTGCCTAAGAAAACCACTCAAGTTCTCATGATCAAGGAAGGTGGCACAAAGAGAACTAGACCCGAACACCCCACCAACTCCAAAGGCAAGGGGAAAGCAAAGGTTGTCAATGGTAAGGGCAAGAAAGTTGTCCAACCATCCCGTCCGCCCAAGAAGAAGGCAAAGGTTGCCAAAGAAGACACATGCCTTGAATGTGGCAAAGTTGGGCATTGGAAGAGAAATTGCCCTACCTATCTTGCGGAGTTGAAGAAGAAGAAGGCCGGTGAGGGCACTTCAGGTATCTATGTGATAGACCTAGAACTTTATAATTTATCTCCTAACACATGGGTATTTGATACTGGTTGTGGAACTCACATTTGTAATATGTTGCAGGGGTTCAAAAGGAGTAGGCGACTGAAGGCAAACGAGGTAGTACTCCGGGTTGGAAACAGTGCAAGGGTTGCGGTGGATTAAATTGGAAGTTTTGATTTATTACTACCTAGTGGCATGTATTTAACATTGTTGAATGTTTATTATGTTCCTAACTTGACTAGGAATATTATTTCGGTTGCTAAGTTGAGACAATGTGGATTTGATATTTGCTTTATGAATGATGACATTTGTGTTTACAAAAACAATGTATTCTATTTTGAGGCTAGGCCTTTAAATGGAATTTATGAAGTAAACCTTGATGAAAAGACTAACCATGGCTCTTTATACCACACTTTCACCAAGAGACCCAAATGTGATTTGAGTCAAACCTATCTATGGCATTGTCGCCTTGGGCATATAAACAAGAAACGCATATCCCAACTTCAAAAGAGTGGACTTTTGAAGGCAAATGAGAATGACTCATTTGATATATGTGAATCTTGTTTACATGGCAAGATGACTAAAGCCCCTTTCTCGGGAACCAATGAGAGGGCAAAGGACTTGTTAGGAATCATACATACGGATGTATGTGGGCCTTTCAAGCCAATGACTAGATATGGTGAAAGGTATTTCATCACCTTCACTGATGACTTTAGTCGTTTTGGTTATGTTTATTTAATTAAACATAAACATGAGGCGTTTGAAATGTTCAAAACGTTTCAAAGTGAAGTGGAAAATCAACTCAACAAAACAATTAAAGTTCTTCGTTCTGATAGAGGAGGTGAGTACTTAAGTACAAACTTTATGGATCATCTTAAGACTTGTGGAATTGTTTCACAACTTACTCCACCTGGAACACCACAACATAATGGTGTATCTGAAAGGCGGAACCAAACACTATTGGATATGGTTCGATCCATGATGAGTAGAAGCACTCTACCTTTATCATTTTGGGGTTATGCTTTACAAACAGCCGCTCGTCTCCTAAACATGACACCTACTAAGAAGGTAGATAAAACACCTTATGAGATATGGCATGGAAAGGTTCCATCTTTATCATATCTCAAGGTATGGGGTTGTGAAGCTTATGTTAGACAAGAAGCTTCAAACAAACTAGAACCCCGTTCAACTAAGTGTATCTTTGTAGGGTATCCGAAAGATTGTCTTGGATACTACTTCTACAATCCTATAGAGAATAAGATATTTATTTCTCAAAAAGCTGAATTCCTAGAAAACAAGTTTCTGACGGAAGAGGCTAGTGGGAGGTTTGTGGAACTTGAAGAACTTCAGGAACCACAACCTAATACACAAGAAATTGGATCTAGCATTCAACAAGAAATTGTTGAACCTGAACAATTAGTTGATCAGGAACAAATTGTAACACAAGATGTTCGCAGATCTGGTAGGGTTCGATTTGAACCTGAAAGGTATGGTTACCTAATGATGGAAGAAGAATGTTATACGATAGATTCTGATGAACCCGTCAACTACCAGAGTGCAATGTCAGATCCTGAATCTGATAAATGGCTTGAAGCCATGAACACTGAGATGCAATCCATGCACGATAACCAAGTATGGGACTTGGTTAATCTTCCCACCAATTGTAAGACTGTTGGGAACAAATGGGTTTTCAAGAAGAAAACCGACGTGGATGGAAATGTTCACACTTTTAAGGCTAGACTTGTCGCTAAAGGATACTCACAAACTCATGGTATTGACTATGATGAGACATTTTCATCAGTGGCAATGATCAAGTCGATTAGGATACTTTTTGCCATAGCCGCATACTATGATTATGAGATATGGCAAATGGATGTCAAGACCGCTTTCCTTAATGGACACTTATTGGAAGATGTCTATATGGATCAACCTGAAGGTTTTGTCGATCCTAAGCATCCAAACAAAGTGTGCAAGCTTAAAAGATCTATTTATGGACTGAAGCAAGCGTCTCGAACATGGAACATCCGCTTTGATGAAAAGATTACGAATTTTGGATTCATTAAAAATGAGGATGACTCCTGTGTTTACAAGAAAGCTAGTGGGAGCATAGTCATATTCCTAGTATTGTATGTAGATGACATACTTTTATTTGGAAATGACATCCCAACCTTGAAAGGTGTCAAAACATTCCTTGAGAACTGTTTCTCAATGAAGGACTTAGGAGAAGCTGCTTATGTATTAGGCATAAGGATCTATAGAGATAGATCTAAGAGACTTATTGGTCTAAGCCAAAGTGCATATATTGATAAAATCTTGAAAAGGTTCAAGATGCAAGACTCCAAAAGAGGATTCTTGCCAATACCAAATGGCACCATCCTAAGTAAGTCTCAGTGCCCAAGCACTAGGACTGAACTTGAAAGAATGAAACATGTCCCATATGCTTCGGTAATTGGGTCCATCATGTATGCCATGTTATGCACTAGGCCCGACGTCTCATGTGCCTTAAGTATGACTAGTAGGTATCAACAGAACCCAGGTGAAGCCCACTGGACTGCTGTAAAGAACATTCTTAAGTACTTGAGAAGAACTAAAGACATGTTCTTAGTTTACGGTGGTTTGGAAGAAAGCTTGAAGGTAAAGGGTTACACTGACGCAAGCTTCCAAACAGATAGGGATGATTCGAGATCTCAATCTGGGTATGTTTTTATTCTAAATGGAGGAGCCGTGTCTTGGAAGAGTTCCAAACAAGAAGTGATTGCACAATCCACTACAAAATCAGAATATGTTGCTGCTCAAGAAGCTGTCTGGATGAGAAAGTTCATTGAAGATCTAGGGGTTGTTCCTTCCATTCGGGACCCCATAGAAATCTTCTATGATAATCTAGGTGCTATAGCTCAAGCAAAGGAACCTAGATCGCATCAAAAGACCAAACACATTCACCGAAGGTATAACTACATACGACATGAAGTTAAGAATGGTGAAATAAGTATTCACAAGGTTCATACAGATCAGAATTTGGCAGACCCATTCACGAAGCCTTTACCCCAAGCTAAGCATGAAAGTCATGCTAAGGGTATAGGACTTCGTTTTTCTAATGAATGGATTTGATTTGTGTTTAGTGTTTTATGAATATGAAACTATGTAAACAACAATAATTATGTAATATATGTGACGTGATGTTTCATTCATAATTTTGTGTTTTATTAGCATGTTTAATCCTTGAATAATTTAGTTATTCTAAACGTCCATAGTCGATCATAGTTGTGGGAGCAATTATGAAGTAAGACTAATATGAATTGAATTGGTTGACTTTTATGGGTAAAAGTAGCAAAAGGTTGCAACCAAATTCATAGGTACTTGTCAGTGAACAAGTATTGGACTTGACCCGTTTCAAGATCACTCCATGGATCATCGTCATAAGTGATTCTTGAATAAAGGTATTATCATTGTATCCTTAGACCTGAGATACATATTTGGGACTCAAGTGTAGGAAGTGCTATGCCTTGATATGGTTCATCGTTGTTCTTGAAAAATAGACAACCATACAGACCATACTCATGTATAGTACTAACTATATGAGGGGCGTATGTAGTCAAGACGGGATTTGTTCCTCTTATGTGTTGAGAGTTAGACATCTAAGGCGCCTGATTGAAAGTTGAACATAAAATGATAATGATTAAGATCCATGTCTCATGTTCAACATGATGTCCTTGACAAAGGGATAATTGATAGATAACCTTGTACATCAATTAGAGCCTCGTGCTTATGAAGAATTGGATGTTGTTGAATGGCATTATGTCATGTGTTATTGGGGACAGTGAAATGTTGCTAGACGTTTATCACTGTCTGTATCATTCTATGATGCAACCTTGTGCAAGTGGGAGATTGTTAGTTCTATATGCCCAAGGATGATCATAAATGATATTACTAATAATACATGATCCTATAGGGTCACACCAATAACAAGTTAGACACCAATTGACCATTTGATACAATGAATTTGATTTATTATCAAATGATATAATACTTGCAATTTGTTTTGAGAATTATTATTTTTATGGAAAATAATAATTGTTCTAAGTAATAATTCATATGAGATGAACTAATTTGAGAGTGTATATGATTATTTATATCATTTAATTGTTAGATGATTTAAATGATAAATATTTACCTCTTTTATTATTTTAAGTGTTAAAATAAAATTCACATGTATGTATAAATGTATATGTGTACATATAATTTATGAAATATATATGTATATATATAAATACATAAGATGAACATATATTTATATAAACATATATATATATATATATATATATATATATATATATATATATATATATATATATATGAGTATATATATGTTAATTATAAGTGTATATATGTTTATTAATATGTGAATAAATAAAGGAGTTTAAATGAAAATTGGAAGTTTATTATTTATAAAAGTTTGGAACAAAGTTGTTATAAATAATAAAAGTTGGAGACTTTTCTCCTCCCAAGGGAATAATTTCGTCCACCACTCCCCAAGGAAGTGGTGTTGGCATGCTCCAACATGCTTTAGACATATTCCTTTGAATTCCCAACTTTGACTATGGGTTTTGTGCACCTAGAGCTCTTAAAAGAAAGGTATGCATGCATTTGTTGGTTGGGGCTGGTTCTTGGCCGATTTGGTATGCTATACAACTCTTCTAAGTGTTAGAAAATTCTCTCATATCATCTCCTCACTTGGTGAAAATCGGATTTTACATCAAGCTTCAAAAGGGTGATAATTTGCAAGTTGAAGACTAGCATCTTCTTGGTGTTGCTAAGCTTGTTGGTGGATCAACTTTAGAGGGAACCTATTTTGGTTTCTTGCCATCAATATTTCATCTATATCAAGCTCAAGAACACATTGGTATGATCTTGAACTCATCACTTTGTTTGTTCTTCATTTTATCTCTACATGCTTATAGCATGATCCTCTTGGAAGTGAAATTCGTGTTCATGATTTTATGCTTCCGTTGCAACTTCTAGTTTTTGAAACTCATAACATGAACATGGATTTCCAACACAAAGAAGGTATCAAGGTCGACCAAGCCAAAGTTGAAACAGTTAAGCTTTAGGAGGTTCCAAAAATGCCTTTCGAAATTCGTAGCTTTTTGGGTTTGGCCGGTTACTACCGTAGATTCATAGAAAATTTCTCAAAGATTGCGTTACCACTTACCCGACTGACCAAGAAATCAGAGAAGTTTGTGTGGGGTCCGGAGCAGCAAGCGGTGTTTCATGAGTTGAGATCACGATTGAGTGATGCACCGATCTTGGCCCTAATGGATGGAATAGAGGATATAGTTGTTTACTGTGACGCATCACTTCTGGGTTTTAGTGCAGTGTTGATGCAGCGAGACGGGGTTATAGCCTACGCCTCCCGACAACTAAAACCCCACGAGCAAAACTACCCCACTCATGACTTGGAGCTTGGGGCTGTTGTATTTGCCCTCAAGATTTGGAGACATTATCTCTATGGAGTAAAGTTTATTGTATATACCAACCATAAGAGCTTGAAGTATTTGTTTGATCAGCGAGATCAGAACATGAGGCAGATTAGATGGCTGGATGTGGTGAAAGACTATGACTGCAAAATTCACTACCACCCTGGTAAAGCTAATGTGGTGGCTGATGCTCTCAGTCGCAAACCGTCTGCCGAGCCTATTCGAGCTAAGTGCCTCCGTATGACGATGGTGTCGCCCTTGCTAGACCTGATTTGTGACGCTCAAAAGACGGCAATAAACATCAATCGGGAGAAAATAGAGAATGAACTGCCTAAAATGGAACTAGATGGACGAGGTTTGTTGACTCGCCATGGTAGAGTTTGGGTTCCATATACAGGAGGCAACCAGAAAACCCTAATGGAGGAAGCTCACAAGTCTAAATTCTCCATACATTCGGGTGCGACCAAAATGTATCTAGATCTTCGAGAGGGTTACTGGTGGCATGGAATGAAGAATGATGTAGCCCGGTATGTGGAAGAATGTATGACCTGCTGGAAGGTCAAAGCGGAGCACCAGAAACCGCATGGGAAATTGCAACCTTTGGAGATTTTGGAATGGAAATGGGAGCATCTGACCATGGATTTTATCACTAAGCTTCCTAGGACTGCCCGTGGAGCCGATACTATTTGGGTGATTGTCGACCGTCTGACTAAGAGCGCTCACTTTTTGGCCATAAAGGAGAGCTCATCTGCGAAGAAGTTGGCCGAGATCTTTGATCGTGAGATTGTCTCATTGCATGGTGTGCCCGTTTCTATTGTCTCCGACCGTGACACTCGATTTACTTCTCGGTTTTGGCGGAAATTTTAGGAAGAGATGGGTACACGATTACACTTTAGCACAACATTCCACCCGCAGACAGACGGGCAGAGTGAGAGGACGATTCAGACGTTGGAAGACATGCTTCGGGCATGTGTGATCGATTTTGGGGGTAGTTGGGATGATCACCTGCATCTAGCCGAGTTCTCCTATAACAACAGTTATCACTCCAGCATTAAAATGCCCCCGTATGAAGCTTTATATGGAAAGAAGTGTAGAACACCTGTCTGTTGGGGCGAGGTAGGACAGAGGGTACTTGGGAGTACCGAAATTGTACGACAAACTACGGAGAAGATAGAGGTGATACGAGACCATTTGGCCACGGCGAGGAGTCATCAGAAAAGCTATGCCGACAAAAGACGCTCAGACCTTGAATTTCAAGTGGGAGATTCCGTGTTGTTAAAGGTCTCTCCCTGGAAAGGCGTGATCCGTTTCCGGAAGAGGGGAAAGCTAGGACCACGATTCATTGGACCTTACAAGGTCATTGCTTGCGTTGGAGAGGTGGCCTATCATTTGGAGTTACCTGATGAGCTTAGCCTGATCCATGACACTTTCCACGTTTCTCAGCTACGAAAATGTGTCGTTGATGATACCACAGTGGTACCATTAGAGGATATCCAGATTGATGAGCGTCTCAACTATGTTGAGCAACCAGTTGCGATTTTAGATCGGGAAACGAAGACCCTTCGGAACAAAACTATAAACTTGGTTAAGGTTCAGTGGCGACATAGACGGGGTACGGAATGGACGTGGGAACCGGAAGACGAGATGAGGGCTCATTATCCAGATTTATTTGTTGGCGATGACTTCGAGGACGAAGTCCGTTCCTAGTGGGGGAGAGTTGTAACGCCCCGGTTTTTCTCGGTACGTTATTTATTTTAATTAATTAATTATGTGGCATTATATTAATTTATTTAATTAAAATTTGATTAATTAAAAGATTGGGCTTATAGTTATTGCCATCTTTTAATCATATAATTAAGTCCATGAGTTTTATAGCCAAACCCAATTAGAGCTTAAGTATTTTCTAGCCCAAAGGCTTAAGTACTTAGCCCATTTAACCTAGTATATTTAGGGCTCAAAACCCTAATTTCCTTCATTTCACTCCCTCCTTCTCCCCCACGGCACTCTCTCTCTCTCCCTCTGTATCTCTCTTTATTCCCGGATTTGAGAACACAGCCGCATTGTTTGGAAGATTTCCGGAGATTGAAAGGTTGGATCGCCACGAAACTTTCACCGAAGGTTCCCAAGACATATATGAAGGTTCTGACCGGAGGGATTTTGATTTCAAGGTACGGATATTGAGTTATGAATTTCGCAACATAACCTAGGTTTTCTGTCAGATTTCACTGCTGAGTCTCTCTTCTTGTAAAAATCATATCTCGAGTTTTAGGACTCAAATGGACCCACAACCAGTGCCCAAAGTTCAAAAATTGAGTTGAGTAACATTCTTAAAAGGAACTCTCGCTGAAAAGGACTTCATCTATGGGCAACGACAGCTTCTTTACTGTTACGTCTAAACCGGGTCTGCTGTGATATGTCATTTTGTTTTTATTATTACTAGGGCTTGGGAAATGATCTACAGTGATTCCAAGTTTCCACATGTACATTACATAGGTAATTTAATATACGGAGAAGATGGATCATTAATTCTCATCATAACTTGGTTAGAATGGATCCACACTCCAGATCAGTGGACAGTCACCAGCTTATGCTGATTCTGTGATTGCCCACATTGTGATTTTTATAACCAGAGCTTGGGAAACCCTTTTTAATAGATTCCAACTCTGAGACTTGTAGTTTTGTGTCTAGTGTTCCTCTGATTTTTGGTTGGGGCTAATTCCACTCACAAGTTGGGTAGAATTGGCTAACACCACCTAACTGTCCGTCCAAAGACAGCAGAGACATGTCTTTTTGTAAATTTTATATCTCCTACATCCTTTGGAGTTAGGATGAGTTCTTTATGGTTCTGGAAACCTAAGTCATTGTAGTTTCTTGTAAAAATTATTTAAGCCTATGTTTCAGTTGTATATTTTGGAGTATTTCAGTCCCGAACGGCAGGTCTGTTTTAGAGACCTTGCTGTGATTACTCCTTTCTCATTCCTTAGTTTCACAGCTTCGTTCTTCTAACCTTTACTTTTATTTAGGTGAAGCTTTGAAGTTTGCACAAGCTTGGTAGCCTTATATTGACTCCTATCTATTACTCACTCACTCAAGGTGAGTTCTCTCACACCGTTGTATTGATGTTTGTGTTTGCTAGATTAGCTCGTGTGTGATTGTTTAGATTTATTGTTTAAAGCATGCTATATTATTATTATAAATCGTACATGTGCACTGTATGTAATTGATTATTACTATGAGGGGTAGTTAGGTAAGATCACCAACGTTATACTCTTTATGAGGTGCGGGGATCGGGGCCAAAGGATACGGGATTTACCCAGTGCGGCTCAAACCTACAAGTCCGCCCTATTTTATATAAGCATTGATTTGTTCTTTGCTTACCATTATAATTATAATTGAAAATGGATTAGGACTGGTAAATGCGAATATTAATATGATGTCTGTGTTTGAATTCACTAAGCTTTGTGCTTACGGTTTTCCCTAACATTTTTCAGGTGTTAAGATCTAAGAGGCTAAGGCGTGACTTGGAGCACCGGGATGCCACTACTAGGAGTTTTCTTTGTTTGGGACTATGTCATTTTTGCTTCCGCACTTTACTTTAGTATTTTGCCATGTTTTGGGTTTGAGCTACTTATTTATTTTGGAAACATATAACTATTTTTATAAAAGTTATCTTTGAAAGTTAAAATATTTTGCGAAAAATTTTAGGTGTGACAATAACTGAAATCGATGAGGCTCTTAACACTGCAATGTCACTTATTCCATTAGATAGAGTGGAAAAAAAATTCTTGAAGGTGATATGGACATTGCAACCCAGCTGGATGAACCATTAGTTATGCATGAACCCAATATCCTTGTGAAAGAAGGAGTAGATTATTGATGGATTATTAGGTTTTTGCATCAGAAGAAGACCAAATTTGTTTCACAGGGTTGGAAGATGAACCTAAATCAAATGAGGAGTGTTTGAAATCTCCCTAAGAGAGTGACTTTGATGTTGATGAGATGGATGAGGTAGAAGATGTAGACATTAAAATAAGAACCTTCCAGAGTGTTTTGGAGACTATTATTCAAGATGTTGGTGGTGCAATGGTGAGTGAGAAAGAGGATAAACATGAAGTGGAAGGAGTGGAAGAAATAGATCCAGACCTTTTTGAAACTGTTGGTGAAGAAGTGAGTTTGAGATAGGAATTGCTAAAGAACCTAAAAAAACCGGCTACTTGTAGTGAAGGGCTGAGTCATGATTTTGAACTTGTTGAAACTTTTTTGTCCAACCAACAAGTCATACAGTTGGTGGAAACCCTGGCCATAAACACCATAAGATATATTAGGCCTGTAAATAATGACAGGGTTAGAGTCGGGGCCAGGTGTATGGGATTTGTTCTAGTTGCTAGTGGCGAGGAGTGTGAGGAAAATGTTAAAGGAAAAGGGAAAGTTAATGAGGGAAATGTTAAAGGAAAGGGCAAAGTTGATGAGGGAAATGTTAAAGGAAAGGGCAAAGATGACCTTTCAGTCACTACAACTTGTCCATGGGTCCTACACGTTTCAAGAATAAATATACAAGATAATTGGATGGTGAAGACCTTTAATGACAAACACATGTGCTTTCCCAACAGGGTCATTAAAAGCTGCACCAAAGGGTTTCTTGCCAACCAAATTGTTCATCAATTGTCCTCTGATCCAACTATTATTGTTGCAGCGTTAAAAGATCAACTACAAAAGAAATTTCATCTCTAAATATCTAGAATGAAAGTTTTTAGGGCAAGGGTGATTGCGATGAACATTATCCATGGAAACTATGAGAAGTAGTTCCTTATGATAAGGGATTATGTGTTGCAGTTAAAACGAACCAACCCGGGCACTATAGTGAAAATAGAGGTTGAGGAAGAACCAAAATTCTCTTTGACTACAAGAAAGTTCAAAAGAATATACGTCTGTTTGGGTGCTTTGAAACTTGGTTTCAAATATAGCAGGAGAGAGTTTTTACGGCTACACAGAGCTTTCTTGAAGGGCCCTTTTCTTGGCTAGATTTTAACGGCTGTGGGCATAGATGCAAACAATTGTATATACCATGTAGCTTATGTGATTGTAGAAGTAGATACTATGAGCTCCTAGACATGGTTCTTAACATATTTGGGTTAAGATCTGGAACTCAATGATAGGAGTAATTTCACCTTCATCCCATATAGACAAAAGGTACTCTTTAATTTCATGTTAAATTTTTTTTTCTTAAAATAAGTACTTATTTTTATGTAATATAGGGGATAATACCAGCTTTGGCACAAGTGTTCCCAAGTGTAGAGCACCAGTTTTGTTTGAGGCACATACATGAGAACATGAAACTTACTTGGAAAGGTAAGAAACTTAAGAAATTGCTACAACAGCAACAACCTTACATTTTTTGCCAAATGCATGGAAGATATGAAGAAGTTTAACAAAGAGGGCCATGAATGGTTACTGAAAATTCCACCAAAACATTGGGCAAGAAGCCACTTTTCAGGTACTTGTTACTAGTGTCAAGCTTTTTAACATACATAACCCACATTGAGTGTATTATAAAATGCAATGTGACATATATTTTGATTTTCTTTAATTACACAAGAAGAGCACATAGTGGTATACTTCTGAATAACTTGTGTGAGGCTTTTAACTCCAACCTTGTGGAAGGGAGAGACAGACCTATAATCTCATGTTTGGAATTTTTAGATAATACTTGATGAAAAACATTTGTGTTGTTTAAAAATCTACTAAGAAAACAAGTGGTTATCTGACCCCAGCAGCTCAAAGGATTATGAGTGTCATCAAGGAAGAAGCTTGTGATTGTACTTGCATTTTCAATGGAGATTTCAAATACCAGGTTACAGGAAAGTACATGGATCAATATATTGTTAACATGAAAAACATAAATTGTTAATGCAAGAAATGGGATTTAACCGATATTCCTTGTGTCCATGTTGTTGTGTTATATAACATGGGTAGTTATGGGGCTGAAGTGAGACACCTTGAGGAATAGGCTCATGCTTGTTACAGGTAAGTACGTGGAAGGAGACTTACAGTTTTAAAATTGATCCCATTAATGGTAAAGATTTGTGCCTTAAATCGAATTGCCTAATAACTATAATCCCCCTAATCATCATAAGCAGGTGCTAGTTTTATTGGTTTTACATTGTGATTCCCCATGATATACCTATCAATCTAATCCTTTTTATGTTAAAAATGTAGGTGGGAAGACCAAAAAAGGCAAAGGGGGACAGGGGGAGCCAAGTAGCCAAACCAGTCAATCATCTAGAATGACAACCAAGTTAACAAGGAGGCATTTAACTGTCACATGCAGTAAATGCCATCACATGGGACATAATTCTAGAAGCTGAAAAGGACAAGGGGAAGTAGGCGTCAGGTTTGGTGGTGGTCATGGAGGGCAAGGAAGTGGTGGGAATCATTAATCTTTGGTGGAGTTGTTAGTACTCTTGTTGGCTGTTAAACAATCATGTTATGTAATAGTCGTACACTTTATGTAGTTAAACTAGGTCTTTTGTGTTGACATGTTAGTTAACTTAGAAATTCCGTTTTTTGTGGGATATATCATATCCTTAGTAGGAAATGCTGAATTTAACTACCTAAGTAGTTAGAGCATGACATGTGTGTGCTTGTTTTGGCATAGTCCGTGAACAAAACAATTATCTTCTATGGAATGTAACAACAGTTTCCAGTCATCTATGTATGATGTTGTCAATTTGATCAACCTTTATGGTTTGACACATTTTGGTGAATGGCTTGAAAGCATACTACTTTTCAATTATAGCAGTATACTTTAATGTATGTCTTGTGAAAGTTAAATTTCCATAATCAGATCGGTTATAACTGCAACAGTCAAAGTCCATACTAGTTTTCAGTAATATCATTGTACTTTAATGTACCATTGCAGAATGTTACTTTGTACATCATATCAAATTCCATAACAAAGTCCGTACTACTATTTAGTTATACCATTGTACTTTAGTGTACTTCATATCAAACTTGAAATTCCATATTGCGATTGGTTATGACTACATTCAATGTTATACCATTGTACTTCAAGGTACTTCAAATCAAAGTTAACAACCTGAGTTTTTTATCACTACATTCAATGTTTTTTGTACCTTGCATTAAGCATCACATTAACTTCTTTATTATAGCATTGTACTTTAATGTACCATTTGCAGAATGGATTAAAAGCATAGTTGTAAGACCCTAATCCCGAGAAGTTGAAGTTTCAGATGTCAAATAGTCAAAGTTTGTGGATTAAAGGAAGCAAAAATGGAAAAGGTTGAGGATTAGGGCATTAACGCCACTAATGCTATCATTAACGATGCTAATGGTAGTATTAGCGACGTTAATGATATCTGTTAGCGATGCTAATAACTGGCCAGGGGAGTGGGTTTGCACGATCACTGTTAGCGACGCTAACCTTAGGGTTAGCGACGCTAACTGTTGATTTTGGGTTAAAACCCTATATTTGTATGTTTGGGCCATATTTAAAGGTGTTATAACGGCAGCCTCATTTTCGTATTTTCAACCCCCAAAAAACGCCATTTTTCCTCTCTAGACTTTTTGGTTGAGTTTTTGGTGTTGTTAGCCTCTTTGGAAGGCTTTTTGAAGCCTTGATGATGCTAGAAGGATGGTGGTATTGCTAGGAGTTGTTTCTCTTGGGTGAAGCTTCAAAGATCTGCATTTTCTAGACCATTGTGAGTAAGGTTCACACCTTTGTGTTTTGTTAAGGTTCTTATAATGTTTCTAGTGGGATTTTGTGGATTGAAATGATGTAATGGTCCTATTTTATGGATTTTCCATGGTTAGAAAGGATAAAGTTTGGAACTTTATGCCTTAAATTCTTGATTTAGAACATTTGGAATGGTTTAGAGAGTAAGCCAAACTCTCTTTGGTGATTTTGGACTATTTTAGACTTGGATATTGTTCTTGAGCTAACAAGGTTACGTTGGATGTTAAGTTAGAATTTTTGGAGTTATGGACTGTTTGGAAGGTCTCTGGAAGGATTAAGACCTTGGATGAATGGATTAAGAGCTTAATGGACTTTTGAGACTAGGCATAGTTAGCGACACTAACTAGAGGAGTTAGCGGCCCTAACTGTGCCTGTTGACTTTTGTGACTTTGACCTTTAACCGTCGACGTTTGACCAGTTTGACTTTTGGTTTAAAATCATAAGTATGTATTCATACCATGCTTCAAACTCCCAAGCAATAATCAAATAAGAACATGCAAGGGAATATTCCACATGTTACTCTACCTAACTACTTAGAATTTTATTTAAAAATAGTTTTTCTTTTGAAAATCGTTTTAGAAAAATCCTTAAATCCCCAGTTTGAATTTGGAATTCCAGTCATGTTCATCCGATTCCTCGGAATCACATTCTGTTTCATCCAAATCCCTCAAACTCAGGTTCTGATACCAACTTGTAACATTCCAAATCTAGTAATAAAAATTTTCGTTTAAAAACGATTCAAATACATAAAATGGGTTACCAAATAAACCATCCAAATTAAAAATTGATATTCAAACATTAAAATTGCATTTATAAAAAACATTTACAAACATTATCTAGCGGAAGACTAGATCATCAAAACCTCAGATGCGGTACAGTGGCGCCGTGCTCCAAGCTCAAGCCAGCAAATACCTGAAAAACAGTTAGGGTGAAAGAGTAAGCACAAAGCGTAGTGAGTTCCCTAAACGTACCACATGATCCATCACATAAACATCGTTTAACAATGATCGCGTAACTCTCGGGCTTGCCCCGATCCGCCGGTAATCATCGTCATCGGCTTTTGCCGGGAAACATCGTCATTGGCTTTCGTCGGAAATCATCGTCATCGGCTTTCGTCGAAAACCATCGTCATCGGCTTTCGCCGACAAACATCGTCATTGGCTCTTAAGCATGCACTGTCGGCCATAGTCTGGCAGTCATCGACTTTCATTGGCAAACACGTAAAGCACAAATAATTACATTATTACACAAAGTAATAAAGACTATCTATGTATGTAACATCATCCATAACATAGTGAGAAGACTCACCTGATTCGCAACCTCAAGCTAGACAGCACTCCACACGAGTGCCTCAGATCCCGACAATACACACTTCCTAACAAGGATAAACCCCACTTAGAACTTCCTAAATCCCAAACAGGATAATCCTCAAAGACTGGTATCCAAAACCCTCAAGTTTGACTAAAAGTTAAACTGGTAAAAAAGTCAACGATCAAAGGTCAAGGCCAACAAAAGTCAACAGGCACAGTTAGCGACGCTAACTCCTCAAGTTAGCGTCGCTAACTATGAATAGTCCATAAATGTCCATTAAGCTCTTAATCCATTCAGCCAAGGTTTTAATCCTTCCAGGGATCTTCCAAACAGTCCCTAAGTCCATAAAAATCCTAACTTTAACATCCAAACATAACTATGCCAGTCCAATAACCAGATCCGAGTCCTAAATGGTCCAAATCTTCAACTAAGCCACCACAGAGAGTTTGGCTTACTCTCTAAACCAATAAAATGGTTCTAAATCAGACCTTAAGGCATAAAGTTCCAAACTTTATCTTTTCCAACCATAGATAATCAATAACAGGGACCATTACATCATTTCAAACCACAAAATCCCACTAGAAACATCATAAGAACCTTAAGAAATCATAAAGGTGGAAACTTTACTCACAATGGTGCATATAAATGAAGATCTTTGAAACTTCACACAAGAGAAACAACTTCTAGCAACACTACCATCCTTCAAGCTTATGGGTTTTATGCAAACAATGAGCTTAAAATCTTGAGTTCACATGCACCCTAATATAGGATCTATGTTTTCTCAATTGAATCTATAACTAAGAACATAAGGTATATAATTAAAATTATATTCTAAAAACAGTTTAGAATTTCATACCTTCAAAGCTTTGGAAGCAAGCACCACAAGTGTCGTGCCTCTAATGGCTCACACCCAGAACCAAGCAAGCAAGAAACAAGAGAGAAGGAATGAGAGAACTCTTTTTTGGTGTGGATTTAAGGGGTTATGGGGGACTCTATTTATAGTCCAAAAATGATAAGTCATATGGCATATAACTGCCATATTTGAATTCTTGATATGATAACCCTTTTATCATACAATTCAATTGACTTATCATTACCATAATTAACAATATAACCATATAGTCTCCCACTTGGATAACTGCCATATTTGAATTCTTGATATGATAACCCAAAAGGACTGTGCTGTTGTCAATCAAGTATATTCTTAAATTACAGTTATGACTTAAACACCTAATCCAATAGTCTCCCACTTGGATAAGTCTATGACTTTAATTCAATATAATTTCTAAATTAACCAGCAAGTTGTAGCTTCCAAAATCATGTTGCCTAAGTCTGACCCAGTCAGTTCTGTGTCCTAAGATAAGTGATCATATGATCCTCCGTTCTTCAAGATATCATTCGAACTGGAAACATGGATTAGAATCAATCTCAGTCCAATACTATGTTTCCCGGTTCCATGATTTGTGATGATATAGGACTTCTAATTGAACACATCAATTCAGTCCTGGCTAGGCCTAACACTTATAAGACCATCACCCACATTCACAAATTCTTGAATAATTTCCTCCACACGGATAATAGCGGTAAATAGCAGATAATTATCGCGGTAAATCGTGGTAAATCGCGGTAAATCGCGGATAATAGCGGTTAATCGCGGCGATTTTATTGGTACCGCTATTTTCTACCGCTAAACTGAACCGCGATTATGCTGACCACCGCGAACCGCGATACCGGTGCTATATTGGCGCGATTAACTGCCTAGATAAGATATTATCGTCTCAGAATTACTCGTGATTAATCCATGAAGTAATTCTCTGAACTCGGGTTGGTCCAATACTCATATTTCCATTTCTAAGTACTCATGAACATTGCAGCAACACCATTGCTATGTCTAACTCTTTAGACAATCTACAATTCAATTGATGACAGTCTTAATTCACTACTTTCTTCCAAAAGTATGAGTGACTGTGGACTTTTGAATAATCATATTATTCGGGAAGTAAAACATGTAAAAGTGAAACATAAAGATCTGACTGGCAGCAACTCCTGCTAATTACCAAGTCTCCACGACGTAATCACCATGTTAGATTCATTATAATACTGTTATATGTGTTTCTTGGTTTCTATTAAACTTTCAATTAAGATTTATATGTCTATATGACTTTCACTATTTCCATGTATCTAAAATGTCTTACATTGATACACTTCATTGTAGATAATCCAATCGGACACTTTTCTGATGATATCTCAATGTGTCATCTTGTCTTTCTCTCTCCTAATTCCATTCCAGAAATGGTGGTGTGTACTGTGACTTCTCATGGTTCTCGGGATCTTTAGTCTAGATGATTACACCCTAAGACGATTTCAAGGTGTTATGATGTGCCAGTAAACCACACGCGCTCCATCAATGAACCGATGAAAAACTTTAACCATGAAGTCCTTTAGCACCACATACTTATGTAAATAATTACAGATTTGAAACTCTTTTCAAATTATTATTACATTCACCTCAATCATTTCTCAATGATTTCTCACGTGTGTTCAAATAATCCATCCAGTATTCTCAGCCAGGTTGTATCCTGAATCCAACTTACCATGTTCTAAGCATTAAGTCATCAGGATAAGTCCATGAAACTTATGACCAATCCAATTTGTTGAAGCTCATGGGATCAGATATATTCTATTCCGAACCTTTTCAGAATTTGAGGATTATTTATAATCCATGTGTCATGACTTTCGGAGACTCTTTCCCATGCATCTTGAATCTTATCAATATCATACTCATAATGGCTAGGTCTATACTGACGATTTCATCTATCTGATGGATGTTTTGTAACTACGTGAATATCTTCTATCTCCTTTAGATCATGCCTGTTCATTACACTTTGTAATGACAAGAAACTCTTTTCCCGAAGTCATGCATCTTGAATCTTATCAAGATCACACTTACATTGCCAGGGTCTAAAATGATGATGTCATCTATCTGATAGATGCGTGTGACCACTTGAGTATGTTGTATCTATTCTAGAATTTTCATAGCGAATCATCTCTTAATGTCGAGTCATTACACTTTTTAATGATAAGAGACGTTTCCTAGAAATGGTATGTAACGAACATACATTGATAGACAGATCACAACAACACTCCCACTAGCTTTGAAACGGTTATAGGACTCTTTTAGACTATCATACAATCCAAACCTTTCTGACATGATTAGAGGACTTCTTTAGGCTATTCACAAAATCCAAACATTTAGCAAATATTGAGAATCCAAATATCTTTTCTTGCAAGGTGCTCCTGAGATTAATCTCGGGGCCTTGTACCTTTTGCATTAGCATGCTCTTTGTGGGTCCTTATTAGTGTGCCGGTAAACCACACATGCTCAACTAACGACTCACAAGTGTTGAGTAGGTGAAGCCACTAGTCAATATTAGTGACAGAAAAGCAAGTCAAAAAAGGGGGAAAAGGATAGGCGATCCAGTTTTCCCGAATGCATTTTTCATGGACTGTTTTTTTGCTTGTTCACATTATCATTTAAGACTCTATATATGAGTCTCATCTGCGATTTGTAAAACAACACCACATGTAACAGAGTGAGTGCAGAGTAGCACCAAGAAATATACATTCCTAGTTACCTGGTGGACGTAGGTCAGATTAGACCGAACCACGTTAAATCCCTCGTGTTCATCTTTGTGTTCTAGAGAGAGAGAGAGAGAGCTGAGTGCGTGTGATTAGTGTCGTGTGTGTGTAACCCGATCCTAACAACTGGTATCAGAGCACAGGCTCACTTACACACCGTACACAACGATCGGATCGCCGGAGATCAGTTGTGGTGTTCTTTTCTTTTGTTCCGAGTAAAATGGAGGCACGCAGTTAGCCAGACAAGAAGAGCAGTAGCAGTTTTTTTTGGGTGTGCCTGCATCGCCACTTCGCCAGGAACAAAGAAAGAAAAGGTGGAGTGCAGTTCCTTTTATATTAAAAGGAGTGGAGTTCCTTTTATCTTATATTAAAGAAGGAATATTGGTGGAAAAGTGCACGATTTCAAAAGTTTCAAAAGTTAAAGCTAGAAGAAAACCACCGTGTTTCGGTAGAAGAGGGGTCCAAAAGTAAATATTACAGTTTAACCCTCTGAACTTTTCAGAAAAGTGCAGATTAGTCCTTAAACTTTTAGAAAAGTGCAGTTTGGCCCCTGAACTTTCAGAAAATTGCAGTTAGGTCCCTGAACTTTCAGAAAAGTGCAGTTCAGCCCTTGAACTTTCATAAAATTACAGTTTAGTCCCTGAACTTTCAGAAATTTGCAGTTTAGCCCCTGAACTTTCAGAAAATTGCAGTTTAGCCCCTAAACTTCAGAAAATTTGCATTTTTCACCCTTAATTTCTGAAAAGGGTGCAGTTTGTCCGTTATAATGGCAGAAAGCAGTAAGATTCAGATTGAGAAGTTTGATGGGAAGGACTTTGGTTGGTGGAAGATGCAAATTGAAGATTTGCTCGTGCAGAAAGACTTGGACGTAGTTTTAGGTGAAAAACCGGAGGCGATGACACAGGCACAGTGGGAGACTTTGGATAAGAAGGCCAAGGCATTTATTAGACTAGCATTGTCAAAGGATGTTGCCTTCAACATTTTGAAGGAGACCTCGACAAAGGGAATCATGGAGGCATTGTCTAATATGTACGAGAAGCCGTCGGCAGCAAATAAAGTCTTCCTGATTCGGGAGCTAGTCAACACGAGGATGAGGGAAGAAAGTTCAGTTACAGTGCACATAAACAATTTAAAATCGATTTTATCCAGACTTGGGTCAGTGGGAATAAAGTTCGAGGATGAAGTTCAAGCTTTACTACTGTTATCATCATTACCCGACAGTTGGTCCGGAACAGTTACAGCTGTTACTAGTTCCGCAGGATCGAAAGAGCTCACTTTTGAGGGAATTCGGGATTTAATTCTAGGCGAAGATGTCAAAAGAAGAAATTCCGGGGAATCATCAAGTGAACAATTGAATGAGGTCAGAGGTAGAAAAAATAACAGAGGTAGTGGGAGCAGGAACAGAAGAAGGAGTCAGTCGAGGACTCGAAATGATGTGACTTGTTGGAACTGTAAAGAGGTTGGACATTTTAGGAATCAATGTCCAAAAGACAAGCAAGAAGTTAACGTTGCAGTAGACCATTCATATGATGATGCTTTGATCTGTAGTGTAGAGAGCAATGTGGATTCCTGGGTTATGGATTCGAGTGCTTCATTTCACGCTACCCACAGCCGTGAAGCACTGCAGAATCTGAAAGAAGGGGATTTTGGTAAGGTAAGACTAGCAAACGATGAGGTTCTTGATGTGACGAGCATAGGTGACTTAGATCTGAAGACTCCAGTCGGTCTATGGACTTTGAAGGATGTCCGGGTAATTCCATGTCTGAAGAAACAGTTGATTTCTGTTGGGCAGTTGGATGAACAGGGGCACGAGGTTAAGTTCAAGAATGGGCAGTGGAAGGTAGTCAAAGAAAATCTTGTAATAGCTCGTGGACATAAGAGGGGTTCATTACATATGGTCAGTTTACCGTCTGAGGGAGTAACCGTCCCAGTTCAGAAGAAGACCAAAGTCCGGTTCATAGAGTCTCGTAGACAGAAGAAGGTTTGCTTTGCAGATGGCAAACCCAGAGTCACAGCTCAGATTCAGGTTGAACGTGTTTGGAACGGTTTAGAAAAACCAGTCAAGGGCATTCATAGCAGTGGGAGCAAGGGTTGTGTCTCAGCTAGAATACCCAGAACACAGTGGGTTAAGAAAACCAGTATTCCATCTGTAGAATTCTCTCCAGATTATCTGCTACACATGGAGAGTGTCGTTTGTTCTCAGGATGTTCCAGGATCGGGCAGTTCATTTCAGTGGGAGCCGGTGGAGACAGAGAACAGGTCAGTGGCAGACTTAGCCATGACAAATGTGTTGGAGCTAACGGAAGCTTCAACTAGCCTTCAGGAAAACTGAAGAGAAGGCAGGGTAACTAGGAAGGAGCTAAGATGAAAAGTTTTACAAAATACAAATGCATAGTTGAAGCACAGGTGAAGATTGTTCCGTGGCTTCAAGTGGGAGATTGTTGAGTAGGTGAAGCCACTAGTCAATATTAGTGGCAGAAAAGCAAGTCAAAAAAAAAGGGGGAAAAGGATAGGCGATCCAGTTTTCCCGAATGCATTTTTCATGGACTGTTTTTTTGCTTGTTCACATTATCATTTCAGACTCTATATATGAGTCTCATCTGCGATTTGTAAAACACCACCACATGTAACAGAGTGAGTGCAGAGTAGCACCAAGAAATATACATTCATAGTTACCTGGTGGACGTAGGTCAGATTAGACCGAACCACGTTAAATCCCTCGTGTTCATCTTTGTGTTCTTGAGAGAGAGAGAGAGAGAGAGAGAGAGTTGAGTGCGTGTGATTAGTGTCGTGTGTGTGTAACCCGATCCTAACAACAAGGTGCAGTTATAGCAAACAATATCCTTTCAGATTTGTTTTAGTTTTGTTGAGAGCGTCTTTCTCAAAATCAATCACATGATTTGAGTACCGCATCACTCAACCATTCTTGCTCAGAATGTAGGTACAATTCAATCTATGTTGCCTTATTTTGACGATTCAATTACTCCCACCGATTCTTAGGCCAGGTGTAACATTAATCAAATTTTCACATAGATTGAGTCTCGCCTTTAGGTTCTCTTATTTGACAGCAACCGGGCTCACCAATGTTTCCAAGTAGTAGGATTGCTTATCCAACTTAGTGTTTTACCATTAATCGGTATCCCACCCAGATCATAACACCTTATGACAGTGACTAATACTACTGGTCTGCAAAGAGAAGAGTATGTCAGGTCAACAGGAATCTGATTCCTGTTCAAGCCCTAGTGACGACTATAGGTTCTTTCACTTGGCTGATCCTTGAACTCCTTCAGGGATCACTCTTGCTCCCACTGTTTCCTTATAATGTGAGTCCTTTCTAAAAGAACTTTTCTTTCATAAGTACTTACGGAAAGACCAATGAAGTGACACTGCTGATCAGGTTCAGGCTAGTCATGAGGTTCGGACAAACGCTACATGACCCTAGACCTGGGGTGAATCTCGCTTTACAACTTCAGACAGTGTCTTAGTCTAAGATGTGGTCGAAATATGGTTTTTGTGGTCTGACTGGTTGAATATTTAGTTTATCTAAACTTATTGGAAGTGTATCTAATACATCAAGAATCGAACTGTTTTGACCAATGCTCAGTTTTCTTCCTTAAGACATATTATAACCATTAATGTTCTTGTAAGAGGATGAACTGTGAAACATTTTCTCAGTTTATGTCTTTCACTCAGACTATGTTGATCTTTATACTTCCTTTAAAGTCCTTGAACAGTTCAAGGTTTCAATCAATCACTTATTCTGATAAGTGAAGTCATATTTGTCATGCTGATTGGAAAATATTATGAAGTATATTTAATTGTGTTTTATATATAGATTCGAGCAATTTACTAATGTGATCGTTGCTCATAATCTTGATGTCTTTTACATCTCCATGTAAATCTTTGACTTTGTTAATTTGTTCAAGATATGCATTCTTCGTTTGACTCTAAGTTAACTGATTCCAAAATCCTATCCATTGGATATTTGGCAGATACATTACTTGCAAAAATCCATTTTATTAAGAACTCACTTCATCATGTGACTCCAAGTCAAATGATTCGAAAGTCCTGTCCACCTGGACCTTTGGTTGAAGCGATTCTTATAAATGCTTACTTTAATAATCATAGAACACAATTTATAAATCCAATACACTTTGGATGCATCAACATTCAAGTTATGCAATTAACACATTCATACAACATTTCAAGGATAATTTAAAGAAAATCGACATTTTATTAAATCAAAATTATCGTCGAACAATGTAATATATGATAACAATGTTATACGCATCTACAAGCTAATAACAAAATCAAATATCTAACTAAACTTCATAACCGCACGAGCTTGTGATCCAATCTGAATGTGCTCCTATGCATCAATGTCCCGCATCCTACTGAGTCCCTGCATATAGAGCAAATGTGACAATCAAATCCTGTATCAAGGAATCAAGGATAAGGAGTTTTGAGTCTTAGATATATCTGAGTTGCCAAACGATTTGGCTTTAGAGCATCTTCCAATCTTTCTGTGACTGTATCCTATCCTGTCGATTCCCAGTTAGAGACATCTCAGAACCAGTCTAGACGATCTGGATCATTTCTTGATGTGTCTCATCTCCGGACTCAATCCCGAAGTAGCTGGCTCAGTGGAACTATGCATCTCTATGAACGACTTGTGCAGAGTCAACATCGAATGCATTTCCATGATAGTCTTGTCCTGGTTCCCTTTCCTGTACATCTGGATGAACATATCGTACTGGTTAGTCAGTGAGTCGAGTTAATGCTCAACTCCTGATTAATAGGGTGACCAAGTTTATACAGTTCGTCTATGTATCTCTCAATCATAAGAACATGCGGACCGGCGCTACGTCTTCCAGCTTGCACACTTCAATCTCTTTAAAGATCCTAGTTCGTTCCTTTTCAACCGATTCTCCGAACTTTTCCTCAACCAGTCCCGCTAAGTCATATGACCCCAGGAATTCAAAATCCCTGTGGATGACGGGGTCGATGGTCAATAGCATGAGGCTACGAACTTCTTTGGTATCATCAATCAAGAAGTGATGCTCATCACAAAGTTGCTGTATGATGCCATGCTTCGGTGGAATTGGAAGTGGATACTCAATCAGATATGGCTTTCCAACAAAATCGAGAACCATTCTCCATTTGCGAAGCCATTCTACATAGATCAGGCCAGTCAGCTTTTCCATATTCGATAGATACTTTCTAAAACTCTCAGAAATGGGTGTTGGAGGCGGAGTAGGAGAGATGACGCTGAGACCAGACATCAATTAAAATTTATTAGTTTAATTTTAATCCTCTTTTAAATATTACCCAATTTTTATTTAACAGGAGTAGGACCCAAAATGCCCCAACTATGGTGTGGATGGATGCTGTGATCACAACATAATGGTCACTAAGGTAGATATACTTTTATCAGTTTCAATCTCCATGAAATTCCTAGATCTATGAGATTCATTGACCAAAGTCAATGGCATGTTTAATCTCAAATTATGCTCTTTTATTTGTGACTGGGATGTCGAGGATCACAAATAAGATGTGAATAACCATGCAAATTTCTTGGTAACCTCAATGTCATTTATCATCTCATATTGATGTGCTGGTTAACCACTCATGCTCCATCAACAACGATAAATCATGAGATACCCATTACCACTCTTTATGAGCCCCTATTAGTGTGCCGGTAAACCATACACATTCCACTAATGTCTCATAAAGTGTAATGTGCAATTTCATGGTTTAACATACTTTTCACATTTTTCTAAAGTAACTAGATTGTGATTAGGGTTCTAGTACTTTTGTATAATATCATTATACTTTTAATGAGATTAGGTTCGTCCTATCAAATCCATTTTGCTAACGACACTTAACTGATCAAGGAAGCGGCGGGTGAGAGTGGACACCCATTCAACTGCCATTTTATAGGCAGTTTCCTTATACCCCCTTATAGATAGGGGTGCAAGAAAAAACCGAAACCAAATAACCCGCCCGAACCGAATAAGAAATGGGTTAAACGGTTCGGGTTATTCGGGTATCAAGTATACCCAAACCATATAAGGATACGTGGTTCGGTTATCGGGTAAGGCTTGTCATTTTCGGGTTACCCGGTTAACCCGAATAACAATTTTTAATTAAAAACAAAAAATAAATGTATTTATTTTGAATTCAGCGTGCGTAACTCTTAAGGGGCAATATTGTCCGATTTACTCTATCTGTTTCAGACTTTCACGCATCGCAAGTCTTTCCAACCTAATTCACTCTATCTCTTTCTCGCATCTCGCTGCTAGTTGCCGTTCACTCTCGAGTGTCGTCTGAGCCAAGCCTCTGACGTCTGGTGATTGACAGAAGAAGGCACACACCACTCCACTCCAGTCCTCCGGCGATTGACAGAAGAAGGCACACTCACCAGTCACCACTCGACAGTCGACTCTTGAAGCCTCGCCTCCACTCGACCAGATGACCACTCACCACTCCACTCCACCCTCCGACGACGGCGACAGATCGACCGAGTCCACTCCATCCTCATTCCTCCACTCGAAGAGACAAAGACACCACCAAGTGACCAAGGTAACAGGAACTTTGTTTTTCAAAATTGGTCATGATTTTTAGTCGTGATGGTTAAGTGGTCGTGACTGTAACTCGAAATTGGTCGTGATTGAGTTAATTGGATGGTTTTAGTTGTAATTTTTTTATAGATGTCTCAATCGATTAATTTGAGTGATGATGAAACAAATCAAACCGGTTCTTCTAATTCATCGTCTTTGGGAAAACGTCTAATAAGCAATGATTCCGTTTCAAATCCTACGATGAGAGATAAGTTGAGGGAGAAGATGAAGATGCAAATGAGTGGGTCGATGGACACAAAGAGTGAGTTGCACAAATATTTGAGTGAAGTTGTCGAAGATGAATCCGACAAATTTGACATTTTGTTATGGTGGATGGTGAATGAAATGAGGTTTCCTATTTTATCTTTGATGGCTCGAGACATCTTGGTGATTCCCGTATCAACGGTTGCTTCCGAATCTGTATTTAGCACAAGAGGGAGAGTTCTTGATACATTTAGGAGTTCTTTAACTTCTAAAGTTATCGAAGCCCTCATTTTTACACAAGATTGGTTCCTCCATTCAAGTTGTAACCCCGGTGTTGAAGACGATTTCGATCGACTAACATTACTTCAAGAAGGTACAATCTACCAATTTTAATAATTTACTACTTTATAATTATATACTCATTTATGTTTGAATTGCTTTAACTCTATTCAACTTTTTCATTGTAGAAATGGCAAGCGGAAGTGCGTCTAACCAAATCTAGAAGTTGTGTTGTGGTTGTGTTAGATTATGCTTTTGTAATGTTTGAACTTTGTTTTGAACTTTATTTCCGTTTGTAATGTTTGAACTTTATTTCGATTTTTAAACGTTTGAACTCTAGTTCCATTTGTAATGTTGAATTTGCTTTATGTAATGTTTGTACGAAGGGAATGAATTTGTGTTTGAATGAAATTTTGTTGGAATGAAATTGCATTTGAGCAGATAAATGGCTAAAAATAGATAAACGTACTTCTGTTACCCAAGTAACCCAAATAACCCATACCCGCATTACCTGTAACCATTTAACCCGTTACCCAAATAAACCGTACCCGAATAACCCGAAAACCGAATAACCCGAACCTTATACGGTTCGGTTTTGGTCGGTTAACCCACCACCTAATACCCGAATAACCCATACCCATATAACCCGAAAACCAAATAACCTGCCCAAATAACACCCCTACTTATAGACCAGTTTCGTGAATGAGGCATACTAGCGATTTGACTGACTTATTTTTATACATATAAATATTAACGTTTAATAATAATATATATAAGATGTATTTTAAACATTTTAAAATATTTAGTTTTATCCTTTAAATTTTCGAAATTAAAACAATTTTAATTAAAATTTAAATTAAACATAAAGTGATTTAATGGTTGTCTTTTAATTAACAATTAATTAAATTAATTAAATCAATAAGGATTAAAAAATTAAACAATTTAATTTAATCCTATTCCTTGCCCACTAAGTTATCCAAAATAAGGGCCAAGGGTTTCCATTTATTAAATAATCACATTTACCATAAATAGAAAAAGCTAAAGAGGCTCCTTAATTTCGAAAATAAGGGTGGGTGGAAGCTAGGGTTTCTAAAAACCCTAGCTAAAAGTCGACATTATGGGGCTAAGGGTTTAAATCCAATAAATCCTAATAACAACAGTTCTTCTAATACAACTATTCAAAAGAAAACAGATCTAGCTCTGATACCACTGATGGGTTTTATGCAAACAATGAGCTTAAAATCTTAAGTTCATATGCACCCTAATAAAGGATCTATGTTTTCTCAATTGAATCTATAACAAAGAACATAAGGTATATAATTAAAATTATTTTCTAAAAACAATTTAGAATTTCATACCTTCAAAGCTTTGGAAGCAAGCACCACAAGTGTCGTGCTTCTAATGGCTCACACCCAGAACCAAGCAAGCAAGAAACAAGAGAGAATGAAGGAGAGAACTCCTTTTTGGTGTGGATTTAAGGGGTTATGAGGGCCTCTGTTTATAGCCCAAAATTGATAAGTCATATGACATATAACTGCCATATTTGAACTCTTGATATGATAACCATTTTATCATACAATTCAATTGACTTATCATTACCATAATTAACAATATACCCATACATATATTTCGATATATATATATATATAATATATATATATATATATATATATATATATATATATATATATATATATATATATATATATATATATATATATATATATATATATATATATATAAATATATATATATATATATATATATTATATATATATATATATATATATATATATATCTATATATATATATATATATATATATATATATATATATATATATATATATATATATATATATCGTCCAAATATATATACTATATATTTATTTAATTACTATTGAACAATTATAATTCAACCCATGTACTTTTAATTAATCCAATTAATCCCAAAATTAATTCCAAATTAATTTCTGGTTAATCATTAGTTAAATATTATGATTTCTAATTAATATATTATACTCATAATATATTAATAAATCATATTTCTCTCTCTTTTTAAGTTATCTTGTCCTCTGCTTGGTTTTTGAGGTCAACCCAAAAGGACTGTACTTCTGTCAATCTAGTATATTCCTCAATTACAGTCATTGCTTAGACACCTAATCCAACATAAGCATCATCAAGCCTTAAAAAATCCATCCAAAGAGGCTAAAAACACAAAAAATTCATCCAAGAAGTTTAGAGAGAAAAAATGGCGTTTTTGGGGGCTGAAGAGATGAAATACAGCTGCCCTAGGGTTATAACCCCTTTATATATGGCCCAAGCACGAAATTCTTGGGTTTTGGCCCAAACAGCGTCAGTAGCGCTGCTAATACTAAAATTAGCATCACTAATAAGATCGTGCGAATCCACCAAACAGTAAAAGCACATTAGCGACGCTAAAAGCACATTAACCCCTTTTCACCCGATATTTGATTTCCTTTAACTCAAGACTTAGGATTTTGGGAATAGGTTCTTATAGATAACTAAAAGAACAAATCTAAGCCACACATTACTTTGATGCAAGGGTTGTGGGTTTGATCGTCTACAACGCGTTCACATTTATTAACTCCTTATAATACACAACCATCCGACAAATTGCGTCAAGGGTCGAGATTGGTTCTCAACATTTTAATGGTTCTCATTTCAACCTTTATATATATATATATATATATATATATATATATATATATATATATATATATATATATATATATATATATCTATATATATATATATATATATATATATATATATATATATATATATATATATATATATATATATATATATATATATATATATATATATATATATATATATATATATATATATATATATACACACATACATACATACATGAAGTTCAAATGAGACGGTGGAAATATTGTGAGACAGAGATACGAAATCCTACCCACTCATTTTGGAGATCAAAAAATAAAAAAAAATTAAAATAGGCAAAAATAATGAGAAATTAAAGAAGACTAATTTTCGCTACTTTTTGTATCCAATATTTAAAAAAAATAATATTAAAAAAATAAAAAAAACTGGAAAAGTTAAAAAATATTTCAGTGTGGAATGTTATATATTCTAATAGAATATTACACTATAAGTGTAATATTCTATTAGATTGTGGTAAAAACGCTATTTTTTATTTTATTTTCATTTATTATATATATATATATATATATATATATATATATATATATATATATATATATATAATATATATATATATATATATATATATATATATATATATATATATATATATATATATATATATATATATATATATATATATATATATATATATATATATATATATATATATATATATATATATATATATATATATATATATATATATAAGACCCGTTCCGCCGAGTCACGGCCCGGACTAATCCGCAGCGCTGCTTTAGAAAGAATCTGGAATCGCGAAGGACTTGTACGCGCAGCGCGGTTCGGAAGAACCCGCGGCGCGGTGCGCCGCTAATGTGAAAAACCCTAATTCGGATTTAAACGCCTATATAAAGGGTCCCAGCCCTATGGTTCATGTTTTTGGGAAATTTCTAGAGTGGAGTCGACTGGTTTTAGCAGAGGCTCTTTGGTTCCGAGGCTTTGAGGGTTTGAAGGAAGAGATACAACATGAGGAAAGGCTTGTAGTCGATCGGGTGCATTCCTCTGTTCTTCAGAAGCAAGGTAAGAGGATCTACCTTCTGATATTTCATTTTATGTCGTATTAAGGTGTTATCCCTTGGTTAGTAGTCTTAGATGACCTGTAACACTTAGGATTTTGACCAAGGACATTCATGGACTTGCATGACCATAAAAAAGTGATCTTAGAGTAGTTTCTGATCCCATGAAGGGTATGGAGTGAAACCTTAGCCGATGACTGAACTAGGGCTTAGAAGACTTTGGATTAATACGAGTCCACGGTGCGGACAGGCTATGTCAGCGGCGCGGGTTCGACTAAGCCCCGTAGCTATGCAGAGATAGCCGCGACTCGTAGGGTAAGAAGCCACGCTGCGACGAGCGGCTATTTGACCCAAAAGCTTAGTTTTGACCAGTGTTGTTTACCAAACGTGGGGACTGATCTTTAAGCAAGTATATAGAAGTTTAGTCAGTGCTTGACATGTTGTGTATGTGGGATATAGGTGTGGGGACGAGCTAAGTGGGGATATTGAAGTATATTTGTGCGGTTTCGAATCAGGTGAGTATCCTCACCTTACTGTATGATGTTGCATGTTAGGCATCTTGTGTGTTTGTACAGTTATATGATTTGTTCTATATCTGTGATTATTTATGGTTGGGCTCAGTACTGATGCGGGTTCACTCGTAGCTGTTGTATGGCGAGTTGGACTATTGCCTTGTCCCGTAGCTGTTGTATGATGGGCTGGGCCATAACCGGGAACCCATAGCTGTTGTATGATGGGTAGAACCGCCCCGTGTCCATAGCTGTTGTATGATGGACGCCCGTAGCTGTTGTATGGCGGGTAGGGTCGGGTCGTTCTCAAGGACGGGTTGTTTAATGTGTGGGCATGTATGGTAATTTGAGGACTCATTAAGCTTTAAGCTTACCCGTTGATTTTATAACATTTCAGGTATTTCAAATGACAAAGGGAAGGGCAAGGCTTGACGGCAACGCATCGCATACAAGAGATTTATTTTAATGAACTATATTAGTATTTTCAAATGTTTCCGCTGTTGGTTTAAGTAATATGTTGAACAATTTTACTTTTTGGAATAAATATTTCATCAGAACCTTGATAATAAATGAATTTTAGAAATTTTGAAATTAGGGTGTTACAAATTGGTATCCGAGCCTTGGTTTGAGGGATTTGGATGAACTGTATTGGGAATCCAAACTCGAACTTAGGACTGAGCGATTTTGTTAAGAAAATGTTTTTGGAAAACTAAAATTTAATAAGAGAATATGCGATGTGAACCGTCAACCGAGCTCAAGTAAGTTTGTGATTCTCAATTACCCATGCCAAGTTTGTGCTATGTATTATGCTAGGATGTAGAATTTCCTAGATAATATACCTTATAGACTGTTTTGTGCAACATATGCTGCTTTGGAAAGGGGAAAGGGGAAACCCCTAAGACCAAGGGTCGAGCATTCGTCATGACCGTCGAGGAGGCAGTTGCCTCGCGTTTGTGTGTGTGTACTTAATATGTCTATTATGCTTTGATTAGGAACTTTCTTAGTCAACTCTATGCCTACTTTTGTATTGTTCGATTCGGGTGCTAGTCATTTTTTTGTGTCTGCCGTTCTGGGAAAGAGTTTCGGTGTTGCATTAAGGACTCTTCATCGTCCGTTAGAAGTAGAAATTGCGGATGATAAGACCGTGCAAGCAACTAGTGTTTATCAGGGATGTGAAGTAGTAATTCAAGGAATAAAGTTTTCGATTAATCTCATTCCTATACCGTTGAGCGATACTCATGTTATTATCGGTATGGATTGGTTGAGTCAGCACGAGTCATGGATTGACTGTAAGAACAAGCGAGTGTGGATTCAAACCCCAAGTGGGGGAGAGCTAGTAGTGCAGGGCGAGAGGAGGAATAAGGGTGCAGCTTTCTGTTCAGCTGCTAGAGCACGTAGACATTTTCAACATGGAGGCTCGGGGTTCGTGGCATATGTTTTGGATGCACGGGAGAAGAAGTCACAGCAGAAAGGAGATGATGTACCGGTGGTTCGGGATTTTCCTGATGTTTTTTCCCGAGGACTTTCCTGGCGTACCACCAGAGAGATAGGTGGAATTTAAGATCGACTTAACTCCTGGTGCGGCTCCGATAGCTAAAGCACCGTATCGTCTTGCGCCTCCTGAGATGCTGGAATTGTCTATTCAAATTCGAGAGCTGCTGGATAAAGGATTTATTCGACCAAGTTGCTCACCATGGGGAGCGCCTATTTTATTTGTCAAGAAGAAGGATGGTTCCAATAGGATGTGCATAGATTATCGTGAGTTGAACAAGCTTACGGTGAAGAATCGATATCCATTACCTCGCATCGACGACTTGTTCGATTAACTGCAGGGCGCTTCGTGGTTTTCAAAAATTGATTTGCGGTCAGGATACCATCAAATGCGAGTACGGGAGGAAGACATCCCGAAAACGGCTTTTCGGACGAGGTACGGCCACTTCGAGTTTGTAGTGATGCCGTTTGGAATGACCAATGCCCCTGCAGCTTTTATGGATTTAATGAATCGGGTGTGTCGACCGATGTTGGATCGGTCGGTTATAGTTTTCATTGACGACATCTTAGTCTATTCTCGGAGCAGGGAGCAACACGAACAACATTTAAGGGAGGTATTGGAGACCTTAAGGAAGGAGAAGCTTTATGCAAAATTATCTAAGTGTGACTTTTGGCTGCGGGAGGTTCAGTTTATTGGTCACATCGTCAACGAGCAAGGAATCATGGTAGACCCGGCTAAAGTAGAGGCCGTGATGCGGTGGGAGGTCCCGAAGACTCCCTCGTAGATTAGAAGTTTTTTGGGTCTAGCTGGCTATTATCGTCGTTTCATCCAAGACTTCTCAAAGGTTGCGGTACCTTTGACTCGGCTAACTAAGAAAAACGCTGCTTTTCGGTGGGGTGAGGAGCACCAGCAGGCTTTTGAGGCTTTGCGGCGGAAATTGTGTGAAGCTCCAGTTTTGACCTTGCCTGAAGGTATGGAGGACATGGTAGTTTATTGTGATGCATCTATCTCGGGGTTGGGGGCAGTCTTGATGCAACGAGGCAGGGTGATTGCTTACGCCTCGCGACAGTTGAAGCCCCATGAGGCTAACTATCCTACGCATGATTTGGAATTGGGAGCGGTGGTCTTCGCTCTCAAGATCTGGAGACACTATTTGTATGGAGTGAAGTGTACCATTTATACAGACCACAAGAGTTTGAAGTATCTGATGGATCAGGCCAATCTGATATGAGACAGAGGAGATAGTTAGATGTATTGAAAGACTATGATTGTGAGATACACTATCACCCTGGAAAGGCCAATGTGGTAGCGGATGCGTTAAGTCGTAAGACTTCAAGTGCACCCCGTCGAGGCATTTTTCTAAGGATGACTATTGTGACACCGTTGCTTGAGCTGATAAGGAAGGCTCAGGTGGAAGCAAGCAAGAGCGAGAATCAGAAAGGTGAGAGAATTGTGGGTCAGTTGGAAGCTATGGTCAAAGATAGTAGATATTTGTTAACTTGCCGTGAGAGAATTTGGGTACCGAAGCTGGGCGGGGTTCGTCAAACCCTATTGGAAGAGGCACATAAATCCAAGTTCTCTATCCACCCGGGAGCAACTAAAATGTATAGGGATCTGCGCGAATATTATTGGTGGCCAGGCATGAAGAGGGAAGTAGCTTGGTTTGTCGAAAGATGCATGACCTGTCGTAAGGTCAAGGCCGAGCACCAACGGCCTCATGGTAGATTGCAGCCTCTTGAGATCCCAGAATGGAAATGGGAGCATATCACAATGGATTTCATCACGAAGTTGCCAAGAACCCTTCGACATATGGACACCATTTAGATTATCGTGGACAGGTTGACTAAAAGTGCTCATTTCCTCCCCATCCAAGAGACCTTCTCTGCAAGGGAATTGGCTAAGGTCTACGTAGACGAGATTATATCTCGGCATGGTATACCGGTCTCGGTGATATCCGACCGAGATGTCCGATTTACGCCTAGATTTTAGAAGAAGTTTCATGAGGAATTAGGCACTCGCCTTCATTTCAGCACAACATATCATCCTCAAACGGATGGGCAGAGTGAAAGGACGATTCAAACGCTGGAGGATATGCTTAGGGCATGCATTATCGATTTTGGCGGGAGTTGGGATTCCCATCTCCCTCTAGCTGAGTTTTCCTATAATAACAATTACCACGCGAGCATTGGCAGGGCTCCCTTTGAGATGTTGTATGGAAGGAAATGTCGGACTCCTATTTGCTGGGGCGAGGTTGGCCAGCGGGTATTTGGTAGTACTGAGGTAGTACTCAAGACAACTAAGCTAATTCAGAAGGTTCGAAGAGGTTGTTAACGACTCAGAGTCGACAGAAAAGTTATGCAGATAGGCGACAGTCCGATCTCGAGTTTCAGGTTGGGGATTATGTCCTTCTAAAAGTGTCGCCTTGGAAGGGAGTTATTCGTTTCAGGAAGCGGGGAAAGCTTGGCCCTATGTACATTGGACCATATCAAATCATCGCACGAGTAGGTAAGGTAGTGTAAGACCCGTTCCGCCGAGTCACGGCCAGGGCAGATCCGTGGCTCGGGCGAGATCTGGATTCTCGAATGATTTTGTACGCGCGGCGCGGCTTTAAAAGATCCGCTGCGCGGTGCGCCGCTAAGGTGAAAAACCCTAATTTGGATTTAAACGCCTATATAAAGGGACCCAGCCCTAGGGTTCGTGTTTTTGGGAGTTTTCTGGAGCAGAGGCGTCAGGTTTCAGCAGAGACTCTTTTGTTCCAAGGCTTTGGGAGGTTTGAAGGAAGAAATACAACGTGGGGAAAGGCTGTAGTCAATCGGGAGCATTTCTCTGTTTTCCAGAAGCAAGGTAAGAGGATCTACCTTCTGATATTTCAGTTTATCCTGTTTTTATAGTGTTATCTCTTAAGTAGTAGTCTTAGATGACTTGTAACCCTTAGGGTTAGACTAAGGACATGAATAGACTTGCATGTCCCTAAGGAAGTGATCTTAGGGTAGTTTCTGATCTCAGGAAGGGTTTGGAGTGAAACCCTAGCCGATCGATGCACAGTTAAACTCTAAAAATAGTTTGGAATGTTACGGGCCGCGACGCGGACTGGCTATGTCAGCGGCGCGGACTCGGCTGAAACCCCGTGATTATTCGATGATAGCCGCGGCGCGCAGGCTGAGGAGCCACGCCGCGACGAGCGACTGTTTGACCAGGAACTTAGTTTTGACCACGGTTTGGTGGCAAATATTGGGTCTAACCTCTAGGCAGGTCTGTAAAAGCCTGGTCAGTAATTGATATGTTGTGTGTGTGTGGGATTTAGGTGTGTGGTCGAGCTAAGTGGGAATATTAGAGAATATTTACACGGTTTCGAATCAGGTGAGTATCCTCACCTTACTATATGATGTTGCATGTTAGGCATCTTGTGTGTTATTTGCAGTTATATGACTTGCTCTATATCTGTGGTTATTTGTTGTTGGGCTCAGTACTGATGCGTGTCCCCTCGTAGCTGTTGTATGGCGAGTTGGACTATTTCCTTGTCCTATAGCTGTTGTATGATGGGCTGGGCCATAACCGGGAACCCATAGCTGTTGTATGATGGGTAGAACCTTCCCGTGTCCATAGCTGTTGTATGATGGACGCCCGTAGCTGTTGTATGGCGGGTAGGGTCGGGTCGTTCTCGAGGACGGGCTGTTTAATATGTGGGCATGTATGGTAACTTGTGGACTCACTAAGCTTTAAGCTTACCCGTTGTTTTATAACATTTCAGGTATTTCAAAGGACAAAGGGAAGGGCAAGGCGTGACGGCGGTACATCGCATACAAGAGAATTATTTTAATGAACTATATTAGTATTTGCAAATGTTTCCGCTGTTGATTTGAGTAATATGTTGAACAGTTTTACTTTTAGAATAAATATTTTATTTGAAACCTTGATAATAAATGAATTTTTGAAATTTTGAAATTTGGGGTGTTACAAATTGGTATCAGAGCCTTGGTTTGAGGGATTTGGAGGAACTGTATTGGGAATCCAAACTCAAACTTAGGACTGAGCGATTTTGTTAAGAAAATGTTTTTGGAAGGTTAAGTTAAAGTAAAAGAAGATGCGATGCGAACCGTCAGCCGAGCTCAAGTAAGTTTTGTGATTCCCAATTACCCATGCCAAGTTTGTGTTATGAGATAAAATGTATTGTGTTAGGATGTAAAATTGCCTGGATAACTTACTCTGTAGACTGTTTTGTGCTGCTTTGGAATTTTATGCTACTGTCGTTAAGTTGCTTAGTGAATGCTGGTAGGTTATATATAATTAGGGTAAGATAGCCTGAGAATTCTTGGTCTGGCCTTACTGGCTGTTCCTTGTTTGGTTGTGACTTTAGGGTAGATCAGTTATTCAAACGTCTATCTTATTCCGGTTGTATACGGCTGTGCGTCCGCGAGGCGACTCGACGACATTAGCAGTAGTTCTCTTAGGCACGTGTGTGATGGAGAGTTAGATCAAAAGATTTGGCACCACGGTGCCTGACCGCAAGAGTCATAGAAAATGGTTTAGTATGAGTGTGACATTTTAGGAGGATGATTGACGAACTTGGAACAAGGGCGAATAGGTGTGGAAGGTAGTACCAGGCCAGTATTACCGAAAGCACAGGATTCACGCTTGAGTCAAGAGTAGTCGACCAAAGTCCTAGAAGGTCAAGTAGTTGGGTAGATAGGAGTGACCCGAGTATTGATATTAGAACTGTTGCGCATTTCAGAATGGCAGTCACTCGAAGTAACGGTGGACCAGATGCGGGTGCCTCGAGTGGGGGAGGACCGACTGATGAAAATCTCCGCAACCTGATAGCGAAGGAGGTTTCGTGATAAGTGTTGGCTGCGATACCTCAGTTCTTCGGAACGATTAAGGCTGAGCTATGGGCAATGCTCGAGGAACGACTGGCTACTCAGGGCACATCACGTGCTAGGGATGCAAGTTATAAGGACTTTTAGGCTTGTTCGCCTCCGATGTTCGATGGGGGCAGGGATCCGATTGTTAGCATGCGGTGGATTTCCACGGTGGAGGGTGCTTTCCGCACATGTTCCTGTCCTGAGAACTCCAAGGTAACGTTTGCGGCGAATCTTTTAAGAGAGGGTGCAAAGGATTGGTGGGAGATACGAACGAAATATCTCACTCCTGCTCAGTTGGATGCCATTACATGGCCGCAGTTTAAGGAACAGTTCAAACTGGAGTATGTTCCACAGGTGGAAATGGAACGCTTGGCGCAGGAATACCTAAATCTGACCCAGACTACTGAGACGGTGACAGAGATTACCAAAAAGTTTAATGAGCGAGCACTCTTCTGTCCAGAGTTTGCGGCAACCAAGCGCATGAGGATGACACGATACTTGGCGATGCTTCGCACAGACATTCGGGAATTTGTGTCTGCTGCTAGGCACCAAACTCTTACCGATATGATAGCGACCGCTCGGGCCCGAGAGTTGGAACTGGAAACCCAACAAAAGCAGAAGCGTCTGACGCCTACTCAGACTCAGCAGGTGTCGAAGAAATTTCGAGGGGCAGATCAGGGAAAGCAAGCGCAAAGGAGCCGGGGTAAGTGTGGTAAATGTGGAAGGAATCATGAGGGGCGTTGTTGGGTGTTAATATGCCATAAGTGTGGGAAGGAAGGCCACTACGCTAAAGATTGTCGACAAGAGGTCAAGATTTGTTTTAATTGTAATCAGGTAGGCCACTTCAAGGCCCAGTGTCCCCGTCTGACTCAGGGAGTGGTTCAGAATCCAGCACCCACTACACTCCGGATTACCGATGGTAGGCAGGGGAAAGGGGAAGCCCCTAAGACCAAGGGTCGAGCATTCGTCATGACCGCCGAGGAGGCACAAGATGCGCCCGACGTCGTCACGGGTACTCTTTCTTTACTTGCCTCGCGTTTGTGGTGTGTGTAATTAATATGTCTATTATGCTTTGATTAGGAACATTCTTAGTCAACTCTACGCCTACCTTTGCACTATTTGATTCGGGTGCTAGTCATTCTTTTGTGTCTGCCGCATTGGGAAAGAGTTTCGGTATTGCTTTAGGAACTCTTCATCGGCCGTTAGAAGTAGAAATTGTGGATGATAAAACCGTGCAAGGGACTAGTGTTTATCGGGGATGCGAAGTAGTGATTCAAGGAATAAAGTTTCCGATCGATCTCATCCCTATACCGTTGAGTGACTCTCGAGTCATCATCGGTATGGATTGGATGGGTCAGCATGAATCATGGATCGATTGTAAGAACAAGCGAGTATGGATTCAAACCCCAAGTGGGGGAGAGCTGGTTGTGCAGGGCGAGAGAAAGAATCGAGGTGCAGTTTTCTGTTCAGCTGCTAGGGCACGCAGACATTTTCAGCATGGAGGTTCGGGATTTGTGGCTTATGTTGTAGACGCACGAGAAAGGAAGCCACAGCAGAAAGCAGGTGATATACCAGTGGTTCGGGATTTTCCTGATGTTTTTCCCGAGGACCTGCCTGGCGTACCACCAGAGAGACAGGTGGAATTTAAGATTGACTTAACTCCCGGTGCAGCTCCGATAGCTAAAACACCGTATCGTCTTGTGCCTCCAGAAATGCTGGAGTTGTCTATTCAACTTCGGGAATTGTTAGATAAGGGATTTATTCGACCCAGTTGCTCACCGTAGGGAGCGCCTATTTTGTTTGTTAAGAAGAAGGATGGTTCCAATAGGATGTGCATAGATTATCGTGAGCTGAATAAGCTTACGGTGAAGAATCGATATCCATTGCCTCGCATCGACGACTTGTTTGATCAACTGCAGGGCGCCTCGTGGTTCTCAAAAATTGATTTGCGGTCAGGATACCATCAAATGCGAGTACGGGAGGAAGACATCCCGAAAACGGCTTTTAGGACGAGGTACGGCCACTTCGAGTTTGTAGTGATGCCGTTCGGACTAACCAATGCCCCTGCAGCTTTTATGGATTTAATGAATCGAGTGTGTCGACCGATGTTGGATCGGTCAGTTATAGTTTTCATTGACGACATCTTAGTCTACTCTCGGAGCAGGGAGCAGCATGAACAACACTTAAAGGAAGTATTAGAGACCTTAAGGAAGGAGAAGCTTTATGCAAAACTATCCAAGTGTGACTTTTGGCTACGGGAGGTTCAGTTTTTGGGACACATTGTAAATGAGCAAGGAATCAGGGTAGACCCGGCTAAGGTGGAGGCCGTGATGCGGTGGGAGGTTCCGAAGACTCCCTCTGAAATTAGAAGTTTCTTGGGCCTGGCTGGTTATTATCGCCGTTTCATCCAAGACTTCTCAAAGATTGCGGTACCTTTGACTCGGCTAACTAAGAAAAACGCTGCTTTTCGGTGGGGTGAGGAGCAGCAGCAGGCTTTTGAGACCTTGCGGCAGAAATTGTGTGAAGCTCCGGTTTTGACGTTGCCTGAAGGCATGGAGGACATGGTAGTTTATTGTGATGCATCTATCACGGGATTGGGGGCGGTCATGATGCAACGAGGCAGGGTGATTGCTTACGCCTCGCGACAGTTGAAGCCCCATGAAGCTAACTACCCTACTCATGATTTGGAATTGGGAGCGGTGGTCTTCGCTCTCAAGATTTGGAGACACTATTTGTATGGAGTGAAGTGCACCATCTTCACGGACCACAAGAGTTTGAAGTACCTGATGGATCAGGCAAACCTCGATATGAGACAGAGAAGATGGTTGGATGTATTGAAAGACTATGATTGTGAGATACACTACCACCCTGGAAAGGCCAATGTGGTAGCAGATGCGTTAAGTCGTAAGGCTTCGGGTGCACCCCTTCGGGGCGTTTGTCTAAGGATGACAATTGTGACGCCGCTGCTTGAGCTGATTTGGAAAGCCCAGGTGGAAGCATGCAAGGGCGAGAATCAGAAAGGTGAGAGAATTGTGGGTCAGTTGGCAGCTATGGTCAAAGATAGTAGGGATTTGTTAACTTGCCATGAGAGAATTTAGGTACCGAAGCTGGGCGGGGTTCGTCAAACCCTATTGGAGGAGGCACATAAATCCAGGTTCTCTATCCACCCTGGAGCAACTAAAATGTATAGGGATCTACGCGAATATTATTGGTGGCCAGGCATGAAAAGGGAAGTAGCTTGTTTTGTCGAAAGATGCATGACCTGTCGTAAGGTCAAGGCCGAGCATCAACGGCCTCATGGTAAGTTGCAGCCTCTTGAGATCCCAGAATGGAAATGGGAGCATATCACAATGGATTTCATCACGAAGTTGCCAAGAACCCCTCGACATATGGACACTATTTGGGTTATCGTGGATAGGTTGACTAAAAGTGCTCATTTTCTCCCCATCCAAGAGACTTACTCTGCAAAGGAATTGGCTAAGGTCTACGTAGATGAGATTATCTCTCGGCATGGTATACCGGTCTCGGTGATATCCAACCGGGATGTCCGATTTACGTCTAGGTTTTGGAAGAAATTTCATGAGGAATTAGGCACTCGCCTTCATTTCAGCACAACATATCATCCTCAGACGGATGGGCAGAGTGAAAGGACAATTCAAACGCTGGAGGATATGCTTAGGGCATGTGTTATCGATTTTGGCGGGAGTTGGGATTCCCATCTCCCTTTAGCTGAGTTTTCTTACAATAACAGTTATCACGCGAGCATTGGCAGGGCTCCCTGTGAAATGTTGTATGGAAGAAAATGTCGGACACCTATTTGCTGGGGCGAGGTTGGCCAGCGGGTATTGGGTAGTACTGATGTAGTAATCAAGACAACTGAGTTAATTCAGAAGGTTCGGGAGAGGTTGTTAACGGCTCAGAGTCGACAGAAAAGTTATGCGGATAGGCGACGGTCCGATCTCGAGTTTCAAGTTGGGGATTATGTTCTTCTTAAGGTGTCACCTTGGAAGGGAGTTATTCGTTTTAGGAAGCGAGGAAAGCTTGGCCCTAGGTACATTGGACCTTACCGAATCACCGCCCGTGTAGGTAAGGTAGCTTACCGGTTGGAGCTGCCCGGGCAGCTTAGTCAAATTCACGACACGTTTCACGTTTCGCAGCTTAGAAAGTGCATTACGGAGGAATCTACAATAGTACCTTTGGAGGATATTCAATTAGATGAACGCCTAAATTATGTGGAGCGACCAATTGCCATCATTGAAAGGAAGATAAAGACTTTGCGAAATAAAACAATAGGATTAGTTAAGGTTCAGTGGCAGCATCGAAAAGGGTCCGAATGGACTTGGGAACCGGAAGAGGAAATGTGCAGGCATTATCCAGAATTATTTACCAGCGCAGATTTCGGGGACGAAATCCAGTTAAGTGGGGGAGAGTTGTAAGACCCGTTCCGCCGAGTCAAGGCCAGGGCAGATCCGTGGCTCGGGCGAGATCTGGATTCTCGAATGATTTTGTACGCGCGGCGCGGCTTTAAAAGATCCGCTGCGCGGTGCGCCGCTAAGGTGAAAAACCCTAATTTGGATTTAAACGCCTATATAAAGGGACCCAGCCCTAGGGTTCGTGTTTTTTGGAGTTTTCTGGAGCAGAGGCGTCATGTTTCAGCAGAGACTCTTTGGTTCCAAGGCTTTGGGAGGTTTGAAGGAAGAAATACAACGTGGGGAAAGGCTGTAGTCAATCGGGAGCATTTCTCTGTTTTCTAGAAGCAAGGTAAGAGGATCTACCTTCTGATATTTCAGTTTATCCCGTTTTTATAGTGTTATCTCTTAAGTAGTAGTCTTAGATGACTTGTAACCCTTAGGGTTAGACTAAGGACATGAATAGATTTGCATGTCCCTAAGGAAGTGATCTTAGGGTAGTGTCTGATCTCAGGAAGGGTTTGGAGTGAAACCCTAGCCGATCGATGCACATTTAAACGCTAAAAACAGTTTGGAATGTTACGGGCCGCGACGCGGACTGGCTATGTCAGCGGCGCGGACTCGGCTGAAACCCCGTGATTATTCGATGATAGCCGCGGCGCGCAGGCTGAGGAGCCACGTCGCGACGAGCGACTGTTTGACCAGGAACTTAGTTTTGACCACGGTTTGGTGGCAAATATTGGGTCTAACCTCTAGGCAGGTCTGTAAAAGCCTGGTCAGTAATTGATATGTTGTGTGTGTGTGGGATTTAGGTGTGTGGTCGAGCTAAGTGGGAATATTAGAGAATATCTGCACGGTTTCAAATCAGGTGAGTATCCTCACCTTACTATATGATGTTGCATGTTAGGCATCTTGTGTGTTATTTACAGTTATATGACTTGCTCTATATCTATGGTTATTTGTTGTTGGGCTCAGTACTGATGCGTGTCTGTTGAATGTCGTAACCAACAAAATAAAAGAGTTGAAATATGGTTTTAAAATGATTTATTAATTACCAATATTTCGTGATTACACTACTTGTTATAAATACTAACTATGTAGTATAAATGGCAAGTAGGGTCGATCCACAGGGAGCGATGGTCTAATGAATTATGCCTTGATTTCACGGAAGTCAAACTTGTAAAGAGAGTAACCAAAAAGGGGGATTTTGATGAATAATTGGACAACAATAATGTAAAGGTCGAGAACAAGTAACTTGGGACAAAATATATAGAATGATTGCTTTTGTATTTTATAATTTGGGGACAAATTCTGGTTTTGTATTTTGAGTCATATGATTGGAAATAACAATAAGAATGATGTTTATAACTTTAATCTTTCTAAGTTGGTACTTTGTGTATGCCGAAAGCTCGCACATACACCATTCACCTAATGTACCTTAGTCAAGAGAAGCTCGTTAACTAAGACTAATCTTACTAATCAAATCTAGATTAGTCAAGTGTATGACGAAAGCTCGTACATACACCATCGTAGAATTTGAATGAAAGATTGCATTATGTTTTATGTGAATGTTCCCAAGAATGTTCAATACTCCTAAACAAGCGTTGGAGCGTCAAAACATGTGATATGATTTTCACCAATTAAAGATGATTGTCACAAATAACATTTTATAAAACAATTACGGATTTCATAATTTGTATGACTAGATTGATTTATATTTGAGATCAAATGACCAATATGAAATAAATAAAACCAAACGTTTGTTAAGCCTCAAAATCATATCACTAGAAAGATATAAAATCAAACATCAAACTTTATATTAAATCACAATCATAATCCTTAATACAAAACCAGAAAATAAAGTTACTAGCCACTCATGACTAGTAAAAGAGAAATAAACTTACAAAATGAAGATAATCCACACTTGAAGTAGCACACAAACACAAACTCAATGTATCTAGAGAGTATTCAGAAGTTAATGGAATAAGAGATGATTCTAAGGCTAACTAGACACATCTATTTATACTAACACACCAAGGGCAAAATGGTAAAATGGACAATGGCAAACATCATCATTCCAACACCCATTATCTTCATCACATGGCCTCAAAATCAGGTTGGATCTGGATCTGGTCGTGTAGCATGGGAATGACAGCACAAGAGTGAATAAACAACTCAAAGTGGGCTAAAAAGTAGATCTGGTCACCAGGAAGAGTTACACGGCCGTGTAACTTCTTGGGCCAAGATTACACGGTCGTGTAATCCTGCAAAAAGTCCTGGACCCTACCCTGAGCTGACATGGCATCCACGTGGCATAGCAGAGTTACACGGCCGTGTAACTTATAGGGCAAAAGTTACACGGTCGTGTAACATTCTGTCTTCGGGATGATTTTCATTTTTTGTAACTTCTTCGTTTGAGCTCCGTTTCTTCTGAAATTTCTTGTGTAGCTTCCCAATGTCATCCAATGCAAGATTCAATCCTCAAAAACACCTGAAAACAACCACAAAGTGTGAAAGTAGGTTGCTATTCTTGAAATCCAGAAAAATATGAAAATATGCAATAATGAGAATGAAATGCAAGGTAAAACAAGGATAAAAAGGCATGAAAACATGCTTAGAAATACACCTAACAAATATCCCCAAGCTTAGACTTTTCTTGTCCTCAAGGAAAACAAGGATCTAAACAATGTGGAAAACAAACTACAAAAAAGAATAGACACCCTAGGTAGCAACCAAGACAACATCAATCATATCTAAAAATCATGTCAATTTGGACCCTACACACATATAAGTTAGACCATCTATTCAAAACAAAAGACCATTAAAAGGAACAAATTTTCATCAATTACTTAGCATAGGCACGTTGGGACAAAAGATAAACTCACACATGAAACCTTCACTATTTATTCAAAGCATCTCGCAAACAAAGGATGTGCTCACAATTGTTCACTCCTCTCGTGTTTATTCACTCATGTCACAAGATGTGTGACCTTGCAAGCTCCATTTTCAAGATTTGGCTATAAACACTCATTTTTATAGGAGGGGCGCTCGGATATCGAATCTAGGAAGCTTATACTAAGTTGACTTTGCTCAAGTCCTCCAACCGACCTCATTTGCATATTTATTTATTAAACACATGATTTTTCAAAACAGAGGGACAAAAATTTACAACTCGATTCCTATTTACAAATGATAGATACCTAGACGACCGAGACAACCAAATCTTTTAAACTTCAACTTGACCCAAGATGTATGAAGAATTTTTAAAACTTGGTCAATGAAGTTTTAAACCAAAATTGGATTTAGTTGTTGAAAGCAAAAAGGAGGAGGCTTTCAAAACAAGTAATCGCTTTTATTGTATTTTTGTAGGAAATTTTCACTTTAAATGACTTGAGTGATCACTTGGTTCGGTCTTTTTATTTATTATTATTATTATTATTATTATTATTATTTATTTTTTTTATTTTTTTTTAGACCAATCTTTTAGAACCAAGTGAAATGATTTCTGGATTTTCACCATAAAAACATTTTCACAAAATTTTACTAAAATGATTAGACAATAATTTTTATGATATTTTTGAAATAATAAAAATTTAAACACACTAATGACCAAAATAATATAAACAAGGTCATATGACACATACTACCACACAAAAACTAAAAACAAATATAGAAAATAAGATTTTTGTCCATGACTTTGGAAAATCGCGATTTTGAGATAAACCTTATGTTTAATAGACAACATGCAAATGTATGGTCATGAGGGGGGACTAGTGCAACTTCCATAGTATTTCTCCTAGTCGATTACACACATTGATGAACTCACGGGTGAATAAAGCATCCTTTGCTAGAATAATTTTGATTCAATTTTATGTGTGTTTTATAATTCTCCCAATCGTATCTATGCTAGAAAAATTGATAAAAAGAAATTCCTAATGAAGATCTAGGGTTTCAAAAGATGGTGATGTTGCATGTAGATAGGGGACAAAAATACAAGAAGTTTAACTATGAGATGTATTATGGTTGCAATTTAAAGGTGTCACATAGGTGAGAAGTAAGAGATAACAAAAATGCATGCAAAAGTTAAAATAAATGCAAGAAATAAAATATTTTTGAAATTTTTTTTTTATGGGATTTATTTCCCCATCCCCAAGCTTAAAATAAATGCAATGTCCACAATGCATTAAGGAAGGAGAAAGAAAGAAACAACCTACTGAGGGTCGGGGAAGGGTCCCCGTGGCGGAAATCGAGGGTATGGGTACGGTGGGAAATATGGGTAAGGCGGGAATTGAGTGGGTGGTGGTGGTTGGCTGCCTGGCTGCTGTTGTTGCGGTGGCTGTAGTGGTTGCTGCTGTTGCCATGGGTTGAAGGCAACGGACCTTTGTATGTCAGAGAGTATAGACATAACATCTTGGTTATGTTTATATTGGTTCTCTCTAAACTGATCAAAGTCTTGGCGCAGCTCCATTTGGTGTGTATCAATCTCACCAAGATTATCATAGATGCCTTGATAATCAAGGCGAAGATCCGCAAGCTGGGAGTTGATGCTAGAAAATTGTTCCATGTATAGACTGTGCTCTGGAGGAAATGAGCTAGCAGAGCTTGAAGGGCCAGGCTCCTGGGGTTGTCTTGGTGGTGGACTGGGCTCTCGAGGGGGTAGGTTGGGAGCGGGTAGTTGTAGGCCCATGTTGGAAGGAGGCTTCCAATTTGTGGTGGAGACAGGGTTGGCTAATCGTAGGATTCGGGCATTTCTGTTGTTGACCCGCAGATAGTCGCGTCCGTCGGCTTGCCATATTTCGTCTGATTGGGGGCGTCGAAATAACCTCATACCCTCAAGAACATCAGAGGTGAGGTATCGCTCACCTCTGACTATCTCAAGGTTATCAGGAAACCTGATGCCCAGAGCTGGATGTTTGGCTATAAGAGTGATAATGCCACCGCAATGTAGCTGGCCAGATGAACTTCTACTTAGTTTAAGTAGTTTGTACATGATCCAGGATCCAAAATTTGGGGTTTTAGGCCCTGGATTAATCATGCAGTAGAGAAGCTCAAGCTCATTTAGGCCAGCTTTGCTTATCTCTTCTTGTGGGAAGAAGATAGAGGCAATGATGCGGTGGGTGACTTTTAGGATGGGGTGGATGATGCTGGAGGCTTTGGCGGCACTGGGACGGTAGAAGTTTTCCGTGGAAATCTTGGTCCAGAAACTGCCAACTTCACTGTGGAACTGTCTGTTCAGTTTGCCTCTTTGGTCATAAGTGTTGGCGACCGGCGCGCCAATAAGTTCACACAACTGGTTTTGTGTGATTTTGTATGACCTGTTGAACATTCTAAAAGACAAAACTGTTGTATGAGCGTTAAATTCGACGGATGATAAAAATTCAATAGTTGGGTTGGAATAGCTTTTCTCGCTTATATTCATCAACCCTTCCCAACCAACATTGGACAGGAGTTTGCGTACTCCTGCCTCTATGTGTAAGTCTCGCAAGGTTGAAATATCAATGAATTTTTGTGCCTGTCCAGTTCTTTCCAAGAAGTTATAAAAACGTGCCTCTTGGGCATCGGTCATGAATGAGATACCCGCATCACCCATGTCATAGTCCTGCTGTTCGGGCTCTTCATCGGAAGAGCCACTAGAGGCCGAGTATACGATTTGCCTTTTATTACCCCTAGAATAAGTACGGGATGATGATGCCATATATTTTTTTTATAATTTTTAACAAAGAAATTTGAACAAAAATAACACTCAAACAATAAAACACACAAAATTAAACCAAAGGTTTCACAATTCAAAGCCAATAACCAATTTTTTTTTTAGCCAAAAACCAAAAATTATGAAGATTTTGAGTTTTGGAAAGAATTCACCGAATTGAAGCTTGACAATGGTGATATTGACCTTGATTCCTTCTATCCTAGCCTTCCCCAAGCTTGAACCTAAACAAATTCAACAATTTAGCAACAAAAATTCGAAACCCTCATTTTCTAGGGTTTCAAGAAATTCCGAATTTCACCATGGAATATGTTGTTTCTTGTGTTCAAAATGATGGAAAAGCTAAGGAATAATGATACTAACCTTTGTAGTTTAACAAATCTACAAGCAATTGGAAGAGAAATTGAGAAATTGAATTTTATCCTTGAAGTTTTCGGACTCGGCAGAGGGTTTGGGAGCAAAATCGCGACTTGTGAAGGGAAGAAATGAAGTCATTGGCTTTTATATTTGCGAAAATGACAGAGATACCCCTGGCCAAAATTACACGGCCGTGTAATTTTGGCTTGAATAATTACACGGTCGTGTAATCCATGTTTATGACCACTTCGATTTTGACCATTTTACCAAGTTACACGGTCGTGTAACGTATAGGGTAAAAAGTTACACGGGCCGTGTAACATTCTGTCCCATTTTTTCGTTTTTCGCTTTTCGTATTTTGAGCCTCGGTAGTCCGTTTTCGATTCCGATCGTTTTCTCACGTAGGTAATTGAAAGTTATAAATAGAAAAATTATAAAAATACAAAAAATTACACTTTGGAAAAATGACAAAAATACCCCCGGGTTGCCTCCCGGTTAGCGCACTTGTTTAACGTCTTTGGCTCGACACGGGCCCGTGTTTGGGCTCAAGGATCCATACACGGGGGCTGAGGAAAGCTTACCTTGGACATTCCTTCATGTCCACTCCTTGGTTGGTAGAGAAACACTCGGTAAACCGTTTGAAATGGTGTTTGTTTCTCGTTTGTTTTGGTAAAGGAGGTGGATCTCTATTTTGCAAATCCAGATCATTGCGTTGATGATCCTGGCGATCCACAGGCTTGGACCCTTCAGTAAGTCCAGTTGTTGTTTCGTTCATAGAAACTATTGCTACTAAATTTTTATTTTCATGCTCATTTGGTAACAATGAATTGTTTTCCCTTAGGTCTTCGGGTGGCACATCGCTTGGGTAGCGGATGGATTGATCAATATTGAAGGTTACAACTTCACCATCGAATTCCATAGATAGGGTACCATTAAAAACATCAATTTTTGTTCTCGATGTTTTTAAGAATGGTCTCCCTAAAAGTGTGGAACTCGAATTTGGTGAGTCGTCATCTCCCATATCGATGATATAAAAATCAGCAGGAAAAACCAAGTTATTCACTTGGACTAATACGTCTTCCAACACGCCTTTAGGACGTATGGTAGACTTATCGGCCAATTGAATAACGACTCCGGTGCGTTTCAATGTTCCTTTCTTTAAGTTTTTGAAAGTTGAAAGTGGCAGGACATTGATAGAGGCACCGAGATCAAGCATGGCTCTCGGTATGTTTGTATCCCCCAATTTACAAGGAACCGTGAATACGCCCGGATCCCCATATTTTGGTGGCAATCTTTTTTGTATGATTGCCGAGACATTCTCGTTGACTTTTATTGTCTCATCCCCTTTGAGTTTCTTTTTAGATGTGCAAAGTTCCTTAAGGAACTTAGCATATCTAGGAACTTGTTTAATGGCCTCAAGTAAGGGAATGTTTACCTCCACCTTGCGGAACGTGGCCATGATTTCTCTATCTTCCCTTTCTTTCTTTGATTCTAAGAATCTTGAAGGAAAAGGGGGTGATGGACTATGGCTTGGGATTTCCGCTTGCTTTGTGCCTTCTTTTTCCGCATCTTTGGCCACACTTGGGTCCTTGCAAACCTTCCCGCTTCTAAGGGAGATGGCACTCACGTTGTGCCTTGGGTTTGCTTCTGTTTGGGCTGGCAATTTAGTTTCCAGCCTACTTTCCAACTTGCCAACCGCTGTTGCAAGTTGTGATATTTGTTTTTCCAAGAATTGGATGCTTGCTTTTGTCTCTTGCTGAAAAGATATTGTATTTTTAGCCAAGTTAGAGACAATTTCCTCCAAAGACATACCTGAGGGGTTTCGTGGTGCGGTATGTTGTGGTTGATATTGAGGTCTCGGTTGTGCATTTCTCCACGATTGATTGTTGTCAAAATTCCTGGAATTTTGTCCCACGTGGTCACCCATAGCATTTACATGCTCGTTTTCATCTTGCAAGGATGGGCACATGTCGGTCGGGTGACCATGTTGTAAGCAAATTCCACAAGCTCTTGCTTTTGGTTTGGCTCCTCTCTCTTTAGTTAACAAAATGACAGCTTTTGTTAGTTCAGATATTTGAGTTTCAATGTGAGGAGTACTTACTTGCTTTTCTCCTCGTGGAGGGTCGGAATACCATTCATCTTCTCCGATTGAATGCTTTGAATCTTCGGCCAAAGTAGCAATTAAGGCCCGGATTTGGGACGGAGTCTTGTCTAGCAAGGCTCCACCACTTGAAGCATTTATAATTCGCCTATCAAGATGAGATAGGCCTTCACAAAAATTTTGGAGAAGTTGGTGTTCAGACAAACCGTGTTGTGGGCACCGAGCGCAAAGTTTCTTAAACCTCTCCCAATATGTGTGCAAGGATTCTCGTCGTCCTTGACGCAAGGTGAGAATCTCTCTACGTATACTTGAAGCTTTTGGCTCCGGGAAGTATTTGTCAAGGAATGCTTGAGCAATATCGTTCCATGTTGTTATCGTCCCCGGTGGGAGATAGTACAACCATTCTTTTGCGGCATCGTAAAGAGCAAAGGGGAATGCCCTTAGCTTGATTTGGTCTTCTGTCACATTATGGGGCTTCATACCCGAACATACTACATGAAATTCCTTAAGGAATTTATGAGGATCTTCATTTTCCAAACCTCTAAAGGTTGGAAGTAAGTGTATGAGCCCGGATTTTAGCTCAAAATTCTCCACATTGGGATAATTTATACACAAAGGTTGTTGTGTATCTTTTCGCTCACCCCATTGTCTTAAGGCCTTTTCTTCGTCACCCATTTTTAATGGGTTAGAAGAAAGATCGGGAGTAGAAGTAGAAGTGGAAGGTGGTGTAGGAGAGAGTGTTGGTGTAGTATGAGATCTTTGGTAATCAAGCTTCTTTCGAAGCTTAGTTTGCTTTCTTAATATTTTTGCGGTCTTTTCTATTTCTTTGTTGATCTCAAGAGGTGTACCTGTTCGATCAGATCTGGGCATAAAATATTAGTAATACCGTGCTCCCCGGCAACGGCGCCAATTTGTTGAATGTCGTAACCAACAAAATAAAAGAGTTGAAATATGGTTTTAAAATGATTTATTAATTACCAATATTTCGTGATTACACTACTTGTTATAAATACTAACTATGTAGTATAAATGGCAAGTAGGGTCGATCCACAGGGAGCGATGGTCTAATGAATTATGCCTTGATTTCACGGAAGTCAAACTTGTAAAGAGAGTAACCAAAAAGGGGGATTTTGATGAATAATTGGACAACAATAATGTAAAGGTCGAGAACAAGTAACTTGGGACAAAATATATAGAATGATTGCTTTTGTATTTTATAATTTGGGGACAAATTCTGGTTTTGTATTTTGAGTCATATGATTGGAAATAACAATAAGAATGATGTTTATAACTTTAATCTTTCTAAGTTGGTACTTTGTGTATGCCGAAAGCTCGCACATACACCATTCACCTAATGTACCTTAGTCAAGAGAAGCTCGTTAACTAAGACTAATCTTACTAATCAAATCTAGATTAGTCAAGTGTATGACGAAAGCTCGTACATACACCATCGTAGAATTTGAATGAAAGATTGCATTATGTTTTATGTGAATGTTCCCAAGAATGTTCAATACTCCTAAACAAGCGTTGGAGCGTCAAAACATGTGATATGATTTTCACCAATTAAAGATGATTGTCACAAATAACATTTTATAAAACAATTACGGATTTCATAATTTGTATGACTAGATTGATTTATATTTGAGATCAAATGACCAATATGAAATAAATAAAACCAAACGTTTGTTAAGCCTCAAAATCATATCACTAGAAAGATATAAAATCAAACATCAAACTTTATATTAAATCACAATCATAATCCTTAATACAAAACCAGAAAATAAAGTTACTAGCCACTCATGACTAGTAAAAGAGAAATAAACTTACAAAATGAAGATAATCCACACTTGAAGTAGCACACAAACACAAACTCAATGTATCTAGAGAGTATTCAGAAGTTAATGGAATAAGAGATGATTCTAAGGCTAACTAGACACATCTATTTATACTAACACACCAAGGGCAAAATGGTAAAATGGACAATGGCAAACATCATCATTCCAACACCCATTATCTTCATCACATGGCCTCAAAATCAGGTTGGATCTGGATCTGGTCGTGTAGCATGGGAATGACAGCACAAGAGTGAATAAACAACTCAAAGTGGGCTAAAAAGTAGATCTGGTCACCAGGAAGAGTTACACGGCCGTGTAACTTCTTGGGCCAAGATTACACGGTCGTGTAATCCTGCAAAAAGTCCTGGACCCTACCCTGAGCTGACATGGCATCCACGTGGCATAGCAGAGTTACACGGCCGTGTAACTTATAGGGCAAAAGTTACACGGTCGTGTAACATTCTGTCTTCGGGATGATTTTCATTTTTTGTAACTTCTTCGTTTGAGCTCCGTTTCTTCTGAAATTTCTTGTGTAGCTTCCCAATGTCATCCAATGCAAGATTCAATCCTCAAAAACACCTGAAAACAACCACAAAGTGTGAAAGTAGGTTGCTATTCTTGAAATCCAGAAAAATATGAAAATATGCAATAATGAGAATGAAATGCAAGGTAAAACAAGGATAAAAAGGCATGAAAACATGCTTAGAAATACACCTAACAGTGTCCCCTCGTAGCTGTTGTATGGCGAGTTGGACTATTTCCTTGTCCCATAGCTATTGTATGATGGGCTGGGCCATAACCGGGAACCCATAGCTGTTGTATGATGGGTAGAACCTTCCCGTGTCCATAGTTGTTGTATGATGGACGCCCGTAGCTGTTGTATGGCGGGTAGGGTCGGGTCGTTCTCGAGGACGGGCTGTTTAATGTGTGGGCATGTATGGTAACTTGTGGACTCACTAAGCTTTAAGCTTACCCGTTGTTTTATAACATTTCAGGTATTTCAAAGGACAAAGGGAAGGGCAAGGCGTGACGGCGGTACATCGCATACAAGAGAATTATTTTAATGAACTATATTAGTATTTGCAAATGTTTCCGCTGTTGATTTGAGTAATATGTTGAACAGTTTTACTTTTAGAATAAATATTTTATTTGAAACCTTGATAATAAATGAATTTTTGAAATTTTGAAATTTGGGGTGTTACAGGTAGCTTATCGGTTGGAGCTGCCCGAGCAGCTTAGTCAGATTCACGACACGTTCCATGTTTCGCAACTCAGGAAGTGTATTACCGAGGAGACTACAATTGTGCCTTTGGAAGATATTCAACTAGATGAACGCCTAAATTATGTGGAGCGACCGATTGCCATCATTGAAAGGAAAATAAAGACTTTATGAAATAAAACGATAGGATTAGTTAAGGTACAGTAGCAACATCGTAAAGGGTCCGAGTGGACTTGGGAACTGGGGACGAAATCCAATTAAGTGGGGGAGAATTGTAAGACCCGTTCCGCTGAGGCGTGGCCCGGACTAATCCGGGGTGCGGCTTTAGGAAGAATCTGGAATTGCGAAGGACTTGTACGCACGACGCGGTTCGGAAGAAACCGCGGCGCGGTGCGCCGCTAATGTGAAAAACCCTAATTCGGATTTAAACGCCTATATAAAGGGTCCCAGCCCTAGGGTTCGTGTTTTTGGGAAATTTCTAGAGTGGAGTCGACTGGTTTCAGCAGAGGCTCTTTGGTTTCGAGGCTTTGAGGGTTTGAAGGAAGAGATACAACGTGAGGAAAGGCTTGTAGTCGATCGGGTGCATTCCTCTGTTCTCCAGAAGCAAGGTAAGAGGATCTACCTTCTGATATTTCATTTTATCTCGTATTAAGGTGTTATCCATTGGTTAGTAGTCTTAGATGACTTGTAACACTTGGGATTTTGACCAAGGACATGCATGGACTTGCATAACCATAAGGAAGTGATCTTAGAGTAGTTTCTGATCCTAGGAAGGGTATGGAGTGAAACCTTAGCCGATGACTGAACTGATTTAGGGCTTAGAAGACTTTGGATTAATACGAGTTCGTGGTGTGGACAGGCTATGTCAGCGGTGCGGGTTCAGCTAAGCCTCGTAGCTATGCAGAGATAGCCGCGACACGTAGGGTAAGAAGCCATGCTGCGGCGAGCGGCTGTTTGACCCAAAAGCTTAGTTTCGACCAGTGTTGGTTACCAAACGTGGGGACTGATCTTTAGGCAAGTCTATAGAAGTTTAGTCAGTGCTTGACATGTTGTGTATGTGGGAGATAGGTGTGGGGACGAGCTAAGTGGGGATATTGAAGTATATTTGTGCGGTTTCGAATCAGGTGAGTATCCTCACCTTACTGTATGATGTTGCATGTTAGGCATCTTGTGTGTTTGTACAGTTATATGATTTGTTCTATATCTGTGATTATTTGTGGTTGGGCTCAGTACTGATGCGGGTTCACTCGTAGCTGTTCTATGGCGAGTTGGACTATTGCCTTGTCCCATAGCTGTTGTATGATGGGCTGGGCCATAACCGGGAACCCATAGCTGTTGTATGATGGGTAGAACCGCCCCGTGTCCATAGCTGTTGTATGATGGACGCCCGTAGCTGTTGTATGGCAGGTAGGGTTGGGTCGTTCTCGAGGACGGGTTGTTTAATGTGTGGGCATGTATGGTAATTTGAGGACTCACTAAGCTTTAAGCTTACCCGTTGATTTTGTAACTTTTCAGGTATTTCAAATGACAAAGGGAAGGGCAAGGATTGACGGCAGCGCATCGCATACAAGAGATTTATTTTAATGAACTATATTAGTATTTTCAAATGTTTCCGCTGTTGGTTTAAGTAATATGTTGAACAGTTTTACTTTTTGGAATAAATATTTCATCCAAACCTTGATAATAAATGAATTTTAGAAATTTTGAAATTTGGGTGTTACAATATATATATATATATATATATATATATATATATATATATATATATATATATATATATATATATATATATATATATATATATATATATATATATATATATATATATATATATATATATAGGGCTAGGTTATAATAAGAATGGAAATTATTGTGTTACCTTGTAACCAAATCCTGGCCATTGGATTTCATTCTCGTAACAATGAAAAAAATACATTCTTAACAGAATAAGTTTTTTGACATAATGAGTTCTTACCATTCTTAAAAGAATGAACTAAATTTTGTACATTCTTAAAAAAATGTGTTTTAAATGAGTGGTCCAGATTGAGTTTCAAGGTTACACAATACTTGTATGGATATAGTTGATCCTAGCTCTATATATATATATATATATATATATATATATATATATATATATATATATATATATATATATATATATATATATATATATATATATATATATATATATATATATATATATATATATATATTAATGTTATTACATAAATTTTCATTTGTTAAACTATTTACTAAATTTTAATTTCTTTCTACTTCAAAAATAATTTATAACTTTTAATTATGTATATTACTTAGTAAATAGTATAAAAACCTTTTAATGTATTATAATATTATATCAAACAAAACACAACCACTAGACTCGTTAAAGTAGATTCCCAGTGGCACCAAATCCATTGAATGGTGCTTCACCGCTCGTTTATCTTCTAATATTTAGAAAAAATTACTTATAAACTATAGCCGTTGTACACATATATCCATTATAGCCGTATGTCCATTGAATGGTGCTTCACCACTGGTTTACCAACAAACTATAGCCATTGTACACGTATGCGAATTAAAGTTTATTATTTGTTTAAAAAATATCATTGACGTTACCGGAACAAATTACTTGCCAATGATATTTTTTAAACAAATGATAAAGTTTAATGGTCATACTTATACAATGACTATAGTTTGTTGGTAATATGTGTACACAAAAAACTTCAATGATATTTTTTGAACAATTCTGATACTTCGTTACCCTTATAGGTCATTTTTCCTAGTATTTATTACTTCTTATATTTAAACATTTTATTTGACATAAGATTTTATTAATTTAAAATCAATATGTTTGTAATGAAAAATATATGGCCCAAGTTTTATACTCGATCATTATTCTATATATTAAAACCGTAATTGTTTGGAACGTGACATCGACTTTTTTTTTCGGGTTGTCACGCGGGTTATCGGATCCGGTACGCGGATCTTCTCTCGATTGTTCATCTTTTCGATTTTATGTCAACCATTTGCTACCATCCCCACCGCTCCATCGATCTTCACCGTTTTCTTTTCCCTCTCTCCCGGTTGCGTGCCTTGCTGCACCTCTGTGGTGAATACCCGTCTCTTTGGATTTTAAGGAAGCGGAGCACGTCGCCACCACCGCTTGTGTGTGCGTGTTCGTTAGTTTCAGCATGGAAGCAAAAAATCGAGATAAGGAGAAAGCTATCAGGGCTTGATTTTGGCTTTGAGGGTTGTGATTTCCAGAAATTAGAGAGAGATAGCGGGATAGAAGACGATTCAGTCCTGTCAGTTACGCCTTTAGCCGACTGCTCCTCCCGCCGTTTGGTTTCCCCTTTTCGTTTCTCTGTAACTCGACACTGCCCACCGCCGACCCATCATTGATCCAACCAATCCACCTGATATTCGCATTATCCTTTAAGTTTTTTTGTCACAATCGCATAAACCCCATGTATATTACGCTAGGGTATTTCTCAACGATGGTGGGGATACGTAGATGCTGGTGATTGGGCGGCGGAGGAGCAGCGGAATCCGGTTTAACCTTAGGAATCATGTCTCTTGGTCTCATCCGCTCCACCGCTTCGTCGATTTTGTGTGTTCCATATTTCAGAGAAGGTGGACAACGGTGGTCCTCGGAAGAGTGTCTCGTCGTTGTCTGATGCTCTAAACCTTCCGATTCGCGAACCGGTTTATGAGGTTTATTAGGAAATATGCAGTTCCTTTTTTACATCAATTGCAGTTCAGGTTAGGGTTTCTGATCTACCAAAAATTACTCAATCTTCAATTGACATTTTTGCGTATTCTAAACTCTCCAAGTTTGCTGACATGCTTATATAACTATTTCTCGTAAAGCTCATAGAAGTGAGTTTAACGAGGTGGTCCTCTTTTTCAATCCGGAACAACCAAAGCGAATTTCCAATTTCCTCCTTTCTTCGTCCCTGTAATCTTCGTCGGAACCCAAGACTCACAACTGAAGAGCTGGCTCGGAAGCCAGGACTCACGATTCCGTGGCACAACGCCTGGTTCGAGAGTACTGCAATTGTCGTCAAAATTATCTGCAACTTTTTATCCCCGCCACTACGACCGATGCTATTGTTGGCATATGAGCCATAGAGCACTGAATTGAATCACATTCGTTAGAAATTGGTACGCATAACCTTCTCCATCTTTCTTCACCCGTCGATCCCTCTTTTATGATTACGTTTAGCATATTTCATTGATGTCATCACTGCAACATTGATAGGGTTTTCTAAATTAGGGAAATTTGTTCAATTTAGCTTAAATTTGTAGGACAATAGTAAGGGGATAATGTTTGAACACTAACTGATTTGATTGTGGCTTTGTAAGGTTAATAATTATGTGTTCTGGACTTGCCACACTTGTACCTTCTGGTGTAGATATTGTACATGAATAGACGGTTCTCTCAATTGCAGAGTGTTTGCTAGATTGTTGAAATCGGGTGATTTTGTTCATGCCTATTTGTTGGTTATTTACCTTTTTAGTTTTGACAATGTTTGTGACACTTGAGGTTGGGTAAATGCTTACTTAGAACATAGATTTACCTTTCCTTGACATAAAAACACTGTACAATTTCTTACTCATATTCCTAAACCATCATACAACGTGTAAATAAACCATTTAAATCTGAAATTGTGTTCCAGGATATTATGATTAGATACAACCGGATGAAGGGCAGGCCCACACCCTCGCTCCCTGGGACTGACCATGCTGGCATTGCAACTCAGGTTTGACTTTTTAATTTATCTACAAAAGGATTTATGTTTACCATAAACATGATTATATTACCTTAAAAAACATTATTTTCAGTTGGTTTTGGAAAGAATGTTGGCATTGAAGGGATAAAGAAGGTTGACTTGGGTAGAGAGGAGTTCACAAAGCGAGTTTGGGAATGGAAAGAAAACTATGTCTCTTTGTTTTCATTCATTTTAATCATCAACATTCAAAGTAGGTGCACTTTAGCCCACAGTGGATAAACTTTTCTAATGTGCACCAATAATGTAATGATGTATTTCGGATTTATCTAAAGATATGGAGGAACAATTACAAATTAAATAAGGCGACTTGGTGCTTCTTGTGATTGGACTCGAGAACATTTTACACTTGATGAACAACTAAGTCGTAAGATGAATTTTTCTATTAAATTGTAACCCTAATAATCTGAGAAACTATGATAATGTTTCATTCATTTTTATCATTTACAGGAGCTGTTATTGAAGCCTTCATTAAGTTTCATGAAAAAGGGCTTATCTACCAAGGTACGTATGGATCACTTTGATGTTCTTTATTTGACCAATTGCCATGAAAACTTTATCAAAGATCATTTAACTCTTAAAATAAAATTTCTTACTGATTCAATCAACCTTTTTATTACAGGCTTTTACATGGTCAACTGGTCTCCAAATTTACAGACTGCAGTTTTTGACTTGGTATATTGACCTCAATAGGTTATCTCTAAAAGCTTCCAAATTAACATGACATCATCCATGCCTTCTTAGGAAGTTGAACATTCTGAAGAAGCTGGTACTTTATATCACATCAACTATCGTGTTGCTGGTGGTTCAAGGTAATCGGTGTCTATTTTTATTTAATAATGTCCAATTTTATAAAGTCTTTTTTTTCCATGAATACATTTTTCTGTTTGTTTCTTTTTACATTTAGGAGTGACTTTTTAACTATAGCAACCACACGACCAGAAACTTTATTTGGTGATACAGCTATTGCAGTTAATCCCGACGTATAAAATGTTTACCAAATTATAATTCTAATTAGGGATAAATAGAATGACCAAATTAACTGATCTTTTATAACAAATTGACCACCTTTTTACCCTTTTGACAAAATAAATACATAAATCTTTTGTCAACTTTTTGCATCCTTTTGTCCGTAAAAAGTAATTTCGCAATTGATCCATTGTAAAATAGGTGGTCATTTTGTTAAAAGGATAAAAAAATTGTCAATTTGTTAAATGGGATTATGGGGCCACCCATTTTGGTATTTCTTTAATTTTCTTTGTTACTTTATGTTAGACATTTTTTAATAATGGATTCACTACTACCCTTACAGGATGAAAGATATGCTAAATATATTGGAAAGTCAACCATTGTACCAATGACATTTGGTCGCCATGTCCCCATTATTGCAGACAAGGTACTAATGTTACTTCTAATGTAATAAGAAAAAAATGGAATGATTTCTGTTCCAAAAACATAAAAAAATTATTTTTATGGCATTATGTAGATAAAGATTTTGGAACTGGTGTTTTAAAGATAAGCGTTGGACATGATCACAATGATTACCTTCTTGCAAGAAAACTCGGTCTTCCTATACTTAATGTCATGAACAAAGATGGTACACTCAATGAGGTTGATGGATTTGATAAGTGAGTTATAAAGTTTTCACTTTTATGTTTTCTTTTTATTAAATAAATTATGTCATGGATTTTTTTATACAATTTATATTAGTGGGCTTGATCGTTTTGAGGCAAGAAAGAATATATATATATATATATATATATATATATATATATATATATATATATATATATATATATATATATATATATATTCAGCGATTGTGAAGCTGAAATGGGAGATTCGGATTTGAGATGTCGAGACTATGCAGGTCCACTCACTTAGGAAATTGTAAGCTCTTTAAAAAAACTATCAATTTTCATCATTTTTTCTATGTCTATGTGTATTTGTATCTGTATGTGTATGTGTGTGTACGCTGTTATATCAATGGCAGGAAACTAGTGCTTGGACTGCGGGATCCCATATTAGAGATAGCTTCTCTATGGTACTCCCTTTTTATATTATGATGTTCATTTTGACTCTATAACTTCAATTCTCACTTCAAATTAAAAATATCTTTTATTTCATCTCATAACTCAGATTGGTTCTGCTGTTGGTGGTGTATCCAGTGCATTCTACAGATTCAATCTAGGTATGTCTACTTTTCTTGATTTTAATTTATGTTTAATTGTGATAGATCAAATATTATATTGGTTCTTTTTTGTATCATGTAATTATTTTCCCTTTGAAAAGCGTGCTAAGAAATTTAGGTGTTACTGAAAATTGGTAAATTTTATGGGCTGGAATAAATATTTTTACAGGATGTCATCATACAATTTGTGTCATAAACTCGTATGAACTGCAAATTTGTGTTTTTATTGAACTGAATTAGTCGATATGTAAATTTTAGTGAATTAGTTTTGTAAATCGTATGAAAATAAAGTTTATAAATTTACATGTTATCATTTTTAAAGAATGTGAACGAAAATACTATCAAATGAGGCATTAAGTTAGTATTAGGTGTGTAGGGAAAACCATATAAAAAGCGTTGATAAAAAGCGTTCAACCAAATGCAGTGGAACATTTTGTTTTGTGTTATATATATTCATTTGAGAAGTATATCATTTGTCATTTTAAAGTGGGGAAATTTCGGAAAACAACTGCATTTTCGTCAATTTAAAAACCTATGTTTTATTTTTTAGTAAATTACACGAATTGTTCATTGTGCAAGTGTGAAAAAGTACGTTTAGTCCCTATTTTCAAAAATTATTTCGGACCGTCCCTTATATCATTAAAAGTTGTACGCTTCGTCCCTTATGAATCAATAGATTTTCTAATTTCTAAATATTATTATTTAAAAAAATGGATAAATACCAAACAAATGAAAAGGAAATGAAAAAGGGCAATAGAGTCGTTATGTCTACCAGGGACGAAGCATGCAACTTTTAACTATATAAGGGATGGTCCAAGCTAATTTTTGAAAATAGGGACTAAACGTAACTTTCGACATTTGCATGAGGGACGATTAGTGTAATTTATTGTTTCTTTTTTTTTATATAAAAATCAGTAAATTAGTGTTATTTTTAATTTTTTTCTGAAAAATCATTGCTTTATTTTTGTTTTGAGTAAAAACCCACAGCTATTTATAGAAAAAAATTTAGAAAAATTACTGATGTTTATAAAAAAATTTAGAAAAACGACTGTTGTTTATAAAAATTTTCAGACAAACACATTGCGATTCCTTGCAATTAAGCATTTTTCTTTTACATGTATAGGCTGGAAATACTTCTGGTGATGATTATGAAAATATCGGATTGGGATACAGAAGATGAACTTGAAATAGAAAACATAACCCCTACATCTTGTGCAAGTTTAGCAACTCTGAATACACAAGCCATTGTTTCTAATGGTGAGGTAAATTATTTTTCCTACATTTTTATTCCCATTTTCTTTAAATAAAATCTCGTGTATTTTTTTGACCGGGACCAAAACTGCAAAAACGAGTAAATTAGGGATCAAAATGTAATTTACTTTTTGAAAATTGTTCTATAATAGCATCCTACTTTCATTTAATTATTTTTTATGGAAACATACTTTCATTTAGTTGTTTTCATAGCAACTTAGTTTCATTTAAATGTTTATTATTTATTTTCGTGATGTGGTTTTATGAGAAACAATCTCCAGGGGGTTTGTGCTGTAGGCCTTGCCGAATCAGAAACTGTTGATTTCCCAATTTTCAAGTTTCTAATTGTGGGCTATGGTGGAACCGGTAGAGTTGCAACATGTACTAATATTCTTTGATGTTTTGAGATATCATCTTTACATTTTTTAGGGTCGATTTTATTTCAAAGTAACAAGTTTTGATTTTTTTACATGTCATCTCTCAAAATAAAGATGATGAATTTTTTGTCAATGTTGGTTGCAAATAAGAAAGAACAATGCATGATAATCGTCTGTAGGGTTTACCATTCAGAACTCCCGAATAACCACCAATGATGATTGGGGTGTGGATGGTTGGATCTGTCCCGTTAATTTCCATAAATAGGAATGTACTTTGATTTTTTTAGCATCCGACTTTTGTTTCTTTATCTTACATTATTGCACTTTCATTTTTGTTTTTGTGCTTTGAAAAGTATGTCTAACCCAATTATGACATTGCTACTGTTTTTTTTTTTTTTTTTTTGCATTTACTTCTTTTCTTTCATTCAACTCACTTTCTGTTAAATGTCTATTATAGCATCCAACTTTCATTTGGTAGTTTTCTGAAGAATTTCGACGTTGCTATATCATGCATTTAACCCTTTCATTAATCACAAAATTAACTCTATAAAAAAATTATAAATCTTTCATGTGTTATGCTTATGGCACTAATTGCTCACAGAAACAGGTAATTATATCATCAGGTTTTAAACATATATATTTCTTGCGGAAAGGTTTACAATTGTTTTTGATATAGGTAATGATGAAAGGAGTTTAAATGCTTTTACAAAATAGATACCAACGACAAAAGCTCTATGCCCCTATTGAATTGCTAAACGTTTCTTTAAATTCATACAATTAAAAAAATTGAAAATGAAACCTATTTAAAGAAAAAAAAATAGCCGCATTTATTTAATCAAAATTTTATTTTGATTGTAGGCTATAAGAATGGACGGTATGTGGGGAGAAAATGCTAGAGTTAAAGGCCAAATATAAGTTTTATAGCCCATAGTCTTCAGGTTACAGGTAATTTGTTGTTTAAATAGCAACATACCTTCATTTATTTTTGTATTATAGCATTCTACTTTCATTAATAACAAAAAAAACCCCAAACGCCAAAAAAAAACCGTGCAAAGCACGGGGCTTTTGCTAGTTTGAATGAACATAAGTGATTTTAGAATTTAAAGTTCTTAAAAAGATTATAGCAACGCAATATTTTCGGTAAAATATGTTAAAAGAATTAAAGGCTGCAAGTTCCAATTACGAAATAAAAATATATATATTAATAAACAAATAAAATAAGACATTTAATATGTATTTTGATTTTTAAACAATTAAACAATATAAAAAAGTCAACATCAAAGTCCAAATTTGGAGTTCACCAATTTTGACTGTCCACCATTCCAATTTCCATCACTTGTATACTTGTATAAAAGGAGCACCACTTCCATTTTAAATCTGTTATCTTTGTCCTTTCAACTCACTACTCATGTTTCACTTTCTTCTCTTCCTTTTGTCGACGGTGGGCACGTCGGCAGAACGGTGTCACCCCGATGACAAAGCTGCAATTCTCAAATTCAAAAACAGCTTCTCAAACGGGCCTCAACTCTTGCCAATGTGGACCTCAGATCGCGATTGTTGTGACATATTTGATTGTGACCAGACCACGAATCGTATCACCGACTTTTCCATCACCTACTCCGACCTCGCAGGCACAATCCCCGATGCCGTCGGTGATCTGACGTATCTACAGACGCTTCGGTTGCACAAGATGCCATTTCTTGTGGGTGAAATTCCACGTAGTGTCACAAGATTGAAACACGTTACATTTTTTGATATCAGTTGGACCAATATCTCCGGCCATGTGCCACCTTTTCTCGCTGAGCTCAAGAGTGTCATGTTTATTTATCTTTCATATAACAATTTATCGGGCCCAATCCCACCTTCTCTAGCCACTCTCCCCAATATGATCGGACTAGATCTTAGTCGAAATCAACTCACAGGATCAATCCCCGAATCATTCGGTCATCTCGTATCTCCGGCCTTGCAAGGATTGAGTTTATCTCATAACAAGCTTTCTGGTGAGATCCCTACAACTGTTGGGAACATGAAAATCTATCAGATTGATGTGTCGAGAAATAGCTTATCAGGGGATGCCTCCATGTTATTTGGTGCATCAAAGGGATCCTCTGTGATTGACATCTCAAGAAACAATTTTGAATTTGATTTCTCACAGGTGAGTTTCATGGAAGATACGTTGGTAACACTGGACATATCGCATAACAATATATACGGGAAAATACCGTCTCAAATACTGAAAGCCTTCATGTTGCAGTTTCTGAACGTTAGTTACAATAGATTATGCGGAGAAATTCCTTCCCCGTGGCAACTGAAGTATCGATCTGAAGGGTTCGATAACTCATCGTTCATACACAATCGATGTTTGTGTGGGTCTCCACTCGCTCAATGTAAATGAGACCAAAAGTCACGTGTTAATTATTGAAGACAATAATAATGTAAATCTTAAATTAAAGTCTTCTCGACCTATGGTTTTTTAGATTGTAGTTATGATTTTAAGTTTTAAAAATTAATAAGTTGCATTTGTTTTATGTGGTTCTGTAGTAATCAACCCAATGGATAACAATTAATTCACCCTCTTGAATTTTGTTTTCACGATTGTTTTTAACGTCTTCATACCGGAACACATTATATGTAGATTCACAAGACTACGACTTCACGACTTGAATAAGAGTATTCAATAAACTAAATTTCACGCAGGCGATATATGTTGGTTGTTAGGACCCGTGAGTGCTAGAGATGTGCGGAATAATAATACTTCTTAAAGATAATCGGTAATAAACCTGAAGACCAAGATAGCAAGATTTGATTAATAACAAAAAGTAAAAGATACAATACATGAAAATCATGTGTCAGGGAAAGTGGTTCCCTGGACACAAACTCTCTCAAACTAAAAAAACTACATATTGGGTGCATACCAACTAACTTTCCTTCCTATTTATAGGAAGAAAGAGAAAATTCCTAAATATATAGGGAATATTCTAGCTTATCTATCACTCATCATTGTAGAGCATTTTCAACTTCAACAGGGATACGGATTCTTTGGGCGGGCGCCTTATTATCGGCATGCAATGCTGAGAAGGGTACGTGTGTCACTGTTTTTAACTTCAAGGGACGTTGAGAAGTCGAGTGCCGGTGTAGTTCGGGGAGCGGTATTGGCTCGAGTGTCTATCACTCTGAGGATTTCTGTTGGATGCAAATTGTAGGATGGGGCCCCAAAGGCCGGCAATGAGATTTGAAGGTTGCTGCGTAAGTCGGCGTCTGCATCGGGTGTTGAACCAATCGGACCTTGTTGTGTTTCCATTATCTTCTATGTTCCGTTTGGGTGATGGTGTTTGTGGTTCGGTGGTATCTCATGAGACAATGGGGCAGTGGTGATGGAATCATTCGGGACTGGAAGGATTTCGAGCAGTGGGGTCGGGATCGTTTGGGTATTCGTCACGGGTAGCGGGTGAAGATTTGAACCACAACGTGGGCCATAAGCGCAGGAGTGCGGAGGGGTGTCTTATAGGGTAGCATGGGTTGTACGTGAGGATATCAGGTTGGCTCGAAGCAGGCATCAGACAAAGGGGTAGTCTCGCCATGATAGGGAATTACAGCCGAAAGGATGGGACGATGTGTAGTTGAAGCGGATATGGGAGCCGACTTGTAGATCAATGGCTTCGTGGGGTGCCATCAGGGTTTATTCTCTAAGTGAATGTTGTTATGTCTTTTTTCTATTTCAGCTGGCAGATAGCTCGGGAATTAGGAATTAGAAATTTGGATTAAGAAGGTCATGTGTAGCCCTGTGGGCGGATTGTTACGTGATAGGTGGTATTTTAGTCGCTCGATCAGTTCTTGTGACTGAGGGGAATAATGAATCAGGGAAGGACTGTGAGAACCTATGAGGATGAAACAGGGAAAAGCCTGCGAGTTTAGATGTGAGTTGAACAGAACGGGGAACCTGTGAGTCCTTAATGGCGTATGGCTCAGGAAACCTGCATGTCCAGCCTATGAGCCGGACGTGTTAAAGAAGGGCCTGAGGGTCCTTAGATGCGGGTAGGACATGAATAGCCTGATGGTTTGGGTATGCGTGTGTGCTATGTTTTTAGAATCCCGATTGTTTGATACACTTGGATAGAGTACTTGTGGGTTGGAAGAACTGCAGTTGGAACTGTGTGATTAGTTCTTCTAGTTATACCATCGTGTCTCGGTCAAGGTGGTGCATAATGGACTGGGTAGCCTTAGGACAGTAGAAACTTTCTGACGACGAGCGTCGGGAGCTTGTAGGAAGACATGAATTCGGGGACGTATATCGCTGCTTTCGATTATGTTTTGGGAAAAGGTTGTTGGGTGTGCGTCGCTGTATCAGATATTTGTTGGCTTATTGGGTTGTCGGCGAGTTGGGCGGGCCTGTTTCTTAGGTCCATCAGGTCCATTTGATGTGTCGTCTGATACCTTCTATAACGAGGTTTTATGCTTTTCGTTGTTTATGTTCCGCGAATCTTTGGACCCTGTACAAAAAACATTGACAGCCTGGTATTAGGTGCAGGAATGGCATGAGTGTGCCTAGAGCAGGCGTGAGGATTAGGGAAAAAGGTTGGTCGTCGGCTAGGGACCATCTGAAATTACTCTTGTACATTGCGCGATTAAATGATGGGTTAAGTTCTAAGGCATTGGGTTCGCCTTACGTGTTCTTGGTGAGCAAGCTGAGTCGTAAATTACGGGATGGTTGACTAGTGAGAGTGTTATAAACAACGTGTATGGATTAAAGTCTAGGAATGAGGGTAAGGATGTGGACACGAATTTCAAGGACGAAATTCAAATAAGTGGGGGAGAGTTGTAAGACTATGTTCCCGGAATGAGCAAGTTTAAATTTAAAGAAGTTGGTTTTGGGAAAATGTCACACCCCCAAACCACGATGGCGGAATCGTCGGAGGGTGGAACGAATCATAGTATCACAACCATTGCATACATGGAAACATAAGTAGATAAACAACAATCATACATTATAATTGGAAAGTTACATTGTTCAACAATATGTTTTTAGACCAATTACATTATGATATCAAAATAATCAAAAGAGACATCTTCGCATCCCATCCAGAGGTTAGTCGTACTTGACTAATTGTTACCTGAGAATACAAGTAATTTTACAAGTGTCAACATTACGTTGGTGAGTTCATAAGATTTTTGTAGTGAGAAATATAGTGATTTCCTTTGTAAAAGCTCATAGTGTAATAGCGAAAACGTTCGTAATGTAATAGCGAAAACGTTCGTAGTGTAAAAGCGAAGATGTTCGTAGTGTAATAGTGAAAAGCTTGTAGTGTAATAGTGTAAAACCATACTCATTTGTATCTTGTTGGACTGTAGTTTTAAACTTCATAAAACTCGTATGTATAAGTAAAATAGTACTTATATATGTATCTTCCGAAATGTGGTTTTAATTTCCATAAAACCCGTAGAGAAATAGTGTAAACTTTCTTAGCGTAATAGTGAAAACCCATAGTGTCATAGTGAAAAACTCATAGTGTAATAGTGAAAGTTCTCGTAATATGATAGTGATATATGTTTCGTAGTGAAATAGTGAAAATTCTTGTTTCAATCTTTGAAAAGTATACCATGTAGTTTCACACTTAAGTGAAACCATTTGAATATTATTTTCCCAAATATAGGACGTTCGTTGTTAATTTGTGAGTTATTATAACCTTGATAAGACCTAGTGACCTGGCACGACGTTCTTCAGGCGTCGCAATAGTGAAGACATTTATCACCCTTGATCCGTCGATCGTAGTTGTAGCTGACAACCATAGGTGGGGATTGTCAATCCCATATAGATCTATACACAACTATCCCGCTCATACATGATTAAGGTTATAATCCAGGAATTAAATGTGTACTCTTCTTAGTACCGTGAAGCGATGTCTCACAATGTTAACCAACGCACATGTCATATCCTTATTCGTAGCGTAGTGAAAACCGTTTTGTATTGTTAATTACCAAATATATCCATGATAATTAATGTATGTAATAATTATATATATATATATATATATATATATATATATATATATATATATATATATATATATATATATATATATATATATATATATATATATATATATATATATATATATATTCATATAATTATTCTTATAACTCATAGTGTATGTTGTCGTTCGTTTCATAAGTTATTCCCTTAATAACTTATACAAATGTTTTCTCGTCGTAATGGTATATTTAGAGCTAGATGATGTCATTGAGTTGAAATGTATTATCTAAACATTGTAGCATATAAATGCCAAGATAGTTTTGAAGTCATGCAACAAGTCATGGCGAAGAGTTCATATTAATCATGTTAGTAAAGTGATGGCGTTTCTAGTGCTTGTTACTATAGTATGGCCCTTTTCATTTTGAAAACTGAAGTTTTTGTAAATAATACCCCAAATTTACTTTGGTGTTAAATATTTACAAAAATCTTAGTTACGTCGTAATAGCATTCTTTTTACTTATATAATAGTTTTGACGTAAAAGTTGTGTCATCATGTTTACTTGACTATTTAAACAAAACACTTATTTTTTTTACATCCTTTGTCAAGTACTCACATGAATATCACATTTTATGTCCATTTTATCATAACATAAATCATATAGCCTTATTTGTGACAAATATGTGTAAAAGTCTAAATACTTGTTTCTTTTAACTACAAATGTATAATAGTTTACCACAAGCATTTTATTTGTGCCATACACTTTGTAATAAGATAACTAACATGAATCTCTTAGCATTTTAAGTATATAACATTTAAACATATCATTTGTGAAGATTATGCCATAAACTTTACAATAATACATCATTTTTATAGTTAAAACTTGTATTCTCACCCTAAAACTTGGATAAAAATGAAAATAAGGGGTATGAACTCACCTTGAGTGGTGGATCTAAGGTTTCTTGGTGGAGGAGTGAGGATTCAAGCTTTGGAGTTCGGAGGACCCTTGGACAAAGCTATTACCCAAAGGATTTCCGTGAGTGTTAGTGTGTAAAAGAGATGAAAAGGCATTAGGAGTCTTAGAATTGTTAGATGAACATAACTTACCAAGCTGGTTTGCAAGAAACTTGAAGGTGATGAATGGTGGATCTCGGAGAACATTTGGACGAAGCTATTATCCAATGGATTTTAGTCGATGTTAGTGTGTAAAAGAGATGAAAAGGCATTAGGAGTCTTAGAATCACTAGATGAACACAACTTACCAAGTTGTCTTGAAAAGCACTTGAAAATGAAGGATGGTGGAGGAGGGAGGTGGTGGCCGACGGTTTGGATGGTGGAGGAGGGTGGTGGTGCCATGAGCTAGAGAGAAGGGAGAAGGAAGAGAGTTTGTGTGTTGGTGTGTGTGTGATCTCAAGTCTCACTCTAGTATATATATGATTTTGTTAGATTTCCTTTTTGCATTTTATAATCATAAATTCCTTTCTACCATCCAAACCTAAGATTGTGAATAGTGACAAGCTAGATTATGTTGGTGATGGCTTGGGTCTAGTGGCAGCCGATGGGGGGTGGGGGTAGGGGTAGGGTGGGTTGGTTTTATAAAATATAGCAATCTACTTATATAAATAAGTAGTTTTTATAAAATCGTAAGACGTTTTTGTGAGATTTTATGAGTTTTTGAGTAAACGATGTTTCTAATAAATATTTTATATAAAAACATTGTTAGACATTTATTTAGATGGCGTCATAACTCGTTAGGCGACGAAATACGTGTTTAGGCGCAGTATTCTTCCGATTACGCGATTTTCAGCATTTTACCGAAAAATACATTTGGCTTTGAAATTAAATACTAGATAATATTACTCTTCGTACTATATGACTTATTATCCCATATTTAATATTTAAGGTACCACGATTTGTATCTTAGGTCTAAACCATGTGTACATTTACCGTTCACAGCGATTTAACTTGTTGTAACTTTTGCATACGAGCTCCGTTTTCAACGTTCTATATATCCACAGGTTCGTATTCACGAATACCTCGTGTTATGAATATTATTTATATCAAAATAATATTTGTGCGTTTATCGAATTTCTACGCTGCTGTAATTTATTATACGTATTTATAGTGCTTATTCGATAACTGTTTTCAACTAGTGCGTGTAGTATTATAATATTCAAATATATAATACCAAGGTTATGAAACTTACATTTCAACATGTTAACCCAATGTATGCCTCAGTTGACTTTGTTGACTTTCGTTGACTTTTGTTGATCGATTTTTGACGGTTGTCACATCATTCCCCCGTTAGAGGAAATTTTGTCCCGAAATTTAGGTTTAGGTATCGATCACGGGGGTTTCTGGGAAAAATTGGGGGTACTCTTGTTTCATCTAATCTTCGCGTTCCCAAGTAAACTCAGGCCCTCGCTTAGCGTTCCAGCGAACCTTTAATATTAGGATACGACTTTGTTTGGTTCTTTTGATTTCCCTATCCATGATCTCCACCGGTTCCTCTATGAAATGTAGGTTTTCATTGACTTCAATTTCGTCAAGAGGAATAACCAGGGTCTCATCGGATAAGCACTTCTTGAGATTTGATACGTGGAAGGTGCTGTGTACCTTACTCAACTCTTGGGGTAGCTGAAGCTTGTAGGCTACAGGACCGATCCTTGCCAGGATTTTGAAATGTCCGATGTATCTTGGGTTAAGTTTTCCCTTCTTGCCGAAGCGAATCATTCCTTTCCAAGGGGAGACCTTCAACATGACAAGGTCACCCACTTGGAATTCTTACGGTTTACACCTTTTGTCTGCATAGCTCGGTCGATCACGAGAGGCCTTCAATCGTTCCCGTATTTGAACGATCTTTTCTGTTGTTTCTCGTATGATTTCTGGTCCGGTGAGTGTGCTGTTTGTCACTTGACCCTTGACTAGTTGGGTGTCACCAACCTCGGCCCAACACAAGGGTGATCTGCACTTGCGCCCGTACAATGCTTCGAATGGAGCGGCCTTGATGCTAGTGTGGTAACTGTTGTTGTAGGAGAATTCAATCAGTGGTAAGTGAACGTCCCATGCTTTGCCAAAGTCTATTACGCAGGCACGAAGCATGTCTTCCTGCGTTTGAATGGTTCGTTCACTTTGACCATCTGTTTGTGGATGGTAAGTTGTGCTCATGTCGAGTCCGGTTCCCATGGCCTCTTGCAATGATTGCCAAAAGCGCGAAGTGAATCGGCTATCTCTATCCGAGATGATTGATATCGGCACACCATGCAATTTTACAATTTCCTTGAGGTAAACCCTCGTTAGCTTTTCCATCTTATCGGTCTCCTTGATTGGTAAAAAGTGAGCAGATTTTGTTAATCGGTCTACAATCACCCAAATGGTGTCATGTCCACCAGTTGTTCTAGGTAATTTTGTTATGAAATCCATGGTGATCCGCTCCCATTTCCACTCGGGTATTTCCGGCTGTTGCAACAGACCCGAGGGCTTTTGGTATTCTACCTTGACTTTTGCACAGGTCAAGCATTTGCTCACGAAAGTAGCAATCTCTGCTTTCATGTTTGGCCACTAGTAAAACCTCTTTAAGTCAAGATACATCTTATCCGACCCAGGATGGACGGAGTATTTTGTCTTGTGAGCTTCTTCCATAACCAATTCTCTGAACTCATCGAACTTCGGCGTCCAGATTCGGTTCATGAAATATCGCGTTCCATCTTCCTTGAGCTCGAAACTTTTGTCCATCCCACGAAGAGTCTCATGGGTGACGTTATCTGGTTTCAGTGCTTCAATCTGAGCATCCCTGATTTGAGTGGGGAGGTGTGAGTGTATGGTGATCGTTAGCGACTTTACTCGACGTCCCGAGTACTCCTTCCGGCTCAAGGCATCAGCTACTACATTCGCCTTGCCTGGATGATAACGAATGTCGCACTCGTAATTCCTCAGTAATTCGACCCATCTTTGTTGCCTCATGTTGAGCTCCTTCTGATTGAGGATATGCTGCAGGCTTTTATGATCTGTGAAAATTGTACACTTTATTCCATAGAGGTAGTGCTTCCATTTTCAGTGTGAATACCACAGCTCCCAACTCGAGGTCGTGAGTGATGTAGTTGACCTCATGAGACTTGAGTTGTCTAGAAGCATAAGCAATGACTTTCTCTCTTTGTATGAGCACGCATCCCAAACCTTGTTTTGATGCGTTATAATACACAACAAAATCTTCCATGCCTTCTGGAAGAGATAGGATTGGCGTGCTGCATAGCATTTGCTTTAGTGTCTGAAAGGTAACCTCTTGTTTGTCTTCCCATTCGAAACTGACACCTTTCTATGTCAATGTTGTGAGAGGTTTCACTATCTTGGAGAAGTGCTTGATGAATCTTCGGTAGTAACCAGCAAGACCCAAAAAAAATAACGTATCTCAGTCGGGGTTCTTGGTATCTCCTAGTTTTCTATTGCTTTGATCTTGGATGGATCGACATGAATCCCTTCTTGGCTAACCACATGGCCCAAGAAGTCTACTTTTCGTACCGAGAATTTGCATTTTGAGAATTTTGGCGTACAATTCCTCTTTTCTGAGTAGTTCCAAGATTAAACGCAGGTGTTGACCGTGTTCTTCTTCGTTTCGTGAATATATCAATATATCATCGATAAATACAATCACGAATTTGTCTAAGAACGGTCTGCATACTCGGTTCATAAGATCCATGAATACTGCGGGGGCGTTGGTTAATCTGAATGGCATCACGACAAATTCGTAATGACCATAATGTGTTCTAAATGCTGTCTTCAGAATGTCATCTTCTTGAACTCTAAGTTGATGATACCTGGACCTCAAATCGATCTTCGAAAAGTAACTAGATCCTTGTAACTGATCGAATAGGTCATCAAGTTTTGGAAGTGGGTATATGTACTTGACAGTCAACTTGTTCAATTCTCTATAGTCAATACACATTCTAAAGGATCCATCCTTCTTTCCGCGAATAAAACCGATACTCCCCAAGGGGAGAAACTTGGGGTGTGTTTGTTTTTTTAAAAAAAGTCTTTTTTCTCCCAAACATCTTCTGGCGGGTAGACATTTTGCAAGAAGAGCGTTTGTTTTTTGAAAGAGAAAAGAGATCAAAAAGTCCTTTTGAGGTCTTTTGCCGGAAGACCTAAAAAAACACTTTTTCCCTCTTTCTGAATCCTCACGCTGTGTCTTTTCCTCCCGTTTTCAGTCATCTCTTCCTCCCGTTTTCATCATCGCTCCTTGCTACCCTTTTCTCCGATCGAGTACCGGCCATCGCTCCTCACTACGCCGGCCATCGCTTCTGCTGCCGGCCCGCTGATTCACGCCGCCGTCGATCAACAACGCCGCCTCCCTTGCTCCAGGCCTCCGACAATCGGGTCCATATTGTAGTTCCGATTCTTGATTCTCTTTTCTCCCCACTTTGTCGTCCTCTTTGATTATATGAGATGGGTTTTCCGGATCTAAAAGCTTTTCGTTTCTGACAGGTCTGCTTCGTCTCCGGCCACCAAAATCCCGATCAGCAAAGCCTTACCGAAAATACCCTTGCAGAAGTAAGTTTAAAAAACGTAATTTTTCCTTTCATTTGCAGTTTAACATGTGATTGTTTGATTTGATTTGGTTAAGATATTCCAAATTCTTGTGAACCGATTTAAGATACATAATCTTAACTTGAAAGTTGAAGATGAAGTTACCTTTGTATTTGTTGTCCACAGAGTATTTTGCAGCTTCATTTTGTGGCATATCAGCTAAATTTCGTTCTAAGGCACAACTAAAAGGAATAATTGGCTCACCCCCATGATCATGCACCCTACAAAAAACACTAACTTGGAACGTATTTGTTTAATTGTGAAAATTAAAAAAAAAATTGCATGGCAAATCATACCAAGAATGAATTTTGGGAAGGAATTTGTTCTTTTTCCTCTTGATAATCTTTTTCATTCATGTTGACAAATTAAGTTACATAAATGTTTATTTTTTCGTTGCTTATTTTTAGCTGAATTATGTATTTGTTTCCTTTAGCTTTTGTATTTGGTAATACAATCTAGTGTTCAGATTACTATTTTATTTTTCTTTTTCCTATTTGGAACCAGGGTATATTGCTTCTTTTCAGTTTTTTTATCTTTTTCCCCTGTACCATGAAAATTTTGACCAAACTACCCCTGTGTATGGAAACTACCAAAAGGTACGTATATGGCAACAACCGAAGAGCAAATTTATGAACCAACTAGCACCAAAGTTAAAAGAATGAATTTTTATAGAACAAACATGTGCGTTGATGGACAAGTGTTAAATGACAAAAATATCCCTTAGACTTTTGGTTGAAATATGTATAAACAGTAGTTGATGCACAAAAGTGTAAAAACAATGCACTATTCCACAATAATATATTTTCTAAGGGGTGGGTAAGGTGGGGTAGGGGTAGGGGTAGGGTGGGTGCTGGTGGGGCGGGAGTGAGGGATAAAAAGTTTTAAAAAAATAATATTTTTTTGAGGGGTGGGTAGGGTGGGGCGGGGTGGGTGCTCGTGGATGGGGTGGGGCGGGAGTGGGGGTGGGTGGGGTGGGTTCTAGTAGGTTGGGTGGGTGAAGTGGGGTTGCACGTGGAGTGGGGGTGTGTTAGAATGAAAATAATTCCAAAAAGACATTAAAAACAAACACTCTTTTTATGAAGACAAAAGACATGAAAAAAGACTTTTAGTCCACGTCTTCTTCCGCAGACATGGAAAAAGACAAAAGACATTTTACATCTTCAAAAACAAACACAACCTTGGTCTAATGAATCCTTTTTCTAGTAGTTCGTATAGTTGACTCGATAGTTCTTGCATCTCTGTCCGAGCTAATCTGTATGGTGATTTTGCTATAGGGGCTGCTCCGGATTAAATCGATTCTGAATTCGACTTGACGGGTTGGTGGTATTCCTGGGAGATCTTCTGGGTATACGTCAGGAAAAATCACGGACCTCTGGTATGTCAGTAATTTCTTTGATTTCCTTCTTCTTGTCGATCACGTGGGTTAAGAAGGCATAGGAATCCTGCCCGCCCTACTACGTTACTATGACAGAATTCCTCTAGTATTGACGAGTTGTTTCGCATTTGTACAGCCAAATACAGTGTAGAGTTAAATAGGCATTCGAATAATAGATCCTACCCTAAGGCAACAACCAAACAAGGAACATGCAATAAGGCCAAATCAGGTATTCTCAGACTACTCAATATCCTACTATGTACAACTTTAATGGTACTCATACACATGATGAGGGTTTCGTTATTCGGTAAGTTTTCCTAATGGTACGCACTACGGATAGGCAGCGAAGTTTTGGTGTGCCTCCAGACGTAAGGACCATTCAAAGTGTCGTCTACAAAACACTTTACGTACTGATCAAGGATTTCTGGAGTTACGATTACTGTTGCGGGTACTCTTACCACAACAGAACCATATTCGAAGAATATGTTTAGGGGGGTAATTGTTTCTAGTGAAGGCGGTGAAAGTTTATGATGAAATAAACCACATGACCTAGGTGATGTCAAAAGAGTTTAGAATGATAAGCAACTTTACTATTATCAAATTGCGTCGTAACTCTAAGTGAATGAAGGTACTCTTGTGATAACCAAACGAAGTAGTAAGACAATGGAAAATTTTATTATGATAAATCGTCAATGAGGGAACTCATATAGAACTATTTTGGTTATTATTTCGATAAATTATCCGACTGTTTAAGTCAATCCAATTGCAAGAAGCAAGGAGTTGGAAAAATATGAGTTTTAGGTGTTAGGAAATCATTGGAAATCGTAAGGCAGAATGCTACCTTAAAGAAAGATGTGAAAGTATTGATCATTGAAAATGGGCACATTCTCAATTTAGTGATTTTAGGAGAACAATTCTTTGGAGGATAGAGGATCGTACATCCAAACTTTCTCTCCTCAAAATAGGGGACATGACAAATTGTTTGTACAACGTTTCATAGTGTGAATGCGGTTTCATACCTTCTATAGAGTCAAAGGTTATGTTATAGGTTTGACGTGTGGCGAAAGGGGATGTAATCCTTGATGACAATAAAGATGCTAGCAATGCTAGAAGGACTTCAACGGATATATATGGAACGATATGGGTCGAAGGAGAGGTCGGATTTATAGGAAATTTTCGTGTGTCGACGAAGTGCGAAGTTGAACCGGGAATGAAAAGCGTAAGGTCGGATATTGTTCCAAAAACATGTGAATGATCTGGAAAGTGTAAGATGATGGTATACTTGAGAATATCACTCGTGTTTCTGAGGACCTTGGACTAAAACTTAGAGATTTTGACATAAGAGGACGCGGTTGTGTGAATTGAATTACGATACACGAAGTAAAGATGGTCGGGTATGCATCCCCAAAGAGAAGGTTTAGAATCCAGAGATATCCTAGCTTAAGTCTTAAGCTCAAGATAGAAACGATCCTAAGGCTATAAATCATAGCGCAAAAGGAAGGTCTTATGTATCGGTCAACTATGATTTAAACTTATGTGTCTCCTCGTGAGTCATATCGGGAATACTCACCAATGGTTTTCAGGTCGTGACTACTCATGGCGTCTTAACTATCCCTTAATGTGTAGCTCCTGTTGCCGCCCTTGCCAGCATCGGAACCCTTTTCCTTAGTTGTAACTCAGGTACGCAGACGATAAAGAGGTATTGCGATAATGTTGATACTAGTGTCGACTTAGGATTGTCAATAGTGGCTCTTAATAGTAACTAATACTTATCGAAGTATTTACGTCAAACATTGACGTGGTTACTAGTTATTGTATGATTTCCGAGTTTTTAGTCCGTTGTCCATTATGCCCACACTTAGTTATATGTCGGTCAAACCGTAGTTAAACGTAGTTGATCAGGCTACGTCTTCCCATGATTTGATAACATATTATACTAAGTCTAATCATAACTTTCAACTTAAACTCTAACGTTCTTGTATTGTGATACTATCTCTGTTTGTATATGTATACTTTTATATGAATATCATTATATTCTAAAAGTATTATCGTATGTTTAAAATTTTTAGCAGAGGTATAAGTCCCCGTATCTATAGTTGTATTTCTCACATGGAAGAATATACTTAGTTCGCTATAGACAATTGCTCTGATACCAATCTCTCACACCCCCAAACCACGATGGTCGAATCGTCGGAGGGTGGAACGAATCATAGTATCACAACCATTGCATACATTGAAACATAAGTAGATAAACAACCATCATCCATTATAATTGGAAAGTTACATTGTTCAACAATATGTTTTTAGACCAATTACATTATGATATCAAAATAATCAAAAGAGACGTCTTCGCATCCCATCCAGAGGTTAGTCGTACTTGACTAATTGTTACCTGAGAATACAAGTAATTTTACAAGTGTCAACATTACGTTGGTGAGTTCATAAGATTTTTGTAGTGAGAAATATAGTGACACTACTAGAAAATAGGCTTTTAATGACACACGAACTATGACACACATAAACGTATGTCATAAAAATATGTCATCTTTTTAAAAAGCCAAAGGATTCATGACATATGCGACTGTATGTCGTAAATTCGTAAGATTTTTTTATAATATTTACGACATACAAAAATGTGTGTCATGTTTTAATGTCATAATCAAGAAATTAAAAAAACACGGGAGACACTTGTATGTCATTTTATAAAAATGTATGTCATATTTTATTCGATATATATTTCTCTTCTTTCTCATTTTCACGTCTCTTTCTTTCTTTTCCCATCGTTCACGTTAGGGTTCCTCATCGTTTCTCCTCGCTATCGTCTTCCTCATCAGTTTCCAAGCCCTCCGTTACTGCGACACGGCTGCCATGATCCTCGTGGAAACGTCCGATTACGTCGCCACCGGCCGAAATCGCAGCTTCGCTCATCTAGATCGCGTTGGTTCTAATAAGGCTCGTGGATTCTTCGCGTTGTTTATCGGTAAATTAGGGTTCTCCTCTTCTCTTATCAACCTCGGTAAATTAGGGTTATCCTCTTCTCTTATTGTCTACAGAGAGAAATGTGTTAGGGTTTGGCCAATGTTGCTTCCTTTTCTTTCAGGGTTCTCTGCAATTAGGGTTAGAGTCATCTTATTCCTTTCTAATTTCAGTCACGAAATCCGATTCCTAGGCATGGCTTGGGGTTCTAATTCTCGATTGTCCACTCGTTCCTCTTTTCGTAGTGCACCGTTCAGTGATGTTGGCAGGTCCTTTCTCCCCCTCTTACTCATTGCAAGTGATTATTCGTTGTTTTTCTTGGTTATATATTCATTTGTTGCAAGTTCTTCTCTCTTGTTTTGTAAATTACGATCGGTGGGATTTTTATAGTTTCTTGACTTGACGGGATGTATTTTGACGATGACATCGATTTGACTTATTAGTGGAAATTCAACCTATTAGGGTTCCTTGTTGCAATTAGGTCACGATTTGAAATGGTGGAAGATTATTGATTTGGTTCATATTTCGATTATTCACCCTAAATGCTGAAGTTTTTTTGGTTTTAGTTATATGGTAGTGAAGAACAAGAAACTACACAAGCAGTTTGATGCTGAAGCTTCAAGCTCGTCTCATGGATACACTGTCCCTTCGACTCAGGTTTGCATTTCCTACAATAATTTCGTTTTTGATTCCCTCTATTTCTACCCTCAGTTCACAAATTGGAAGTGTCCACCATACTTCCATTCCATGGTGATTGTTCACATAGTGAAAAACACTTTCAGGAGTTACGTGGTTATATGTTCTTTGTAAGGAATTTTACTGTTACAGCTTCCATATTTTTAATTTTGGTCTTTTTTTATTAAATCGTTTAACGTTAAATCTTTTACAACAATTTTCAGGTTATTGAACTTCCAATCAAGCATCCAGAGTTATTTGAGAGCCTGGGTATTGCTGATTAACCAAAGGTAATGATCTTTGACATTAAAATAATGTACAAGTGATGATAACATGGCTTGGAACCCATTGATTTGGTTTGGTTCGGTGCTACATGTTCCTCTACAAGCTGTTATGGAGAAGGGAGAGGGGTGGTGCTAATATTTTTCTTTTAATGGTCTGACATTTGTCTCCCACGTTTTCTCAGTCAAATCTCACTACTCATATTTGTGTTTTTACAAAGGGAGCTTGGAATTATTATAAAAAATAGTTAAAAAGTCTATAATATAATATGTCATTATATATGAAATCAATTTCTTTGCATAGTTATATCATCCTACCTTCCTTTTTTATTACAGCACCTAACTCTTAAACTTTTTGTTATTATAGCATCGAACTTATGCGTTGGAAGCTGTAAATAAGTGGGACAGAAAAAAGAGACATGATATGGATGCTAAACCTAAATGGGTAAGTTGTAAATAAACTTATGCTTTGTATTAAATTCAATTCAATTCCAACACTTTTAAACTTTTTTGCAGTATAGATCTAATGAAACTTTTGATGGGGTAGAGGAAGGGTATGAAAGTCAAAGGGATCACGTTTCTTTTGTGTCTTCTTACAATCCAGCAAGAGAAAGTTTATAGAAATCATTTGGAAGTATTTTGATAGATTTAAAATTTTTATTATTTTGTATTTGACATACGACATTGTGATAATGTGGTAATGGATGATATTTGTATTAATGATCTTTTATTTCATATTATGAGACATTAATTTTATTGTGTGATTCAATTTTAATACTAGGAAATCTAATATATATATATATATATATATATATATATATATATATATATATATATATATATATATATATTATTTGTTTAAAAAAAATTTATGACTTACATTGTAAGTCATAAAGGGTTGTCATTAATGTATGTCGTAAATTTACGACACACAAATGTGTGTCATCTGTCATTTATGACAGGGGCTTCCTTGACATACATTTGCGTGTCATCTGTACCCTTTAATGACACGCAATGCGTGTCATTAAAGGCCTTTTTTCTAGTAGTGTGATTTCCTTTGTAAAAGCTCGTAGTGTAATAGCGAAAACGTTCGTAATGTAATAGCGAAAATGTTCGTAGTGTAAAAGCGAAGATGTTCGTAGTGTAATAGTGAAAAGCTCGTAGTGTAATAGTGTAAAACCATACTCATTTGTATCTTGTTGGACTGTAGTTTTAAACTTCATAAAACTCGTATGTATAAGTAAAATAGTACTTATATTTGCATCTTCCGAAATGTGGTTTTAATTTCCATAAAACCCGTAGAGAAATAGTGTAAACTTTCTTAGCGTAATAGTAAAAACCCATAGTGTCATAGTGAAAAACCCATAGTGTAATAGTGAAAGTTCTCGTAATATGATAGCGATATATGTTTTGTAGTGAAATAGTGAAAATTCTTGTTTCAATCTTTGAAAAGTATACCATGTAGTTTCACACTTAAGTGAAACCATTTAAATATTATTTTCCCAAATATAGGACGTTCGTTGTTAATTTGTGAGTTATTATAACCTTGCTAAGACCTAGTAACCTGGCACGACGTTCTTCATGCGTCGCAATAGTGAAGACATTTGTCACCCTTGATCCGTCGATCGTAGTTGTAGCTAACAACCATAGGTGGGGATTGTCAATCCCATATAGATCTATACACAACTATCCCGCTCATACATGATTAAGGTTATAATCCAGGAATTTAATGTGTACTCTTCTTAATACCGTGAAGCGATGTCTCACAATGTTAACCAACGCACATGTCATATCCTTATTCGTAGCGTAGTGAAATCCGTTTTGTATTGTTAATTACCAAATATATCCATGATAATTAATGTATGTAATAATTATAAATATATATATATATATATATATATTTATATATATAATTATTCTTATAACTCATAGTGTACGTTGTCGTTCGTTTCATAAGTTATTCCCTTAATAACTTATACAAATGTTTTCCCGTCGTAATGGTATATTTAGAGCTAGATGATGTCATTGAGTTGAAATGTATTATCTAAACATTGTAGCATATAAATGCCAAGATAGTTTTGAAGTCATGCAACAAGTCATGGCGAAGAGTTCATATTAATCATTTTAGTAAATTGATGACAACACATATTCAAATCTCGTCGTTTATTGGAAATAATAGTGATTTTCCCAAATGGCGTTTCTAGTGCTTGTTACTATAGTATGGCCCTTTTCATTTTGAAAACTGAAGTTTTTGTAAATAATACCCCAAATTTACTTTGGTGTTAAATATTTACAAAAATCTTAGTTACGTCGTAATAGCATTCGTTTTACTTATATAATAGTTTTGACGTAAAAGTTGTGTCATCATGTTTACTTGACTATTTAAACAAAACACTTATTTTTTTTACATCCTTTGTCAAGTACTCACATGAATATCACATTTTATGTCCATTTTATCATAACATAAATCATATAGCCTTATTTGTGACAAATATGTGTAAAAGTCTAAATACTTGTTTCTTTTAACTACAAATGTATAATAGTTTACCACAAGCATTTTATTTATGCCATACACTTTGTAATAAGATAACTAACATGAATCTCTTAGCATTTTAAGTATATAACATTTAAACATATCATTTGTGAAGATTATGCCATAAACTTTACAATAATACATCATTTTTATAGTTAAAACTTGTATTGTCCTCCTAAAACTTTGATAAAAGTGAAAATAAGGGGTATGAACTCACCTTGAGTGGTGGATCTAAGGTTTCTTGGTGGAGGAGTGAGGATTCAAGCTTTGGAGTTCGGAGGACCCTTGGACAAAGCTATTATCCAAAGGATTTCCGTGAGTGTTAGTGTGTAAAAGAGATGAAAAGGCATTAGGAGTCTTAGAATTTTAGATGAACATAACTTACCAAGTTGGTTTGCAAGAAACTTGAAGGTGATGAATGGTGGATCTCGGAGAACCTTTGGACGAAGCTATTATCCAATGGATTTTAATGGATGTTAGTGTGTAAAAGAGATGAAAAGGCATTAGGAGTCTTAGAATCACTAGATGAACACAACTTACCAAGTTGTCTTGAAAAGCACTTGAAAATGAAGGATGATGGAGGAGGGAGGTGGTGGCCGACGGTTTGGATGGTAGAGGAGGGTGGTGGTGCCGTGAGCTAGAGAGAAGGGAGAAGGAAGAGAGTTTGTGTGTTGGTGTGTGTGTGATCTCAAGTCTCACTCTAGTATATATATGATTTTGTTAGATTTCCTTTTTGCATTTTATAATCATAAATTCCTTTCTAGCATCCAAACCTAAGATTGTGAATAGTGACAAGCTAGATCATGTTGGTGACGGCTTGGGTCTAGTGGCAGCCGATGGGGGGTGGGGGGAGGGGTAGGGTGTGTTGGTTTTATAAAATATAACAATCTACTTATATAAATAAGTAGTTTTTATAAAATCGTAAGACGTTTTTGTAAAATTTTATGAGTTTTTGAGTAAACGATGTTTCTAATAAATATTTTATATAAAAACATTGTTAGACATTTATTTAGATGGCGTCATAACTCGTTAGGCGACGAAATACGCGTTTAGGCGCAGTATTCTTCCGATTACGCGATTTTCAGCATTTTACCGGAAAATACATTTGGCTTTAAAATTAAATACTAGATAATATTACTCTTCGTACTATATGACTTATTATCCCATATTTAATGTTTAAGGTACCACGATTTGTATCTTAGGTCTAAACCCTGTGTACATTTACCGTTCACAGCGATTTAACTTGTTGTAACTTTTGCATACGAGCTCCGTTTTCAACGTTTTATATATCCACAGGTTCGTATTCACGAATACCTCGTGTTATGAATATTATTTATATCAAAATAATATTTGTGCATTTATCAAATTTCTACGCTGCTGTAATTTATTATACGTATTTATAGTGCTTATTCGATAACTGTTTTCAACTAGTGCGTGTAGTATTATAATATTCAAATATATAATACCAAGGTTATGAAACTTACATTTCAACATGTTAACCCAATGTATGCCTCAGTTGACTTTGTTGACTTTCGTTGACTTTTGTTGATTGATTTTTGACGGTTGTCACAGAAATACTGGAGATGGCGACGCTATCTATGGAGATAGCGCCCCTGTCTAGCAAAATTACGTTTTTTAAAATTGCCAAGATAGCAACGCTATCTTAAGGGATAGCGATGATATTCGCTGCTGTTTGCACAAAACCCTATATCTTGGGTTTTGGGCCATATTTAAGGGCTCTAAACCCTAGAAGTCGTAATTTCCACCCTTTTCAGCCTCTAGAACTCTCTCTCTCCAAACCCTAGCCCCATTTAGTGATTTCAAGCTCCATATCTCTCTTTGGAATATTTCTTGAAGAATGAGAAGGTGCTATTGGTGCAAGGAGGCTCTTCTACTTGTGGGAATCAACAAGATCTTCTTTTCTGGACCCTTGTAAGTGCAGAGTCTCCACCTTATGATGATTAAGAGTTTTATCTTATAGTTTGGGTTACATGTTATGGCAATAAATGGAGAAATGGCCTCTTTGTGGTATTGTCTATGGAATGGAATGATAAATGTCAGAACTCTATGTCCCTAAGACTACCTTCGGAGCTTTTGAACTGATTATGGGAGTAAGACAAGCTCCCTTGAGTGTTTAAGCATGTATTGTTTCATTTGTAGACCTAAGTATGAGATTTGACATGCATGGGACATGCATGCAATGAAGTTTGGATTTTTATGAGGTTTCAAACCTATTTGAGTAGTTCTGAAAATTTGTAGCTGATGCCTTAATGGATTAAGTGCTTAATGGTACTTTGTAAAGATTTATAGATAGCGACGCTGTCTGTCGGGAAGGCCTGATGTGATCCATGGTGATAGCCATGCTATCTTGAGGAGATTTATGTGATGACGTGTGGTATTTTGGGAATCTCACTAAGCTTTGTGCTTACTCTTTCACCCTAAATGTTTTTCAGGTACTTGCTAGACTGAGCTTTGGAGCATGGTGCGACTATATCGGATCCGACATTTTGGTGTTCGAAGTCTTTTGCTTGTTAATGTTTTGTGTTGGATTTAATATTTATGGTTTTAAATGTTTTAAATACTGAATCTGGATCGAATGGTTTTACTTCCAACCCGTTTTATATGGTTGAACCATTTCTAAAAATGAAAAAAAAATATTATGGGATTTGGGATGTTACAGAATTAGAGAAAAACCTCTGAGACATGAATTGTAGGTAATCGAGTCTAGTTTCCATAAAGGTATAACACATGTCATTTCGAGTTATGGTTCATGAGTTGTGATCAAAATACTCAACAACATTCTAAAATGTCTTAATTGAGAAAATTAATGAAATCACCATTTTAAGTCCTTAATACTCCAAACTAATCAAAACTGAAATTAACACATAAAACATGTTTTATGAAGCTAATAATCATATGAAAATAAATGATCTTGATGGGTTGGTTGCAAACCAAAATCTTAGTGTTAAGTCATTATCATTAAGCGACTATATCGGATCCGATGATCGTCGTTAAGGTTGCATAAAGTTTACAGTGGTGGTCATTCGACGAGGTAAAAAGACTAAAATGCTCTTTTTAATTTCTTTTTCATTTTTCTTTTAACCTATTATTTATTTAATTAATTAAAAAATGAAAATACACCTAACCCCATCCCACGCCTACTTCAATTGGCATTGTTCTTGTTCTTGTTCTTCCTCATTGATTTTGATTTTTGGCAGGTTTCAAATGGCGATGATGGTGCAAAATTAAACGAAACCACCAGGAGATCCATTTCCACTTTCAAAATTTTCACAATGTCCCCAATCTCCTCTTACCCATTTCAAGATTAGACATAATGGATAAAATTTCGATGAACATCTCGATACTCAATCTCGTCTCTAGCAAACCAGTAATATGTCTCTTTCCAGCTTCATATTTTGACCATAATTCTCAATAAAACCCTTCAGAATTTTGTGGGTATTTGATATGATGAACCCGATGGAAGCCGTATTTCAGATCATCCGGTGATCAAATTTTGAATTTGAAATTGAAATCAGGAATGGTCAGAAAACTGTTGAGCATCTCTTTCTGTTAAATGTTGATCGGATTGGAGACATAGAGAAGACGGAAGCAATCCATTGCCACTGTAATTCATCTTCACCAGCCCTAAAATATGGACTTTATTTCCGCTGGAACTTCTGATATGGATGTTCCATGAATGGAGAACGTTGATTAAACTCACAAAAAGCAAACCATTAATGATATCTCAAACCCTAGAAATAAATATTAAAAACGCCTTCGTTTATCATACCATTAGACAAGTACAAAAGCCCGACATGTTTTTGGAATGAGCAAGCGTCGATTCAGCACATCGCCGCTAAGTGAATTAGAAAGCAGTATGTAAATCGCAGGTAAGTCGGAGACTGACAAGCCGTCTAGCAGATTTTAGAGATTTCTAAATAAATGGAGAATTTCGTGTATACCCTTCTTAAAGATCAAAATATCGTATTTACCCGGTCTTAAATTTTAATATCGTATTTACCCTTATTAAGTTTCAAAATATCGTATTTACCCAAATTTTAATTTTAAACATTTTCTAAAATATTATAATCAATTTTCGTATTTATATAATTATTTTAATTTAAAATAAAGTTTTGAATTTACCCTTATGTCCCTAAATAATAAAACCCTAATAAACACATAGCCAATGAACCTTTTTACCCTTCTTTCATAGCCCTTAATCACGTTCAGACGTTTAGTTCAGTTGCACCGCATTCAATCGCGTTTTGGCGCAAATTGTTGAAGTTGTGGGGTTGAAATCGAGTACAATCAAGCATATTTAAGCCTTAAACATCAGATTGTTGAAGTCAGAATCGAGTTTCGCGGATTTGGCGCATTGGATTTGGCGCAATTGCAATCTTGAACATCGGCTTATCGAAGTTGCAATGGAGTCTGGTCGGTTGAAATTGAGTGCAATCGAGAGTTTGGAGCAGACAACGCCGGTGCAGAATTGCCAAACGCCATCACCTCGCCTCTTCTGATTCCTCGCACCTTATCGGTTCCTCCTTAATCTTAATTCTGATTTCCTGTTAGACACTCTCAATCAATGTTGTGTGCTAATTTCATGGTATTGTTTGTTGGTAAGTGTAACAAAACCCTCTCAAGCAATGTTTATGATATCGTGTAAGTATAACAGACCAACAAAACCAAATTTTGTGGTGTTGTTTGCGTGTTCAAATATAGACCTCTCGATGTCTGATTTCCTGTTAGACCTCTTAATCTCAATTTCTAATTTCCTGAACATCGGATTGTTGAAGTTCAAATTTGGAGAACTGATTGTTCTTTTGTTAGTAACTGCTGTCATTTGTTAGCTTTTACATGTGTAATGTGGAAGTAAGTATATCAGCGTGTAGATGGTATTGTTTGTCGTAAGTTGTGTGTTCAAATTTGGTGGTATTGTATGTCTGTAAAGTCCTGACCAGTTACCTCATTTGGGGTTTTCAAGTTTGGGTTTCAAGTTCTGGTTAGAAAAGTATTACTTTGACTTATCAGGTCAAACTTTGGTGTTATGAATGATCCATAACAATTCTTGGGCTACTTGCTAGATTTACATTGACTCATGCCTCATGTTAATGGAGTTGTTGATTTGTACAAAACTTGCAGGTTCAACAGTGAAGTCAAACTGGGCAAGTTTCTTGGCAACATAGATGGGACTCATGTAGCTGTTGGGAAGCGGGTACAACTATGTTGAGGCTTAATGTTCACCAAAGTTGGATCAAAGGACCATAAATAGCGATGTACTTTACAATATAGCAATGGATTGTCAAACTACATTAGAAATTACAGTTTACTTTTGAATTAGCACATTTGAAACAACTTAATTGTATATATTTGTAACTGTATTATGTTTGTAAACGTCGGTTTGGTTTAATTTGAAACAAGCTTTTATTTGAAATAGTTGTTGTGATTTAAATTCTTTTTTGCAAAAACTTGTTACAAAAATGGTCCACTTATTAAAGAGATGGTCCTTATGCAGAAACTTTTGTTGCAAAAATGATCCTTATGCAGAAAATGTTTTACAGAATCAGTCCCTTTCTACAGAACCTTATTGCGAAGATGGTCCCTGTGCAGAATTTTTTTTTTTACAAAATGGTCCTTATGCATAAAACTTTTTACAGTATTACAAAATGGACCATTTGCAGAATTTTTTTTACAGATTTAGTCCCATTTTGGAAAAACTTATCACGGAGATGGTCCCTATGCATAAAATACTGTTACAAAAATGGTCCATTTGCAGAAGTTTTTTTTTACAGATTTAGTCCCGTTTTGGAAAAACTTATCACGGAGATGGTCCCTATGCGGAATTGAACACCGATACAAAATATTACTAAATTGCACCAATCTAACAACAAATGCAAATCCAGAAAAGAACACCGATATTAAAATATTGATTTGTTTGACGTTCTAACAAACGAATGCAGTTTAAATACTAAACAATTGATCCTTAATTTAGTTCAAAAATAGTTCAACCAATTAAAACTTAAAAAAGGACAACCTATCGTCGACACTTGTTTTTTCTTTTAGATTTGGAGGTTTCACTTGGATCCGAACTTTGAGATGCGGGATTCTTGCATGTCTTCTCACAGTGTCCATACTCACCACATCTCGGACACTTATGCCTTCTTTTAGACTCAACCGACGGTTTAATTCTATTTTTTCTAGGTCGTCCCGGCGGGCGTTTTATAAGAGGCGGGTATATTTTCTCCCCATCCTTTTGCATTCATTGATCCATTCCGGGCATCGGAGCAATTTCAAAAGCGTATGTTGCCTTAAATTTCTCTATAGTAAAATACTGATCAACATAGTTGTCCCAATTAACATCTCTTTTAAAAGCAATAAAAGCTGTTGCATGTACACACGGAAGTCCCGTAACTTGCCACAACCGACAACTGCAAATTCGTTTGTCTAAGTAGACGTCCCAACGTGTTCCCTTATATTTCACCACAGCTTGATTGTCAGAGCATCTACAAACTTCATATTCACCCAAGTTCTACATACAAAAACCAAGATATATGTATCAACAATTTTTAAAATAAATATACACATGTAATTGAACTATAATTTAACATACTTACCTTAGATATGTCATTGAGAAGATTTTTTGCAATAGGAACTAATACACCATTCCATTTTTTCAGCCACATCCTTTTCTTATCAAACCGTTTCATAATCTTTTCTCTAATTGCATCAAGTAGCTCAAGCACAGGTTGATAACGCAATGCACCAATCCAAGAATTAAATGTTTCCGAAATATTATTAGTGAGGTAGTCACACTTGGAGGTTGTGCCAAACTTGCTTCTACTCCATATCTTTTTATGATTTTATTTAGATATGCAATGGCATCTTGACTTACATCGCCAATGTCCTTCAATAACCTGTCATGCTCGGTAGGACGGTAAGTTTTTGCGACACTCCATATTTTCTTGTTGAAGAATTCACCATGGAAATGTTTCTTGAAGTTGCTATATTAGTGTCGTATACATTCTCTATGCTCAACATCAGGATAAACATGCATAATGGCTGCTTCTAACCCTTTTTGCATATATGATGATATAACAAGACCATCTGGAGTCCCAATTGCTTTTTTAAGTAACTCAAGAAACCATGTCCATGATTGTGTATTCTCTGATTCAAGCACAGAATATGCTACTAGAAATATAGAATTGTTGCCATCAATACCGGTGACAACGCCTAGTGATATCAAGTATTTTAGGCGTTGTTGTGCCCTGTTCTTGATGAAATTATATCAGATATATCTTGGTATTCTCATTTTTCGTGCCAGGACTTGTTTGGAAGGAGAGAATGAAAACAGGGACTAAAAGCGTGCAAAAGGAAGAAGTTTGGAAAAGAATGAAAAATCAAGGAATAAGTACGCGTGCTGCGGGGTTCTTAAATACGCGACGCGGGCTTGAGGCGGTGTAACACATTCAAATGCCGAAGAAACGGGAAAAGATTAGTACGCGCGACGCGGATTCTTCATCTACGCGGCGCGGCTGCGGGAAAATTGCAACTATAAATAGAGGCATTTCCAGCCGAAAACCCTAGCAAAGACCGGGTGTAAAATCGACATTGAAGCTCTTTGACTCCAAGATTTCATTTCAGCAACTTCTCAATTGGTATTTTTATGTTTTAGATTTTATTTTCAATTAGTTAGTTAGTATTAAGCATTGGCTAGTATCCTTGGGAGTGACACCTACTGATATTGAGCTTTAGTTTCTGTTTTAGCAACATTTGGCTACTGCTTGGATGTTTAGAATTGAGTTTGAGTAATGAGAAGCATTTAGTTATAAGCAATATTGGTTTTTCGGTGTTTTTATGCTTGTTTTGGTTTTTGAGTATTTGAATTATGTTTGGATGTATTGTGACCTTGTTTGGAACTGTTTTCCTTTGCTGATTTCAGTAGCCAACTAGGTTAGTTTTAGGGTTTGAATTTAACTAGTAACTGTTCAGTCAGAACCTTAGTTATTGGTTAGTCTATGCTTTGTTTGATTTGGATGTTTTGGATGCCTTTGTTTGCTTCTAATTCAGAGATGCACTTCTGATTTCAGAAAGTAACTAGGTTTGTTTAGCTTTGCTTGGCTTGCGTTTGTTTGATCATTGCTTTGGGTATTTAGAAACTATAAGTCCTCCGACTATAGCGTGACACTACTAGTTGGTAATCTGTCATCTGGTCTAACCACGAAGCTCCTGCGGATCGACCCTGACTTCCACTGTGCTAGTGTGTGTTAGGTTTCTCTTTATTTTTTACCGCACGACGACCTAGGCGTGTCAATCGGTTGCAGCGGCTAGAACACCATTGAACTTTCCTTTTAAATGACAAGCATCAAGAGCGATATAAGGACGACAACCAACAAGAAATCCGTTAGAACGAGCTGCTAGAGAAATAAAAAACCTTTTGAAACGTTTCTTGTCACCAACTATATCAAGGTCAATGTCAATAATGCTTCCTTGGTTCCTATTTAGCAGCTCTTCTCTAAATTCATCCAACTTCATGAATGAGTCTTCCCACTTACCACAGATATCAGTATAAGCTTGCTCCTTCCCTCTAAACACTTTCAGGTATGGTACATCAACATTGTAAGTTTTCATAATCCAATTTCTAAGCTTCGTAGCAGAGACATCCCCGTCAGATTTTAACTTGTATGTAACTAGATTAGCAATCCATCCTTGAGTGGCACGCTTATTACCACCCTTGTTGCTTCGAGTACAAGTATGCTTTTCGTTCATTTTCTTAACCTGCAAAATAATTAAATAAACATAAATATATTTTTATTGTAATACATGTTACATATAAATTAGTGTATATACTTACTTCAAAGGTAATCCCGTCTTGCATGACAGAAGCATGAATTCTCCACTCGCAATCTATGTTTTCACATCTTGCTGTGAATCGTGTAGGGTCACTTTTCTGGATGAAGTAGTCAAACTTATTTGTGATTGCATAATGGTTCAAAGCTCTCCTAAAGCAAATCACATTTTCAAATTTTGAGTCCACCTTCATGGTTAGACTGTTCTTGGTAAATGAGTAAGCTTCATCATCATTATCCAATAGCTCATACTCATTATCAGAACTAAGATGGCTATAGTAACTTCCTTCACTAGGATAATAGTCTGAATCATCCTCACCATGTGGTTCATCTCTGTTTTCACATGAATGGTTGCTCAATTCGAGGTTATTTGAGCTGCGATTAGTATCTGTAGTCATATAAAGAGTTACTTGTTTCTCGTTTTCATACATGGTAACCATATCCATGAACTTTTCCTCAGAATCAAGCTCGATAAATGATTGGTTCGATGCATACTTGTCAACAAAAGAAATTGAAAACTTTGGATTGTTCTTTGATGAATAACGCTTTATGACTTCTTCATTTAGTTGGGTGAAGTTGTATGACCGTGTGTCTATGTAGATGCATTTTTGAGAGCCAAAGTAATATATTTTCCTACAAGTGTTCTTTGCTAGTCGAAATATACCCCCATATTTCAATTTTAGCTTGTACTTGGATGATGTCATACTCGTGGAAACATAATCGATTACTGGAGATTCAGCCATGTTCTCCTATATCGGTCTAGATATGACATCAAGAGTGTCTTCCTGTGAATGTTACATGTGAATATAACAGTTAAGCTTTTAACTCAATTCAAATACTTGGAAGCAGGCTTGAGGGTAAATAACTTTAACTTTTCAGTGCAGTCGATGATGTTGTCATCTGTTGATCCTTTAGCATTCAATATTTCATCTATTAATTTTTCGCCATTCGAAACATCTGTTAATTTGTTGTTATTCAAGAAATCGTCAGTGTCATGGAAAAGTACAGAAATATATTCCATTCAAGATGAAAATAATCAATCGGCATAATTACTAAATGAGTAATCAAACGGACAAAATTTTTAATCAAAATTGAAAATCAGAACGATCAAGACGTTAGGAATCAGAATTGAGTAATCAAAACACATAAGTTTCTATCATTAATCTCTATTCACAGCATGCAATCTACACTATAACAAGTAAAAATTTCCAATTAAACCACATAAATAGTCGATATCTATAGTCATACCGTTACTGTTAGAGGCTAAAAACGATATGTCTTCAATTGATGAACTTGAAGATGAACACAGGCCGACAGCAATATAGCGTTAATTCTTGATCGTATGCAGCAATGTAGCGTTAATTCTTGACCGCTGTATATTGGCTCTAAGTTGTAATCGATAGGGCAAGGGTTCTTGTACGTGAATTCTCAATTACGTGATTTTGTCTACGTGAATTGATAGGAATTACGTGATTTGTCTACGTGAATTGATAGGAAATGAATGGGTAAAAAAGTCAATTCCTTTTATGTCAAATAGGGCAAGGGTATACAAGTCAATTTAGTTATTTATTTTAGATTATAATGATTATTAAATATAAAAATTGATTATAAAATTATAAAAATGGTTTAAAATTACAATTTGGGTAAATACGATATTTTGAAACTTAATAAGGGTAAATACGATATTAAAATTTAAGACCGGGTAAATACGATATTTTGATCTTTAAGAAGGGTATACACGAAATTCTCCCCTAAATAAAATGAAGACAGAGAAAAGATGTATCCATTAAACGTGAATCCCTTATCACCTAACAAGATGCTCATTGGAGAAGCATCAACCGGATTTTCACCATAACTGCCATTTAAACCTGTCGAGAAATCTAAATCACAAAGGAAGAAAAATAACAAGGCCGATTGAAGGTGGGGTGGGGTTGGGTTAGGTGTATTTTTTATTTTTTTTAATTAATTAAATATATAATAGGTTAAATGAAAAAGAAAAAAGAAATTATAAAAGGTATTTTAGTCTTTTTTTACATGGACCAGGGACCAATAGTATAAGCTTTTTGCAACCATAGGGACCACCACCAGTATGAAAATAAAAAAAACTTAGACTAAAACTAAAAAGAGTGGTAAACCATAGGGACCAAAACTGTAATTTACTCTAATTTTTTTATAAACCTTGGTCAAAAGAAGTGAATTAAGGACTTAATGGATGGGGTGAAAGGTAGACTTGAAGTTGGTAATGTGAGAAATCATGAAATTTGTCCCTTGTCTTTCAAAAATCGTATAAAATCAATGGAGCACCTAATTTGTCTGAATTTTATGCCCCTGGAAAGGTATGGAAGTTTAGTTCTTTCCATCCAAAGTGCTTGACCTATTTCAAGCTATAAGTATAGTAGAAATGGCAATCTTCGCAAACTGGTTCAGGGTATCCACTCATGGCATTAGTCTATTTGAAAATTTCATAGTTAATTATTGGGAACTCGAATTCACATGTAATTTGGTCTACAGTTTAGGAAGATTGTCTAGTTTCATTCCTAAAATGAGCTAAGCTTGATTCCATCACCAAGTTGGGTAAAAGTTGCATTTTTCACAGTATGGTCCAGGAAGATGGTTGTTTGCTATAGTTGTCTTGAAAATTTCATCAAAACTTCTTGAATATTCCAATTGCATGAGGTTAGGACTTGTAGTATTTTATTGGTGTTTAGTTGATCCAATAAATTTTTAATACCTAAATCTCATCCCCTCTAGGATGAAAGTTGCAAACCTTGCAACATGGTCCAGAAAATGGGTAAATTCTAGTGTCAAGTTGTAAAATGCATAATAAATCAGTCGGGTATCATTTAAAGATGTGCCTTATATCTATGAAAAGCTATAAGTGTTTAGTTTAACATAAATTAATAATAATCCTACAATTATGGGGTTAAGAGGGGTATAATGGTCTATGAACAGACTGTTGTCTCGAAAGGGAAACTAAAATGAATATCATGTAAAGTATTATTAAGTAACAAGTCGAAATATGAACTAAGTAGTTGATATTGGTATTGTATATTGGATGACAAGTGGGATTTAATCTAGTTTACACCCATGGTATTATTCAAACATCGCGTGATCGAGTGAGTTTCACTTTCTATACGTGTCTTTATGTTCCTACGTGTGTATGTGCCAATATGTTATGTATGACAGTTACCCAACCTCTCCGTGAGGTGTGACAATGAGAGTTTCTTTATGTGAGAATGATAGTTACTTAGCCTCTCCGTGAGATGTGACAACCATATTTTCTCTGTATGATAAGGACAATTACCCAGCCTCTCTATGAGGTATGACAGCGACGGTTTCTCTGTGTGAGAATGACAATTATCCATCCTCTCCGTGAGGTGTGACAACGACAGTTCCTCTGTGTGAGAATGACAGTTACCCTACCTCTTCGTTAGGAACACTACTTGTTATGTGCTACATGTCATATGAACGTGTGTGTAGATATGTGTGCTTACTAAGCATTCACTTACCCATTGATATTTAACATTTTTAGGATTTTTTTAACGGGGATATTTGAAAAAAAAACCGGCCTGACTACCTCGAGCTTCTACTGGTTGAGTGAAGTTTAAAGTCTTCAACTTCATGTTTTATAATGTTAAATGTTTTTATAAATTTAATGTTTTAGTAACACCTATCCCTCTGATGAATTTTAGTTTAAGGCTTTAGTGATTGTTTTAATTAAATAAAGTATTTATTTAGTATCATTATTTTAAACGATAAAAAATAAGATGTTACATTGATCCATTAGCATTTGTTTTTTAATCAAAACCTATTTACTAAGTTGATGATAAGTCCAATTGATGATGATCTAGTGTTACTAAAAGTGTTGTAGTTGTTTTGAACCTAAAATCAAGTGTGTGATTACTGTTCATTGTTGTTTTGTTCTAAAACTTAAATATCATCATAATTGTCACTTAAATCGTTTTAATCAGGGTGTTATAGTGATTTAAATGGATCTAAATATTGTAGATATGTTAATGAGTCAATAAAAGCATTTAAAACTAAACGAACCAAGCCTAGAAGTGAATTAGACATGCATATGGGACTTGACTAGAAAGATATCACGATTTTGGGTCATCGGCCTTCTGACTCGATCAAATCACTCTTATTTTGAATCTTGAATTAGTCGAGTAAAAGACTAAGAAGAAAAATCATTTTTGTAACTTTCACACACGATGTCCAAATCAAGTCTAATTTTCTACTATGCTCTTCTGTGATTGTATGGATGATTTATAAATAGAATAAAACCACATTTTTACCAATAAGAACTTAATAAGGGGCTTGATCGATTAAGAAGAAAGTGAAATCCTAGAAAATGCATTTCTTTATGTGACCACTATGTACCACAAGGTGTCTAGAAGTGAAGGAAGTTTATGCTAAGAATTACGGTGAGTAATTCTCCATAAGTACATGTTTTTACAATCTATTTATGGCAAATGTGTGATAAAACCATAAATTAATTATATTAAAGTTATGTGTATTGATTGGTTAATGTGTTACATATGAAATGTGTAGATTTTGGAAATCACTTCATGAAAACCTTGTTAGTATACAATTTGTTTTGAGGTCATCCTTCATATGCATAGATGTAGGATGGGTTTCGACTTGTATGTGGCTCAAGCATTCATGGAATTTATTCAAGTTTTGGACCTTAGTGGTCATGTTAGGAAAATGCTATGAGATGGGCCTCGCTAACTCATTACAAGGCATGCATATGTGTTAGAACACAAACAAGATCAACACATAAGAACACGAAGTATTTCATACAGAAAAAAGATATATTGATCTCACACTGAGATCTGAATAAGTGGTATATCGATACCTTTACAAGAACCCTAGCCGCTATACTTATACACGAGTAAAGCTATAAATCGGGTGTATCCCTACAAATCAGGGATAGCACCAACTATAAACAGGATAACTATGGAAATACACGATAACTACAAACATTACATAAATAAACAAACAATATGCTTTCTCTGATGATATGCTGATGCTGATCAGCCCAACAATCTCCCCCAATCCAATGATGTCAAAACGTTCAGCAAAACGTGGATCTTCCAAGGGAGGCAACTATTGGAATAGTGTACAAGATCAAAACTAAATTAGTAAGGATCTTCCATCAATAGCAGGGTCCTTTTTGGGTTGCCCTCAGTAGTCCAAATGGTATTAAGATTAATAGAGAGAGATAAGTAAATAGTTTATTAATTTATTATGTGATGATAAATTAATTAGAAACTCGTTTGGAATTAATTAGAATTAATTTGGGATTAATTAAAAGTGCATGGGCTGAATTGTAATTGTTCAATAGTTGAGCAATGGATAATGTTGGGGAATATATGTTGGACGATTTTAGATTTATCCTTATTAAATCGCCAACTATATATGGCAGCTAAAGGGTTTGAATTTAAATATAAAAGGTTTATCCGGTTTGAATTCAAATAAGGTTTATCTTTTAAACACCCTTGGAAGCTATAAAAACCAATTGTCTTCAGAGTGATATTCCTCTAGAGTTTTTCTCTTCTCTCTCAAACAGAATCTATAATCCTTCTCCAAGGTTTTATAGCGAGCTTTTCTTAATAACCTAATTAACCTAATTGTTTGGACTAATTGGGTGTGATTCATTAGATGTATTCTCTTTTGGATACTACCTTCCTTAGCATTTGGGGATTTCGACTTTCTCAAAGGGTTCTTCAAGCAAATCGGTTTTACTAAAGGTTGGTACACTTAAACCTTCTTGTAGTTGTAAATATGCAATAAGTAATTTCCTTGTAGGTTTTAGTAAATGTTACTTGCGTTATAATTTTTGTATGTTTTTGCTGTCATGTTTGCCTGTTCTAGGGTAGTAGAAAACCTATCAGTGGTATCAGAGCCTATGCTTAGTTGATATTTGCACTGCATGCTTATTTTCTTGGTATATGATTTTCGAAAATTGCATAAGGGGAGGATAAATCGCAATTTTTGGAGATTTTAAAATTTTAAGTTGTTTTAAAATATTTTGGTAATCATCTCCAAAAGGGATTTATTTATTTTAACCTTATTCGAATTTTTAAATTTATTTCTTTTAGGAAATTGATGATTTAATTGTTTAAATTATATTGAATTTATTTAGGATAATTGAATTAAATTAATCATTATCATGTGTCCTCACATGATTTGAATATTTAATTGGTAATTAATTATTATCATTTGATTATGCATGGATAATTAGGATTAATTAGTTAATTCAATTTTGATCCTAAATGTGTGATTTTATTGTTTGATGTTAATTATTAACATGTGCCCTGACAACGCCTAGTAATATCAAGTATTTTAGTCGTTGTTGAGCCCTATTCTTGGTGAAAATATATCATATATGCATTGGTATTCTCACTTTTTGTGCCAGCGCTTGTTTGCAAAGAAAAGTTATAAACAGGGGTTAAAAGCGGACAAATGAAGAAGTTTTGAAGATAAAGTCAATTTCAGTCGTCTGAACACGCGCGCCGCGGGTATGCATACGTACGCGACGCCCCACGTCAAAGAGATGAGGCGGTGAAGAAATTCAAACTACGAGAAAACGGGGATAAGGCACTACGCGCATCGCGGTTATGAGCTCTGCGCGGTGCGGGTTCTAATTTTCCACAACTATAAATAGAGACTTTTAGGTTGAATTTAGGGGGCGAAGATCAGACCCTAAGGTGGACTTACGACGACTTTGACTCAAATTTCGAGATTTCAGCAGCCTATTGTGGTATTTTTATGTTTTTCACTTGCTTTCAATATTAGTCTAGTTGTTTTAAGCTTGTAGCTTGGTGTTTCTGGATAGTGACAACCATTAGCATTAGGTTAAAGCTTCTGAATTTCGTTTGTTACTGTTTTGAACCTTCTGGATTGAAGTTTAATCAAGTTAATCATTTAGTTCATGTTGGTTTGCATTATTTACCTTTATTTATGCTTTATTGCTTTGGATGCTTTTGGATTGATCTTGTTTGTTTCTGATTCTGAATCTTACTTCTGATTTCAGTAAGCAACCTAAGTAGGTTTTAGTTTAAGTTTCATTTAGTTTATGTTTTGTTTTGGATTTGGTTTGGATTTGAGGTTTTTGTGTGTTTTTGGGAAAGTAGAAGTTAGTCCCTCTGGCTGTAGCGTGACACTACAGTTGGTAAGCTATCGTCTTGTCTTGACCACGAAACTCCTATGGATCGACCCTGACTACCACTGTACTACTGAGAGTGAGGTTTTATTTTCTTATTTTTGACCGCACGACGACCATTGCGTGTCAAATTTTGGTGCCGTTGCCGGGGAGTTGTGCACTTAGGATAAACGATCAGTGGTATTTTTTTATTTTGATGTTTGATTTTTGTTTTTGATTTCTGGTATGTGTACGTCCTCATAATGGGCGATTACATGTACCCGGATCAGTATGAGTATTATGAAAATCCGACCGACAACTATTATGAGGAGGATTGCAACAATGGATCATTCGATGACAATGGATGGCGGACCGAGGAGTCATCTCAACCTGAAAATTCTGCAATTTGGGCCCAACTCTTGGAACTCATAGTTAATACCTGCCAAATGCAGAAGGATCAGGCCGATGCTCTTGTAAGATTGCAAGATTCATTAAATAAGTTGTAGAAAATTAGAGAATGTCCGCCACCCTATCCAGAACCCGAGGTGAGTGAATTTTATACCCATGATAATGTGTGTGAACCTGCATCACCTGAACATGAAATGGAAGGACATGCACCCTGGGAAAGTCAAGAGACCACTGAGATGGTCGAAACGGTTGTTGAGGAAGAGGTTGTAGGTGACAATATTACCCCCGACTCAACAACTTTTGATATTTTTGAGAATGTTGAGAATGTTAATCTAGTGATAAGTGAATCTATACCATCACCATACAATTTGGTCGAAGAGGAAGTTGAGGAGGGGGCTGTAAGTGACAGTACAGACCCCAGCCCAACAACTCTCGAAATTGTTGAAAGTGTTGATACTATTGGGGAAAGGGGGTGTAGATGAGAATACTACCCCTGAACCTATAATTTTTGAAAATTTTGAACATTTTGAAAATAAAGATATGGTGATGGGTGACTTTATACCATCACCAGATAAAACCAGTCGCTCACTCTTGGTACTAATCCACCTGTTGGACGATGACCAAGAAGATGATGACAATGATTTGGTCTTTGAAAACAATAAACATGATTTGTTTGACACTCATGCTCCATTCATGAATGGAAAATTAGATGTTATTAATACCATTGATGAGGACATATGGAAGCATCCCGATATGTTGCCTTCCGATCCCATTCGATTGGAAAATCTTTATTGGTACTGCAAGCTAAAATTGCAAACTGCAGATGGCACGCGAGACTAGGGATGTTAATTGGGACCCAAGAACCGAACCGACCCGAGACCCGTACCTGGACCCGGACCGACCCGGCCCCATCTAGACAATAATGGTTCGGTTCCCGGTTCTGATAAGACACTCAATCGGGTAATCAGTTCTACGGGTTCGGTTCCAACCGGTTCATGGAAATTCCCAGACCCGCCCCGGTGAGATGAAAGGTCATAATGGAATCTGATACCGATTACGGAAGGAAATCTCGCACACGTATGAACCGATCAACACACATTCACCCTTCGTTCCCAAGTCAAATCTCGATCACCCTTCACGACCTTCAGCTTTTACACAGACGAACAACAATGGTGCAGGAGAATTGGGTTTACTCTCTAATCAGAACCTATCGTAAGTATCTTGTCCTTGCTTCTTTAGTTTTCTGGGTGTATATGAACGAGTTGATCGATAATTGGTTTCTAAGAATTGGACGTGAATGGGTGTATATGAACGAGTTGATCTGTAATCATATATACATTAATCTGTAATCATGAATGGGTGTATATGAACGAGTTGATTTCTGATTAACTTGTACCAAATCTTACCTGTTTGATTAAAATCTGATTACCTATATTGCCAACCCGATTTAAGACTGGGGTTTTTTTTTCTAATCAGATTCATATATTGTCAAATCTGATTTCATGTATTGTGTGTGGTTTCTGAGAATTCATCCGTGAAAACAGAGACCAAGTCTTACCTGTTTGTGATTAACAGAGACCAAGTCTAATCCGATTCGTATATTTTCGCTATAATGACTTTCCGGTTCTACCCGGTCCGGAACCGGATAACCGGAACCGAACCGAGGAAAAACCCGGAACCGGCGGTACTCTATATGGTCCGGTTCTCGGTTCCACATCTCACCTCAAAACGGGTCGGTTCCAAACTCGGGTCGATCCGGGTCGGTCCGGTCCTGGACCCGATGACATCCCTACGCGAGACACTAGCAAAATGAGATTTGCAAAACAATCACTGGGCGCACTCCATGTTAAGCCTATGATCTTGAAGAGATATAGAAGGAAGGATCGAGCTTGGAGGAAGCTACTTCCAAGCATTCGCGGGAAGTAATCAGGAAATGACAACCAGGCAGCAGCAGAGAAACCGGCAAATCATTTGATCCAGGAAAGCTGAAGGAGCATGTGGACAACAAAGGGAAGGTGGTGACTGAAAATCAGCAAAGGAAGAGGGCGTACGATCCACCGTAGCAGCAGAAGCAGCCGTCTGGATGAAGACGTTAAACTTAGCGCTTGTTGGGAGGCAACCCATCCTTTATAGGTTAGGTATAGTGTTTCTTAGGAGTAATTAGGAAAATATTATAATCATCTTTGCAGGTGTTATTGGTTCGAGGCAAGTGTGGGGTCACATAAAGGATTTTGGAAGTTTTGAAAGCCACGATGCAGCAAGAGGTATGGCACGATGCGGGTTCGCAAAACAATCCGATGCGCAGGGTTTGGATTTGGGACATGCGCGCTGCGGTTCGTCCATATGCATGTCGCGAGAAACGATCGGTCAGATCCTTTATAAGGTACGTCGTTTTTACTCATCGCACACACAAACCCCACGCCGCGCTACAGAGCTTCGATCAACCAAGAGTTTTCTCATGCTTTTGATTACCACGATCGAGGTATGTCGTCCTAACTCATTTACACTAGTTATTACAAGCATTTAGGCCACGAAATTGAATGATTTCTTCAAAAACTAGAAAACGTAGAAATCGGCAATGCTGGCTCGTAGGGTGTTTTGTTTGCAAAATCAACACCCTAGAGAGGCTAGTCGGTGGTTAGGCTACCTTGTAGTGGTGTTGGATCGAGTTTAAATAGGTCAAAAATCGATGAGTTTGGGGTTTGGTTTCGTGACAAACTACGGCGCGCCGCGCCTGTCTGGGGAAGACAAGGACTTAAATTGCAAAAAAAAAAATTCGTGTGTGGTTTTCGTTTGTGCAGATGGCTTTCAGGCGTGATCACCCATTCCTCCAGTTTCCTGAGATTCTAGAGAGTACACTGGAGTATATGCACGGAGAGATGAGCTGATTACTCGTCGGGTGCTAGAGGCGACCATTCTGGACCGGGATATTCTTACACAGACCGGGCTTTGGGCCGAGATTGAGCCATTTCTCCACCATACCTGGTCTGCTAAAGGATTTACATTCACGTGCCACGGTTGGGATAGGCTGATAGCCAATAGGGATGTTGTTGTCTATACGGAGCTTCTTCTGGAGTTCCTTTCCACTGTTCATTACGCACCAGCCTCACGGGAGGCACGGTCCCGGATGATCAGCTTCAGGTTGGGGGGAGTGAGCAGGGAGTTCAATCTCCGGGAGTTTGGGAGACGCACAAAGATATACATAGAGGAGGAGCTGCAGAGCCGCCACTTTACGCCTTCTCTTCAGGCGTGTATCCAGGGCCAGCCCGAGTGGGAGCGCAATGCAGCTATTTGGGCCACGTTGTCCAATGTTCAATTTGAGGCGGGGTCGGCCAGGGAGAGCCAACTCCGCAACCCGCTACATCGTCTTATACACCGTATCATCTCCACTTCTGTCATGCAGAAGCAAGAAGGTGAGAAGGTGTCTGGGGAGGACATGATGTTTATGTGGGCGCTTCTCGATCCCACCAGATTCCTTCATTTACCCTACGCACTGGCGATCTCATTGTCCACTAGAGCAGCGGGTGTGTCTAGCAGCAGCCCCATGGCCGGCAGGCATTCGTTACCCGCTTGGCCCGATCATATGGTCTACTCACTGCTGCGACCGTGGCGACCCTGACGTCGATACCACCCACGCGCACATCACCCCGATATTTGGAGAATATGGGTCTCATTCATCAGCCGCGTGTGGGTACACACATGAGGGTGGCGATAGAGGCACCACGGGCACCCCGACCAGCCCATGTCCAAGAGGAGGGACCAGCGAGGCGACGCCGAAGAGTTGATGCACCAGCAGAGCCACAGCCACAGCTGTCAGATGTGATGACAGCCATTCGAGAGCTGGGTGACAGGGTTACCGAGATTGAGGAGCAGCTGGCGTGGATCGGGGAGGTATTATTGGAGACGGCCTCTCAGCAGGGACGACACCCACGACCCTTCCCAGCCAGAGCCCATGACGATGAGGCGGGTCCCTCCAGGACACGCTGGGATGATTGATGTATTTTCTTTTTCACTTTTTTAGAGATTTTGTACCAAACTTATGACACTATCTTATTTCTGTATTTGTTTATATTTTATTTAGTTATTTGTTTCTTTTTGCTTTTAAAGTGTTTGTGAGTGATGCATGTAATACTGAATGGGGAATCTGTGGAGGAGTTGTTTCAGGCAAGTGTGGGGTCATTGTGCGCCCTCCACTTGCTATGACCAACGGCATGTTTACTGTTGCGCTACAACTCCTGGAAATCTGAAGCGTGAAATGTTCGGGTTTTTGTACCTGTGACAATGGAGTTCTATCAAGCAGTCAACTGTCTATGGGGTAACTCTTTCTCCCTTGTTTTGAAATAATTTTGTACAACGGGGACGTTGTACGGTTTTAAGTGTGGGGTGTGGACGGTCGAAAGAGTAATTTTTTTTGAAATTTTTGCGGGAAATGATCAATTTTCAAAAATTTTAGCAACTTTTTCAAAATTTTTAATAGATTGTAATTTTGAAACGAATAGTTTGTGAATGTTATAACATTGGTATTTTTCAAGAAATACTATTTATTTGTTATCATGCTATGAGTTTAGTCAAATAAGTTGAGTTTTAGGAGTTAGAAGATTGGAATTTAGGAAGGGACTGTCAATCAGTGGCCTTTGTTGTTCGAGCCGGTAAGCCTAAAATAGGTGGGACTTATGCACATTGCCACCTAAGATCGTCTGGTCTAGGATGGTATTTCTGAAAGCTCGTTACACGGACAATATCAAAAGTCATGGATAGTTCTATAATCGCCTTTAGAATCTGAATGAGTACGTATACTTCATTATGGACAGAAAATTTGTAATGAAGGGTTCTTTAGAAAGTCATGAATTCCAAAGGATATTCTGGTTATGTTTTCAAAAACTATTTCACTCTAACTCTAGAGGCAATAAGCTTTGAAATTGAACACGTTCAAAATTATTTGAGTCTTAGTTAAAATCTGTTAAAAACTCTCTTGCTTGGGGTAAAGCAAGGCACAAGTGTAGGGTGTTTGACAACGCCTAGTAATATCAAGTATTTTAGTCGTTGTTGAGCCCTATTCTTGGTGAAAATATATCATATATGCATTTGTATTCTCACTTTTTGTGTCAGCGCTTGTTTCCAAAGAATAGTTATAAATAGGGGTTAAAAGCGGACAAATGAAGAAGTTTTGAAGATAAAGTCAATTTCAGTCGTCTGAACACGCGTGCCGCGGGTATGCATACGTGCGTGACGCGCCACGTCAAAGAGATGAGGCGGTGAAGAAATTCAAACTGCGAGAAAACGGGGATAAGGTACTACGCGCGCCGCGGTTATGAGCTCTGTGCGGCGCGGGTTCTAATTTTCCAGAACTATAAATAGAGGCTTTTAGGTCGAATTTAAGGGGCAAAGATCAGACCCTAAGGTGGACTTACAACGACTTTGACTCAAGTTTCGAGATTTCAGCAACCCATTATGGTATTTTTATGTTTTTCACTTGCTTTCAATATTAGTTTAGTTGTTTTAAGCTTGTAGCTTGGTGTTTCTGGATAGTGACAACCATTAGCATTAGGTTAAAGCTTCTGAATTTCATTTGTTACTGTTTTGAACCTTCTGTATTGAAGTTTAATCAAGTTAATCATTCAGTTCATGTTGGTTTGCATTATTTACCTTTATTTATGCTTTATTGCTTTGGATGCTTTTGGATTGATCTTGTTTGTTTCTAATTCTGAATCTTATTTCTGATTTCAGTAAGCAACCTAAGTAGGTTTTAGTTTAAGTTTCATTTAGTTTATGTTTTGTTTTGGACTTGGTTTGGATTTGAGGTTTTTGTGTGTTTTTGGGAAAGTAGAAGTTAGTCCCTCTGGCTGTAGCGTGACACTACAGTTGGTAAGCTATCGTCTTGTCTTGACCACAAAACTCCTGAGGATCGACCCTGACTACCACTGTACTAGTGAGAGTGAGGTTTTATTTTCTTATTTTTGACCACAGAACGACCCCTGCGTGTCATGCCCTCACATGATTAGAATAGTTAAATGGTGATTTAATGTTATCATTTGAACACATAGGTTAATCGAATTAATATGATCAAACAAATTGGTAAATTTTAAAAAGGTTTAAAATATACATTATACATAATATAATAGTTTATATTATAAGTATAACTAAAATTAAATACATCAACTTGGATCATGACTAGGCCCATCCGTTCTAAGCACTCTAAGATGGTTTAAGGAAACGGCCTATAAAATGACCGTTGAATGAGCGTCCTTTTCGCTCACCGCCATTTGTGTGGACCAATGGAGTTACCGAAAGGGTCCAAACAAAGTTGATGTTAAGTTAAAAGTATTAACTTAACAATTATCCAAACAAAATTCATGTTTAGATAAGGAAAATGTGAAAATGTATGCTAATCTGTGAACGCACATCATTTCCTAATGGTCTATTAATGGAGCGTGTGTGGATAACCGGCACATTAATTTGAGACTGTAAGTGAAAGATGATGTGACAATTTGAGTTTATGGTTATTGATGGAGCGTGTGTGGTTTACCGATACGTCAATTTGAGACTATAAATGGAACGAATGTGCTAATGCGGTTTGTATGGTTAATTCAAAATCTTGTTTGTGGTCCTCGACATCCCAGCGACAAAAGGAAGATAGCATATTCGAGAATAACACGCCATTGATGACTCAATGAATCTCAAAAGATCTAGGAATTTCATAGTGATTGAAATTGGCAAATTGTATGCCTACCTAAATAAGTTTATTTATGTTTACGACATCCCTTTTCATAGAATAAATAGTAAAATATGGATCCTAGCCTTAAACATAAATTGGGTTATTCTTTTAAGGAATATATGTATCAACTAACTAAAACTTGTTTCTCTCATAGATGTCTGGAAACAATGGTGATCTCCCTCCTCCTCCTCCTCCTCCTCCTCCTCCACCACCACCCGCCAACTCTAACTTCACCCTACTCTCGATCCTCTCAAAGGAAACATTGATCGGTCCAAACTATATGGACTAGATGCGGAATCGGAAGATGACGATTCGTTATGAGGTCAAGGAGTATGTTCTCGATAATCAAATTCTTGATATTGATGAGGAATTCACTACCCCTGAAGATCTAGCCAAATACCAAAAGCAAGTTGATGATGCTACTAAAGTGTCCTCCATCATGATAGCGACCATGTCTCCGGAGCTCCAAAATACCTTCGAGGATGGTTGGCCGTTTGAAATGAACTTGCAACTTGTTGAAATGTTTCACAAGAGGCCAAGGCAGGAGCGTTGGGAGATCGCAAAACCCTGATGACGTGCAAAATGAAAGACGGCGAGTCTGTGTGTGCCCATGTGCAGATGATGCAACAGTACTTTGAAAGACTCAGGAAACTCAACGTGAACTTTGACGAAGAACTCGCTGTGGACATGGTCCTGAGTTGTCTCCCTAGTTGTTATGATCAGTTTATAGTGACCTATCATTTGAACAACACAGAGACCACGTTGATGCATTTCCATGGTTTGCTGCAAACAGCCGAGGCGAGCATGAAAAAGTCTCAAAGCTCTGATGCCTCTACTGTTCCCGTCATGGATATTCGACATGGTAAGGGAAAGAAAAGAAAGGCTTCTTCTCAACTCAGTTGGAAGGGGAAAGCCCATACTGGAGAGTCTAGTCATGGTTCAAAGAGAAAAGCTGAGTATGCGATTCCTCCAACCAGTGATCCGAAAGAGGCCACTTGCTTTTACTGCACTCAAAAGGGCCATTCGAAATGAAGTTGCCCAAAGTACCTGCAGGACATAAAGGATGGTAAAGTCAAGGTGTCTGGCTCTGCCTCAGGTATGTATATGATCCAACTCACTGACACTGATACTTCTAATTCATGGGGCGTTGATACAGGATGTGGTTTTCACATTTGCTCTGGTATGCAAGGCCTAAGGGAAAATAAGGAGCTGAAGCGAGGAGAGCTAAACATGATCATGGGAAATAGACGCACCGCGCCTGTTACAAGGATCGGGATTTATGAGCTCATGCTTGATAGTGGAGTTAGGATAGATTTATTAGATTGCTGTTATTCTTTTGAATTGTCTAGAAACAAAGTTTCTTTTCATGCACTATTTAAATAAGGATACAATTATTTATTTAATAATAATAATGGTGATATTTTGGTTTATAAAGATGGTTCTTTTATATTTAAACCTTATCCTTGGAATGGTGTATATCAGACTGTTGTGTGTGTGAATAATTTGAGTAATGTAATATTAAAAATTGATTCTTCTAATGATTCATACAAAGCATGCTTGTGGCATTGTCGTCTTGGGTACATAAACAAGAAACGCATCGCCCAACTCCAAAGGGATGGAGTCTTGAAATCATTTGACTTAAATCAGATGATGTATGCGAATCTTGTTTATTGGCCAAGATGACAAAATCACCCTTCTCAGAGAAGTTTGAGAGAGGTGAAGGACTCTTGGATATAATCCACATAGATGTGTGTGGACCCTTTAGATCTGCCATAAGGGATGCAAATTGCTACTACGTGACATTTATTGATGATTTTAGTAGATACAGTTATGTTTATTTGATTAAACATAAGTCGGACACTTTTGAAAAGTTCAAAGAGTTCCAACACGAAGTAGAGAATCAATTGGGAAAGAAGATAAAGATACTCCGCTCTGACAGGGGAGGAGGGTATCTTAGTATTGAGTTCAATGACTATCTAAAGGAATGTGGAATAGTTTCATAATTGTCTCCTCCTAGAATACCCCAGCTTAATGGTGTTGCCGAAAGGAGAAATCGAACCTTGTTAGACATGGTTCGTTCCATGATGAGTCGAGCTTCTCTTCCAATAAGTTTCTGGGGATATGCCTTAAAAACAGCTGCTCATATTGTAAACCTTGTACCAACTAAGAAGGTTTCAAAGACACGTCATGAAATGTGGAGTGGAAAGCGTCCTTCACTCGCACATATAAAGGTCTGGGGTTGTAAGGTTTTCGTTCGGCACAAAACCCAAGACAAACTTAAAGCCAGAGCCGAGAAGTGTCTGTTCACTGGCTACCCATAGAAGTCCTTTGGATATTTGTTTTACAGACCCAGTGAAAACATGGTGTTCGTAGCTCGAAGATGTGTCTTTCAAGAAAGAGAGCTTATATCCAAAGAGGACAGTGGCAACACAGTTGATCTTGAAGATATTCAAGAGTCAACCAATGATGAAACTATAGTTGACCCTAGTACTCAACCTGAGGCTGAAATGCCTATTCTGCCAGTTGACAATTCATTGCCTCTTTGCAATCTAGTAGAGTTAGCATGCCTCCCGAGTTCTATGGTTTCCATATTACTACGGAAGGGGACACGTTTATCAGTGATAAAACACTGGAAAAAGGCGATGGACAGCAAGATTCAGTCCATGTACGATAACCAAATTTGGAACTTGGTTGATCATACACCTGGTCGAAAGACAGTAGGTTACAAATGGATCTTCAAGAAGAAGACCGACATGGATGGGAATGTACACACATTCAAAGCTAGGTTAGTTGCAAAAGGTTATACACAAACCCAAGGGATTGATTATGGTAAACCTTTTCACCAGTAGCTAAGATCAAATCTATTAGGATAATGCTTGCCATTGCAGACTTCTATGATTATGAGGTGTGGTGGATGGATGTCAAAACGGATTTCCTCAACGAAAAACTTTCAGAGGATGTCCTGATGACACAGCCAGAAGGTTTTGAACATGCCAAGTATCCAAATAACATGTGCAAGCTTGAGAAGTCCATCTATGAACTTAAACAAGCATCTCGTAGCTGGAATATTTGCTTCCATGAAAAGGTCAAGGAGTTTGGATTTTCTAGAAGTGAAGATGATTCCTGCATATATGTCAAAGCTAGTGGGAGCGTTGTAGTCTTTCTAGTGCTGTATGTGGATGACATCTCCTTATAGGAAACGATATCCTAACCCTTGAAGGTGTAAACGTCTGGCTTAGGAAATGTTTCGCTATGAAGGATCTAGGTAATGTAACATATATACATGGAATAAGGATATACAGAGACAGATCTAAGCATGTGTTGGGACTTAGCCAAAGTACATACTTGGATAAGATATTGAAGAGGTTCAATATCCATGACTCCAAGAAAGGGTCCTTACCCTTACACCCTGGCATAAAGCTTAGTAAAGCTCAATGTCCAGCCACTAGTGATGAGGTGGACAAAATAAGTCGAGTCTCATATGCTTTGTCTATAGGATCGATCATGTATGCCATGACATGTACTCGTCCTGATGTCTCATTTGCCCTGAGCATGGTGAGCCGGTATCAAGACAACCCTGCTGAAAGTCATTGGATAGCAGTAAAGAACATTCTTAAGTATTTAAAAATTAAAAATGAAAAGTTCCTGGCATTCGGTGGCAATGATGAACTCAAAGTGAGTGGGTATAGTGATGCGAGTTTCCAAATGGATAGAGATGACAGCTGTTCACAATCCGGTTGGGTGTTCCTGTCAAATGGGGTGCGGTGACTTGGAAAAGTTCCAAACAATACACAGTTGCAGACTCTACTTGTGAGTCCGAGTATATTGTGGCTAGTGAGGCTGCAAAGGAAGTCGTTTTGTTAAGGAACTTCATTGGTGATCTCGGAGTTGTTCCAACGATCCAGGAACCCATTGAATTCTTCTATGATAACGAAGGTGCAGTCGCGTTGACTAAAGAACCTAAGGATCACGAAATATCAAGACACATAATCAGGAAATACCACTATGTTCATCACAAGGTGGATAGTAATAACATCGTAGTAAATAGAGTTTCATCGTAGGATAATCCGGCTGATCCCTTCATGAAGGCGTTGAGTAAAATCAAGCATGATGAGCATGCTAAGAGCATAGGCATGAGAGATATGTTAGTTTTAGTAGTTAGTTGATATTTGAAACATTGTAATAGTAGTAAATTGTAATTGAATTTGGTGATTAATGAATGGAGATTTCTTTATAAGTTAGTGAACTACCATTTTGCAATTATTTATTATTGTGTTTCGTTTTGCATGTTTGGAATCAACTTCCCGAGTATTAAATTACTCAAACATCCACAGTTAGTCACAATCGTGGAAGTAAGTGTTGAATTAAGACTCTCATGGAATGTTGGTTGATGTCAATAGACATAGCATAGAGATGCAACTGACATTCATGAGTACTTAAAATAGGTATTTGAGTATTGGATAAACCCGCACTTAGAGATTACTTCATGGATACAATCACGAGTAATTCTAAGATGATAAAATCTTCTATTCTTCAAACGGAGATGAATGAGTATTAGTTTACTATTTTTGTTATGCATTGGTTTACCTAAACACGACCGTAACTAGGAGTCATAAATGGTATTGCCATGTTTGACATGAAGAGTGGACTATAGCTATATAGTCGATGTTTATTTGTTCCTTTTGCCTTAAATAGGAAAAGCGATGTCGTGGGCCCCTCGGTGATTTGATGTGGATATTATAGTGTTGGGCCCAGCCTGGACTAGATTGATGTGTTTGATCTAGTAGTCAATTAAGGTCAACATAAATCAGAAATCAGGAAACATAATATTGAACCTTGAGATTGATTCTTATCCATGTCTCAGGTTCATACGATATCTTATAGAACAAATGAATTGATGATCACTTATCTTAAGGGCTTACTTAAAGAATAAGATTCAGAGTTTGGCAGTGGCTAAGGAAGCACGCTCTGCGGATTAAGTGGGAGCCTTGTGACTAATGGTAGTTGATGACTTGTCTAAGTAGGAGACTATTGGAATAGTGTCCAAGATCATAACTAAATTAGTAAGGATCTTCCATTAATAACAGGGTCCTTTTTGGGTTGCCCTAAGTAGTTTAAATGGTATTAAAGTTAATAAAGAGAGAAATAAATAGTTTATTAATTTATTATGTGATGATAAATTAATTAGAAACTAGTTTGGAATTAATTAGAATTAATTGGAACTAATTTGAATTAATTTGGGATTAATTAAAAGTGCAGGGACTGAATTGTAATTGTTTAATAGTTGAGCAATGGATAATGTTAGGGAATATATATTGGACGATTTTATAAGGATGTATCCTTATTAAATCTCCAACTATATATGGAAGCTAAAGGGTTTGAATTTAAAGATAAAAGGTTTATCCGGTTTGAATTCAAATAAGGTTTATGTTTAAGCTTTATCTTTTAATCACCCTTAGAACCTATAAAAATCCCCCTTTGGCACCTCATAACTTGCGCCAACTTTAGAGTGATATTCCTCTGGAGTTTTTCTCTTTTCTCTCAAGCAGAATTTATAATCCTTCTCTAAGGTTTTAAAGAGAGATTTTCTTAATAACCTAGTTAACCTAATTGTTTGGACTAATTAGGTGTGATCCATTAGAGGTATTCTCTTTTGGATACTACCTTCCTTAGCATTTGGGGAATTCGACTTTCTCAAAGGGTTCTTCAAGAAAATCGGTTTTGCTAAAGGTTGGTACACTTAAACCTTCTTGTAGTTGTAAATATGCAATAAGTAATTTCCCTGTAGGTTTTAGTAAATGTTACTTGCCTTAGAATTTTTGTATGTTTCTGCTACCATGTTTTCTTATTCTAGGGTAGTAGAAAACCTATCAGCAACATACTCAGCCTTAGTAAGGATCTCAGGCTTGATCCATTTAAACTATGGAGCGTATAGCCGAGGTTCTCTCTTCTTCAACTCATGAGACACTAGATAGTCAAAGCCCTCAGCACCATCTGTATTCTTGCAGTCACAGCATAAGTGGAAGAGATGATCAGTAGAATCCCTTGGAATGTCGCTGGTTCTCATGAAGCACATCTTCCCATTAGTGTATTCATAGAACATCCCATGTTCAGGACTTCAAATCAACTTGAGAGGTTCAGGGATAACATCAGTAGGATGAATGTTGTTGACATCTTTAGATCCAAAAGGAATCAGATGCTGCCTGATCTGAACATTCATTCATTCTTCTTCTTTTAACAGGCTGAGACTCCTTGGCAGGAAGGGCTGATGTAGGGACGAGGTTTAGCCTGTAAGCTTTGTTAATCATGGAGTCGAGAGCACCATGAAGTTCCTGAGAGGGTATCCCCTTATGATTTTTTAATCAGTTTAGAAGCTCCACCCATTTAGTGTAGCCATATTTCACCAGCCTAAAAATATACACTTGTTCAGGAATTAAAATCTAATTATTTTTTCTAGTGAAGTGCGATAGAAGGATTTTATCACCTTTATTCTTGGATTATTGAACTTTGACAATCAGATACACTAAGTGTCTCCTGGTAAACACATCAGCGTACTTGGCTAGGTCAATATGTCGATTAGCACTTTCAACTCTTCTTTGTTTTTCAGCCATAGAGTCAATGTGCTTAATCAGCCACTGCTGCTGATCAATTCCACCTTCTTCTGAAACTAACTGCTGAGCCACTTGATCATCTTTGAGAGAAATGATCTGATTTCTAACAACAAGGTTGTGCTCAACAGCAAGCTCTTCAACCTATGCCACTGACATACGCCACTCTTCAGCCTTTTGCAGAATAGAGAAAGATTCAACAGGACATTTCCTCCTTTTAATGATTAAAGGAACATCATCGTTAGAGTTTGACTGATTTGAGTAGATAATGGAGATGGGGTTGAAAAAATAAGGCAAATCGAACAGGCCTTCTTCATCGTCCATATCAGTGTCAGTGTCGTGCTCCCCCTGAGTAGAGGTAGGGGATTCATCATTCGTTAAAACATGCTCCCCCTCAGACCAAACCACCAGCCTTTTCTGGAGCAACTGGCTTTGAGTCCACGAGAAGAGTATAGCAGCAGGCGGATCATCAGACTGACTCTGCTGCCCTTGGAACACAACAATTTGCAGAGGATTTGACAGCTCCCCCTAAGATGCGAAATCCTTTGGTGTATCCTCAAGCTAGAACTGAGGACCCTCCCTTTTAGAACCAAAACCATCAATGGTGTAATCATCATATTTTTTTAACCAGATTCGTTGTGAGTCTCTCCTTTTTTGGCATCATCAGAGGATAAAGGAGGAGGAGGATCCTAAATGGTAGGGTTACCTGGAGGAGGATGAGGGGGAGGAGGACATGCTGAGGACTAGACCGAATAGTCGATGACCTAGTGATAAGTCACTTTATTTCAACCATATCAGGTTCAATCTTGGACAGACGAGTAGACAGTGAGAGAGAGAACTCAACTTGGGTGTAAAGAGATGTGTTAATAGCTTCTAACTAAGAGGAAATATCAGGACCATCTGTTCAGCAGAAGTGGTTACCACTGGAGATAAAAACCGTACATGAGTTTTTACTTGCTGAGGAGAGGGGTTGTCAATCTCCATAACATCAGCTTCAGGTTCACACTGAGGGGATTCAGATGAGAAGCATATGTGCAGCTTTCCACGCTGAGGAGAGTAGTTGTAGCGGACAGGAGAAACATTCATTGGACCCTAGAAGACATCTTCAAGAGCCTCATTGTTGTTTTGGTCATCTTCTTCACTGGAGGACTCCTGAGAGGAAGAGTTGGAGGACTCCTGCGAAGTAGAGTCCTCATTTTCAAAGTCAGTGGAGGTTGGAGGCTACTGCTGAGGGCTGGGAGACTTTGGAGAAGAAGCATCAACATGAGTTGGTGATCGTTGACGAGGACCGGGAGACTTCTTATCAGATGATTCCTCAGAGGAGGATTCTTGGAGGAACCAGCAAATGAGGACTTTTTGGAGACAGAGGCTGACATATGCTGAGAGGACAAGATGAACCGACTGAGGGATCCTTAGGATGAGGACAATCTGTAACCGGAAGCTCAGGGTGAGTCGCTCGTGGGAGGAAACACCTTGATACATATGTCGAGTCCACCATAGCATACAAGGAGTGAGGGAGGGATCAGCATTAGAGGGTACAGTGCCAAAGATCTTTGGGGATAGCACATGAACATCAAATCCATCATCTTCAACCGAATGATAGGCAGGGCCTTTGAAGGAAAGGGCAAGAGCGATGAAGTGGGAAAAGCAACACAAGTAGTTCAACCCTTACAAGTTATTAACCCAACAAGCTGACCAAAGATGAGCTGAGCATAATCAAAGTACTTATTTCTGACCATCCCATAGAGAATTCGCAGCTCAAAGAGGTTCAGCTGATACAGGCTGCTCTGCTTATATCCAAGACACTTTCCAATTATCCCAATAAAAAACTTCCACCCAGCAGGAAGGCATTGTCTTAGTACAACTTTATCAGCGTCTCTTATGTCAGAAAGGGACATGTTGTATCTAATGAGTTCAACAACTAACCGTGTGGTTTCGTCAGAAGGAAGCTCAGTAAATGGGACGGTGTTGGGCAACCGGAATGTCTGAATGTGTCTGCTGAGAAGATAACTTTAGAGGAACCATTGCAGGCGGTAACAACAATAGATGAAGATTCTGCATCGTATGAACAGGTGTACTAGAACACATCAATGGATTTAGAATGAAAAGCCTCAGGGATTCCAGTAAGAGCAAGGTTAAGTGGGTGACCCAGTAAGAAATCAACAAACGATTCAAACCCTTTGTTCTTGAGCTTGGCAGGGATGTTGAAAGCAGCAGCGATGTTGGTTGGTTGTGTTAGTTCTATATGCCCAAGGATGATCATAAAATGATATTACTAATAATACATGATCCTATAGGGTCACACCAACAACAAGTTTGACACCAATTGATCATTTAGAATGTTAAATTTGATTTAACATCAAATGATACTAAACTTGCAATTTAATCTTGTAGGATATTATTATTTGAGGTAAATAATAATAACTACAAAATTAAAGGTTGATTAGTAATTCATATGTGATGAATTAATTAAGTGTAACAATTAAATTGTTTAAATTGATTAAACGATTTAATTGATTTATAAGTAAGCCTTTTATTTAATTTAATTGGTAAATTAAATAAAATATATATATTGTTATATATATATATATATATATATATATATATATATATATATATATATATATATATTTATATATATATATATATATATATATATATGTGTATATATATATAATTATACAATTAAGATTGTATATTTAGATGGTTTATTTATGTATATGATTATGGGTTAAATGTTATCCCATTTAAGAAATAAGAAGATGTATTATTTATAAGCTTTCATTATCTAAGTTTTATAAATAATAACAACTCACTAGCACTCCTTTTGCCATCATATATTCAGCCATATTGGAAAGAAAAAGAATGCATTAAGAACTTAAAAGAGGTGGAAGATGCTTTGTGTCTTCTAGCTTTTGATTATAGAAATCAAATGGGACTTTCTTTTAAGCTAGTGGCATGTGCTTTTCTTTCTTTTTGGGTGATATAGTGGCCGAGATTTGGAGGTGTTACATGATCATTCTTGCTTCAAAAATCAGCCAAATAACTCTCCTTAAGTGCTTAGCAAAATTGGTTTTTGGTTTCACAAGAAAAGGAGTTCTAACTTGCAAGTTGTGGAACTAGCATTCAAGGGTGTTTAAGCTTGTGGTGGATCAACTATAGAGGGATTCTAATTTGATTCCTAGCTATCAAAATCATCTAAACCAAACCCAAGAACAAAGTTTATGATCTTGAACTTAATCTATGTTTGTTCTTCATCTTATCTCTACATGCATGTAGCATGATCCTCTTGAAAATGGAATTTGTGTTCATGATTTTATGCTTCCGTTGCAAACTCTTGTTTTTGAAACTAATTATATGAACCATGATTTCCAACAATTGGTATCAGAGACATGGCTATATTGCATGTTTAGATAATAAGTTTATTTGGATAAACTTGGTTTTTGGAAGCCATGAATGTTCATCTTCTTGAATGAAAGTTTCATGCATGACTTCTTTGGCAACATGCAAATATATAATCTATGATTTTATGTAACCAACTATATTTTATGTATGCATGCATTTGGTTACATAGATGTTGCCTTAGAAAAATAATGTGTTGATTTTCTTATGATTTTATGTGATAAAATGGTGCATAAACAAGCCAAGGACCATATGATGCATGTTTTGTGTTTGTATTCGATATGGTTGTAATCTATTCATTTATTCAAATGGTTTGTAATAATAATTAGTTATTTCCTTCTTAATATTCATTTTGTAAATATTAGAATAGTTGTAATTTATTTTTTTCACTAAATGTAACAAGAGAAGGAAGTAAAAGACCAAGAGAAGATTGCACCCAACAGCAGCACTTTCTGAAGAGCTGCTGTCCAGATTTCAAAATTGTTTTGGAAGTGTTTTAAAAATTCATATCTTGGTTATTTGGTGTTATACTTGTTGGTAACTTTAATATCTAGTATATACATTAAGTTTCAACAAGTATTAGCATCAATATGGCCAAGAATGAATTGAAAAATGCAACAAAAACCACAAAAATTTTCTTCCTGCTGCCCTGAATTTCGCAAGTTTTGAGGGGCCAGAAGAAAAATCACATCTCACTCCATGATGTCAAGAAATGGTGGTTCAAGTGTCATTTGGTGATATAAGAAGCTTGGCAAAATTGTAGCCAAATCGAAGATCATTTGGTTGAGTTTTTGTCACCTTTTTGTCCCTAGGTTTGGACTTGATATTTCATGTATGGCTCACATGAAATATCAACTTAGTTGGCTTGTGTTTATGCACCCATGCATGCTTGTGATGATTGAATGTTTTATTATGTTATGTTGTGGATGAAAATAAGATTTTGCATGCTAGACAACCTAGATAATTAAACATAATCATCAAGGAGTTTGTATTTTCAAAAGTTGACATTTAAAACATAAGATGTGATAAAATTGGTTTTATTAAAATGGGTTTTGTTATAAAACCTACTAAGTCAAGTTTTGAAAATGATTGAAACAAGAAATAAAATGGAGATTTTATGAACTCTTACAAACTCCAACCCTAAGTAATAATGGTAATTATTTAGGATTATAAATTGGTTCTAATATATGTGATCAAACTCAAACTTAATATTGGATATTAATTGTAATCTTGACCACAAACAAAGAATCAATAAAATGGAGATTTTATGATTAAGGAACCAATTAACAAAATAAGATTTAATGGTACCATGTTCATTGGATGCATGCAATCTATATGATACCATATGTTTTTCAAAATTAGAATTGTAAAACATTCAAATCCCTTATGAAATACGAATCAATGCCGTCCCTCTTAAAGACACTCATGTATCACTTGTATTTCCTTGTGGGATAAAGGATACCTAACCACTTGGAGTCTTCTTGTGATACAAGAAGTAGTTTTGCAATATTGATGGGATAAAGGACACCTAACCATTAATAGTTGTCAAAATTACACGTCCGTTTAAGAAGGATGATTCGTTTGGAAATCTCTTGTGATAAAGGTCACCTAAGCATTAGAAATCCAAGGCATAGATGGGATCAAACATGCCAAACTTATAAATGTTATAATAGGATCCCATAACTCTAGAAATTATATTTGGATATAATTGGTAAACCGTTACCTACCTTCTTGATTCGAATAGGCGGGATAAAGGATACCTAACCACTTATTCGTGATGCAACTTGGATTCTAGACCTTAATTAATTAAAGTTTATGAAACAAGAAAGGGTATTAATTATTAAGGACTTAATATCATAATTTACTAAATAGAACCTTGTTAAAATTTTGTAGATGGCACCAAACAACACACACTCGGCTCCTAACAAAACCTCACTACGGTCTCTCCTTGAAGGAGAAAAACTTAACCATACCAACTTCTTGGATTGGCACCGTAGTGTGAGAATTGTTCTCAAACAAGAAAAGAAAGAATATGTTCTCAATGAACCACTTCTAGAAGAGCCCCCTGCCATTCCTAAGCCCGCACACGATGCATGGCTTAAAAAGATGGATGATTCCATCGATGCATCATGCCTCATGTTGGCAACCATGATTCCTGACCTTCAGAAGGATTTGGAGAATCATTCAGCCTATGACATGATTCATCAACTAAAGGAAATGTTCCAACAACTTGCAAGAACGGAAAGGTTCGAAACTGTTCGGGCTTTCCATGCTTGCAAGATGGAGGATGGGCAGTCGGTAAGCTCTTATGTGCTCAAAATGAAGAGTCACATTGATCATTTGGCACGTCTTGGAGTTGTGATGCCCGAAGAGCTAGCAACGGATATGATCCTTAACTCCTTGACAAAGTCCTTTGATCCTTTTGTCATGAATTTTAACATGAATGGTTTAAACAAGACTATCCCGGAATTACATGGGATGCTAATTACCGCGGAAAAGAATCTGCCTAAGAAAACCACTCAAGTTCTCATGATCAAGGAAGGTGGCACAAAGAGAACTAGACCAGAACACCCCACCAACTCCAAGGGCAAGGGGAAAGCAAAAGCTTTTAAAGGTAAGGGCAAGAAAGTTGTCCAACCTTCCCATCCGCCCAAGAAGAAGGCAAAGGTTGCCAAAGAAGACACATGCTTTGAATGTGGCAAAGCTGGGCATTGGAAGAGAAATTGCCCTATGTATCTTGCGGAGTTGAAGAAGAAGAAGGCCGGTGAAGGCACTTCAGGTATCTATGTGATAGACCTAGAACTTTATAATTTATCTCCTAACACATGGGTATTTGATACTGGTTGTGGAACTCACATATGTAATATGTTGCAGGGGTTCAAAAGGAGTAGGCGACTGAAGGCAAATGAGGTAGTACTCCGGGTTGGAAACAATGCAAGGGTTGCGGTGGATTCAATTGGAAGTTTTAATTTATTACTACCTAATGGCTTATGTGTGACATTGTTGAATGTTTATTATGTTCCTAGCTTGACTAAGAATATTATTTCGGTTGCTAAATTAAGACAATGTGGATTTGATCTTTCCTTTATGAATGATGATATTTGTGTTTACAAAAATAATGTATTCTATTTTGAGGCTAGGCCTTTAAATGGAATTTATGAAGTAAACCTTGATGAAAAGACTAACCAAGGCTCTTTATACCACACTTTCACCAAGAAACCCAAATTTGATTTGAGTCAAACCTATCTATAGCATTGTCGCCTTGGGCATATAAACAAGAATCGCATATCCCAACTTCAAAAGAGTGGACTTTTGAAGGCAAATGAGAATGACTCATTTGATATATGTGAATCTTGTTTACATGGCAAGATGACTAAAGCTCCTTTCTCCGGAACTAATGAGAGAGCAAAGGACTTGTTAGGAATCATACATACGGATGTATGTGGTCCTTTCAAGCCAATGACTAGATATGGTGAAAGATATTTCATCACCTTCACTGACGACTTTAGTCGTTTTGGATATGTTTATTTGATTAAACATAAACATGAGGCGTTTGAAATGTTCAAAACGTTTCAAAGTGAAGTGGAAAATCAACTCAACAAAACAATTAAAGTTCTTCGTTCTGATAGAGGAGGTGAGTACTTAAGTACAAACTTTATGGATCATCTTAAGTCTTGTGGAATTGTTTCACAACTTACTCCACCTGGAACACCACAACATAATGGTGTGTCTGAGAGGCGGAACCGAACACTATTGGATATGGTTCGATCCATGATGAGTAGAAGTACTCTACCTTTATCATTTTGGGGTTATGCTTTACAAACAGCTGCTCGTCTCCTAAACATGGCACCTACTAAGAAGGTAGATAAAACACCTTATGAGATATGGCATGGAAGGGTTCCATCTTTATCCTATCTCAAGGTATGGGGTTGTGAAGCTTATGTTAGACAAGAAGCTTCAAACAAATTAGAACCCCGTTCAACTAAATGTATCTTTGTAGGGTATCCGAAAGATTGTCTTGGATACTATTTCTACAATCCCATCGAGAATAAGATATTTATTTCTCGAAAAGCTGAATTCCTAGAAAACAAGTTTCTGACGGAAGAGGCTAGTGGGAGGTTTGTGGAACTTGAGGAACTTCAGGAACCACAACCTGATACACAAGAAGTTGAATCTAGCATTCAAAAAGAAATTGTTGAACCTGAACAAACGGTTGATCAGGAACAAGTTGTAACACAAGGTGTTCGCAAATCTGGTAGGGTTCGAATTGAACCAGAAAGGTATGGTTACCTTTTGATGGAAGAGGAATGTTATACGATAGATTCTGATGAACCCGTCAACTATCAGAGTGCAATATCACATCCTGAATCTGACAAGTGGCTTGAGGCCATGAACACTGAGATGCAATCCATGCACGATAATCAAGTTTGGAACTTGGTTAATCTTCCCACCAATTGTAAGACTGTTGGGAACAAATGGGTTTTCAAGAAGAAAATCGACGTGGATGGAAATGTTCACACTTTTAAGGCTAGACTTGTCGCTAAAGGATACACTCACAGACTCATGGTATTGACTATGATGAGACCTTTTCTCCAGTGGCAATAATCAAGTCGATTAGGATACTTTTTGCCATAGCCGCGTACTATGATTATGAGATATGGCAAATGGATGTCAAGACCGCTTTCCTTAATGGACACTTATTGGAAGATGTCTATATGGATCAACCTGAAGGTTTTGTCGATCCCAATCATCCAAACAAAGTGTGCAAGCTTAAAAGATCTATCTATGGATTAAAGCAAGCGTCTCGAACATGGAACATCCGTTTTGATGAAAAGATTACGAGTTTTGGATTCATCAAAAATGAGGATGACTCCTGTGTTTACAAGAAAGCTAGTGGGAGCATTGTCATAATCCTAGTATTGTATGTAGATGACATACTTTTATTTGGAAATGACATCCCAACCTTAAAAGGTGTCAAAGCGTTCCTTGAGAGTTGTTTCTCAATGAAGGATCTAGGGGAAGCTGCTTATGTGTTAGGCATAAAGATATATAGAGATAGATCTAAGAGACTTATTGGTCTTAGCCAAAGTGTATATATTGATAAAATCTTGAAAAGGTTCAAGATGTAAGACTCTAAAAGAGGATTCTTGCCAATGCCGCATGGCACCATCCTAAGCAAGTCTCAGTGCCCAAACACTAGGACTGAACTTGAAAGGATGAAACATGTCCCATATGCTTCGGCAATTGGGTCCATCATGTATGCCATGTTATGCACTAGGCCCGACGTCTCATGTGCCTTATGTATGACTAGTAGGTATCAACAGAACCCAGGTGAAGCCTACTGGACTGCTGTAAAGAACATTCTTAAGTACTTGAGAAGAACTAAAGATATGTTCTTAGTTTACGGCGGTTTGGAAGAAAGCTTAAAGGTAAAGGGTTACACTGACGCAAGCTTCCAAACAGATAGGGATGATTCGAAATCTCAATCTGGGTATGTCTTTATTTTAAATGGAGGAGCCGTGTCTTGGAAGAGTTCCAAACAAGAAGTGATTGCACAATCCACTACAGAATCAGAGTATGTTGCTGCTTCGGAAGCTGCTCAAGAAGCTGTATGGATGAGAAAGTTCATAGAAGATCTAGGGGTTGTTCCTTCCATTCGGGACCCTATAGAAATCTTCTGTGACAATCTAGGTGCTATAGCTCAAGCAAAGGAACCTAGATTGCATCAAAAGACTAAACACATTCACCGAAGGTATAACTACATTAGACATGAAGTTAAGAATGGTGAAATAAGTATTCACAAGGTTCATACAGATCAGAATTTGGCAGACCCATTCACGAAGCCTTTACCCCAAACTAAGCATGAAAGTCATGCTAAGGGTATAGGACTCCGTTTTTCTAATGAATGGATTTGATTTGTGTTTAAATGTTTTATGAATATGAACTTATGTAAACGACAAGAATTATGTAATATTTGTGACGTGATGTTTCATTCATAATTATTGTGTTTTAATTAGCATGTTTAATCCTTGAATAATTTAGTTATTCTAAACGTCCATAGTCGATCATAGTTGTGGGAGCAATTATGAAGAAAGACTAATATGAATTGGATTGGTTGACTTTTATGGGTAAAAGTAGCAAAAGGTTGCAACCAAATTCATAGGTACTTGTCAGTGAACAAGTATTGGACTTGACCCGTTTCAAGATCACTCCATGGATCATCATCATAATGATTCTTGAATAAAGGTATTATCATTGTATCCTTTGACCTGAGATACATATTTGGGACTCAAGTGTAGAGTGTACTATGCTTTGATATGGTTCACAGTTGTTCTTGAAATACAGACAACCATAAAGGCCATACTCATGCATAGTATTAACTATATGAGGGGCGTATGTAGTCAAGACGGGATTTGTTCCTCTTATGTGTTGAGAGTTAGACATCTAAGGCGCCTGATTGAAAGTTGAACATAAAATGAGAATGATTAAGATCCATGTCTCATGTTCAACATGATGTCTGTGACAAAGGGATAATTAATAGATAACCTTATACATCAATTAGAGCCTCGTGTTTTCTGAAGAATTGAATGTTGTTGAATGGCACAATGTCATGTGTTATTGGGGGCAGTGATATGTTGCTAGACGTTTACCACTGTCGATATCATTCTATGATGCAACCTTGTGCAAGTGGGAGATTGTTAGTTCTATATGCCCAAGGATGATCATAAAATGATATTACTAATAATACATGATCCTATAGGGTCACACCAACAACAAGTTTGACACCAATTGATCATTTAGAATGTTAAATTTGATTTAACATCAAATGATACTAAACTTGCAATTTAATCTTGTAGGATATTATTATTTGAGGTAAATAATAATAACTACAAAATTAAAGGTTGATTAGTAATTCATATGTGATGAATTAATTAAGTGTAACAATTAAATTGTTTAAATTGATTAAACGATTTAATTGATTTATAAGTAAGCCTTTTATTTAATTTAATTGGTAAATTAAATAAAATATATATATTGTTATATATATATATATATATATATATATATATATATATATATATATATATATATATATATATATATATATATATATATATATATATATATGTATATATATATATATATAATTATACAATTAAGATTGTATATTTAGATGGTTTATTTATGTATATGATTATGGGTTAAATGTTATCCCATTTAAGAAATAAGAAGATGTATTATTTATAAGCTTTCATTATCTAAGTTTTATAAATAATAACAACTCACTAGCACTCCTTTTGCCATCATATATTCAGCCATATTGGAAAGAAAAAGAATGCATTAAGAACTTAAAAGAGGTGGAAGATGCTTTGTGTCTTCTAGCTTTTGATTATAGAAATCAAATGGGACTTTCTTTTAAGCTAGTGGCATGTGCTTTTCTTTCTTTTTTGGGTGATATAGTGGCCGAGATTTGGAGGTGTTAGATGATCATTGTTGCTTCAAAAATCAGCCAAATAACTCTCCTTAAGTGCTTAGCAAAATTGGTTTTTGGTTTCACAAGAAAAGGAGTTCTAACTTGCAAGTTGTGGAACTAGCATTCAAGGGTGTTTAAGCTTGTGGTGGATCAACTATAGAGGGATTCTAATTTGATTCCTAGCTATCAAAATCATCCAAACCAAACCCAAGAACAAAGGTTATGATCTTGAACTTAATCTATGTTTGTTCTTCATCTTATCTCTACATGCATGTAGCATGATCCTCTTGAAAATGGAATTTGTGTTCATGATTTTATGCTTCCGTTGCAAACTCTTGTTTTTGAAACTAATTATATGAACCATGATTTCCAACAGGTTGAACAAGAATGCGAGAAGCAGGAGTGGATTCTGCTTTGAACAAATCCGCAAGTGCAACAAACTCAAAATCGGGAGCCATTAAAGGAGAAAGGAGGTTTTTGTTGGATTAGCTGTCTAAGCCATGACTATAATTGGTATATATATTTAATTGATAGTAGCAAAGTCCTTTTGGGTTGCCCTCATAGTTGGCAATTTGACAAAATAACCTTTAGAGAGAGAGAGAGATTGATTTGTTATGTGATTAATAAATCAATATAAATAATTTGTTAATATATTATCAGGATAATATATTAATTAGAAATATTATTATTTGACTAATAATTAATTAGAAATTAATTGGAATTAATTTGGTGATTAATTGGATTAATTAAAAGTGCAAGGGCTGAATTGTAATTATTCAATAGTTGAGTAGTGAACAGTTTTGGTAGGTCTTATGGTTGGCGAAATTAAGGAAGGATAATTCCTTAATTTCTAAATCCATATATAGATAAATAGGAGTTTGAATTAAAAGATAAAATGTTTATCTCGTTTGAATTCAAATAAGGTTTATCTATGAGGCTTATCTGCTAATCCTTTCAAAGCTATAAATAGGGGTCCCTGGCTCCCCTATTTCTGCGACAACTTCACTTTCTCTCTCTACGCTCTCTCGTTTTTTTCTTGTTGCTTGCTTTGGGTGTGAACCATTTGAGGCACGACGCTTATGGTGCTCACTTCCAAAATATTCAACAAAAAGTTAGTAATTTTCTTTTAATCCTTTAGTAAATTTTGATAATGCCTTAGGTATTAGTTACAGGTTCAAATAGTGAAAAATTAGATCCAATTACGTTCCATGTAAACTTAAGGGTTAAGTTTATTTGTTTTGCCTAAAACCTATCAGTGGTATCAGAGCTATTTGGTTTCTTTTCTGTTTGAATTTGCTATAATTTTTATACTTTTGGATTAGGGTTAATAGAAATTTAAACCCTAATAGGCTTAATTTCGATTTTAGAGTTAGGGTTTCAGAAACCCTAGACCCTTCCCCATATTTTCGATTTTTTACTAGGTATTAGAGGGTTTTTCTATTTTTGGTAATTAAGATTAGTTAATAAATGGATAACCCTATACCCTTTTGTGTTTTTCAAAATTAGTGGGTAAATGATAGGATTAAATTACTTTGATCAATTTGTTGATCTCTATTTGATTTAATTTATTTAATTAATTATTAATTAAAAGATCAACATTAAATCAATTTAGGTTTAAATTTAAATTTAAATTAATTGTTTAATTCGAAATTTTAAATAGATAAACCAAGACAATTTAAAAGGTTTAAAATGCATCTTATATATATATATATATATATATATATATATATATATATATATATATATATATATATATATATATATATATATATATATATATATATATATATATATATATATATATATTATTAAAAGTTAATATTTATATGTATAAGAGCTGGTCAGTCAAATCGCTAGTATGCCTCATTCACGAAGCTGATCTATAAGGGGGGTATAAGGAAACTGCCTATAAAATGGCGGTTGAATGGGTGTCCACTCTCACCTACCGCTTCCTTGATTAGTGGAGGGTCGTTAGCAGAACGGATTTGATAGGACTATTTAATCTCATTAAAAGTATAATGCTATTAAAGGAAGTACTAGAACCGTGTTATAAAATCCCAAATCTAGTTACTTTAGGAAAAATGTGAAAGATATGCTAACCCATGAAATAACACATTACACTTTATTAGTCGTTAGTGGAGTGTGTGTGGTTTACCAGCACATTAATAGGGACCAATCAAGAGTGGTAATGGGTATCTCATAAATTATCATTGTTGATGGAACGCGTGTGATTTACCGGTACATCAATCTGAGATGATAAACGACATTGAGGTTACCATGCTAATTTGCATGGTTATTCACATCTTGTTTGTAATCCTCGGTATCCCAGTCACAAATGGAAGAGCATAGTCCGAGATTAAATATGCCATTGAACAGTCAATGAATCTCAAAGATCTAGGAATTTCACTTAATATGATTATCTTCCGCGGTGGAATTGGTGAATCGTCATTCACCTACCTTTATAAAATTTACAATTAGATTACGACATCCCTCTTCTAAGTTGTGAATTATATAGTTGGGTCCTATCCTTAATATATTTTTGGGTTAATATATTAAGGAATATATATATATATATATATATATATATATATATATATATATATATATATATATATATATATATATATATATATATATATATATATATATATATATATATATATATATATATAGTTAAAACTACCTTTCTTTTATAGATGTCTTCCTCTGCTGATGCTTCTGCTCCCCAACCCGCATCCCACTCCAACAACTTCTCTTCGATCCTCTCATTGTGCTCTAAGGTGACATTAGATGGCACCAATTACAACGACTGGATACGTAATATCAACATGGCTCTAAGATTTGAGGACAAATAGTATGTTCTCGAGAAAGAGCTCATCGAGGTTGATCAAGATACAGCTACTCCTGAGGAATATGCCTCATATAAGAAACATTACGATGATGCAACCAAAGCTGCATCATGGTCGCTACGATGGTCCCGAAATTGCAAAGGTTTTATGAAGACTACTGGCCATTCGGGATGAGCAAGGACCTTATGGAAAAGTTCCGTAAGCAAGCTCGTCAGGAAAATTATAAGGTAGTCAAAGCCCTCATGGCTTGTGAACTGAAAGAATGAGAGTCCATCTGCACCCACGTGCAAAGAATGCAGAGATACGTAGGAAGGCTTCAGAAGCTTAACGTGCATTTTGATGAGGAGCTGACTATTGATACAGTCTTAAACTCCTTGCCTAGTTGTTATGATCAGTTCATCCTGGCTTATCATTTGAACAACAATCAGACTACTTTGGCTGAATTGCACAACATGCTGCAGACCGCTGAGGATAGAATGAAGGGTAAGGGTATACCCTCCGCCAGTGCTCCTGTCATGGCTATTGGTCCGGGAAGAGGGAAAAAGAGGAAAGGTCCTCCCAAGCAGAATTGGAAAGGCAAGGCTCATGTTGGGTCATCCAGTAATGGCCCAGGAGCTAGGCCCAGTTCTGACACTCCTCATGTCTTGAACCCAAAGAGGCCGACTATTTTAACTGCAACGAGAAGGGCCACTGGAAATGATGCTGCCCGAAGTATCTGCAGGACATCAAGGATGGCAAAATGAAGCCATCGTCTGCACGTATATACACTATCTCTAAAAACTCATCATCTTCTTATTCTTGGCTCCTTTATACAGGATGTGGTTTTCACATTTGTTCTGATTTGCAGGGCTTAAACGAAAGTAAGGTGGTGGAGCACGGAAGGATAAACCTAATCATGGGAAATAGGCGATCGTCACCTGTCACCAAGATTGGAGTTTATAGTCTAGTACTCAGTAGTGATGTTAGTTTAGATTTGTTAAATTGCCGTTACTCGCCAGAAATGGCTCGAAATATTATTTCTTTTCATGCATTGTTCAAACAAGGCTATAGATATTCTTTTAATAATGCGAATGGATCTATTTCTGCTTATAAAAATGGTGTTTTTATTTTCGAAGCTTTACCTTGTGATGGTGTGTATGAAACTATAACTTGTGTAGACAATTTAGGCAATAGTGTATTACAAATTGACTCATCTAATGGTATAGAAAAGACATGCTTGTGGCACTGTCGTCTTGGACATATCAACAAGAAACGCATTGCACAACTCCAAAAGGATGGAGTGTTGGAATCATTCGATCTTAGGAGGATGATGTATGCGAGTCTTGTCTGTTGGGGAAGATGACAAAATCACCTTTCATAGGATCTTGTGAAAGAGGTGAAGGTCTGTCAGATCTCATACACACAGATGTCTGTGGACCCTTCAGATCATCCACAAGGGATGCTAATCAATTTTATGTGACTTTTACGGATGATTATAGCAGATATGGCTATATCTACTTAATCAAGCATAAGTCAAAAACCTTTGAAAAGTTCAAAGACTTTAAGAATGAAGTCGATAATCAACTAGGCAGGAAGATAAAGATGCTTAGATCCGATAGAGGCGGTGAGTATCTTAGTATCGAGTTCCACGGCTATCTTAAGAAATGTGGAATAGTTTCACAGTTGACTCCTGCTAGGACACCACAATTGAATGGTGTGGCTGAGAGGCGTAACCGGACCTTGTTAGACATGGTCCGTTCCATGATGAGTAGAGCTTCTCTTCCTATTCACTTATGGGGGTATGCCTTAGAGACTGCCGCCCACATCCTCAATCTTGTCCCTACTAAAAAGGTTGCCAAAACACCTCACGAAATGTGGATAGGGAAAGTTCCCTCGTTAGCATATATCAAAGTCTGGGGTTATGAAGCTTTCGTAAGACGAGAGACTCATGACAAACTAGCAGCTATAAGTGAGTGGTGTATTTTCATTGGTTACCTAAAACAGTCTTTTGGATATTTGTTCTACAGACCGAGCAAGGACGTGGTCTTTGTAGCACGACGAGGAGTCTTTCGTGAGAGAGAGCTCATATTCAAAGTGGATAGTGGGGGTACCATTGACCTTGAAGAAATTCAAAAGTCAACCAATGAAGGAACCTTAGAAGATACTAGCACTCAACTAGAGGAAGAAGTTCCTGTTGGGCCGATAGACAATTCATTACCTCTTAGACGCTCCAATAGAGTTAGCATGCCGCCTAAGTTTTATGGTTTCCATATAACTACGGATGGTGACACGTTTTTTAGTGATAGGACATTGACAAATTTGGATGATCCAGGTAACTACAATGAAGGAGTGGCAGGCCCTGAGGCTGCTAAGTGGAAAGAGGCAATGGACAGCGAGATGAAGTACATGTATGACAACCAAGTTTGGAATTTGGTTGATAATGTACCAGGTCGAAAGACAGTTGGGTGCAAATGGATCTTCAAAAAGAATACTGACATAGATGGAAAGATACACACTTTCAAGGCTCGACTGGTTGCAAAGGGCTTTACTCAAACCCCTGGGGTTGACTATGATGAGACATTCTCACCAGTGGCTAAGATGAAGTCTATTAGGATAATGCTTGCCATAGCTGCATTTCATGATTACGAAATTTGGCAGATGGAAGTCAAAACCGCTTTCCTTAACGGGAAGTTGGCTGAGGATGTTTACATGAATCAGCCAGAGGGTTATGTAGATGCAAAGTATCCCAATAGAACGTGTAAGCTTGAGAAATCAATCTACGGATTGAAACAAGCATCTCGCAGCTGGAATCTCTGCTTCCATGAGAAAGTTAAAGTGTTTGGTTTCTCTAGGAGTGAAGATGAGTCCTGCGTGTATATAAAGGCTAGTGGGAGTATACTTACTTTTCTGGTGTTGTATGTCGATGGCATATTGCTCATGGGGAACGACATTCAAACCTTACAAGAAGTTAAATCTTGGCTTGGGAAGTGTTTCGCTATCAAAGCCATCGGAGACGCAGCCTATATTCTCGGGATATGGATATTGAGAGATAGAAAGAAGAGACTAATAGGACTTAGTCAAAGCACATACTTGGATAAGGTACTAAAGTGGTTTAGTATGGAAAATTCCAAGAAAAGAGAGCTGCCTATCCAGAGCAATGCAAAATTAAGTAAGACTCAAAGCCCGAGTACAGATGAAGAGATAGCTGACATGAGTCGAGTACCTTACGTTTCGGCTGTGGGGTCAATCATGTATGCTATGACATGTACTCGCCATGACGTGTCCTTTGCTTTGAGCATGGTCAGTCGCTATCAGGGAAATCCTCGCAGAGCTCATTGGATAGCCGTTAAGAATATTCTTAAGTATTTGCAGAGGATGAAGGATATTGTCCTAGTCCTTGGTGGCAGTGATACGTTGAGAATTAGTAGGTATACAGACGCCAGCTTTCAGATATTTAGAGACAACGGTCGGTCTCAGTCAGTCTGGGTGTTTCTTTTAAATGGTGGAGCGATTACTTGGAAGGGTTCTAAGCAAGAGATGGTGGCTGATTTGACGTGTGAATCAGAGTACATAGCTGCAAGTGAATCGTCAAAAGAAGCGGCTTGGCTGAAAAACTTCATCGGTGACCTTGGAGTCATCCCGACTATTCAGGAGCCAATGGAACTATTCTGCGATAATGAAGGAGCGGTTGCTTTGACTAAGGAACTGAGAGATCATGGAAAGTCCAGACACATCGACAGAAAGTACCATTACATCAGGCATAGGGTAGAAGAAGGTCACCTCATCGCGAAGAGGGTATCATCTGAGGAGAACCCTGCAGATCCTTTGACGAAGGCTCTGAGTAGGGTTAAGCACAATCAGCATGCTAGGAGCATATGTCTGAAAGATGATATTAGTTTAGTAGTTAGATAGTTATCTGAAACTTGTAACAATATAAATGTAATTGACTTTTGGTGATTTTAATAATGGAGAATTATTGATAAGTATTGTTTACTACTATTTGTCAATTGTTTATTATTGTGTTTTAATTTTGCATGTTTTACTTTCCGAATAATATGATTATTCAAACATCCACAGTCGTTCATAGTTTTGGAAGTAAGTAATGAATCAAGACTGTCATGAATTGGATTGTTGACTGTCTAAGGAGTTAGGCATAGCAATAGTATTGCTACAACATTCATGAGTACTTGGAAATAGGGATTTGAGTATTGGATAAACCCACGCTAGAGAATTACTTCATGAATTATATCACGAGTAATTCTGAGGCGATAATATCTTATGGTCTTGAAACGGAGACATATGAGTTGTAATTTACAAGTCGGTTGTACATTGACAATGTGTAAACGCATCGGTAACTCGATGTCATAAAACATATTGTTGTGCACGATTTGACGAGTAAAGGATACAAGCATATGAGTCAAAGTTTATTCGTTCCTTTTGCCCTGACAGGAAAAGCGATATATGTAGGCCTCTCAGTGATTTGGTGTTGACTGAAGTGCTGGCCAGCCAGGACTAAATTGATGTGTTCAATTAGAAGTCTTATTTCATTTGCAAATCAGAAATCGAGAAACATAGTATCGGACTGAGATTGATCTTAATCCATGTCTATGGTCCGAACGATAACTAGTAGAACGGAGGATCATATGATCACTTATCTTAGGACAGAACTGACTGGATCAAAGTTCGGCAGCGGCTTTTGGAAGCTACAATTTACTGGTCAATTTAGAAGTTATACTGGCAGTTATAGTCATAGACTTATCCAAGTGGGAGACTATTGGATTAGGTGTCTAAGCGATGACTATAATTGGTATATATATTTAATTGATAGTAGCAAAGTCCTTTTGGGTTGCCTTCTGTCACACCCCCAAACCACGATGGCGGAAACGTCTAAGGGTGTGACAGATTGGTATCAGAGCATTGTTTATAGTGAACTAAGTATATCAATCCATTTAAGATATACAACTATAAATACAATGGGACTAAAACTCTCTAAAACAATCTATACAAAGTATAATTTAAAATACAATGATATTTTTATAAAGTATAAGTACAAGTACATACATACTAGAACAGTGTCATAACCAGAACAATACAAGAGTAATAAGATGATTTGAACACTACGAGTAGGCCTAGGTAGTTATGTAATCATACCTAGGACAGATAGAGCCTGATCAAGTGTATTTGTCCAAGGTATGACTAACATGTACTTAGAAATAGTCGTAGTGGACAACAAGTCTAAAAACTTACCAAGAACCATATACAAAGAAACTCTAAAACAAAATATAAAGCTAAATTACTACAAGAGTATTTTATAATACTATAGAACCATACATCTAGACACTTTATGTACCTCTTATACCCCTATCCTTACATAGTAGACCTGAGAATTCGATAATACCTGACCAATAACTATTATCGAAAACCTACCATCATCCCTACCAACAGTTCCATTAAACTAATATTGGTATAAATTCAATCTGAAAGCCGAAGGCGGGCTATGTCACCTGCCAAGTCTTCTGGGTTCTCTTCACTTGTGATCTTGAGAAAATCATGGTTAAAACCACTCATAGCAGAAACAGAAGGCAGAGATTGTTGCTGTGTATGGGTCCCTGATGAAGCTTCCTCCCTCTTCTGAACCTTTATTTTCTTGTAAACAGCCTTAAAGGCAGCTTGCCTCAATCTCTTTGTGGTATCAGTTATCTTCGAACTGGAACCCTCGACTATTGCTCTTTTCTCGTTCTCTAGACCAAATATTATGTCTGCTCCACTAGGATTATTATCCAATTTCTGTTGCATAAATACTTTCAGTCATTACAACCTCATGGCATTGAAATTGTGGAGAAAGAAATACAATTCTTAACCTGAGTATGGTTAATAAGAGTTTGTAGACTCTTAATCTGTCGTCGAGGCCAACTTTTGATGCCTAACTTCCTACAGCGTTGCTTCAACTGTGTTGATCCAACGTTGAGTTCCCTTGCAGCTTCCAAAATGGGCTTATCAAAATGCATGGATATTGTTTCCTTACTCAACGCATGTCTAGAACCCCTTTTTCTACAAATTTCAAAGGTTCTTGGAATCGAGGTTGAAACGTTTTCATTTTGGATCAATTGTGTATGATCCTGATCACTAACACTTTCATTGTTACCTATTATGGGTAATAGTTCTTGATTTCTAAAATCAACCATAAACCCAGAATTCCCATTCGTGAAACTTTCCAAGTTACTTTGGATCAATTGAAAATGATACTGATATTGAAAACCACCCACGGACTCAAGATTCGCTGAAGCGAGCCCGATAGTGTCATCATGGATCGGCTGTATTTGATCCTGATTTTGAATGTCAGTTTGAAACCCCTGATTTGTTAGATCTACTCCACTATGCAGTATGGGCACGTTCATGCTTAGATTATCATTAGTAAGATCATCTACAAATGGATTTGTGTATAACGTATGTTAGATAATTAAGCAAAATAAACATAAAGCTTAACAAAATGACTTAACCTGGAAGTATATATTGAGATTGCCCAACAGCGATGTCTTGATTTAAAGGCAGTGGATCTTCAGGGAGAATACTCATCAGAGGAAAAACTTCAAGATCATCTTGAGGTTGATCCAGCGGTAATATATCTAGAAAATCTATACCCCACATAGTTTAAAAAAAAAATCAAAACAATAGAAAAAGGAATAAGAAATAAAAGGAGTTTAGGATACTATAATTACCAAACCCTAGTAGAGGTATCTGATTAAATGATAAGGAGGTACCCTCTTCCCTTAAGAAATTCAGCTTAGTGTCTGACAAATTCTCCATAAGAGATCTATTTTCCATACCTCGATTTGGAAATCCGAGATTATATAAGAATAAATTGGTAGTAGCAAAAGATGTAGATATGGATGATACTACATACCCGTTTATATAGTATCTTACAACTGGAACTGAAGGGACAACCCATGTTCTTATTACCGAAATTCAAAATATCTACAGTAGGTGCAATCTTTTCACTACCCTAAGTGATATCTTTTCCAAATTCGCGGCTTGACTTCGATGAGGATAGGGTAACGAAAAGACATTTATTTTAATATATATATATATATATATATATATATATATATATCTTCTGATAACGGAAATAGTTCAATGAACATTTAATTCAATAATAATCTATTCATAAATAATGAACTTGAACTTACTCATCTGGCATCTGTACAGCTCGTGGTTCACCTGTATCTGACATGTTTCATTCCATCCTACGAGTATCAACTGTAAAATGACATCACATATAATATCTTAAATATGCTTAGGCATTTCCATAATACTTAACTCAAATGATTAAGAAATCAATAGCTAATACAAGTCACAATTAGAGAATATCATATGTTATCAAACCGAAACTCCTAATTTCATGATTTTACTAAATCAACCGTTAAAAAAATCACAATATTTGGACTCAATACAACAAATATTAGCAACCTACATATGAGGTGAACCAATGCAAACTTTCAGATTTGGACATCTAGGGTTTGAAACCCTAACACTCAAAATTTCTAACCTTGTGAATTAAGAAATCGAGAACGCGTTCCAGGTGTTAAATCCAACTTCCGCATGTATGACAACCAAGTTTGGAATTTGGTTGATAATGTACCAGGTCGAAAGACAGTTGGGTGCAAATGAATCTTCAAAAAGAATACCGACATAGATGGAAAGATACACACTTTCAAGGCTCGACTAGTTGCAAAGGGCTTTACTCAAACCCCTGGGGTTGACTATGATGAGACATTCTCACCAGTGGCTAAGATAAAGTCTATTAGGATAATGCTTGCCATAGCTGCATTTCATGATTACGAAATTTGACAGATGGAAGTCAAAACCGCTTTCCTTAACGGGAAGTTGGCTGAGGATGTTTACATGAATCAACCAGAGGGTTTTGTAGATGCAAAGTATCCCAATAGAATGTGTAAGCTTGAGAAATCAATCTACGGATTGAAACAAGCATCTCGCAGCTAGAATCTCTGCTTCCATGAGAAAGTTAAAGTGTTTGGTTTCTCTAGGAGTGAAGATGAGTCCTGCGTGTATATAAAGGCTAGTGGGAGTATAGTTACTTTTATGGTGCTGTATGTCGATGGCATATTGCTCATGGGGAACGACATTCAAACCTTGCAAGAAGTTAAATCTTGGCTTGGGAAGTGTTTCGCTATCAAAGCCATCGGAGACGCAACCTATATTCTCGGGATAAGGTTATTGAGAGATAGAAAGAAGAGACTAATAGGACTTAGTCAAAGCACATACTTGGATAAGGTACTAAAGTGGTTTAGTATGGAAAATTCCAAGAAAAGAGAGCTGCCTATCCAGAGCAATGCAAAATTAAGTAAGACTCAAAGCCCGAGTACAGATGAAGAGATAGCTTACATGAGTCGAGTACCTTACGTTTCGGCTGTGGGGTCAATCATGTACGCTATGACATGTACTCGCCAAGATGTGTCCTTTGCTTTGAGCATGGTCAGTCGCTATCAGGGAAATCCTGGCAGAGCTCATTGGATAGCCGTTAAGAATATTCTTAAGTATTTGCAGAGGACGAAGATATTGTCCTAGTCCTTGGTGGCAGTGATACGTTGAGAATTAGTAGGTATACAGATGCCAGCTTTCAGATATTTAGAGACAACGGTCGGTCTCAGTCAGTCTGGGTGTTTCTTTTAAATGGTGGAGCGATTACTTGGAAGAGTTCCAAGCAAGAGATGGTGGCTGATTTGACGTGTGAATCAGAGTACATAGCTGCAAGTGAAGCGTCAAAAGAAGCGGCTTGGCTGAAAAACTTCATCGGTGACCTTGGAGTCATCCTGACTATTCAGGAGCCAATGGAACTATTCTGCGATAATGAAGGAGCGGTTGCTTTGACTAAGGAACTGAGAGATCATGGAAAGTCCAGACACATCGACAGAAAGTACCATTACATCAGGCATAGGGTAGAAGAAGGTCACCTCATCGCGAAGAGGGTATCATCTGAGGAGAACCCTGCAGATCCTTTGACGAAGGCTCTGAGTAGGGTTAAGCACAATCAGCATGCTAGGAGCATATGTCTGAAAGAATATATCAGTTTAGTAGTTAGATAGTTATCTGAAACTTGTAACAATATAAATGTAATTGACTTTTGGTGATTTTAATAATGGAGAATTATTAATAAGTATTGTTTACTACTATTTGTCAATTGTTTATTATTGTGTTTTAATTTTGCATGTTTTACTTTCCGAATAATATGATTATTCAAACATCCACAGTCGTTCATAGTTTTGGAAGTAAGTAATGAATCAAGACTGTCATGAATTGGATTGTTGACTGTCTAAGGAGTTAGGCATAGCAATAGAATTGCTACAACATTCATGAGTACTTGGAAATAGGGATTTGAGTATTGGATAAACCCACGCTCAAAGAATTACTTCATGAATTATATCACGAGTAATTCTGAGACGATAATATCTTATGGTCTTGAAACGGAGACATATGAGTTGTAATTTACAAGTCGGTTGTACATTGACAATGTGTAAACGCATCGGTAACTCGATGTCATAAAACATATTGTTGTGCACGATTTGACGAGTAAAGGATACAAGCATATGAGTCAAAGTTTATTCGTTCCTTTTGCCCTGACAGGAAAAGCGATATATGTAGGCCTCTCAGTGATTTGGTGTTGACTGAAGTGCTGGCCAGCCAGGACTAAATTGATGTGTTCAATTAGAAGTATTATTTCATTTGCAAATCAGAAATCGAGAAACATAGTATCGGACTGAGATTGATCTTAATCCATGTCTATGGTCCAAACGATAACTAGTAGAACGGAGGATCATATGATCACTTATCTTACGACAGAACTGACTGGATCAAAGTTCGGCATCGGCTTTTGGAAGCTACAATTTACTGGTCAATTTAGAAGTTATACTGGCAGTTATAGTCATAGACTTATCCAAGTGGGAGACTATTGGATTAGGTGTCTAAGCGATGACTATAATTGATATATATATTTAATTGATAGTAGCAAAGTCCTTTTGGGTTGCCTTCTGTCACACCCCCAAACCACGATGGCGGAAACGTCTAAGGGTGTGACAGATTGGTATCAGAGCATTGTTTATAGTGAACTAAGTATATCAATCCATTTAAGATATACAACTATAAATACAATGGGACTAAAACTCTCTAAAACAATCTATACAAAGTATAATTTAAAATACAATGATATTTTTATAAAGTATAAGTACAAGTACATACATACTAGAACAGTGTCATAACCAGAACAATACAAGAGTAATAAGATGAGTTGAACACTACGAGTAGGCCTAGGTAGTTATGTAATCATACCTAGGACAGATAGAGCCTGATCAACTGTATTTGTCCAAGGTATGACTAACATGTACTTAGAAATAGTCGTAGTGGACAACAAGTCTAAAAACTTACCAAGAACCATATACAAAGAAACTCTAAAACAAAATATAAAGCTAAATTACTACAAGAGTATTTTATAATACTATAGAACCATACATCTAGACACTTTATGTACCTCTTATACCCCTATCCTTACATAGTAGACCTGAGAATTCGATAATACCTGACCAATAACTATTATCGAAAACCTACCATCATCCCTACCAACAGTTCCATTAAACTAATATTGGTATAAATTCAATCTGAAAGCCGAAGGCGGGCTATGTCACCTGCCAAGTCTTCTGGGTTCTCTTCACTTGTGATCTTGAGAAAATCATGGTTAAAACCACTCATAGCAGAAACAGAAGGCAGAGATTGTTGCTGTGTATGGGTCCCTGATGAAGCTTCCTCCCTCTTCTGAACCTTTATTTTCTTGTAAACAGCCTTAAAGGCAGCTTGCCTCAATCTCTTTGTGGTATCAGTTATCTTCGAACTGGAACCCTCGACTATTGCTCTTTTCTCGTTCTCTAGACCAAATATTATGTCTGCTCCACTAGGATTATTATCCAATTTCTGTTGCATAAATACTTTCAGTCATTACAACCTCATGGCATTGAAATTGTGGAGAAAGAAATACAATTCTTAACCTGAGTATGGTTAATAAGAGTTTGTAGACTCTTAATCTGTCGTCGAGGCCAACTTTTGATGCCTAACTTCCTACAGCGTTGCTTCAACTGTGTTGATCCAACGTTGAGTTCCCTTGCAGCTTCCAAAATGGGCTTATCAAAATGCATGGATATTGTTTCCTTACTCAACGCATGTCTAGAACCCCTTTTTCTACAAATTTCAAAGGTTCTTGGAATCGAGGTTGAAACGTTTTCATTTTGGATCAATTGTGTATGATCCTGATCACTAACACTTTCATTGTTACCTATTATGGGTAATAGTTCTTGATTTCCAAAATCAACCATAAACCCAGAATTCCCATTCTTGAAACTTTCCAAGTTACTTTGGATCAATTGAAAATGATACTGATATTGAAAACCATCCACGGACTCAGGATTCGCTGAAGCGAGCCCGATAGTGTCATCATGGATCGGCTGTATTTGATCCTGATTTTGAATGTCAGTTTGAAACCCCTGATTTGTTAGATCTACTCCACTATGCAGTATGGGCACGTTCATGCTTAGATTATCATTAGTAAGCTCATCTACAAATGGATCTGTGTATAACGTATGTTAGATAATTAAGCAAAATAAACATAAAGCTTAACAAAATGACTTAACCTGGAAGTATATATTGAGATTGCCCAACAGCGATGTCTTGATTTAAAGGCAGTGGATCTTCAGGGAGAATACTCATCAGAGGAAAAACTTCAAGATCATCTTGAGGTTGATCCAGCGGTAATATATCTGGAAAATCTATACCCCACATAGTTTTAAAAAAAATCAAAACAATAGAAAAAGGAATAAGAAATAAAAGGAGTTTAGGATACTATAATTACCAAACCCCAGTGGAGGTATCTGATTAAATGATAGGGAGGTACCCTCTTCCCTTAAGAAATTCAGCTTAGTGTCTGACAAATTCTCCATAAGAGATCTATTTTCCATACCTCGATTTGGAAATCCGAGATTATATAAGAATAAACTGGTAGTAGCAAAAGATGTAGATATGGATGATACTACATACCCGTTTATATAGTATCTTACAGCTGGAACTGAAGGGACAACCCATGTTCTTATTACCGAAATTCAAAATATCTACAGTAGGTGCAATCTTTTCACTACCCTAAGTGATATCTTTTCCAAATTCGCGGCTTGACTCCGATGAGGATAGGGTAACGAAAAGACATTTATTTTAATATATATATATATATATATATATATATATATATATATATATATATATATATATATATATATATATATATATATATATATATATATATATATATATCTTCTGATAACGGAAATAGTTCAATGAACATTTAATTCAATAATAATCTATTCATAAATAATGAACTTGAACTTACTCATCTGGCATCTGTACAGCTCGTGGTTCACCTGTATCTGACATGTTTCATTCCATCCTACGAGTATCAACTGTAAAATGACATCACATATAATATCTTAAATATGCTTAGGCATTTCCATAATACTTAACTCAAATGATTAAGAAATCAATAGCTAATACAAGTCACAATTAGAGAATATCATATGTTATCAAACCGAAACTCCTAATTTCACGATTTTACTAAATCAACCGTTAAAAAAATCACAATATTTGGACTCAATACAACAAATATTAGCAACCTACATATGAGATGAACCAATGCATACTTTCAGATTTGGACATCTAGGGTTTGAAACCCTAACACTCAAAATTTCTAACCTTGTGAATTAAGAAATCGAGAACGCGTTCCAGGTGTTAAATCCAACTTCCGGAAACTTTTCCTACACAAAACCCTTGATCAAAATAACCAAATTTGGCACCTTTTACTTTGAAAATAATCTAGGATGATTTTTGATTCGTAAATGGGGTAAATAAGGAAAGCTGCCCAAATAACCCCGCTAACACAGGTTAGCGACGCTAACCAGTAAAGTTAGCATTGTTAACTTCTAAAAATCCGACCCGTACTCCGAAACTCAACCTGTGTAATTCTACTAGATGCTACAGTAACTAGAACACGCCCCGTGTAACTTCTGTAAAGCAAAACAGTTTCGAAAATGTGTACTACACGAGCAGAGTGACTCCTACACGACCCATGTAACTCCTTTATACTATTTTTAAGGTTTAAACTCCTTCTAAAGAAATTTCTAATCCTCCTAACTCACATAACAACCTAGTAACTCTTATTTATACTAGGATTAACTCAAGTTACTTATCGAAAATATCATGGCATTACACTCCAAAATCAAAGCAATTAAAAACTAGGAAGCACCAAGCGTGGACCTGAATTTACCTAGGAACGTGAGGACCAGATGAAACTCAAATACCCACATCTCTTCCCAAACCCATGAGGATCTATTCAAAGTGCTAAATTTCAGGACGAAATTCCTTTTAACGGGTAGATAATGTGACAACTGTCAAATTAGTCAACGAAAGTCAACTCGAGTCAACCAGAGCACACGTTAGGTTAAGATATTGAAATATAAATTTTATAACCTCTACGATGTATTATTGAATATTATAATACTACATACGCTAATTCAAATCAATTGTGCGAACATACACTGCAAAGTTAGACGTTTTGATAAAAAAAATATTAAAATTAAAAATTTTACGTCGTGAATAGTCTCCGGCATGAACAGTGATCCGGCATGAATAGTAGCCGACGTGAACAGTGATCCGGTATGAATAGTATCCGACGTGAACAGTGATTCAGTATAAATAGTATCTGACATGAACAGTGACTCGACGTGAATAGTGACCGCGTGAATAGTGAACGGTAAAATTGAAAACTCGTCCGAATATTACAATTTTTATATCAAAACGTAGATAAAAATACGACGGTTCTGAATATATATTTATATTTTTAGCAAACGTTATATATAAAAAGTTATGATAGAAAAACATATAATTTAAACTTGAAAGCGATGTTTGATTATATATATATATATATATATATATATATATATATATATATATATATATATATATATATATATATATATATATATATATATATATATTCAAACGTTGAAAAAAAACACCGGACAATTCAAAGTTTGAAATTGAAAATGCATTATAATTTTATTTTAATTTTATAAAAAGTGGGCCCCACTTCATTATTTAATCAATTTTACATATTTTACCCTCAAAGAATTTTTATTTTCATTTCAAACACTACGTATTCAATACGTATTTTTAAATTTATCAATAATATTATGACGTTTTATAAAACGGAAAAATTACCGTCAAAACGGTATCGTCGATACGAACAATCTGACGTCAAAATTTAATATTATTGATATTAGTTCTATATTTAATATTTTATTTTTCTATAAAATGAAATTGTATTTACATTTAACCCCTATATTGTTATTAAACTTACAATTAATACCCTTTCATTAATTCGTTAAAGACTTTTAGTTAAAAAGTTGATATTATTAAACTACGATTTTCGTAGATTATATTTTAATAAACAAAAAATCATTTATTTTATATAAAAACTATTAAATCTATTTAAAGAGTATTTTAAGGGTATGTTTTGTCATAAACAAATTCTAAAAGCCATAAAAGTCATATGTCTGTATCTTGAGGGCCGCAATACGAAAATAAATCTACTATAAATATAGCATCATTCTAGTCATTCAAATCACACAAACAAGTTCTTCGATACGTATAGAGAGATATACGAAGAATGAGCGTTAGAAGTAGATATTTCAGTTATACATATAGTGAGTTCGAGTTAGAAGTACGAAGAGTCGGGCGATCTAACAACAATTGGCGATAAGATTCTAGTCGACATTGAGGTGAGTTCATACCCCTTCTTTTTATATTTATTCAAGTTTTTAAGGGGGAGAATACAAGTTATACTTTAAAAATAGCTATTTATACTCATTTGTAACAGTAGTAAACAAAATGTGAATTTTGTAAACATCATTATGACAACAATTCAATTATAGTTCCAAAATATAATATCGAATGATCTACTTACGAGAGCGGTGTCTAGGCCGATCATTTGGGCTAGGTTGCTGGATTTCCGAAAGGCTTATACGCTGAAAGGGTCCTGCCTCCCCATTTGATCTTCTACCTAGCCGTTCTTTATTTGATAGTCATGAAATATTATATTTGAATTAATAAAGAGTATAACCAAGCTATTACACCACTATTATGGAAAATATATTAAAAGATGTTGTTTATAACCATTTAAATAAGTTATTTCACATATATTCGTACATATATGCTTTTCACGAAAAGAATACTAAAAATAAACTACTATAGGAATAGTTTGTGGTTACAAATGTTACTATAACCGTTAGAACAAGATAATTAATTATATACAAATATATAATTATTATACATTACTATATTATCATGGGAAAAATGATAATGGGCAAATACAAGGGTTTTTCATATACAAACTTTACGTAAACAAGTTGATTGATACATACATTTTTGTGAGACGGGTCTTCACAGTGCTTATTTAAGTACATACTATAAGTCCTGAAATTTATAACCAGAGTCTCGGTAAGAGAACGTGATATTTGTGTATAGATCTATACGGGATTGACAACCCCGCACCTGAGCTGCTAGCTACAGCTAGACCGCCGGGTTTGAGGTGACAAATGTGATAACAGTCCGACGCCTGAAGAACGTCAAAGCAGGCCTACATGGTCACAGTATGGTTATAGGGCGTCTCGCATGGGAAATCAACTTTATAAATTGTTTACGTAGAAATATACATTTTCAATGCCTTTATACTACAAACTACACTATACATTTTAGTCTTTGGGTTTTTAAGACTTGGATACATTCATAAGAAAATATTGGATTTTCTTGGATTACAATACTACCTTTTACAAGGAAAGAGACTCCTCATACTAGTTTTATAGTATTAAAACTACATTTTAACAAGTTACAACTATAAGTATGGTTTTTACTTATACACACTGGTTCTATGGAAATTAAAACTACGTTTTATCAGTTATATAAATATAAGTATGGTTTACTTATACATATGAGTTTTACATAATTAAATCTATGATTGGTCTACGAGTAAACATCTATTTACACTGTTTCATACAAGAATAAAACTATGTAATACTATTTTCAAGTATAGAAATACTTATACATTCTCGGTCTTTGGGTTTTAAGACTACGACTCATTTATTAGAAAATACTGGATTTTCTGGTTTCAAACACTATCCTTTTACAAGGAAAAATGATTATGGATTTTCTCATACAAAAATCTTATGAACTCACCAACGTAATGTTAACACTATTTCAAACTACTTGTATTCTCAGGAAATTGATAAGGTAACTACAACCTTTGACGATGGGTCGCTATGGCGTCATACTATGTATTTTGATATCATATTGTAAATGTATTTAAAACATACAATCTTTTGAACTCATGTAACATTTACAATTATGTATATGATGGATGTGTTTGCTTTGATCACTATTGTACAAACGTTGTTGTGATACTGTTCATGAAGTCATCCACCCTCAGACGTTTCCGCCATCGTGGTTTGGGGGTGTGACATCTTCATAGCTGGCAATTTGATAAATTAACCTTTAGAGAGAGAGAGAGATTGATTTATTATGTGACTAATAAATCAATATAAATAATTTTTTAATATATTATGAGGATAATATATTAATTAGAAATATATTAATTAGAAATAGTATTATTTAATTAATAATTAATCAGAAATTAATTGGAATTAATTTGGTGATTAATTAGATTAATTAAAAGTGCAGTGGCTGAATTGTAATTATTCAATAGTTGAGTAGTGAACAGTTTTGGCAGGTCTTATGGTTGGCAAAATTAAGGAAGGATAATTCCTTAATTTCGAAATCCATATATAGATAAATAGGAGTTTGAATTAAAAGATAAAAGGTGTATCTCGTTTGAATCAAATAAGGTTTATCCATAAGGCTTATCTGCTAATCCTTTCAAAGCTATAAATAGGGGTCCCTGGCTCCCCTATTTCTGCGCCAACTTCACCTGCTCTCTATACTCTCTCTGGTTTTTCTTCTTGCTTGCTTTGAGTGTGAACCATTTGAGGCACGACGCTTATGGTGCTCGCTTCCAAAAGATTCAACAAAAGGTTAGTAATTTTCTTTTAATCCTTTAGTAAATTTCGATAATGCCTTAGGTATTAGTTATAGGTTCAAATAGTGAAAACTTAGATCCAATTAGGTTGCATGTGAACTTAAGGGTTAAGTTTATTTGTTTTACCTAAAACCTATCAATTTTAGGGTTTAAGAGTGAAAAGGATTTTCTTGAAAGAGAAGGGTTTGCGTGGAAAGAAAGAAGAGGAGGGTTTGAAAGGTTTAAGTAAGGGATGTGACAGTTAATAATGGAAGGCGAAAAGGTAGGAGAGAAAATCGTGAAGATCAACTCATGATGATTACGCCGAACTGTCAAAGCCAGCTGGCAGTCATCAACGATCACAACCTGATGTTGATATACGAGAGATAAACAACGGAAGCAATAATTTTAATCGCAACATCAGTGGGCCAACACCCCTTGACTTAAAGGACCAGTCAGTATTTCAAGTGTCGAGTATTGTGTTTCAGCACATGGAGGGGTGAAAGTGCTTTGGCAGAGGTTGCATACAATAGCATTCTTCTAGGGACATGGTCTGGTAGATATTAATTAGCGTGAATTTGAGAAACCGTTTGTCATAAGAGGACCGGACAATACAGTTTCAACTGATACTTGTGATTAGTAAGTAAGGTGGGTTCATGCTCAATGTCTCAGCAAGACATGAGACTTAGCATACAACAACATGCTTCTAGGGACGTGGTCTGGTTGAACGAAAAGAAATAAAACACTCAGGCCCTGATATAATTTTTTTAGTGTGACTGGGCAGTCTCACAGCAGTGGATAGACTTTGGAAGATTACTGATGTGAGTGAGTGGCTCTTTGAAATCTCAGGGCTAGTCTTGCCACTGAGAGTGAGTCTTTGGTCACATGCAGTAGCAAGCTTCTAGGGATAGCGAATGTCAGAGTTACAGGCTAGATTAAGAGGAATCTTTGTCAAATCAAGGTGCTTAGACTTTATCTTCTTGGACAGTAAAAAATGTGAGATGTCAAATCAATCTTAGTTTATCCACACCAAATCGGGAAACATTGGGGTTACTGTTGAGAGGTCTATAAATAGAAATTCAAATGAAACAATTAGGCATATAAGAAGTTTGAATATACAAAAAGAAAAACAAGAATGACATATCAACGTGGTTAGCAGGTAGAAGTGAATTTCTTGGACGGAGAGCTGAAAGGGTCATGGTATGGAGGAGTGTTGATTGGAGTGTCCAGGGAGAGATATATAGTTCAATTTGCAACTATCAGAGATGCTAGAACTGAATTTATTTGACGGAAGTTTGAATATACAAAAATAAAAACAAGAATGGCATATCAACGTGGTCAGCAGGTAGAAGTGAATTTCTGGTATGGAAGAGTGTTGATTGGAGTGTCCAGTGAGAGATATATAGTTCGATTTGAAACTATCAGAGACACTGAAACTAATAGGCCAATGTGTGAGGAGTTGCCATGGGGAGTGCTGCGACCGGTACCTCTAGTGGTGGTAGTGGACTTCAAGGTTGGGAATCTTGTGGAAGGTTGGTATCGTACAGGATGATGGCTAGGATTTTTGGAGCAAATAACGAAGCATCAGAAGTATTTGGTTAAGTTGGATGCAACACGGGAGCAAGTTCTTTTTGAGCAGAATGAGCTGAGAATCAGACAAAAATGTACCTTTGGAAACCCATCAGTTTGGGAGTACTTTAAACGTTCGGAAATGTAATAACTTTTATTTGAAAGAAGTGAAAATCATGAACGTTTTAAGTATAAAAAAAAATCAAAGGGCAATTACTTAGAAATCATCCCTAATTCACCAATGAAAAACATCAGTTTCTGTTTATCCAGGGGCTTTGTGAAGATATTAGCAAGTTGCTGATCAGTAGGAATGTACATCAACTCAATCTTTTCCTTTTGAATAATGTCTGATATCAATATGCTTGGTCTTTGAGTGCTGAACTGGATTTTGAGATATGAGAATAGCACTTATGTTGTCACAGCAGATGGGAGTCTTAGTGAGGAAGAACCCATAGTCTATGAGCTGATTTTGAAGCTAGAGAACTTGGGTACAATACCTTCCAGCAGCAACATATTCCGCTTCAATAGTTGAGCAGGCCACTGATGCTTGTTTCTTACTTGACCAACTGATCAGACGGTTTCCCAGCAGCTGACATCCTCCTGAAGTGCTTTTACGGTCTAACAAACATCCCGCAAAGTCAGAGTCAGTAAAACCAACTAAGTCAAAACTTGAATCACTGGGATACCAAAGCCCAAGAGAGGGGGTGTGCTTGAGATAGTGAAAGATTATTTTCAAAACTTTTTAGATGAGACTCCTTTGGACAGGCTTGAAATCTAACACACATGCTGGTGGCAAACATAATGTCAGGGCGACTAGAAGTGAGATATATCAAGGAACCAATCATGCCTCTATAGAGAGAGGCATTTACATCAACGCCTGATAGATCAGCTGAAAGATGGAGAGAAGTTCTCATGGGAGTCTTGGTTGGTTTACAATTAGCAAATGAGAACTTTTTCATCATGTCGAATATGTACTTGCTCTGATTGATAAAGATGCCCTGAGAATATTTTGTTACTTCGAGACCCAGAAAGAATGATAACTCCCTATCATGCTCATTTCGAACTTGGATGACATTACAACAACAAACTCTTCACTCAACTTATCATTAGTCGAACCAAAGATGATATCATCTACGTAGACTTGAGAAAGAATTAAGTCATCCCCTGATTTCTTGATGAATAGGGTGTTATCAATCGCACCTCGTCTATATCCTTTTTCAAGCAGATAAGCAGTCAGCGTGTCATACCAAGCCCTGGGAGCCTGTTTTAGTCCATACACGACTATATCCAAACGAAACACATGATCTAGAAATTCCACATTTTGAAAGCCAGGGGGATGTATAAGATACACTTCTTGAGGAAGATCTCTATGGAGAAAAGCTGTCTTGACATCCACCTTGTATAATTTAAACTCCATGAAGGAGGCATAGGCTAAGAAGAGTCGGGTGGCTTCAAGACGTGCTACAGGGGTAAAAGTTTCATCGTAGTCAAGACCTTCCATTTGAGTGAAGCCTTGAGTAACTAGCCTAGCATTCTTTCTGACAACGATTCCATCTTCATCCTTCTTGTTATGAAACACCCAGCAAGTTCCAACAATTGTCTTGCCCTAAGGTCGAGGAACGAGGGTCCACACCTTATGTCTTTGAAATTCATGCAGCTTGTCTGGCATTGCTTTAATCCAGTCAGCATCTTTCAGAGCGTCATCAAATTTCTTGGGTTCGATAAGGAAGACATAATTTACATAGAAACAGAAGTTGATGGTGACTTGTTTTCTAGTACGAACCCCTGAGGACACATCCCCAATGACTTGAGAAACAAGATGATCCTTGACGTTTTGAAGGGGAGGAATGCTTGACTCAGTGTCTTCATCAGCACCATCGAAATCAGAGTCTATCATTTATGGTTCAGGTTCAACAGTTGTATCGGAAGATGGGGAAGGATCAGTGATTGAAGGGTTTTCAGTGGATGGAGAGACAATGGGTTTGATTGGAGAGGGAATTTTAGGAAATGGAGGAGAATCAAGAGCTGTAGATGAGATGGGAGAGAGGAGTTCTTAAGATAGAGGGTTCATGAATTTCATGCTGATGGGAAAGGTGGATTCATCGAAGCAAACATGAATAGATTCAATCACTTTCCTCTTAGACACATTGAAAACTCTGAAAGCTATTGATACTGAAGAGTATTCCAAAAATATGCCATCGTAAGATTTCACTTCAAACTTAGACTGCTGCTCACCCTGTCTTAAAATAAAACATGCACAACCAAAAGTGTGAAAGTAAGAGATATCGGGTTTATGACCTTTTAGCATCTCGTATGTTGTCTTACCATGCCTCTTAACAATGATGGATCTATTTTGAGTGTAACATGCAGTGTTGACAACCTCAGCCAGAATGTGAGAGGAAGACCAGCATCAACCACCATGGTTCCTCCAGCTTCAATTAACTTTCAATTCCTTCTTTCAGCAACACCGTTTTATTAAGGAGTTCTAACAGCTGAGAAATTTTAAAGAATGCTATTTTCTTCACAGAAGGACTCAAGAGTTTGATTTCTTTAGTGTCATGATCATTTATGTTGGGATTTACATAGATTAACACTAATCATACACGCAGCGGAAGACAAAACAGATTAAATCCCATAAACTGAGCAATGTCATAACATGTTCATAACAAGATCCTATGTTCATAACAGTTGCACCAGCAAAACATGAAAATCGATCATACCTTTGTGGTTGGATTTTAAAGATCTAAACTAGAATCCCTCTATTGATTCACACCCAAGGACACCAGAAGAACAAGCAGACAGAAACTTCCAAGCCTTGTGGAAATCGACCCAGAAACCCTTGGAAGGTTATAGGAAATCGAAAAAGAGGGAGAGGGGAGGGTTTCTTGAGGGTGGCGACACACTCAAGGGTTTTCGGATGCCTTTAGGTGTTACCCCAAGGCCTCTATTTATAGTGCAAGGCTCCCTAGGGTTTCAAACTTTGGAGCCTTTTGGCTGCCGCACCCATGGACTTGTTATATTAATTAAACTATTAATTAATTACAATTTAACCCTTTAATTAATTCTTATAAATTAACTTATGAATTAATTTTATCAATTAATTCTTGATCCAGCTTTTGATTAATTTATTTCTCAATTAATTAATAAACTGATCAATCATCTTTATTTCTGCTACTAATTGTTTTTACTGGGTCATGAGGGCAACCCAAATAGGACACTGCTATTATTAGAAACATCACCACAGTTGATGACCTGGACATATATCCAACAGTCTCCCACTTGGACATGTTGTCAACTTCAATGTGGTCCGATACTTTCAGAGAATACGCAGAGAGTGTAACATCCAATGTAACTGCTGAACTCTGATCAAACTATGATCACGAAAGGACTCTCAGATAAGAGATCAATTATCCTCATGTTCTACAAGATATCCATTTATAAACTTGGTACATGGATAAGGGTCAATCCTAGAAGTTTAAAATTCTATTTCCAGATAGAGATTTATGATGACCAAATCAGACTACTTAATCGAACACATCGATCTAGTCAGAGCCCGACCGAGCATTTTGGTGTCAACAACAAATCATCGAGGGGCCCACGGATATCGCTTCTCCTAGTTATGGCAGAAGGAACAGATAGACTTTGACTACATAGTCTCTACCTACTTCATCATATCATACCTGAACATTCCCTTTATAAATACCAGTTACGGACAGCGTTTAAGAAAGTCGATGTATGACAGAATCAGAGTACAAATCCCTCATGTATCTTGGTTTGAAGAATAAAAGACATTATCATCCTAGATTACTCATGACTAAATCCATGAAGCATCTCTAGGTGCGGGTTGTTCCAATACTTGAATCTCTACCAAGTACTCATGAGTGTTAGTCGCAATCACTATGCCATATCCAATCACTATGGGCAATCTACTGACATTCATGACAGTCTTGAATTACTACTTGCTTTCAAGAGTACGACCTGTTGAAAATAATACGACGATCGATCTCCACGAGTAAGGTTTTTAAGCCGATTACTGTGTGACAGATATGTATTTTGTCTATAATATGCGGAATAAATAAAAGTTGCGGAATAAATATAAAGTGGTAAAACTAAACTAGACAGTATTTAAATAGACAGAAAGCGGTAAATAAAGTAAATGTTAGAAGTTAGAGGTTAGATGTAATAAACGCCATTATCAACGATAAAGTGTTTTTACAATAAATAAAAAGGTTAGAAGTTAGAAGTTAGAAGTTAGATGTCTCGGTTAAATACAGTCCTCATATGTTTTCGTTGTCAAGGTTCAATTCGGATGTATTGGATATTTGGTACAGTTGATTTATAACAGTTTGAATAAATCAATAACGACACAAATAATTTCAAAAGAACTTATCGATAGCTGATGAAGATGGCGTTTTCTTTGAAGCGTCGATTCTCGTTCTTTACGGTAGGATGAGGTTTGGTAGTTTTTGGTGTTTGGTGAAATGGGTTTTTGGTGTCGGTTTAATTGAGATGCACGGGGTTTTTGTGGTTTAGTTTTCGTGTATGTATTTGGTAGTGGGTGTGTAGGTTTTGTAGTTTGGTATTCGGGTTGAGGTTCTTTAGAGGTTTGAAGTTTGGTGTCGGGTAGAGGTTTTGTTTGGTGTCGGGTAGAGGTTTTGTTTGGTGTCGGGTAGAGGTTTTGTTTGGTGTCGGGTAGAGGTTTTGTATGGTGTTGGGTAGAGGTTTTGTTTGGTGTTGGGTAGAGGTTTTGTTTGGTGTCGGGTAGAGTATGGGTGTAGCGGTTTTGTTCGATGTTTGTTTGGACGTGGATTTTCTTTGTTTGAAAAGAGTTTTCTTGAGCGTTTTGGCAGGTTTTCTTGCTCTTTGGACGTAGGATAATATTGGTGCTTGAATGGGTATGTGTGGTGTAAGTTATTTTCTGCACAAGAATGGCAAGAGGTGAGCTTCTTATTTATACTGCTGAGCTACAGTGCTCGCGTCGCGACCGTATGGTCCGTCGCGTCGCGAAGGTCCGTAGCTGGTGGTCGGTGCGCTTTTTGTCGGGTCAGTGCGTCTTCGCTGGTATGTCGAGCTTTTCGTCGCGATTCCTTTTGGTCGCGTTTGCTTTTGGTCGCGTCGCGAATGATGGTGTGTTGGTAGACTCGCGATTAGAAAGTTGGTGGTGTCACGTTGGAGCTTCGCGATGGTGGTCTTCGCGTCGCGACCACCCTTGCTGTCGCGTCGCGATCGCTGTAGGTTTTTGGTCTTCTGTCTTTGCTCTTCTTCAAGTCGTGACCATGCCTTCTGTCTCGCGTTGAAGGCTTCGCGTCGCGACAATGGACTTCGTCGCGTCGCGAGCGCTGTAGCAGTTTGATATTTTGTATTTTGCTCTTTGGTTTGTAGCGTTACTTCCTCAGGTTTGGATGTTTTCTCAAAGTTTCTCGGGTCTTGATTTATTCTTGTTTTTGATCTCGAATTCACGCAATCTGAAATAAACTGTTAATAAAAACATTTCGACTTATTTCAGTGATGGTCACATAAATACATAAAAACATTATTCAACAATTTCCCCCTATGTGATCATTAATGAAATGAGGAGAAGAATGTTTGATTGAAAGTTCTTGAAGTTTGGATAAGACATTTATAAAACCATATCACTTGTTTTGAAAAAGTGTGACTAGATTTTACTTATGTTTTGAAAAATGTTTGTCAAGAATATTTGTTTCTGAATCAAGGTTTCATGTTCAATTATCAAAAGGTTTTTGTATATGTACTTTCATAATATTCCTTAAGATTTTATAACATTTATAAAGACGACAAGTGATCTTAATAGGTCGATTCAGATGAACTTCTCATAGGTATATCTCACACTTGACTGAGGTGTTTGTTTGTTCTGGGTGCAGAACGGGTGTATAATCACTAAAGATGAGTGATATCTCTCAGTTTGAAGGTGTTGACTTATGCTTAATGTGGATTTATACCTATATACTTTAGTCACTTGGTCTTCATATTAGATAATCAATCACATAAGACTGGTTTCGGCATTACTCAGTGGGTTTCTTCATTCATGCCATTGATGTTCACTTTCTCTTCGTCGGGAAATACATGTAGTGGGGTTTAGAAATATTCATAGTGCAGTTTGCAACTAAGAATATTCAATTATGAAGGCTACAGTATCCCGGTAAATCTTCGGTTTTTTTTTTGAGAATCTGTTTGTTTGGAAAGTTTTGAGAGATGTCTGTCTTGATGGATTGTTGTTGTAAATCTTCTTTTTCTTTGGTGAGGTGTTCACCTTTGTCTTTAGCTTTTCTTGATTTGTGCGAATACCTTTTGTGTAAAAGATATCTGATGTGGTTACCAAATGTGATTTGTTGACAGTATTTGTTGGATATGACTTTGCGTTTCTTCGATTGTCAGATTCGTTATGCAAGATGATAAATCTTTTCTTTGAAGTGGTTTGATTGAGGATAGGGATAGGTGATATAATAGACAGTTTGTCTAATATATAAGGAAATGAAAGTATCGTCCCTGGTCATTTTGATATCTAAGCAAAAATGAGACTAGCATCACGGTATAAGAGTATAAATCCTATAAGTCATAATGAAAACATCTTTGCTCACAGAAATGAATTCCACTTAGCAGTTAAAGACGAGGCACAATTTCTCACATGGGTTTGGTTTTCATCTGAATCTCCTGATCTTATGTCCCTTAATTGATAAAATCGTTATAATTGAAATACATTCAAAGAGAATAGGAGAATGTACATAACACAAATGTTTGAAATTTGAACCTTCTCTTTAATTTAAGAATCAATAAACTGAGAACATTCATCGAGCATAAGTATCTGAAAATTTAGTCAAGAAGATGTTAATCACATGGTTTTATAAAAGCTTTTAAAAGGATAAAACTTTATTCAATTTTTGTGATTTTTGATTATGTGGATGTTTTTGAAAAATTTGGTTATTTGAATGTTTTTGGTAAATTTTGGTTTGGGGGTGAGAATGGGGTAACGAGAGTTCCCCCATAAATGATGCACTGGGATTATTTGGATAGGTAGATTGGGATTGTTTTAGAGAGGAATTTGGTTTTGGTGGTTCTCCCATAAATGATGCATTGGGATCATTTGGACAGGTGGATTGGGGTGTTTTAGGAGAATTATGGTTTTGGTGGTTCCCCCTCGACTGGATCCGCATCATTTTGGTTTGATTGTGAAGTTTCTGCATCGGAGGTAGTGTGGGTTTGAAGTCTTGTAGAAATCTCTGGTTTCCTGTCATATGCTTGGAACGGCCACTATCGATATACCATGTATCATCCTTGGGCTCTCCAGCACAAAGTACCTGCAATTAGACAGAAAGTTTAGGTACCCAAACCATGGTGGGTCCTGATTTGTTAATGGTTTTCGGTGATTTGAAATCATTATGGTTTCTGTTAATTGGACGAAGTGGTTGAGGCTTGATTTGACTTATCAGATTTTCCCAATTTAAGATTTGTTTTTGAAAACCTGTCATTTGAAAAGATTTCTGATTGTGTGAAAGGTATCCTTTATGTAATGACTTGTCTGATAAGCTTTCTTTGTTTTTGGGATGAGGATGGTTTTGAAAATATTTTTGTTTTTGTGGCAAGGAGGTTGGTTTCAAAGGTTTCTTTTGGGTTTGTTTGAAAACTTTGGGCTTGCCTTGTTCCTTTTGAAGATCAATAGGTTTAGAGGTACTGCCTTTCTTGTAAAAGGAGTTTTGGTTGGTAATTTGGATTTGGTGGGTTGAAGACCTATTAGTGAAAAATCTTTTGGAAACCCTGAAATCAGTATCATCTGGATTACAGTTGATAACTGTTTCGTCGTCTGAATTTTCCTCATTAACAGATGTGGATGGATCTGTTAGAGTTGATTCAGAGTTTTCACTATTTGTCCTGGTTTCTTGTTTGGCTTGTTCGATTTCGAAGGATTCTCTTCCTAATCCAGGTCTGTAATTCGTATCGATTTTGCCAGATCCTAAGGATGTTGCTTTGATGAAAATATCATCACTTAGCTTTCTAGCAAGATTGATAGAATCCAGTTTTCCTTGAAATCTTTGATTCTCGGATTCAAGAAGTTTGATTTGTTTTGAAAAATCATCTAATTTCAGAATCAAACTAGAGTTTATGTCAGTTAAATCTTGAATTTTTAGTTTTAACTGAAGGACTTCTATTTCTAAGGCATCTTTTATTTCAGATGGAAAAACAGATTGATTTTTTATTTCCAAGTCCTTTTTTTGTTTTAGAGCTTCATTTAATTGATCTAAGACGTGATTATATTCTTCTGATTTTCGTTCGACGTCTCTTTCAAGTTTGTCTCTAGTCTTTGTTGATTCTCCAAATCTGAGTTGCAAGGTTTGTAATTCAGATTTGTAGATATCAGATTTGACTATTGTGTCATGATATAGTTTGAGATCAGCTTTCAAACTGTTCTCAATCTTAGTCATGTGGGACTCAAATGGTGTTCTTGAAAGACCGATTTCTGAGATCATAGACCATACCTGATCGATGACATATGGAGCTCTTGAGTAGGTTGTGGAAGACATTTTTGGGTTGTTTTTTTTTTTTTTGAAAATTTTAAGATTTTAATTTTTTTTTTTAATTTTTAAATTTTTTTTTTATTATTATTTTTTTTTTGAAAGGATTTTGAACAAGTGATATTAAAATGAAATTTTTAAGGAAAACTTATTGGTTGGTTATAAAAACGCTACACAAATAAAGTTTTCGACAAAAATTTCAGACTAAATCACACGAGCTCTGATACCAATTGTTGAAAATAATACGACGATCGATCTCCACGAGTAAGGTTTTTAAGCCGATTACTGTGTGACAGATATGTATTTTGTCTATAATATGCGGAATAAATAAAAGTTGCGGAATAAATATAAAGTGGTAAAACTAAACTAGACAGTATTTAAATAGACAGAAAGCGGTAAATAAAGTAAATGTTAGAAGTTAGAGGTTAGATGTAATAAACGCCATTATCAACGATAAAGTGTTTTTACAATAAATAAAAAGGTTAGAAGTTAGAAGTTAGAAGTTAGATGTCTCGGTTAAATACAGTCCTCATATGTTTTCGTTGTCAAGGTTCAATTCGGATGTATTGGATATTTGGTACAGTTGATTTATAACAGTTTGAATAAATCAATAACGACACAAATAATTTCAAAAGAACTTATCGATAGCTGATGAAGATGGCGTTTTCTTTGAAGCGTCGATTCTCGTTCTTTACGGTAGGATGAGGTTTGGTAGTTTTTGGTGTTTGGTGAAATGGGTTTTTGGTGTCGGTTTAATTGAGATGCACGGGGTTTTTGTGGTTTAGTTTTCGTGTATGTATTTGGTAGTGGGTGTGTAGGTTTTGTAGTTTGGTATTCGGGTTGAGGTTCTTTAGAGGTTTGAAGTTTGGTGTCGGGTAGAGGTTTTGTTTGGTGTCGGGTAGAGGTTTTGTTTGGTGTCGGGTAGAGGTTTTGTTTGGTGTCGGGTAGAGGTTTTGTATGGTGTTGGGTAGAGGTTTTGTTTGGTGTTGGGTAGAGGTTTTGTTTGGTGTCGGGTAGAGTATGGGTGTAGCGGTTTTGTTCGATGTTTGTTTGGACGTGGATTTTCTTTGTTTGAAAAGAGTTTTCTTGAGCGTTTTGGCAGGTTTTCTTGCTCTTTGGACGTAGGATAATATTGGTGCTTGAATGGGTATGTGTGGTGTAAGTTATTTTCTGCACAAGAATGGCAAGAGGTGAGCTTCTTATTTATACTGCTGAGCTACAGTGCTCGCGTCGCGACCGTATGGTCCGTCGCGTCGCGAAGGTCCGTAGCTGGTGGTCGGTGCGCTTTTTGTCGGGTCAGTGCGTCTTCGCTGGTATGTCGAGCTTTTCGTCGCGATTCCTTTTGGTCGCGTTTGCTTTTGGTCGCGTCGCGAATGATGGTGTGTTGGTAGACTCGCGATTAGAAAGTTGGTGGTGTCACGTTGGAGCTTCGCGATGGTGGTCTTCGCGTCGCGACCACCCTTGCTGTCGCGTCGCGATCGCTGTAGGTTTTTGGTCTTCTGTCTTTGCTCTTCTTCAAGTCGTGACCATGCCTTCTGTCTCGCGTTGAAGGCTTCGCGTCGCGACAATGGACTTCGTCGCGTCGCGAGCGCTGTAGCAGTTTGATATTTTGTATTTTGCTCTTTGGTTTGTAGCGTTACTTCCTCAGGTTTGGATGTTTTCTCAAAGTTTCTCGGGTCTTGATTTATTCTTGTTTTTGATCTCGAATTCACGCAATCTGAAATAAACTGTTAATAAAAACATTTCGACTTATTTCAGTGATGGTCACATAAATACATAAAAACATTATTCAACACGACCGACTGTGGAAGTTTGAGTAAATTAATCACTTAGGAAGCGGGTTCTTAACATGCTAAAGTGAAACACAGTGTTGGAATGATCTGACAGGTAGCCACTCCTACTTATTACCAAGTCTCCACGAGATAATCGCCAAATCAGATATATTCTAATATTGTTATATGTTTCTTGGTTCTTTTAAACTTATAATTAAGATTTTATTTGTCTATATACCCAAAATGACCTTCATTTTGTCTATGTACCCAAAATGACCTTTATTATGTTTATGATCAACATCATTGCAGATAATCCGATCGGACACTCTTTCGATGATATCTCAATATGTCATGTTATTTCCTCTCCCAACTCTCTTCCGAAAACGGTGGTGTGCATAGTGACTTCTCATGGTTCTCGGGTTCTTTAGCCTAGATGACTGCACCTTTTGGTGTCAATAAGATTTCAAGGTGGTCATGATGTTAAGGACAACCATCAAGATACCAACGAAACTCTTCAACCATGAAGTCTTTTAGTACCATCCATTAGTGCTAATAATTTCAGATTTGAAACTCTTTTCAAAATATTATCACATTCACCCCAAAAATTTATGATTTCTTTTAAACAATCCGTTTAGTGACCTCAGCCAGGTTGTGTCACGAATCTAACTTATAATGTTCCCAGCATCTAAGTTATCAGGATAACTCCATGACACTTATGATCGATCCAATACCAGAAGCTCATGGGATTCGACTTATTTCATTCTGAACTCCTTCAGAATCTGAGGATTACCCAATAATCCTGTGTCGTATCTTTCAGAAACTCTTTTCTTGAAGTCATGCTTCTTGTATTTTATCAAGATCATACTTATACTGGCAAAGTCTTTACTGACTACTTTATCTATCTGATAGATGTTTGTACCATGCTAGTACGTTGTATCTCCTTTATATCTATTATAGCGAATCATTTCTTAAAGCCAAGTCATTACACTTTGTAACGATAAGAGATGTTTCCTATAAGTAGTATGTTGTCAACATACATTCATAGGTGGACTACAATGATACTCCCAATAGTTCTGACATGATTACAAGACTCTTAGATTCTTCTAGATGAATCTCTTGAGCCATGTACTTTTCTGTTTGGCATGCTCTAAACCTCTTGGATGTGTCTTTCATGCAACCCTCATGTTTCCATTCAAGGAAAGCGGTTCAGATCATCCAAACTTTCTATGACTCACGGAGTGCAGTTACAGCAGACTCATTCTCAGCTTTTGATGAGAGCGTCTCTTTCGAAATCAATTACTTGACTCTGAGCATTGCCTCACTCAACCAGTCTTGCTTTGAATGTAAGTACATTTATATTTATGCTGCTTTCTTTTGACGATTCAATTACTCCCACTGGTTGTTTAAGCTAGGTGTAAAATCACTCAAATGATCATATAGACTGAGTCTTACTCTTGTGTTCTCTTATTTGGCAGTAGCTGGGCCCACCAATGCTTCCAAGTATAGTAATATCATATCATAACACTTTATAAAGGTGACCAATACTACTGGACTGCAAAGAGAAGATTATGTCAAGTTTTAACAGGAATCTGATTCCTGGTTAAGTCCTAGTGTTGACTAAAGGTTCTTTCATTGGTTAGCCCTTGAACCTTTCAAGAATTACTCTTACTCCTACTGGTTCCTTATATTAACAGCTTTTTATAAAGAAAGACTCTCCTTTCAATGGTTCCTGTAGGATGACCAATGAAATGACACTATTGATCGGGTTTAGGCTAGTTAGCAGGTTCGGACGAACGCTGTATGACCCTAGACCCTCTTTGTGTTTAAGTAGGGGATGAATCCTACTTTACAATTCAGATGGTGTCTGTGCAACCTACTTAGTCTAGGATGTGGTCTTAAGTATATATATATGCTTTTATTTTCTAACTGGTCGAAATATCTTATTTGTCGAAACTCATTGGAAATATATCTGATATATATCGGGGATCGAACTACTTCGATCAATGCTCGATTTTATTTCTTAAGACACATTACAACAATTTAATGTTCTTTGAAAGAGGAAAAATTGTGAAACATTTTCTCAGTTCATAATTTGACTCAGATTTTGTTGATCTTATACTTCTCTTTGAAGTCTTTGAACAATTCAAAACCTCTAATCTGATATGCGAAGTTATATTCGCCATACTAATTGGCAAATATTACAAAGTATAACAAATTGTGTTTTATTGGCATATTTGGGCAGTTCAGAAGAACTAATGTGTTCGTTGCCTCATAATCTCGATATCCTTTACATTTCGATGTAAATTATGACTTTATTAATTTAACCAAGATATGCATTCATCACTTGACTCTAAGTCAAATGATTCCAAAATCCTATCCCTTGGAAATTTGGGTAATGCTCTTGTTGCAACCGATTTAATTAAGAATCCATTCATCAGATGACTCTAAGTCAAACGACTTGACATCGCAGCGGTCGTCATGCGGTCAAAAATAAGAAAATAAACCTCACTCTCACTTAGCACAGTGGAAGTCAGGGTCGATCCACAGGAGTTACGTGGTCGAGACAGGTGACAGATTACCAACTGCAGTGTCACACTACAGTCAGAGGACCTAGTTCCTAATTTTTGACAACTACTCCCAAAAAGCATAAAATAAAACAATTCCAAGCAAGCATGAACTAAATTAAACTACTAACCAAACCTTGTCACTTACTGAAATCAGAAGTACATCTCCAAATCAGAAGCAAACAAAAGCAATCCAAACATAAAACACAATCCAAACTTCCAACAATTCATTCACAAGCATAAAACATCGAAAAGAAGCAATTACTTGTAACCAAATGATTCATTAACTCAAAACTTAGATCCAATGAGTACAAAACAGTAACCAAGAGATCTAAAAACAGAAACAAAGACTCAATGTCAATGGTTGTCACTCCCAAAGACACTAGCCACTATCACTAACTAATAAACTAATTGAAAATTAAAGATAGAAACATGAAAATACCAAAAAGTGGTTCTTGAAGCTAAATCTCGGAGTCAAAGAGCCTTGGGGGTCGATTTCACACCAGGTCTTCGCTCGTTTTTCGACCTAAAAGCCTCTATTTATAGTTGCAAAAATCTCGAGATCGCGCCGCGCATTGATGGATCCCGCGTCGCGCGTAGGGGTTTATCCCCGTTTTATCGGAATTTGAATTCTTTCCACCGCCTCATACCCGCGTCGCGCATTGATGAATTCCGCGGCGCGCATACGTCTTTTTTTGATTTTGCCTTGATCTTCAAACTTCTTCCAAATTGCATGCTTTTAGTCCCTGTTTTCATTATTTCTTTCCAAACAAGTGCTGGTACGAAAAATGAGAATACCCCGATGTATATGATATAATTTCACTAAGAATAGGGCTCAACAACGACTAAAATATGTGATATTACTAGGCGTTGTCAAACACCCCACACTTGTGCCTTGCTTGTCCCCAAGCAAGAGAGTTTTTAATAGATTTTAACTAAGACTCAAACAATTTTTGACTGTGTTCAGTTTCAAAGCTTATTACCTTATGAGTTAGAGTGGAATAGTTCGTGAAAACATAATCGGAATGTTCTTTGGAATTCATGACTTTCTAGAGAACCCTTGATTACAAATTTTCTGTCCACAGTGAAGTGTACATACTCATTCAGATTCTAAAGGCCATTAAAGAACTATCCATGACTTTCGATGTTGTCCGTGTAGCGAGCTTTCAGAAATACGATCCTAGACCAGACGATCTTTGGTGGCAAGGTGCATAAGGCCCACCCATTTTAGACCTACCTACTCGAACAACAAAGGTCACTGATTGACAATTCCTTCCTAAATTCCAATCCTAAAACAGTCCAATCTTCTAACTCCTAAAACTCAACTTATTTGACTAAACATATAGCATGATTACAACTACATAGTATTTCTCGAAAAATACTAATGCTATAAACAATCACAAACTATTCATTTCAAAATTATAACCTATTAAAATTTTTTAAAATTTTGAAAATTGGTCATTTCCGCAAAAATTTCAAAAACACTACTCTTTCGACCGTCCACAACCCACACTTAAAATCATACAACGTCCCCGTTGTACAAAAATTATTTAGAACAAGGGAGAAAGAGTTACCCCTTTGGACGGTAGATCGCTTGGTTGGTGCTTGCTGTCACAAGTACACATACGAATAAAAAGGTCCTCGATTTCGCGTTCTGGAGTTGTAGCGCAACAGTGAACACGCCGGTAGTCAAGACAAGTGGAGGGAGCACGGTGAGCCCACACTTGCTTGAAGCAACTCCTCCAATTTTGGTATCGCATGCATGACTCATAAAAAGATTAAACGCAAACAGAACAAGCAAAAAGTAAAAACAGACAAAAAGATAGTAATGTCATAGGTACAGTACGAATATCCAAAAGAAAATAAGAAAAAAAAAAGAAAAAAAAAAAAATACATCAATCGCCACCTGGCGGCCTGGAAGATCCAGCCTCATGATCGTGGGCTCGGGCTGGGAATGGTCGGGGGCGCTGTCCCTATGCTGAAGCAATCTGTAAAAGTACCTCCCCGATCCACTCCAGCTGCTCCTCCATCCTGGCGACCCGATCCTGCAATCGCCTAAGCTCCGTCGCCTCCTCTTGCTGTGGCTGTGGTGATGGATCTGCTGGTGCTGCCGGTCTCCGGCGTCTCCTGCCCGACTGGGCATCCTGGGGTGCCTCAGTCATCACCCTCACGTACTGAACCGGGTGTTGCTGCTCAATAAGCCCCATGGTCTCCAGGGCTCGCATCGTAGTGCGAACTGGAGGTAAAGCAGTCAGGGATGCCACAACAGGGGCGGTAAGGATCCGGTATGAACGGGCCAAGCGGGTGATGTAATGCCCGCGGGCCAGAGGACTGCTGGCAGATGCACCCGTCGCACGGGTGGATAAGGAGACGGCTAGAGCGAAAGGGTGGTGAAGGAACCTGGAGGGGTCAAGGAGGAACCAGAGATAAGTCATGTCCTCGCCGGACACCTTCTCGCCCCCTCCCTGTGCATGATAGAGGTGGAGACGATGCGGTGCATGAGTCGGTGAAGTGGATCGCGAAGGTGGCTCTCTCTGGACGTCCCCACCTCATAGAATATGTTGGACAATGGTGCCCAAACCTCTGCATTGGCAGCCCTCTCGGGTTGCCCCTGAACGCACGCCGTAAGAAACTGCGTGAAATGGTGGTGCTGGAGGTCCGCCTCTGTATAAATGCTGGTACGCCTCCCAAACTCCCGGAGGTTGCACTCCCTGTGCACCCCTCCCAATCTAAATCGCACTAGCCTGGAACGGGCCTCTATCGATCCAGGTGCGAAACGAACAGTAGATAGGAACTCCAAAAGAAGCTCGGTGTATACTGTATCCTCCTGGTTGGCCATAAGCCTATCCCAGCCTCAGCACGTGAACGAAGCATCCCCGCGAGTCCATGTGCGGTGGAGGAATGGCTCGATCTCTCCCCAAAGTCCCGCGTCTCTGAGGATATCCCTGTCGATGATCGTCGCCTCGAGAACCCGGCGACCTACAAGGGCATCCCTCCTGCTGGAAAACTCCACAGAGCTATCCAGATCTTCAGGGAACTGGAGAAACCGGTGGTCTAATCTAAAAGACATTTGTACAAAAGAAAAAAATTTGCAATTTAAGTCCTTTTCTTCCCCACCGCACCGCGGCGCGGCCCAAGAACCAGGCCACGGCGCGGCGAGCGGCTGTTTCCAATTCCAAATCCAAAATCACGATTTAACCTGTTTAAACTCAATCCAAATACACTACAAGGTAGCCTAAGTACCGACTAACTCATCTAGGGTCATTATTTGGCAAAATAAACACCCTACGAGTCAGCATTGGCGATTTTTAAGTTTTTGAGTTTTTGGAGAAATCAACCAAATCAACTGCCTGATCACTAGTTTTAACGAGTAAAAGCTAGTTAGAATGACGTACCTTGGTAATAGGAATGAAATGAGCAAGAAAAACACGTAAAATTTCCGATGATCAAAGCTCCGCGGCGTGTGTGTGTGAATAGTATCGCGGCTTACCTTTTTATCGAAGAAAACTGACTGATCATTTCCCGCGGCGCGGATATAAGCGAACCGCGGCGCGCGTACCCCCAAATCAACCCATGCGCATCGGGTTGGTTTACGATTTCGCGGCATGCAATTTGCCTGACCTCGGCGCGGTTATAAAAAAAAGTCCAATTTCTTCAAAACAACCCCACACTTGCCTTGGACCAATAATACCTGCAAATGACAATGATATAATTTCCTAATTACTCCTAAGAATACAGTACCTAACCTATGAAAAGATGGGTTGCCTTCCAACAAGCGCTAAGTTTAACGTCTTCAGCCAGACGTACTATTCCAGCTCCTATTCTTCTTGAATTCCTGATGGCATCTTCTTGTGATCTGGCGCGAAATTGTGAGCCATCATTGACATAAATGAAGTGAGCTAAGTCATCCTGTCACTAACCTCGCTAATCCATTGTTGTTGAGCTTCCAGAATTTAAAAGACCTTTGCTTCTCTTTCCCTTGCATCTTTCTCATACTGCTGGTGCCTTGCCTCCAACATCTCCATCATGTCCAGCAGCTGCTCCTTGTCAATGGTGGACAATGGATGCTCCTTTGTTTCCTTTAAAACTTCCTCTTTTCCTCCTTCTCCCGTTCGTGTCCATATTGTTCTTTTGTCCTTAACCCCAGGCTCCATCAGTAAGTTGTTGTCCAAATTCTTATCACTATATCCTTGAGGGAGAGATATGGGACTTCCGAACATATTTAACCTTCTTTTTCTCGACCCAAAGAAGATATCCAAATCTCCTTTTTGCAATCAATAATAGCGTCGGTTGTAGCCAAGAACGGACGTCCTAATATTAATGCGGGCGCGTCTTGCTGACTCTCATATTCCATGACTAAAAAGTTCACCGGGTAAAAGAAGTCCCCAACCTTCACTATGACATTGGTAAGCTTACCGCGGGACACTCTGGTTGACTGATCAGCCAGCTGTAACACAGTCTTTGCCGGCTCTAATTCCTCATTCTTGTATTTATCATATAAGTATCCCGGTAGCACATTCACACTTGCTCCCAAATCCAGCAAGGTATTCCAAATGACCACATCTCCTACAGTAACAGTAATCAGTGGTGACCCAGGATCCTTTTCTTTCTTGGGCAGTGTTCCCAGCAGTGCCTCACTAGCTTTAATTGTCAACGTCACAGTGTCAGGTGTGGGAGTCTTTCTTTTTCCATTTTTCTCGCACATCTCCTGAAGAATTCTTGTATCCTCAGGAGTGTCCTTAAGTTCATCCCACGAGGGTTGATTCATTGATGGCCCTATCGATTTGGGCGCTTCTTGCTTTGTCTTTCCCTTCTTGTCCTTCTTCTTTTGTTTAATTCCAGCTATTATCGGTTGCTCTTCCTCTTGGACATCCTTATCCTCCTTTGGTTGAGTTTCCTTCTCAACGGGAATTTCCTTTAATTCCGTGTCTTTCCAATCCTCCTTTTCAATTTCCACCTCTTCCTTAACTTCTTATTCTTTTTTACTCTCTGCCTCATTTCCCGATTCTAGCAGGTCTTCCAGGGTGACCTTCCTCCATTCAGCCTCGACAGTGTTGACATGTTCCTTTCCGGCCCGCTGACCATGGGTCGGATTGACTTTTGTGGTACTTGGCAGCTTCCCATTATCTCTTTTTCGTTGGTCTTCAGCCATTTGGGCGATTTGCCTCTCCATATTGACTATGGCTTTTGCATTGGCCTGCGATTGCTGCTGTGTTGTGTTTAACATTTCATACATTTTCACGACCAGATCCTCCTGAGTCCCTAGGGCATTGTTGATGGAGTTATTGGGCCCCTATTGTTGCTGCTACCATTTCCATTGGCATTACCATTATTGTTCGCCGACTGATGCTGCGTGGGCGGGTTGGATGACTGCCCTTGGTAGTTGTTCTCCTCTGGTTATTGAAATTCTGATGACCTTGGTTATATGGTCTATAGGGTCGTCCATTGCCATACTGACCTTGACCCTGACCATAGACTTGATTTGCTTCTTGAGTCTTTGGTCCTCCTTGACCTCCTTGTGGTTGATTCTGAGGTCCATTCTGCAGAGTAGACACAAGCCTATCGAATTTCTTATTGAGCTCGCTTATCTCCTTCTTTACATCCTTTTTCCAGTCGGCATCCGCTCCTATTACTACAACTGTGCCAACCGTCTTTCTTGTAGAGAAATTCGCCTTGGAGCCATTACTTAACTGTTCCAAAAACCGCCAAGCCTCCTCCGGGTCTTGTATCATAATAGTGCCACTAGATGATGCGTTAATCATAGCTTGGTTTGTCTCACTTGCTCCTTCAAAGAATACCTTGACCAGTTGCCACTTTGGAATATCGTGATGAGGGCATGACCTCATCAACTCTTTTAGACGATCCCATGCTTCATGAAAAGCTTCTCCAGGCTTCAGCTGAAAATCTTGAATGGCCCTCCTGATTTCCGTCGTCTTGCTTGCCGGATAGAACTCTTGTAAGAAACTAGCTTTGAGTTGGTCCCATGTAGTGATTCTATTCGATGGTAAAGAGGTAAACCAATATTTGGCTTTGTCTTTAAGAGTGAATGGGAACAATATTAGTCTAAAAATGTTCTTATTAGTGTTCCTAGGGGTGTTGGCATTGGCTATGGCTATAAACTCATACAAGTGATTGTATGGGTCATCCTGTTTGTACCCCCTAAATTCCGATAATATCCCTAACAACTGAGGCCTAATTTCTACTTGAGATTCTATATCCTCAGGAATGTAAATGGGCGACGAGTCATCGTACTCCCGTGGCTGGAAGTGCGATGCAACTGATTGCCCTCTCGGTTGTGCAAAATATAAAGGTTGAGCAGGATTACCGTAAAAGTGATGATCATTATATCTCTGCTGACCTTGTAGTGGTTGATGCTGTTGTGCTCTTCTTGGAGGTCCCCGACCTCAGTTCCATGGTTGCTATGGTGCTGGTGGACCCATCCTTCGTCTTTTTCATCATACCTCTCCTCAGTCTCTTGATACTGGTATCGCTGCTGAGGTGGTTGTTGGTATTGTTGTTGCGGTGGTATAGGTTGGAATGTGGTTTGTGGTTTAAAAAGTATTGGTGCTGGTTGAGAAGTGTGTGTCTGTTGTCTGGATACTGGGTGCCATCACTGGTCGGTGCTCCCCAAGACATGGCAGATGTAAATGGGTTTGTGGATTGCGGTTGGGATAAAGGTTGAAATGGTGGAATTGATGGCAGAGTGCATGAAGGTATAGGTGCAGGGGCTGAAGCTGCACCACCAGTAGCACTCGTGCTTCCAATGTGGAATTCTGAAACCGGGGGAATAAATGACTATACTACTACTGACATTACTAAAACTCATTGTATTTAAACGCCTACGTGCATGGATCTTGCGCGCAGTTCGCTCAATCTCTGAGTCAAAATGCAAAGGGGATAATTGCTCACCCCTACGGGTACGCATGCACAAGTGCAACATGCCCGAAAAATCAAAAATCAAAACTACTAACTAACCAAAAAGCAAAAACTAAAAAGTCCTACAAATCACCTATTCTCAAGCTCACAACTCCCCGGCAACGGCGCCAAAATTTGACATCGCAGCGGTCGTCATGCGGTCAAAAATAAGAAAATAAACCTCACTCTCACTTAGCACAGTGGAAGTCAGGGTCGATCCACAGGAGTTACGTGGTCAAGACAGGTGACAGATTACCAACTGCAGTGTCATGCTACAGTCAGAGGACCTAGTTCCTAATTTTTGACAACTACTCCCAAAAAGCATAAAATAAAATAATTCCAAGCAAGCATGAACTAAATTAAATTACTAACAAAACCTTGTCACTTACTGAAATCAGAAGTACATCTCCAAATCAGAAGCAAACAAAGGCAATTCAAACATAAAACACAATCCAAACATCCAACAATTCATTCACAAGCATAAAACATCGAAAAGAAGCAATTACTTGTAACCAAATGATTCATTAACTCAAAACTTAGATCCAATGAGTACAAAACAGTAACCAAAAGATCTAAAAACATAAACAAAGACTCAATGTCAATGGTTGTCACTCCCAAAGACACTAGCCACTATCACTAACTAATAAACTAATTGAAAATTAAAGATAGAAACATGAAAATACCAAAAAGTGGTTCTTGAAGCTAAATCTCGGAGTCAAAGAGCCTTGGGGGTCGATTTCACACCAGGTATTCGCTCGTTTTTCGACCTAAAAGCCTCTATTTATAGTTGCAAAAATCTCGAGACCGCACCGCGCATTGATGGATCCCGCGTCGCGCGTAGGGGTTTATCCCCGTTTTATCGGAATTTGAATTCTTTCCACCGCCTCATACCAGCGTCGCGCATTGATAAATTCTGCGGCGTGCGTACGTCTTTTTCTGATTTTGCCTTGTGACAACACAGCGGTCGTCGTGCGGTCAAAAATAAAGAAAAACCTAACACACACTAGCACAGTGGTAGTCAAGGTCGATCCGCAGGAGCTTCGTGGTTAGAGTAAATGAGAGATTACCAACTAGTAGTGTCACGCTATAGTCGGAGGATCTAGTTTCTACCTTCCTAATCACTAACACCATAAAGCAATGATCAAACACACTCACGCCAAGCTAAGCTAAGCTCAAATAACCTAGTCACTTTCTGAAATCAGAAGTACATCTCTGAATCAGAAGCAATCAAAGGCATCCCAACTAGCAAAACCAAGCAAAGCATAAACTAGCCACTAACCAAAGTTCTACTGAACAGTTACTAGCCAAGGTTTAATGCTTAAAAACTAACCTAATTAGCTACTGATTTCAGCAAGGGAAAACAGTCCCAACAAGGTCAAAACAATATCCAAACATAAATCAAACATCTAAAATCAAACACAAGCATAAAAACATTGAAATACCAACATTAAATGTAACCAAATGCTTCTCATTCACCAAATCCGAATCCAACATAAAAACAGTAACCAAATGATCCAAAAACAGAAGCCAAAGCTTAATATCAATGGTTGTCACTCCCAAAGATACAAAACCAAGCTTAATCCAAACTAACTAATTACAAATAAAAGCTAAAACTAACCAATACCAAATGAGAGTCTTCTGGAATGAAATCTTGGAGTCAAAGAGCTTCAAGGTCGATTTTACACCTGGTCTTTTCTCGGGTTTTCAGCTGGAAATGCATCTATTTATACTTGCAAATTTCCCGCAGCCGCGCCGCGCAGATTAAGAATCCGCGGCGCGCGTACTAATCTTTTCCCGTTTCTTCGGTATTTGAATGTGTTCCACCGCCTTAAGCCCGCGTCGCGTAGATGAGATATCCGCGGCGCGCGTACGAGTTTCCTTGATTTTTTCGTTCTTTTCCAAACTTCTTCCTTTTGCACGCTTTTAGTCCCTGTTTCCATTCTTTTTCTCCAAACAAGTCCTGGCACAAAAAGTGAGAATACCCAGACATATTTGATATAATTTTATCAAGAACAGGGCTCAACAACGCCTAAAATACTTGATATCACTAGGCGTTGTCAAACACCCCACACTTGTGCCTTGCTTGTCCCCAAGCAAGAGAGTTTTTTTAACAAATTATAATAAAGAATCAAACAATTTTTGAATGTGTTTAGTTTCAAAGTTTATTGCTCTATGAGTTAGATTGGAATAGTTCGCGAAAACATAATTGAATTGCTCTTTGGAATTCATGGCTTTCTAGAGAACCCTTGATTACAAATTTTCTGTCCACAATGAAGTGTACGTACTCATTCAGATTCTAAAGGCCATTAAGGAATTGTCCATGACTTTCGATGTTGTCTGTGTAACGAGCTTTCAGAAATACCATCCCAGACCAGACAATCTTAGGTGGTAAAGTGCATAAGGCCCACCCATTTTAGACCTACCGGCTCGAACAACAAAGGCCACAGATTGACTTTTCCTTCCTAAACTCCAATCCTAAAACAGCTCAATCTTCTAAACTCGTAAAAACTCAACTCATTTGACTAACTAATAGCATGATCACAAATAAACAGTATTTCTTGAAAAAATACTAGTGCTATCACAATCACAAACCATTCATTTCAAAATTGCAATTTATTAAAAAAATTTGAAAAATATTGCTAAAAATTGAAAAATTGATCATTTCTGCAAAAATTTCAAAAATTTTCTCTTTCGACCGTCCACACCCCACACTTAAAACCGTACAACGTCCCCGTTGTACAAAATTATTTCAAAACAAGGGAGAAAGAGTTACCCCTTTTTGGATGGTAGACTGCTTGGTGCTCAATATCACAGGTATAATTGCGTACAGATGGATCCTTGATTTCGTATTCTGGAGTTGTAGCGCTACGGTGAACACGCCGGTGGTCGAGACAAGTGGCGGGGGCACGGTGACCCCATACTTGTTTGAGACAACTCCTTCTCAAATTGGTATATCATGCATAACTCAACAAACAAATAAAAACAAACATAACAAAATATGAACAAATATACAGATAGTGTGTCATAAGTTTGTACATATATCCCAAAAAATATAAAAAGAAAGAAAGAAAGAAAGAAAAGTACATCAATCACTACCAGGTGGCCTGGAGGGTCCAGCCTCGTGATCGTGGGCCCTGGCTGGAAATGGTCGGCGGGTCCGGCCCTGCTGAGTGGCCAAATCCAGGAGTACCTCCCCGATCCATGCCAACTGATCCTTAATCCTGGCAACCCTGGCTGCCAGGTCTCCCTGCTGTGGCTCTGTCGGGGCTGCGGGCTCTGGTGCTGGCTCTGGCCTCCTGCGTCTCCTGCCAGGCTGGGCGTACGCGGGCTGGGGTGCCTGAGGAGGCTCGGTCGGTGCCCGAATGAACTGCCCCGGGCGCTGCTGCTCAATGAGCCGCATCCTCTCCAAGGTGCGTGCTGTAGTGCGGGATGGAGGCAGAGCGGTCAAGGAGGCAACCACGGGGGCAGTGAGAATACCATATGAGCGGGCCAGGCGGGTAATAAAATACCCCCTGGCTAGTGGGCTGCTGGCGGAGGCGCCGTTCGAGTGGGTGGAAAGAGCAACCGCGAGGGCGAAGGGGAGTTGGAGGAATCGGGACGGGTCGAGGAGAGCCCATAAAAATGTCATGTCTTCCCCAGACACCTTCTCGCCTCCCTCCCGGTGCATGATGGAGGTGGAGACGATACGGTGCATGAGGCGGTGAAGTGGATCGCGTAGGTGGCTCTCCCTCGAGGTCCCTGCCTCGTACATGACGTTGGACAATGGTGTCCAAATCTCCATGTTGGGAGCTCGTTCCGGCTGCCCCTGGATGCACGCACCAAAGAACTGCGTGAAGTAGCGATGCTGAAGATCCGCTGGAGTGTAGATGCTGGTGCGCCTCCCGAACTCCCGGAGGTTGCACTCCCTCTGTGCACCTCCCAATCGAAAACGGATGATCCTGGATCGTGGGTCCGACGCCCGAGGAGCGAAATGGATAGTAGATAGGAACTCCAGGAGGAGCTCCGTATAGACCACATCCTCCTCCGTGGCCATGATCCAGTCCCATCCTCGGCAAGTAAATGATGCCTCCTCATGGGTCCAGGTGCGATGCAAGAATGGCTCGATCGCACCCCAGAGCCCAGCATCCCTCAGAATGTCTCTGTCAATAACCGTCGACTCGAGAACCCGGCGACCAATCAACGCGTCCCTCCGTGAAGTATACTCTGCAGAACTGGCCAGTCCCTCGGGGAACTGTAGGAAAGCGTGCTCCAATCTTATAAAGGAGAAAACCGACTGATCGTTTACCGCGTCGCGGATTTACGCTTTGCGCGTCGCGCGTGTCACCAAATCAACCCCTGCGCATCGGGTTGGTTTACGATCCCGCGTCGCTTAATTCAAATACCCGCGGCGCGGACTTCAAAAAGTCAAAACTTCTCACATGACCCCACTGTCATCGAATGATCCATTGTAGCAATCATCCTCGTAATAGGTGTCGGCCGGATTTTCATAATCTTCATAATACTGATCCGGGTACATGTAATCACCCATTATAAGGATGTACACATACCAAAAATCAGCAAACTAAAATCAAACATCAAAAATAAGAAACTAAGTCCTACAAATCACCTAATCTAAGCGCACAGCTCCCCGGCAACGGCGCCAAAATTTGACAACGCAGCGGTCGTCGTGCGGTCAAAAATAAAGAAAAACCTAACACACACTAGCATAGTGGTAGTCAGGGTCGATCCGCAGGAGCTTCGTGGTTAGACTAAATGAGAGATTACCAACTAGTAGTGTCACGCTACAGTCGGAGGATCTAGTTTCTACCTTCCTAATCACTAACACCATAAAGCAATGATCAAACACACTCACGCCAAGCTAAGCTAAGCTCAAATAACCTAGTCACTTTCTGAAATCAGAAGTACATCTCCGAATCAGAAGCAATCAAAGGCATCCCAACTAGCAAAACCAAGCAAAGCATAAACTAGCCACTAACCAAAGTTCTACTGAACAGTTACTAGCCAAGGTTTAATGCTTAAAAACTAACCTAATTAGCTACTGATTTCAGCAAGGGAAAACAGTCCCAACAAGGTCAAAACAATATCCAAACATAAATCAAACATCTAAAATCAAACACAAGCATAAAAACATTGAAATACCAACATTAAATGTAACCAAATGCTTCTCATTCACCAAATCCGAATCCAACATAAAAACAGTAACCAAATGATCCAAAAACAGAAGCCAAAGCTTAATATCAATGGTTGTCACTCCCAAAGATACAAAACCAAGCTTAATCCAAACTAACTAATTACAAATAAAAGCTAAAACTAACCAATACCAAATGAGAGTCTTCTGGAATGAAATCTTGGAGTCAAAGAGCTTCAAGGTCGATTTTACACCTGGTCTTTTCTCGGGTTTTCGGCTGGAAATGCATCTATTTATACTTGCAAATTTTCCGCAGCCGCGCCGCGCAGATTAAGAATCCGCGGCGCGCGTACTAATCTTTTCCTGTTTCTTCGGTATTTGAATGTGTCCCACCGCCTTAAGCCCGCGTCGCGCAGATGAGATATCCGCGGCGCGCGTACGAGTTTCCTTGATTTTTTCGTTCTTTTCCAAACTTCTTCCTTTTGCACGCTTTTAGTCCCTGTTTCCATTCTTTTTCTCCAAACAAGTCCTGGCACAAAAAGTGAGAATACCCAGACATATTTGATATAATTTTATCAAGAACAGGGCTCAACAACGCCTAAAATACTTGATATCACTAGGCGTTGTCACCTTGATCTTCAAACTTCTTCCAAATTGCACGCCTTTTGTCCTTGTTTTCATTAGTTCTTTCCAAACAAGTGCTGGCACGAAAAATGAGAATACCCCGATGTATATGATATAATTTCACTAAGAATAGGGCTCAACAACGACTAAAATATGTGATATTACTAGCGTTGTCATGACTCCAAAGTCCTATATGCTTGGACCGTTGGTTGATGCAATTCTTATTTAAATTTTACTTTAACAATCATATAAACACAATTTATAAATCCAACACACTTTGGATGTATCAAAGTTCAAGTTATTACTATTTATGCTATCAACACATTCATACAACATTGCAAGGATAATGTAAACAATCATGTTTTAAAGGAAAAAAGTCAATACTCTTATTAGATCAGAAAATATCCTCAAACAATGTGAAATATGAAAACAATGTCATATGCAACTACTAGCTAATAACAGAATAAAATATCTAACTAAACATCAAAACTGCACGAGCCCATGATCCAATCCGAATATGCTCTTATGCATCAGTGTCCTGCATCCTACAGAGTCCCTGCATACAGAGCAAATGTGATAAACACATCGTGTATCAAGGAATTAAGGATAAGAAGTTTTGAGTTTTAGATATACCTGAGTTGCCAAATGATTTCGCTTTCGAGCATCTTCCAATCTTTCTGTGACTGTATCCCACCCTGTGAATTCCCAGTTTGAGACATCTCAGAACCGGTCCGACAGTCAACCTGGACCGTTTCTTGATGTGCCTCATGACCAGACTCAATCCCGAAGTAGTTGAATCAGTAGAACTATGTATCTCTATGAACGACTCGTACAGAGTCAACATCGAATGCATCTCCATGATAGTCTTGTCTTGGTTTCCCTTCCTGTACATCGGGATGAACAGATCATACCGGCTAGTCAGCGAGTCAAGTATGATGTTAGCACTTAACTCCCGATCAATGGGATGACCAAGACTACACAGCTCGCCAATGTATCTCTCAATCTTGAGAACATGCAAACCGACGCTACTTCCTTGTTCTAGCTTGCACCCTTCAAGCTCCTTGAAGATCCTAGTTCGTTCGTTTTCAACCGGCTCTCGGAACCTTTCCTCAACCAGCTGTGCCAAGTCATATGGCCCCAGAAACCCGAAATCCCTGTGGATATCTTGGTCAATAGTCAACAGCATGAGGCTACGAACTTCCTAGGACTCATCAATCAAGAAATAATGCTTAGGGGTGAGCAGCGGAACAGGGTACCCGCTTTTGGAACAGGAACCGCCGGTTCCGGAACCGGAACTGCCTTAAGCGGTTCCGGTTCCTAAAATGATGGAACCACTCTAAGCGGTTCCGGTTCCGATTCTCATTTTTTTGGAACGGGTACCCGCCAGATACCATGTATTTTAAAAAAAACTATATGTTTATATATATATATATATATATATATATATATATATATATATATATATATATATATATATATATATATATATATATATATATATATATAATGCAGTTATCGCGGTGAAAACCGTAATCGCGGTAACCTACCGATATTTTATTTTGCGGTTCTCGCGGTGGTATAGCGGTTTTTTAGTAATATGTAGAATTTATATATTAGACTATTACTAGTAGAATTAATATCATAAAAGTCATTCAAAAAACATCACATAAGTCTTAATTTAAGACATAAGTCACATAACATAACATTCTCATCGACATCTGAGTCAAAGTATCAAATTCAAATTCAAATTCAAATTTCATCGCTGATAATTATCGCGGTAAATCGCGGTAAATAACGGTAAATCGCTATTTTCCACCGCTAAACTGAACCGCGATTATCCTGACCACCGCGAACCGCGATACCGGCGCGATATATATATATATATATATATATATATATATATATATATATATATATATATATATATATATATATATATATATATATATATATATATATATATATATATATATATATATATATATATATATATATATTAAAAATTAGATTAGTTATATTATGCTCACCTAATCTAATTTTTAATATATATATATATATATATATATATATATATATATATATATATATATATATATATATATATATATATATATATATACTAGCTGCGTACCCGCGCAATGCGGCGGTAGCATATTGTTTCGTTTCGGCAACTACGAGTTAGGTCTTGGGTTTCAAATTTTTTCCCCGGGGGGGGGGGGGGGGGGTATGGAGTATGAAAGTTCTTTTACCCTTGCAGCACCCAAGCTAATAATTTCGCAGTATATCCTCTCTCTCACACTTGCACAACCATACACACAATCACTATTTCTTGCACTATAGCATTATACTTCAAAGTACAATGTTATTGACAATAGTACCAAAATTAGAATCCAAAGTCTGAAGAATGATATAATTCCCAGAAAAACTATGGTGAATCGTGTTCATAGGTCTCCGGTCTGACTATATTTTGATTCCAGCAAGTTTACTAAAAGAGAGAATCTGCTGAGTCAGTTTGGGAACTTGTCAAATTTCAAAGATTGTAAAATGCGGTGGACACCGCAATGAAAATAAAATTTCAATAATAGAAAACTCGTTATGGAATTTATGAATGCATTCACTTGTCATCCAATGTTTCTGAAATGCATGCACTAAGATACCAAAAAACAAAACAGAAAGAACATTAAATCAATAAATGAAATGGCCAAAAATAGGGCTACTATATATTCTTACTTTCTTGAATTTATAGCATCAAAATCAATAAAAAAATCAAAATGTTGATTGAAACAAATAAATTTTGTATGAGAAATATTAACAAATCGGCTTGCGTATAAATATTGTATGAGAGTAAATTCATGTTATTGTTTGTTTTGAAGGCCTATGAATTCTCTTGTCTACCCTTTGTAAGCCGGATTGTTTTCTTTAACTATTTGAATTATGTATAATTGATTCAATAATATTTTAGTTTAAGTTTATGTTTTTTATAATACTTAAGAAGTACGTTTAGCACCATTTCAGTGAGGTGTGGCTATGCGGATCAAGGTGTGTCAATGAGGCGTCAAGTCGCTCTTACATGTTTGAGCATGTGGTGTGCAACTTATAAACAGCAACCATAAGACAATTAGTAAAGTGAAATTAGCGTGTTTATAGAAAAGTTAAATGATTAATCAACAAACAATTGGAAAATTTTGATTGATACAAATGTATGAAGCATGCGTACTTAAAACATAAATAAATGCCAATTTTTCGTTTCTGCTTCAAAATTAAGCACAACTCCCATTTTCTTCACTTATAAATAAATTCTATCTTTTGCAACCCTGCATAAGGCTATAAGCTGCTGATGCATATTGGGAAAAAAAAAAAAAAAAGAGTACTGTTCAAATTACGTTGCTATAAATTGATTAGTTTTCAAAGTACAATGCTATTAGCCTATTTTTTAAGGTAAATTGAAATATACATTGATTTTTATCACCTTTTGCAATTTTCTTTTCACATTTCTTTCACATACTTCCATTTATTAGTGCCAAATGTTAACCAAACCAAGTTTTTTATTGTATTCGATACTTTAAATTGAAAAGGTAAGATCATCTATTTTCGAGGTTGAACTTTGGTTCATGGTTTTTACCATGGATGCTTAACTAAAAATTCAAAATTTTCACTCTTATTCTTTGAAAATATTTAGGTTCCAAAGTTAGTATTAGATTTAACACAAAAATTTATCAAACTTTACCTTAAAATTGTCATATTTATTTATTATAAATTTACAATTGACATTATTATCCGTTTTTCATAAATATAAAATATGATGATAGAAACTACAATTGACGTTTTGTATTTCATTGTGATTTAACTTAAAGATAACCAAGTTTTAAGCCTCTGTCTCTCCTATGCAGCACGTACAGGTCCTTAGAGCCATAGTTGACTTTTCTCAATTGATTGATTAGTTTTCAAAGTACAATGCAATGTAGCAGGTCAACTATGCAGCACGTACAGGTCCTTAGAGCCATAGTTGACTTTTCTCAAGCCTCTGTCTCTCCTATTCTCGTTTCTTAGCCATTTCAGCAGCAGTATCTTTCTTGACTGTAATCAACAACCATGGCAATTACTGGAAGGTTTCGTTGACTTTGCTAACCCCGATGACGATCAGCAAATATAACAAAAAAAAATTAGAATTCAACAATACGATAACATTATAACATACTTGAAGCTAAAAAAAGTACCCGAGGGACAGTTTTGTCAATTTGGCATTTCGTTCACTATCGAGAGACACGCCAGCTGCAGGATCGATATGTAAGAGTTCAAGAAAGAGTTAGAAAGATGCATGCCTCATAGCTTTCCGATTGTGATTTAGAAAGAGTTATTTCAACAGTAGATTTAAAGGGGCTTAATGGTAAGATACAAAGGGGCTTGATGGTAATTTAACACGAAAGTTTACCAATGGAGTTGATAGGTGAGACTGTTGTATGGAAGAAAAGAACATATGTCACGATCACAACCACACGTTTCACACAGTTGCCAACAGAGTGTGTAACTGGAGATACCCTTTGCAAAATCATATAGGAAACCTGCATCAAGGGTAAATTTGTCTTTTTAAGTTCCTATAATTTTAGAAAGTGTATGCCTGATGGGACAAAAAGGAATACTGGTTACCTGATATGCATAGAAGTAGATTGCAGCAAGAACAGACCTAATGGACACTTGTTTGACATACAATCCCTCAGTCATTGATGCAAGGGCCACTCCACCAGCAATAGGTAAAAGGGAAGTAACCACCCATGGTGTTGGCATCTGTGTAATAGGATGATAAATGAATAGGATCCATTGTTGATGGCGGTTAATAATGCATATTATAAAAGGATTTAAATAAAAAAATGCAGTTGAATTTAAAGATTAGAATACAAAGATGTCATAGAAACATACCTCTCCTAGGAACATATCAGAGAGTACAACTGAGAAAAATGGCTCCATAGCTTTAATTGTGTGGGTAAATGAAACAACTTTTCCAAGACTCATGTTTGTGAAAAGATTGCCTAAAGTGTACACCATAGCCAATGGTTGGATTGCTAGAAGCTGAAAATTAGCAAGTAATAACTATCAGAAAAGATGATGTACCTGGAAACCACTAATTTTAGGTCGTTTGTGAAGATTTAATGTCCACATCAAAAATAGAATGACACTTCCAACAGTAAACTGAACTGTAGTGATAGTTATTGGATTTGGGAAGACTTTCACAACCTGTAGCATTGTGTGTCAAACTTTTTTTTTTCTGATTTTTAGGGTCAAAATGGTGTTAGATACATTATGGTGAGACCCATCTCCTTTGCAAACAAGTATATCTCATAGCCCATCATGGTGAGACCCAGAAGAGTATATTAGAAGTCAGTAGCTTCTACAATTACAACGATCCAGATAACATGCCATGCTGCTACTTCAGGACTTGCATCAAACAGTTGGTGGGCATGACGATTTCTCACAGATTTGAACATTAAAGCTCAAAATCAAGTTGAATTAAGCATGATTTAAAAATGAACCTAAAAAGTAAAATAAAGGGTTTAGATACCTTTGTATGTGGATATGTTGGTTCAGGAAGAGAAGCATTGATGATGTAGACATGGATTCTATCAGTGCAGAAACTGAAAGTTGTACTTTTTAAGATTGTTACTGGATTTGAATATGCTTACGGATTGCACTCTTGGTCTTCATTTGAACCTAAGAAATTAAAGAGAAAGTGGAGGAGAAACCAAGTAAAAACGTTGATGATGAACTACTCATTCTCGTTCTGAACAAAGAGAAATTTGAAGTTCATGACCTCCTATTACACAGACAGAACCAAATACACAAGAATGCTGAATATTTAAACCGAAAATTATGTGAGTGTAAATCTACGAAATCAGGCCCATTGAAAATGAAAACACTAAGCAACTGAAACCAAATAAGGATGATACCGAATCGTTTGCTCCACTGCAGTCGATGATACCGAATCGTTTGTTCCATGGGTCTCTGTAATTCTCCTTTCTCCAATTGATCTCATCAGTCATCTTCAAATCAGCAAAGAGTGAAAAACAAATCTATAAACCAGATTCAAAATGAAAACATAACAGAAAGAAAACGTATGCAGGATATCCTTGATAAGAAACAATAGTTTACAAACCTATTAGGTTTTACGTTCCAGCCATCTAAGTCCTTTCGGTAGACGGAGTCTTTTCGGTACGATGGTGAATCGGGAGGCGCAGATCTGGCTTTTCCATCGTGGTGAGGCGCGAGATTGGAGTGGGATCTGAAGGTGGAAGTCGGCGGATAGTGTTGTTAATGGGTAGTGGTGGTTTTGTTCGGAGGGTAGGGTTTTTGTAGAGAAAATACGAGAGAAAGTTTGGAAAGAGGGAGAGATATGGTTTTCAGTTTTGGGTCTGAAAACAGATCCGATAATTGGGGAATACATTTCAAAATTTGAATCGACCTCTATAATTGCTATTCCGACTTTTCAATAAAGATTGATTATGTGGTCAGATGAATGCGGGCTGTAGGGTCAGATGGATGCGGGAGATAGACTGTGCATATAAAGGTTGTACAATACGTATCATAAGTTGTGTCTTGTGTATTACCATTTGTACTGTCTTAAAAATTAAGACTATTGTGCTTTGAGAGTTTGTAAATTATATATGGTTTATAGTATAGAAGTATATATATATATATATATATATATATATATATATATATATATATATATATATATATATATATATATATATATATATATATATATATATATATATATATATTAAATTAGATTAGGTGAGCATAATATACTATACCGGCGCTATACCGGCGCGATTAACTGCATAGTATATTATGCTCACCTAATCTAATTTTTAATATATATATATATATATATATATATATATATATATATATATATATATATATATATATATATATATATATATATATATATATATATATATATATATATTAAAAATTAGATTAGGTGAGCATAATATACTATTTATTATAGGATCTTAATCATTTTATATTTACAAATCAAAATCAATCTACCATTTGCCGTTTATAACTTATATTGTAACAAACTATATTTCCTTTATCATGTGTAACTTTTTATAACTATTATTGAATTACATTTACTTTGTAATTTGTAACTTGTATCGTTATGAACTAATCCTATTAGTTAGCTTTTGTTTCTATAGATAGTATTTCTTTTTGTAACAACGAAATTAGAAAAAAGTTGACGTAACAGAGTACCCTGTTTCGGAACCGGAACCACACGTTCCGGTTCCGGTTCCTAAAATTTAAGAACCGCTTAGACCGGTTCCAGTTCCGGTTCCAACTTTTCAGGAACCGCCGGTTCCGTTTCCAACCAAATCAGGCGGGTACCCGCCTATGCTCAACCCTAGTCATGCTTATCAAGAAGCTGCTGTGTGATGCCATGCCTAGGTAGAACGGGGAGCGGACACTCAATCAGATACGACTTGCATTTAAACCTCAGAACCAGTTTCTATTGGCGAAGCCATTCCACATAGTTCATACTAGTGAGCTTTTCCATATTTAGCATATAGTTTATGTTAAATAATGTTTTTATGTTTTTATGTGACCATCACTGAAATAAGTCGAAATGTTTTTTAACAAATATTATCAGTATTTCAGGTTGCATGGATTCAAGATTAAACGAGATAAAAAGAAAATATTCTCAAAATACAAAAATGTCACCCTGCTACAGCAATCACGACGCGACAGAAGACATGGTCGCGACGTGAAGAAAAACAAAACACAGAAGTCCAGATCACTACAGCACTCGCGACGCGACGGAGTTGCTGGTCGCGACGCGAAGACCTTGGACGCGACACCACCTACTTCTTGAACGCGAGACTACCAACCCAACGCACTAACCAGTGGCCGACCAAAAGTAGCACCAGGCCGCACCCTCGCGACGCGACGGACCCTTTGGTCGCGACGCGAACCCTGTTCTCAGCAACTATAAATAAGAAGCTCACCTCTTGCCATTCTTGTGCAGAAAAACCTTCCACCACACTATACCCATTCAAGCACCAATACATCAAGATTACCCCACGTCCAAAGAGCAAAAAACCTGCCAAAAACTCTCTAGAAAACCCTTCTCAACCAGAGAAAACACACACACAAACAAACACCAAACAAAACCGCTACACCCATACTCTACCCGACACCAAACAAAACCTCTACCCAACACCATACAAAACCTCTACCCGACACCAAACAAAACTCTACCCTACACAAAAACAAAACCTCTATCCGACACCAAACTTCAAACCACTAAACAACCTCAACCCGAATACCAAACTACAAAACCTACACACCCTCTACCAAATACATACACCACGAAAACTAAACCACAAAAACCCCGTGCATTTCAATTAAACCGACACCAAAAACCCATTTCACCAAACACCAAAAACTACCAAACCTCATCCTACCGTAAAGAACAAGAATCGACGCTTCAAAGAAAACACCATCTTCCTCAGCTATCGATAAGTTCTTTTGAATTTACCTGTGTCGTTATTGATTTATTTAAACTGTTATAAATCAACTGTACCAAATATCCAATACATCCGAATTGAACCTTGACAACGAAAACATATGTGGACTGTATTTAACCGAGACATCTAACTTCTAACTTCTAACTTCTAACCTTTTTATTTATTGTAAAAACACTTTATCGTTGATAATGGCGTTTATTACATCTAACCTCTAACTTCTAACATTTACTTTATTTACCGCTTTCTGTCTATTTAAATACTGTCTAGTTTAGATTTACCGCTTTATTTTACTATTTATAGTTTTCAGTAACTTAGTTTTAGTTTATATTTATTCCGCAACTCTTATTTATTCCGCATAGTATAGATAAAATACATATCTGTCACACAGTAATCGGCTTAAAAACCTTATTCGTGGAGATCAGTTATCGTATTTTTCAACAGTTTATTAAGCTCTCAGAAATGGGTGATGGAGGAGAAGGAGGAGAACTGACACTAGCTTCATACATTTATAAAATTAGAATTTATTGGTTTAATTTAATCGTTTTAAATAATTACCCAATTATTATTTAACAAGGCTAGGACCCAAAATCTCTCAAGTGTGGTGTGAAGAGGGATGTTGTAATCATAACATAATGGTCATTAAGGTAGATCTACTTTTATCAATTTCAGTCTCTATAAAATTCCTAGATCTGTGACATTCATTAACCGAGGTCAACAGCATGTTAATCTCGGTTATGCTCATCTCAAAATTCATGACAGGGATGCCGTGGATCATGGATCAGACGGTGAACAGACCATGAAGAACCCGTGTGATGCTCGGCTCAATATATGCTTGAGAATCACAAGTGTCACATCATTCCCGACTACAACCCTAACTGACGTGCCGGTTAACCACACAGCTCCGTCAGTCGATCATAGAGAGAATGTGCGTTTCTCATGGATAGCACATGATTCACATTTTATTTTTATTAAAGGGTCTTTTGTTTTCATATTTCTATGTTAAATACTTTTTAAATTAATGAACATTACCCTATCAAACCCTTTCGGTAACTCCACTACAAAACGTGACAGGCGGTGAGAGGGGTAGACAATAAATGTCATTTAAAAACCAACCTCATTAGGATTCATAAGAATCCTCCTTCAAACCTTTGAATCATATTTAAGTGGGTGAGTCTAGTCATGGTTTGACCAATGTTCTTGTTTTAATTTATGTTCTAATATATATATAGATACTATTCTAAATATATTAAGGGGTAAATTCAAAATTTATATTTATAATAATTAATTCCATTAAAAAACCTTTTAATAATTAATTAAACAACTTAAATTAAAGAAAGCAGTTTAAGGCAACTAGCAAATAAGGTAGTTATGCAAGTTAGGAAACGTGCAAGGCTACCAAGGGTTTGTGAAACCATAGCTGCCAAAACCATGTGAAGGGTTTCTAAACCCTCAAAAATGTCGACTAACAGGTTTCTAGAGGCACAAATCAAGCAAAATTCATAACATGCAATTTTCAGGATTTTCTAGCAAAAAACTATGATTATCGAAAATTTCAGCAGGGAAAAACAATCACATTCAAGTTTTTGATCTAATGTGCATGAAACCTAAGAACAATGGCTCTGATACCACTGTTGGGATTTACATAGATTAACACTAATCATACAGGCAGCGGAAGACAAAACAGATTAAATCCCATAAACTGAGCAAGATCATAACATGTTCATAACAAGATCATATGTTTACAACAGCTACACCAACAAAACATGAAAATCGATCATACCTTTGTGGTTGAATGTTCAGGATCCAAACCAGAATCCCTCTATTGATTCACACCCAAGGATACCAGAAGAACAAGCCGACAGAAACTTCCAAGCCTTGTGGAAATCTATCCAGAAACCCTTGAAGGGTTAGAGGAAATCGACAAAGAGGGAGAGGGAAGGGTGGCGGCACACTCAAGGGTTTTCGGATGGCTTAAGGTGTTACCCCAAGGCCTCTATTTATAGTGCAAGGTTCCCTAGGGTTTCAAACTTTGGAGCCTTTTGGCGGCCACACCCCCTGGACTTGTTCTATTAATTAAACTATTAATTAGTTACAATCCAAGCCTTTAATTAATTCTTATAAATTAATTTATCAATTAATTCTTGATCCAGATTTTAATTAATTAGTTTCTCAATTAATTAATAAACTGATCAATCCTCTTTATTTCTGCTACTGATTGTTTTTACTTGGCCATGAGGGAAACCCAAATAGGACACTGATATTATTAGAAACATCACCACAGTTGATGACCTGTATATATATTGTTGGATTAGGTGTCTAAGCCATGACTATAATTAGTATATATTTAATTGATAATAGCAAAGTCCTTGTGGGTTGCCCTCATAGCTGGCAATTTGACAAAATAACCTTTAGAGAGAGATTGATTTATTATGTGATTAATAAATCAATATAAATAAAGATAAATAATTTATTAATATGTTATGTGGATAATATATTAATTAGAAATAGTATTATTTAATTAATAATTAAGCAGGAATTAATTGGAATTAGTTTGGTGATTAATTAGATTAATTAAAAGTGCAGGGGCCGAATTGTAATTATTTAATAGTTGAGTAGTGACAATTTAGGAAGGCTGGTGGATTTCGAAAATAAGGATATAATAATCCTTATAGATTTCGAAATATATATATGGAAGGAATAAGAGTTTGAATCAAAGGATAAAAGGTTTATCTTGTTTGAATTCAAATAAGGTTTATCCATAAGGTTTATCTGATAATCCTTACAAGCCTATAAATAGGGGCTCCTGGCCACCCATTATCTGCGCCATATACCATAACTCTCTGGACTCTCTCTGTTTTTCTTGTTGCTTGCTTGGGTGTGAACCGTTTGAGGCACGACGCTTGTGGTGCTAGTTTCTAAACGATTCAACTAAAGGTTAGTGTTTTCTTTTTAATTCTTTTAGCAATTTCAAAATCCTGATAGGTATTTGTTTTAGGTTCAAATAGTGAAAACTTAGATCCAATTAGGTTGCATGTGAACTTAAGGGTTAAGTTAATTTGATTTGAATAAAACCTTTCAATCGTATCAAAGTTATTTGGTTTGTTTTCTGTTTGAATTGCTTTAACTGTTATACCTTGATTTTAAGGTTTACAGAAACTAAACCCTAAAAGGCTTATTTTCGATTTCTAGGGTTAGGGTTTTCGAACCCTTGCCCTTCCCCACCTTTTTTTTCGATTTCTGCTAGGTTTAGAGGGTTTTTCTATTTTTGGTAATTATGATTAATTAATAAATGGATAACCCTTTACCCTTTGTTTGATTTTTGAAATTAGTGGGTAAGATAGGATTAAATTAATTTGATTAATTTGTTTAAAATACATCTTATATATATCATAATTAAAAGTTAATATTTATATGTATAAGAATTGGTCAGTCAAATCGCTAGTATGCCTCATTCACGAAGCTAATCTATAACGGGGTATAAGGAAATTGCCTATAAAATGGCAATTGAATGGGTGTCCACTCTCATCCACCGCTTCCTTGATTAGTGGAGGGTCGTTAGTAGAACGGGTTTGATAGGATACTGAATCTCATTAAAAGTATAATCCTACTAATCAAAGTACTAGAACCATTATTTATAAAATCCCAAATCTAGTTACTTTAGGAAATGTGAAAGATATGCTAACCCATGACTGGATGGCACCAACTACAACGACTGGATCCGTAACATCAAGATGGCTCTAAGATTTGAGGACAAAGAGTATGTGCTTGAAAAGGAGCGTATTGAAGTTGATCCCGATACAGCTACTCCTGAGGAATATGCCTCATACAAGAAACATTAGGATGATGCGGCCAAAGTGGCCTGCATCATGGTTGCTACAATGGTCCCAAAATTGCAAAGGTTTTACGAAGACTACTGGACATATGAGATGAACAAGGACCTTTGCGGAAAATTTCCGTAAGCGAGCTCGTCAGGAAAAGTATGAGGTAGTCCGACCCCTCATGGCTTATAAACTGAAGGAAGGAGAGTCCGTCTGCACCCACGTGCAAAGAATGCAGAGATACGTGGAAAGGCTTCAGAAGCTTAACATGCATATCGACGAGGAGTTAGCCATTGATATGGTCCTTAACTCCTTGCCGAGTTGTTATGATCAGTTCATCTTGGCCTATCATTTGAACAACACTCAAACCAATTTGGCTGAATTGCATAATATGCTGTGGACCATTGAGGACGGATTGAAGGGTAAAGGTACACCATCTGCCAATGCTCCAATCATGGCTATTGGTTAGGGAAGAGGGAAAAAGAGGAAAGGTCCTCCCAAGCAGAATTGGAAGGGCAAGGCTCAAGTCGGGTCATCCAGTAATGGCCCGAGAACCAGGCCCAGTTCTGACACTCCTCATGTCTCAAACCCCAAAGAGGCCGACTGTTTTATTGCAATGAGAAGGTGTCACACCCCGATCCTTGGCGGAATCGATCAAGGCGTGATATATTGTTCAAAGTCTCATGACAACTATGTTATAATATGATTAGATTCAATTAAGTACTAAGTATGCAAACAAGATCCACAACATACAAATACAAATCCAAATACAACAACATTTATTACATCAAATTTAAATAGTCTTGTGGGTTTCTAAGGTACACCCTACTTTTCATCAACTTCATTCTTCAAATCTGATTCATGGGTAAAAACAGGTCAACTACGAGAGTTGGTGAGTAATCTAGTTTTATTAAAGAAAATTGTGAGTTTGAATAATTTGAAATTTGTTTTCTTTTGAAGTTGGCAAGCAACTGTTATTGAGATAACAGTTTATAAATCAAAAATTGATTAACAAATGATAACAACAACAATAAGTCCTCACCCTATATATACATATATATGTATATATATAGGATGGAGCATCTAATCATCATACACACTCAACCACGTGCAATCAATCACCTTAGCGTCCCAAGGCGGGGTGGTCAACCCAATAGCGCTATTATTGTCCATAACGTACCTCAAGAATACGGGCATAGTCATGGAGATTAGACTAAAAATTGTAATGCACTACAAGTACATGTAACGTAAACAAACAATAATTATACAAATAATGATTCATGTATAAATGTCCCAAAAATGTCTCAATGGTGAAAAAAATAATAAAATGAAGTTGGAACATATTGAAACCACATGATACACCCCAAAAGTATTGAAAATTATAAAATATGGGGTAGATTACTCACATTAGTCCAACAAGGAATGCGCGTGTTGTACGATAGACGGCTCGAGTCAAAATGTCGTAGAACCTAATATAATTAATAGTTTTGGCTTAGGAATCGATAAACGGGAATATAGTATTAATAAAATTAATCAGACACATATTCTTATATTAGATGAATTAACAATAATCCAAATTTTGTTTTGAATACTAATGTATTCATATTTTAAATGAATTTTAAATTGAATTAATTACTTTGCTTAATTAATTTATATTTTAACTTTAGGCAAGATTTTAATAATTTCTTATTAAAATAATAACTAGTCAAATTATAAGTATTTACAGATTTTATATATTATAAACAATTATTTATATGAAATAATCATTAAAAATGCATTTTTACATGCTTAGATATTTAGGAAAATAGTTTTAAATACTAAACAGTAATGAAACATTCTGAAATTATCAGAAAATCATTATTTCATAAAATAGTAATTACTGTAAAATGTTCATATTTTTCTTAACTTCTTTAGTATTTATTTAGTATTTTAATATTTAAACCACAACAAATTTCGGGAAAAATAATAAATGATTTCCAAAAATTCTGGAAAATTAACCATAGTTTTCTAACATTATATTGAGCCTACTGTAAATAGTTTGGATATTTTGGACTATGGGAAGTATTTCTTATGTTTTTCATTATTAACTAATCAATAAAATCATAAATCATAGGAAAATATTAAGAGAAATTCATTAGACTATTTATTTATGATTAACATGTTATATATGATATTAGGATAAGGTTTTATAATTTTTGGACATGTGTAGCTATTTATTATCAATTTAAACCATTAAATAAACATTAAATCAGGAAAAATAACCAAACATTCTTCCAAAAATCTGTAAATTTTGTAATGGAGTCTTTAAAATGTTAATAAGGTGCGAAAAATATAAAATCTAGTTTTTAACATACATAACTATATTTTGCAATTTATTTATCTACAACAAAATAAAATACAAAATAAGCATCAAACAATAATATAAATGCATGAAACTTTATAAATCCACTTTAATCAATATATGGGTTGTTCCAAAATGTTCCCAGAATTTATTGACTGCAAAAAGTATTTTATGTGAATTATAGCCCTATTGTATTGCAATAATTATAGTAATTCAATAAAAATACGTTATTTTCTGAAAATTTCCAAAACTTCTTATTTTATTGATGGGATCCTGGGAAAAATCAGGTTTATGCATAAAATGAGTTTTAGATAGTTTGGTGGATTTAATTTGTTTCATTCATGAATTTGAGACTTTTAACAACATACCTTGATGAATGCTTCAAGAGGGATGGTGATTTGAGTATGAGAGATTGTTCTTGGCTGGAAATTGATATTTCTTGGAAGAATTTCGAGATTGAGAGTGAGAGAAAGAATAGAGAGGGTTTGAGTGGTGATGAGAATAATGTGTTGGGAGAAAAATAAAAGGAAAGATGATGGGAGGTGTGAGTGGGAGACCATGGGAATAACTTTTGGCTTTTGGTGGTCATCATAATTTCCCACTAGCACAAGCATCTCTATGTAATACACTAACTAATATAAAAATTTTATAAAATTTAATGTAGAGTTTATAAAAATAGAGTTTTATAAAAAATAGGTTATTATTTGATTATAACAATCTACTTTGATTTGAAGTTTAATTATAGCATTCAAGTTTGATTCTTTAATTTAATTAGTGCATCATACTTTGATTTGGTTTTAATATGGTATCATAATTTAATTTGATTATAGTTATAACGTTATACTATGCTATATTGCTATTAACGTCAATTTATATCGTATTGTATGGGTTTTGATCCTATTAGCGTCAAGTAAGCTCGAGTAGGGTTTATTAAATTTCCAATTGGGTTGGGTTGACCCGAATCCATTTTAGGCGGATATCACAGTCTCCCCTACTTTAGGAAATTTCGTCCCGAAATTTAAGAAGAGAGTACCTTAAGAGAAAAGCTGCGGGTATTTGGTACGCATATGATCCTCACGCTTCCATGTATACTCGGGTCCACGTGCCGACTGCCACCTGACCTTGACAAAGGGAATGCGACTTCTTTTGAGTTGCATTTCCTTCGAGTCGGCAATTTCCAAGAGTTTCTCGATAAATTGCATTGTCTCGTCGATTTCGATATCCTCGAGAGGAACATGAAGGTTCTCGTCTGCTAAACACTTCTTGAGGTTGGCTATATGAAATACTGGGTGAACTTTCTTAAGCTCTGTTGGTAGATCCAACTCGTAGGCTACTGGTCCGATCCTTTTCAGGATCTTAAAAGGGCCTACGTAGCGTGGTGCCAATTTACCCTTGCATCCAAATCGAACCACACCTTTCCATGGGGACACTTTTAACATGACCATGTCACCCACGGTAAATTGAAGCGGTTTGCGTCGCTTATCGGCGTAACTCTTTTGTCGGCTACGAGCTGTGAGAAGGTTATTGCGAATCTGAGTGATTTTGTCGGTTGTTTCCTGGATAAGCTCAGGACCAACGATTGGAGAATCCACTGTTGCGCGAATTACATGGGACTCGCCAATTTCATGCCAACAAATAGGAGATCGGCATTTACGGCCATATAATGCCTCAAATGGTGGCATCCCGATGCTAGAATGATAACTGTTATTATAGGAGAATTCCACCAACGGTAAATGAGAGTCCCAGTTTCCTCCGAAATCTAAGACGCACGCCCTCAACATATCTTCGAGTGTTTGAATTGTCCTCTCAGATTGACCATCGGTCTGAGGATGATAGGCGGTACTGAGATCGAGGCGGGTTCCCATGGCTTCTTGAAGTGATTGCCAGAACCGAGAGAGAAATCTCTCATCACGATCTGAAATGATGCTGAGAGGGATGCCATGCCGACTAACTATCTCGTCGATGTAAATACGAGCAAGTTGTTTGACCTTGAAATGTTCACGGATGGGAAGGAAGTGAGCAGATTTAGTCAAACGGTCAATGATTACCCAAATGCTGTCATGTCCCTTTGTGGTACGGGGAAGTTTGGTTACGAAATCCATGGTGATCGCTTCCCATTTCCACTCGGGGATTACCGGTTGGACCAATAGTCCAGAGGGTCGTTGATGTTCTGCTTTGACCCTGGAACATGTAAGACATTTGGCTAAGAATAAAGCAATATCATTTTTCATTCCCGACCACCAATAATTGGTTCTCAAGCCATGATACATCTTGTCAGCACCAGGATGAATGGAATATCGACTTTTATGGATTTCTTCCATCAGGAATGTACGAAGATTGTCGCGATCTGGGATCCAGATGCGATCTTGATAATAGAAAATACCATCAGATTTAGATTCCAACTCCCCATCAATTCCCGTGGGCATGTCATTTTCGGTAATTGCCGAGTGTTGGGCTCCTCGAATTCGGTCACTAAGATTGGACAAGATAGGAGAACATATTAAATGAAATGCTTTGGCATGTTCTTTTCGACTTAACACGTCGGCTACCACGTTTTCCTTGCCCGGATGATAGCGTATTTCACACTCGTAATCATTTAGGAGTTCGACCCATCGTGTTTGTCTCATATTGAGTTCCTTTTGATTAAGAATATGTTGCAAGCTCTTGTGGTCGGTGAAAATTACGCATTTAGTGCCGTAAAGGTAATGCCTCCAAATTTTAGGAGCGAAAACCACGACACATAGCTCCAAATCATGAGTCGTATAATTCCTTTCATGGATTTTGAGTTGTCGCAATGCGTAAGCTATAACCTTTCCCCTTTGCATCAAAACACAACCTAGACCGAGATTGGAGGCATCGCAGTATACCACGAAATCTTCGGATCCTTCAGGGAGTGTAAGAATCGGAGCGTCACACAATCTTTGTTTAAGGGTTTGGAAAGCGTCTTCCTGCTTGGGTCCCCAATCAAATGGCGTACCCTTGCAAGTGAGAAAAGTAAGCGGTAAAGTGATCTTTGAGAAATTTGAAATGAAACGCCGGTAATAGCCAGCTAAACCGAGGAAGGACCGAATTTCCTTGGGGGTACGTGGGGCTTTCCAATTCTTGACTGCTTCAACTTTTGCGGGATCGACTAAAATTCCCTTGTCACTTACAATATGACCGAGGAATTGTACCTCATTTAACCAAAACTCGCATTTCGAAAATTTGGCGTAGAGTCGATTTCCTTGCAATGTTTGGAGAGTTAGGCGAAGGTGTCTTTCATGCTCTGCCTTTGTCTTGGAGTAAATGAGGATGTCATCAATAAAGACGATAAGAAAACGGTCAAGATAAGGTTTAAATACCCGATTCATCAAGTCCATGAATGCGGCAGGGGCATTTGTTAGGCCGAAAGGCATAACTGTGAACTCGTAATGACCATAGCGGGTTCGAAAAGCGGTTTTGGGGATGTCTTCTTCCCGTACTCGAAGTTGGTGATAACCCGAGCGGAGGTTGATTTTTGAGAAGCATGAAGCTCCTTGAAGCTGATCAAAAAGGTCGTCGATCCGAGGTAACGGATATCGGTTCTTGATGGTCAATTTATTTAACTCCCGATAATCGATACACATACGAAACGAACCATCTTTCTTTTTGATGAAGAGAACCGGGGCTCCCCAGGGTGAAGTACTAGGGCGGATAAATCCCTTATCGGTCAATTCTTGGAGCTGACTTGCCAATTCTTGCATCTCGGTTGGAGCCAACCGATATGGAGACTTGGCTATGGGAGCAGCCTCAGGAACGAGATCGATGCGGAACTCTAGCTCACGTACTGGAGGGTGTCCAGATACGTCATCGGGAAAGATGTCGGGAAAGTCTCGTACAATCGGAATATCTTCGATCTGCTTTTCATTGACCTTTGTTTCCACCACATGGGCTAAGAAAGCCATGTACTCTTTACGTAGATATGATCGAGCTTGAGTACATGACATAAGACTAAGCTTTTTTGAATGAGTCTCGCCATAAATACGAAGACTTTGACCGTCGGTGAGAGGAATACGAATAAACTTATCGTAACATACTATTTCAGCATGGTTTTGGGATAGCCAATCCATTCCCACGATGATGTCGAAGCTACCAAGTTTCATAGGAACTAAATTGACGGAAAATTTATGACCGCAAAAATCGAAAGTGCAATCTTGGATGACTGCATTGAGTGAAATGTATTTTCCATTGGCGACTTCTACGGTAAAGTTTTCATCAAGAATCGTGCGAGGTGTGTGAAGTATGGGTTCAAATTCTAAAGACACAAAACTTTTATCGGCACCTGAATCAAAAAGGACTGACGCGTAGCAGTCATTTATAAGAAACGTACAATTTACGACCTTGTTATCGGTCTGTGCTTGGGTTGCGGTAATGACAAATGCTCAGCCTTTGGGAGCTGGAACCTGCATTGTTGGATTTGCCTGGGCTTGAGTGTTAATGATATTGACAAGCCTAGGACATGTGTTTCTGAAATGGGTGGGGTCACCACAATTGAAGCATGTTCTAGTTGGATAACGGGTTTGTGTTTGCTGATTTAAGGGTAGAGCGAATGGTCGCTGAGTTTTTGGTGCACGGCATGTGTCCGCCAAGTGGCCATAGCGACCACAAGTCGTACAAAGGCGACACGGGCTGGTGGACATATGGTGATACTTACAATGGTTACAGAGGGGGTCGTAATGCCATCTATGAGAAACACGCATATGGACTTATGAGTTATTTGTAAATTAATTATGGAAATTAAGTTTGTAGACATTGTTGGGTAAAATGATTGTAAAAAACTTGTTGGGCCATGGTTAGGAGTGTTGGGCACCATTTGGGCTTTCCATGGGTACTAAATGTGAAGCATGTAGCAATTGCGTGGGCCCCCACAATACTAAGTTTTCACATGTTTTTCCCACTTCAAGGCCCATTAGGGAACTTAATAGTCCAATGAGTTGGCCATTTTGGAGTGTATCCTTTCGGATACGTTTGATAAGGTCGGGTAGTTTGATGGCTCAAAAGTAATGTGAATGACGCGCTTTGGCCTATAGGTTTGGGAACTCTCGCCTTTGGTCCCCAGGTAAGCAAACTGATCCCTCGGTTGATTGGGATGTATACGAATGCTTACCTAGTCAGGACTTTCGGGCTACCGGCACCTCCCCCTTCCAGTTACTACGCGTCCATTACTTTGATCCTACCCAAATAGAGTGGATGACTTTTAATTTCCTATGAGCTCTAAGGAATATATATATGTATATAAATTTTTATTTTGAAACCATTTGAGTATGTGTGTGATTTTAAGAGAAAGAGGAGAAAATTCACAAGTGTATGCACACATATAAGTGTCGGGAATAATACGTAAGCACATAAGGGAGCAATTAGCACACAAAGGTATTCCTAGGATTTTCTAAGTGCGAATTACATGCAGTTGTGTGTGTATTTTATAAACTAGCATACGAGAGGACCCTAGAGGCTATAGACTAGGTCAAGGCAATTAACCTAATTCCCTATAGTCAAGGGCTCTGATACCAATCTGTCACACCCCGATCCTTGGCGGAATCGATCAAGGCGTGATATATTGTTCAAAGTCTCATGACAACTATGTTATAATATGATTAGATTCAATTAAGTACTAAGTATGCAAACAAGATCCACAACATACAAATACAAATCCAAATACAACAACATTTATTACATCAAATTTAAATAGTCTTGTGCGTTTCTAAGGTACACCATACTTTTCATCAACTTCATTCTTCAAATCTGATTCATGGATAAAAACAGGTCAACTACGAGAGTTGGTGAGTAATCTAGTTTTATTAAAGAAAATTGTGAGTTTGAATAATTTGAAATTTGTTTTCTTTTGAAGTTGGCAAGCAACTGTTATTGAGATAACAGTTTATAAATCAAAAATTGATTAACAAATGATAACAACAACAATAAGTCCTCACCCTATATATACATATATATGTATATATATAGGATGGAGCATCTAATCATCATACACACTCAACCACGTGCAATCAATCACCTTAGCGTCCCAAGGCGGGGTGGTCAACCCAATAGCGCTATTATTGTCCATAACGTACCTCAAGAATACGGGCATAGTCATGGAGATTAGACTAAAATTGTAATGCACTACAAGTACATGTAGCGTAAACAAACAATAATTATACAAATAATGATTCATGTATAAATGTCCCAACAATGTCTCAATGGTGAAAAAATAATAAAATGAAGTTGGAACATATTGAAACCACATGATACACCCCAAAAGTATTGAAAATTATAAAATATGGGGTAGATTACTCACATTAGTCCAATAAGGAATGCGCGTGTTGTACGATAGACGGCTCGAGTCAAAATGCCGTAGAACCTAATATAATTAATAGTTTTGGCTTAGGAATCGATAAACGGGAATATAGTATTAATAAAATTAATTAGACACATATTCTTATATTAGATGAATTAACAATAATCCAAATTTTGTTTTGAATACTAATGTATTCATATGTTAAATGAATTTTAAATTGAATTAATTACTTTGCTTAATTAATTTATATTTTAACTTTAGGAAAGATTTTAATAATTTCTTATTAAAATAATAACTAGTCAAATTATAAGTATTTACAGATTTTATATATTATAAACAATTATTTATATGAAATAATCATTAAAAATGCATTTTTACATGCTTAGATATTTAGGAAAATGGTTTTAAATACTAAACAGTAATGAAACATTATGAAATTATCAAAAAATCATTATTTCATAAAATACTAATTACTATAAATTTTCATATTTTTCTTAACTTCTTTAGTATTTATTTAGTATTTTAATAATTAAACCACAACAAATTTCGGGAAAAATAATAAATGATTTCCAAAACTTCTGGAAAATTAACCATAGTTTTCTAACATTATATTGAGCCTACTTTAAATATTTTGGATATTTTGGACTATGGGAAGTATTTCTTATGTTTTTCATTATTAACTAATCAATAAAATCATAAATCATAGGAAAATATTAAGAGAAATTCATTAGACTATTTATTTATGATTAACATGTTATATATGATATTCTGATAAGGTTTTATAATTTTTGGACATGTGTAGCTATTTATTATGAATTTAAACCATTAAATAAACATTAAATCAGGAAAAATAAGCAAACATTCTTACAAAAATCTGTAAATTTTGTCATGGAGTCTTTAAAATGTTAATAAGGTGTGAAAAATATAAAATCTAGTTTTTAACATACATAACTATATTTTGCAATTTATTTATCTACAACAACATAAAATACAAAATAAGCATCAAACAGTAATATAAATGCATGAAACTTTATAAATCCACTTTACTCAATATATGGCTTGTTCCAAAATGTTCCCAGAATTTATTGACTGCAAAAAGTATTTTATGTGAATTATTGCCCTATTGTATTGCAATAACTATAGTAATTCAATAAAAATAAGTTATTTTCTGAAAATTTCCAGAACTTCTTATTTTATTGATGGGATCCTGAGAAAAATCAGGTTTATGCATAAAATGAGTTTTAGATAGTTTGGTGGATTTAATTTGTTTCATTCATGAATTTGAGACTTTTAACAACATACCTTGATGAATGCTTCAAGAGGGATGGAGATTTGAGTATGAGAGATTGTTCTTGGCTGGAAAATTGATATTTCTTGGAAGAATTTCTAGATTGAGAGTGAGAGAAAGAATAAAGAGGGTTTGAGTGGTGATGAGAATAATGTGTTGGGAGAAAAATGAAAGGAAAGATGATGGGAGGTGTGAGTGGGAGACCATGGGAATAACTTTTGGCTTTTGGTGGTCATCATAATTTCCCACTAGCACAAGCATCTCTATGTAATACACTAACTAATATAAAAATTTTATAAAATTTAATGTAGAGTTTATAAAAATAGAGTTTTATAAAAAATAGGTTATTATTTGATTATAACAATCTACTTTGATTTGAAGTTTAATTATAGCATTCAAGTTTGATTCTTTTAATTTAATTAGAGCATCATACTTTGATTTGGTTTTAATATGGTATCATAATTTAATTTGATTATAGTTATAACGTTATACTATGCTATATTGCTATTAACGTCAATTGATATCGTATTGTATGGGTTTTGATCCTATTAGCGTCAAGTAAGCTCGAGTAGGGTTTATTAAATTTCCAATTGGGTTGGGTTGACCCGAATCCATTTTAGGCGGATGTCACAGAAGGGCCACTGGAAACTAAGCTGCCCTAAGTACCAGGAGGACATCAAGGATGGCGAAGTGAAGCCATCGTCAGCAGGTATATACACTATCTCTAAAAACTCATCATCGTCTTGTTCTTGGGTCCTTGATACAGGATGTAGTTTTCACATTTGTTCTGATTTGCAGGGCCTAAAAGAAAGTAAGGAGGTGGAGCACTGAAGGATAAACCTGATCATGGGAAATTAGCTATCGTCACCTGTCACCAAGATCGGAGTTTATAGTCTAGTACTCAGTAGTGAAGTTAGTTTAGATTTAATAAATTGTTGTTACTCGCCAGAAATGGCTCGAAATATTATTTCCTTTCATGCATTGTTCAAACAAGGTTTTAGATATTCTTTTAATAATTTGAATGGTTCTATTTCTACATATAAAAATGGTGTTTTTATATTTAAAGTTATACCTTGTGATGGTGTGTATGAAACTGTAACTTGTGTAGACAATTTAGGCAATAGTGTATTACAAATTGATTCATCTAATGGTATAGAAAAGGCATGCTTGTGGCATTGTCGTATTGGACACATCAACAAGAAACGCATCGCCCAACTCCAAAAGGATGGAGTGTTGGAATCATTCTACCTCAAGTAGGATGATATATGCGAATCTTGTCTTTTGGGAAAGATGACAAAATCACCTTTCACATGGACTGGTGAAAGAGGTAAAGGTCTGTTGGATATCATACACACAGATGTGTGTGGACCCTTCAGATTAACCACAAGGGATTCTAATCGCTTCTATGTGACTTTTATGGATGATTATAGCAGATATGGGTATATCTACTTAATCAAGCATAAGTCAGAAACCTTTGAAAAGTTCAAAGAGTTTAAGAATGAAGTTGAGAATCAATTAGGCAGGAAGGTAAAGATGCTTAGATCCGATACAGGCGGTGAGTATCTTAGTATCGAGTTCCTAGACTATCTTAAGGAATGTGGAATTGTTTCATAGTTGACTCCTCCTAGAACACCACAGTTGAACGGTATGGCTGAGAGGCATAACCGAACCTTGTTGGACATGGTTTGTTCCATGATGAGTCGAGCTTCTCTTCCTATCCACTTCTAGGGGTATGCCTTAGAGACTGCCGCCCACATCCTCAATCTTGTCCGTACTAAAAGGTTGCCAAAACACCTCACGAAATGTAGACAGGGAAAGTTCCCTCGTTAGCACATATTAAAGTTTGGGGTTGTGAAGCTTTCGTAAGAAGAGAGACTCACAACAAGCTAGCAGCTAGAAGTGAGAGATGTATTTTCATTGGTTACCCGAAACAGTCTTTTGGATACTTGTTCTACAAACTGAGCGAGGACGTGGTCTTTGTAGCATGACGAGGAGTCTTTCGTGAGAGAGAGCTCATATTCAAAGAGGATAGTGGGAGTACCATTGACCTTGAAGAAATTCAGGAGTCAACCAATGAAGGAACCTTAGAAGATACTAGCACTCAACAAGAGAAAGAAGTTCCTGTTGAGCCGATAGACATTTCATTACCTCTTAGACACTCCAGTAGAGTTAGCATGCCACCCGAGTTTTATGGTTTCCATATAACTACGGATGGTGACACTTTTGTCAGTGATAGGACACTGGTAAATTTGGATGAGCCAGCTAACTACAAGGAAGCAGTGGCAGGCCCTGAGGCTGCTAAGTAGAAAGAGGCAATGGACAGCGAGATCAAGTCCATGTATGAAAACCAAGTTTGAAATTTGGTTGATAATGTACCAGGTCGAAAGACAGTTGGGTGCAAATGGATCTTCAAGAAGAATACCGATATGGATGGAAAGGTACACACTTTCAAGGCTCGACTGGTTGCGAAGGGCTTTACTCAAACCCCTGGGGTTGATTATGATGAGACCTTCTCACCAGTGGCTAAGATAAAGTCTATTAGGATAATGCTTACCATAGCTGCATTTCATGATTATGAAATTTGGCAAATAGAAGTCAAAACCACTTTCCTTAATGGGAAGTTGGCTGAGGATGTTTACATGAATCAGCCAGAGGGTTTTGTAGATGCAAAGTATCCCAACAGAGTGTGTAAGCTTGAGAAATCAATCTACGGACTGAAACAAGCTTCTCGCATCTGGAATCTCTGCTTCCATGAGAAAGTCAAAGTGTTTGGTTTCTCTAGGAGTGAAGATGAGTCCTGCGTGAATATCAAGGCTAGTGGGAGTATAGTTACTTTTCTGGTGCTGTATGTCGATGACATATTGCTCTTGGGAAACGACATTCCAACCTTGCAATAAGTTAAATCTTGGCTTGGGAAGTGTTTCGCCATGAAAGAACTCGGAGAAGCAGCCTATATTCTCGGGATAAGGATATTGAGAGATAAAAAGAAGAGACTAATAGGACTTAGTCAAAGCACATACTTGGATAAGGTACTAAAGTGGTTTAGTATGGAAAATTCCAAGAAAGGAAAGCTTCCTATCCAGAGCAATGCAAAATTGAGGAAGACTCAAAGCCCGAGTACAGATGAAGAGATAGCTGACATGAGTCGGGTACCTTACGCTTCGGCTGTGGGGTCGATCATGTACGCTATGACATGTACTCGCCCTGGCGTGTCCTTTGCTTTGAGCATGGTCAGTCGCTATCGGGGAAATCCTGGCAGAGCTCATTGGATAGCTGTTAAGAATATTCTCAAGTATTTGTGGAGGACGAAGGATATGGTCCTAGTCCTTGGTAGCAGTGATACGTTGAGAGTTAGTGGGTATACAAACGCCAGCTTTCAGACAGATAGAGACAACGGTCGGTCTCAATCGGGCTGGGTGTTTCTTTTAAATGGTGGAGCGGTTACTTGGAAGTGTTCCAAGCAGGAGACGGTGGTTGATTTGACGTGTGAATCAGAGTACATAGATGCAAGTGAAGCGTCAAAAGAATCGGCTTGGCTGAAGAACTTCATCGGTGACCTCGGAGTCGTCCCGACCATTCAGGAGCCTATGGAAATTTTCTGCGATAACGAAGGAGCGGTTTCTTTGACAAAGGAACTGAGAGATCATGGAAAGTCCAGACACATCAACAGAAAGTACCATTACATCAGGCATAGGGTAGAAGAAGGTCACCTCATTGTGAAGAGGGTATCATCTGAGGAGAATCATGTTGACCGTTTGACAAAGGCTCTGAGTAGGATCAAGCACAATTAGCATGCTAGGAGCATAGGTTTGAGAAATGATATTAGTTTTAGTAATTAGATAGTTAACTTGTAACAATATAAATGTAATTGACTTTGGTGATTTTAATAATAGATAATTATTGATAAGTATTGTTTACTGCTATTTGTCGATTGTTTATTATTGTGTTTCAATTTTGCATGTTTTACTTCCCGAATAATATGATTGTTCAAATACCCATAGTCGTTCATACTTTAGGAAGTAAGTAGTGAATCAAGACTGTCATGAATTGGATTGTAGACTGTCTAAGGAGTTAGACATAGCAATAGAATTGCTACAACATTCATGAGTACTTAGAAATAGAGATTTTAGTATTGGATAAACCCACGCTCAGAGAATTACTTCATGGATTATGTCAAGAGTAATTTTGAGACGATAATATCTTATGGTCTTGAAGCGGACACATATGAGTTGTAATTTACAAGTCGATTGTTCATTGATAGTGCGTAAACGCATTGGTAACTCGATGTTATAAAACGTGTTGTTGTGAGCGATTTGACGAGTAAAGGGTATAAGCTTATGAGTCAAAGCTTATTCGTTCCTTTGCCTTGACGGGGAAATAGATATCTGTAGGCCTCTCGGTGATTTAGTGTTGACTGAACTTCTGGCCAGCCAGGACTAAATTGATTTGTTCAATTAGAAGTCTTATGTCATTGCAAATCAAAAACTGGGAAATAGAGTATCGGATTGAGATGGATCTTAATCCATGTCTCCAGTCCGAACGATATCTTAAAGAATGGAGGATCATCTGATCACTTATCTTAGGACAGAACTAACTGGGTCAGAGTTCGGCAGCGGCTTTTAGAAGCTACAATTTGTTGATCGATTTGGAAGTTATACCGGTAGTTATAGTCATAGACTTATCCAAGTAGGAGACTGTTGGATTAGGTTTCTAAGCCATGACTATAATTAGTATATATTTAATTGATAGTAGCAAAGTCCTTTTGGGTTGCCCTCACAGCTGGCAATTTGACAGAACAACCTTTAGAGAGAGATATTGATTTATTATGTGATTAATAAATCAATATAAATAAAGATAAATAATTCCTTAATATATTAGGTGGATAATATATTAATTAGAAATAGTATTATTTAATTAATAATTAATCATGAATTAATTGGAATTAATTTGGTGATTATTTAGATTAATTAAAAGTGCAGGGGCTGAATTGTTATTATTCAATAGTTGAGTAGTGACAATTTAGGAAGGCAGGTGGATTTCGAAAATAAGGATATAATAATCCTTATTGATTTTGAAATATATATATATATATATATATATATATATATATATATATATATATATATATATATATATATATATATATATATATATATATATATATATATATATATATATATATATATATATATATATATATATATGGAAGGATAAGAGTTTGAATCAAATAATAAAAGGTTTATCTTGTTTGAATTCAAATAAGGTTTATCCATAAGCTTTATCTGATAATCCTTACAAGCCTATAAATAGGGGCTCCTGGCCACCCATTATCTGCGCCATATACCATAACTCTCTGGACTCTCTTTGTTTTTCTTGTTGCTTGCTTGGGTGCGAACCATTTGAGGCACGACGCTTGTAGTGCTAGTTTCCAAAAGATTCAACTAAAGGTTAGTATTTCCTTTTTAATTCTTTTAGCAATTTTGAAATCCTCATAGGTATTAGTTCTAGGTTCAAATAGTGAAAACTTAGATCCAATTAAGTTACATGTGAACTTAAGGGTTAAGTTTATTTGATTTGCATAAAACCTTTCACATATATCCAATAACTTTTCAGTTGCTTCACCTTATGGTCATACAACACCTCATATTGCTTGATGAGTGAAATTATTTCGAGTGTAGCATCACTCTTGTTTCTCAGAACATGACCCATCTGAAGCGAGTGAACTCATCAACGATGACCAGTGAATATTTCTTCCCAGCAAGTGAGGCCACAGGAATAGGGCTAAAGAGATGCATATGTAGTAGGCTGAAAGGAGAAAGAATGGAAGAACATTGTTTAGATTTGAATGAAGACTTAACATGCTTACCTTTTACACATGCTGAGCAAACTTTATCTTTGAAAAATTTCATTTTTGGAAGTCCTCAAACAAGCTGATGATTTGAGATCTTGGAGATGTTCTTGAAATTCAGATGGGACAAACATTTGTGCCACAACCAGTTAACATGAGACTGAGCACGAGAAAAGAAACACCACTTCAGGGACTGATCGACTGAAACATATTGAGGATGTATATATCATCCCATCTTTTGGCAGAGAGAACCACTTCCTTAGCAGCATCAAGGATATTTCCTTCCCTTTTTTTGAACAGTACTTCATAGTTAAACGTCAGCGTCATACAGCTAGCTGATCGAGATGAGGTTGTGCTTCAAACCCTTAACATAGGAAACATTAGCAATCTGTACATATTTACATTTAATGGTGTCATAGCCCTCGGTGTGGCCTTTGCTATTATCACCATAAGTAACCACTTGGCCATCCTTCTTGACAAAATCATCCAGCAGTGACTTGTATCCAGTCATATGACTAGAGCGCATCCGCTGTCTAGATACCAAATATTTTCATTGCCCTGATACACTGAAGAGGAGTTCCAGTCACTAGCTAAACTTTATTGAGCAGCACGAGACATGTCAGCATCAATGGTGTTGGTGATGCTGCTGCTGCTTAATCCCTCGTCATCAGAGGACTCAGCTTCCTCTTCCCATTTTTGTTTGTCTTCTTCAACAATCAAAACTTTGGTTCCCAGATTTTTCCTCTTTAGTGAGGTAACGACTCTCTTGTACTTGACCTCATATGATTCTTCTTTCGTATCACTTTTCTTCTACTTGCAATTCTTAGCAAAGTGCTCAGTGCTGCCACAACTAAAGCACTTCCCATCATTTTTCTTGTCAACATTTATGAATTTCAAAGATTCACTGCTTGACTTTCTAAATCCAGAGGGGTTTAACCTGAACCCATAAGAACCCTTCTGAAAACCACTCATCTTGTTGTCTTTGTATGATTAAACTGTTTTACAACCAAGGCAGCTTGAGAGGCCAGGTCAGCAGGGTGTTTGTACCCTTCATCATCAACATCAGAATTTTCAGATACGTCCCCATCACTCTTAGGATGATCCTTGCTTTTGGAGATGAGAGCAGCTGATCTCTTACGCTAAATGTCACGCATGATTTCCTTAAGCTGAGATTTGATCTCTTCATAGCTTCTCACTATTCTTCAGCACGTCAACATGATGCTCCCACTTCTCATCAAGGGAGTCAAGGAACTTAAGGACAAGAATAGTGTCATGCTTGACAATATTAAACCTCCTCATATCATTGATCAAACAATTAAAATAATTAAAAGTTTAAGAAACTGATTCGTTTTTGTAGGCAAAGAAATGCTCATATTTGCGATTTAGAGAATTCTCTTGGGCAGATCTCTCCTCTTCAGTGCCTTCAAAGGAAACTGTCAAGGTGCTAAGCATCTCCTTAGCAGGCACACAGTTTTGAACCAGGTGATAAATTTTATAAGGAAGAGAGTTACCGATGGCAGACCTAGCACGAATGTCGAGGTTTACCAGTTTCTTGTCATCTTCAGTGAAGTCATGCACTAGTCTCTTCTTTCTTTCACCAGGAACACCATCTTTAGTCTCGACAAAGGTAGGTGTGTAAGGACCATTAGAGAGGATGGAAGGCATGTTGTAATCCATAGTTTCGAGAACCAGCAGGGCCTTGCTCTACAACATAGTGAAGTTATTTGCATCAAAGGGAGGGATCTTGTTGCCAGAGGTAGAAAAGAAAGATGAGGAAGCCATTGTTCTTATGATAATGATAAGCCTACTCTAATACTAGTTGTTAGAACACAAACAGGATCAACACACAAGAACACAAAGTATTTCACACTGAAAAACGATATATTGGTCTCACACAGAGATATGAATAAATGGTATATCGATACCTTTACAAGAACCCTAGCCGTTATATTTATAAACGAGTAAAGCTATGAATCGGGTGTATCCCGACAAATCAGGGATACCACCAACTATAAATAGGATAACTATGGAAATACACCATAATTACAAAGAATACGTTGCCGTTAATGATAAGACGTCGATACAGCTTGACAGCGTAAGAGACACTTTGACATTCATCAGATTCATACGTTGACGCTGATCAGCCCAACAATATGTGATGGTTATATATATATATATATATATATATATATATATATATATATATATATATATATATATATATATATATATATATATATATATATATATATATATATATATATATATATATAGAGAGAGAGAGAGAGAGAGAGAGAGAAATAGAGAGAGGGAGAAAGAGAGACCTTAATGATCATATTGGTTAGTCTAATCGCAATGGTGCATGAGTGCATACTCATTCCGATAGAGAGCCAACTATCCATCAAGGGCTATAGAATGGAAGTAATTTGTGAGTGTAGATAACCTGGGATGGGACTATATGAATGTGCATTGCACCCATGCATTTTATTTAGGTTGTTATGATAAATCACTTAAATTGATTCTTATCCCCAATTCTTTACAGGTAAAGAGGTTTTGAAAATATAAAGCTGGAAATGATTTTTGGGAAATTTGACTTGAAGTTGGATTATCTTTCTTATCCAATTTCAATAAAAGTCAAGTTTTCGGGTTTAGACTCCTTGAGTTTAACTTTATTATTTTAACATGTACTCACAGTGAAGAATTGTGGAAGGTCACTAAGTGACTTTTGGAGGTTTAGCTTTTGAAAAACTAGCAAACTTGTAAATTTAGCTTATTGAATGTATTTTGTTGATTTAAACATTTCTCTTTGATGCTTTGTAACACCCTCATTGAACTTGACCAACTTAAGTACTTAATGAATTTTACCATTTGGGACCAAATTCTTTCATTTATGTGTTTTCTTATAGGTAAAGATTGGTGAAAATGTATTTAGGGTTTAAACTTGTAACAAAACATTATTTTGTGAATGATAATCCTCTTGTGTTGACTTTGGGACCTTATTTTTGCAACTCATTTCCACTTGATTTCATTTTAGAACTATGTCACATCCTTTATAGAATGAGTCGAATAGAGGGGTGTTACAATTTGTGTGCCACATCCTTCACGTTTGGGAGAGCATTGCCAATAGCAGGATAGTTTAGACAATCGATCAACGGTTTTAAGGAATCGGGATAATTAGACGAGTCAAGGTTAACACGATAATTTCATTTTAGAACTATGTCACATCCTTTATAGAATGAGTCGACCATTGTTAGGTTTTTCAGAATTTAGAGTTCTACTAAGAGAAAGATGAAGAACAAGGTATTTTGAATTCAAAGGATCGCTAAGGAGGGATGTGGAACGACATAAAGTATATATAACTTGCCATGTGTGCTTGAGTGGAGAGAGAAAAAGCTACAAGATTGCATTTAATGCTTGTTCAATCAACCGCGTAGAATGCTGAGATGGTAAAAAAAGTCGTCGTTTCACCACCCACATTGAGCCAATAAGAATAAAACACACATAAGAAATGTTCCCATCTCGCAAAAGGTAAACAAACTAAGATAGTGAGTTCCCTATCATGAAGTAACATCAAAGAATCATATCCTTGATAAAAAAATTACAACATATAAGTTTGCCAAAAGGTGAGTTCATTAAATGTTTTAGTTTGCCAAAAAATTTAAGTTCTCTAGAATTGGAGTTGGAAAAATTTAAGGTTAATTCTAAAGTTCTCCACACATGTATCAAGTAGAACCATAACATGAAGTGACTTGGAAGCTTAATTCTGAAGTGGTTTTTGATAATGTATTTGAACTTGAAATGCTTACTTTTAGAACCCATTGGTTCTTCATCGTTGTTTCACATCATAATGTCACAATTGGACTTCTTATTTGCTAGATACTCAAGGCAAAAGGTAAAAACTCACATGTCATAAGCATGTCACTAAAGATGACAGTTTTATTAAAGTTATAATAGTGATGTTGGGTTTTTAGTAATGCTTCAAAGTTGTCGCTAAAGCTACTGAGTATTTATTATAACTTTATTGTTGCTATTTTTGCGACGCTTAATTGTTGTCACTAAAATGTTGAATTTTAAAGCTTGCATGGCCCCGCTGACGCATTGCCTCTACTAGGCCTATGTTTGTAAAGCCCCATTTTTATTTTAGCATTTATTTGATTAATTGTTTATTTAATTCCTATTTCAGGAAAAATGATTGAATATTTAATTATAAATTAGGAATAATAATCATAATAGCAATAATAATAATAAAGAAAAAATATACTAGAATTCTGTTATTATTCTAAATGTAGTTGGGGTCGGAATTGTAAATAATCAAACTTAAATATGAAGATCTTTGGCTTTTGGGTGTAATTAAACTAATAGGACATAGTGAAGGGGCTATCATTGCCAAAATCGAAAGTTGTGCATGAAAAATTCATTTGGGCCGAGATCTTCAATACGGGACTTCAAACCAGCCTTAGAACCTCGTAAACCCTTTGGCTTTTGGGTGTAATTAAATTAATAGCACATAGTGAAGGGGCTATCATTGCTAAAATCGAAAGTTGTGCATGGAAAATTCATTTGGGGCCGAGATCTTCAATACGGGACTTCAAACCAGCCTTAGAACCTCGTAAACCCCTTCAACAGTCCATATCCCTCGCACACATACCCTTACGATCAAATTTCAAACCCTATGTCGCTTGGATTGAAAGTCGCAAACAGGAGATTGTCGAGGATTGGGAATTGCCGATAAAGCTTGGAGGGTCGGGATTCCCCTCTATTGAAGCTTACGTTACATGGAATCAAGCGACACCCCCTTTTTCTTGCTCTATATTTCATACACACTACCACACGTGTGAAATGCAATCGAGAATGTTGCTGCCGAGAGGGAGTAAGAGCTAGGCGGGAAAGATCAAGAAACCGAGAGAGAAAGAAGAAAAATTGTAGCGGGATTTTCCCTCTTATTTGGCTGATGATTTCGGTCCTATATCCATATCCCACCCCTTGTATTTCCATCCCTTTAAACATGTAAACGGTAAACACTACCTAGTTTCCTTCTCTCACGTTTGAAAGAGAACCTAGGAAGAAGAGAGGAGATGCGGGAAAGGAGAACCATAGCAGCGGGAACAAGGTCGGGATAGCAAGGAGAATAGTTTATGTGCAAAATTTGGATATATTAGGGCTGTGATGTGGTAGTTTGTCATTCCTTAAGGCTAGGTATGTGCTTCCTCTCGATTTCTCTTGAATTCATTGTTTCGGTATGTTATCGTACGGAACCATTGCAACACCACCGTGTGTTGTGGTTATGTTTAAGATCTGAAAAATCAGCCCTTGGTTGGCCTTTAGCGGTTGTGGAACCCTTTTGTTTACCAATCTACTACTAGGATGCGTAGATAGAACCTAAATCATATATGTCCATGATTTTATGTAAAAACATAATTGTGTAAACCTATTGTGCAAGCTTTTGTTCTAACCCTTTGTAAAGGTCTCTTTATGTATCATAATGCAAGTAATATGTAATCATGTGATTAAGAACTTAATATAAATGTATGTGGTGATTAAGCTAGGAAAAGATGATAAAAGATGCAAATGGTGCTAAAAGTTCGTAACAGCAAACTATCCTGTTTTTGAAAGCTGTTTTGTAAAAAATAGAAGCGGAATTAGGAAAAATTGATATCGATGAAAGTTTTATAAATTGAGTCTAGTTTCCCGAAAGATATATAACTAGTTATTTGGTCTTATGGTTTGTGAGTTATGGTTAAAACACTGGGCAGTGGTCAAAAAGGCCTTAATTGAGAAAAATCACAAAACTGTCTTATTAAGTCTTTAGTGCAATAAGAGCTTAGGAATCAGATGTTTGGACATATTTAACATATTTTGAGAAGTTTATAAAGACATTTGTTGATGTTAAAAGTATGAGCTCAATTCATAAAGGACGTAATGCCTAAATGCTTTAAGACTAAAAGTAAACGGAAAATAACTTAATAATAAGCGTGACGAGTAATACGTGAACTGAATACTAATTTTAAATGAATATCCAAATGGTCTTAATAATATTTTTTGTTGCAAATAACTTAACGGGTTAAGGTCTTTTGGTAAAGGCTTAATCTATGGGAAGAAAAAAAAGCTAAAACGTATAATGCATATAAGTAACAAAAGGAGCAAATTGTACTATAATTTAAGTAGTGTTTATTGAAAATACTTGTAGGAATACGTGAAATCTTTCATGGTTGGCATTCGGATCGCTGCTAGCAACATTATGGTATCAAGTGAGTTACACTAACTCGCCTATTATGTTAACGGTGCATGTATGTGCTATGTTTGATGTGTATGTATGTTGTTCTTTTAATGAAAAGATGTGATATGAATTATTTAAATGTATGTTGTATGCAATTCGACTGATCATGAAGGACCCACGGAGTGAAGTGACCAGTTGCAAGAGGCAGTGTCTAAGACAATCCCTTCAGAGGAATTGGCATGTGTATAGTAGTTGGTACCAACTGTATGTGTTAAGGTAAGTTAAGTTATGGTGTGCAAAGTTATGTTATGTTATCTTGTATGACATGTTTGTGAATAAATGCATTGTTACGTGAATGCATGTGATTGATATAATATGCGAGTACTATGTTTCTCACTAAGCGTTTCCGCTTACCCGTTGAATTCTAACATTTCAGGTTTAAGGGTATATATGGAATCCGGCACGGCGTGATCGCTCCGAGCTCGTATCAAGTTAATTGAAGGGACCAATATAAATAATTTATTAAATTAAGTCTTGCGCTTGTATTTGAAGTTTATTCAAAGCTGATATTGTGGCTAAATGATTTACGAAAAGCACGTCAATTTATTTGAACATTTCGTTAAGTTAAATTAAGTAATTTTAAACGGTTTTTTGAAAAGTTCTAACACCCGTACTCTGATAAATTCTTATTTAAATTTTATGAAAATATTTTATATACTTTCTTAAAGGTTTTATTACTTAATATTTAAAAAAAAATTAGGGTGTTACAATGTTTGTGATGTTTGATTGTATGAAAAAATGTAATTAATTTTATATTAAGACCTGCGTATCCGCTTAGTTCTTTTATTTAATGTAATTTTTTAATTATAATTTTGTAGATTAAACAGAAAATTGTATTATACTAGTATTTGTAGTAAAGAAGTTTAAACAAAAGGAAGGTCGTGGATAGTTTAGTCCTTTGGAGTTCCATGTGTGCATCAAGTATGGATGATGAATCAAGTGGGAGTCCTGCATCATTATGGTTGTTGTCCCTAGAAATGACTAAGTTTTTCCAGTGTGATGACTCACGAGAAAAACGCAAAGGATGAGGCAATTGTTACAATTATTTGCATATGTGATGTGTCTAGTTTATTCGTAATCACACTAGATAGTCTTGATATTAAAATTGAAACACAACAAAACTGTTAAAAATTAACAAATGATTTTTGAAAATAAATTGGTAATTATAAAAGTGTATTATAAAATAGAATTTTAAATGGTTTAAGAATGATCGTTTGTCAAAATCAAGTTAAAACGTTTTAACTAAAATAAAAATGTACATCCATTTTTCTAAAATTTAAATCGCATGTTACCCATGACAAACACACATTTTAACTAATAGTCTTATGATGTGGAAATTGTCAAAGCCAACACGTTGGTCAGATCGTTAGCCAAAATGATGCGATATTCGTGATAACTTAAGAATCTCGGCTCGGATATCACGTGCTTCTGCATGGTTGATTTACCATCCGAGCTTGTTATCAATGACAAACCTGTCACGAGCAAATATGAGCATGCAAGGGATTAAACACGTCAATTGACTTAAAGTCAATGAATCCATACAAATTTAGGAGTGTCACAGAAATTGAAATTCGAAAAAAGTATTGTCTATCTAAATAGCTTCTTGTTGCAATTTCAACAAACCTTTTTGCAACTAGAAGTGAAATATGGGTCCTAGCCTTGTCAAACGTAATTTTTTGGGTAATTATATTTTAAGGGTTGATTCAAACAACTAACCAAAACAAACTCTATTTTGATCATTGTCGCTAACAACAACTCATTCGCTACAAACTTTTTGCTAACTCAAGACATTTATGAACGTCTTTCGAAGGCTCCTCCAGCTGGGCCAACTAAGTTCATACGACACAAATACGATAACGTCTAAATGAGTCAAATGAGGTTTCATGTCTAATAGTTGGCGCCCATGGTTCCTGAAATCCAAATAAACTTCGAGAACCTTAGGGCGTTCGACATGGTAAATCAAATAAAGTATATGTTTTTAGTCCAGGTCAGACAGGAACAATTTGAAACAATTACGGCCCTAATAAGTTATAAGTTATAGGATGGAAGGAGTGACATCATTCATGTCTTGCAAATGAAGGCATATGTTGACCAACTTGCACAGTTAGGTTTCTCGATTAGTAAGGAGTTAGCCAAGGACATTGTTCTCAATTCGCTTACCAGTTCATATGGTCAGCTCCTTCTAAACTTTAATATTGACCATCTGGAAAACTCTATATTGGAACTGCATAACATTCTTAAGGTCGTTGAATCTGTCATGTTCAAAAGCAAGCAATCCAACCCATCTCTCTTGTACTAGCTATCATAGAGGGAAGTGTCAAGAAAAATAAGGATAACCATCCCAAGGGTAACGGTGGATCTCCTAACTCCAAACCTAACACCAAAAGAAAGGTAAATGTCAACGTAGAGATACCTCATTTAAAGAATCTGGAAGAGTCAATATATTTCCACTACAAGGATATATAACACTCGAAGCAAAGCTGACATAAGTACTTGGAAGAGATAAAAAAGATAAAGGCTAAAGAGTGTGGCACCTCAGGTACATATATGATTAAACTCCATAATACTTCTACATCTAATTCTGATGTATTGGACAGAGGTTGTGGTACTTACATTTACACTGATGTACAGGGACTAAAGCAAAGTCAGAAGCTCAGATACGGGGAGTTGGACTTGATCATGGGCAATAAACATACTATCGTTGTCAAAACCACTGGGGAATATAGACTCTTACTCTCTAGTGCTCTACCTATGGTGTTATTATATTGTTGTTATTATTTAGATATGGCTATAAACATTATTTCCTTTTATGCACTATATAGAGATGGTTTTGACTTCGGATTTGAGAATGGCTCTATTTTGGTTTATAAAAACAATGATCTTTTTTCTAAAGAAAATCCTTATCACGGTATTTATGAAATTGTTATAGGTATTAGAAGGAATAATAGTTAAATCTTTAATGTTGATTTAAACTCATACGAATATAGTATAGATAAGACCTAAAGGTGGCATTATCGACTTGGCCATATAAACAACAAACGTATCGCTAAAATCCAAGCGGATGGGATTTTGGAATCATTTGACTAAAAGTGTTATGATGAATGTGAGTCTTGTATATTAGGGAAGATGAAAAAAGCACCATTCACAAGAAACTACTAATGTGTTAAGGATATGTTGGATCCTATACACATTGATGTATATGGACTGTTCAAATCAGCCATGAGACATGGTGAGAGATACATCATTACATTAATTAATGATTTCGTTAGATATTGTTATGTTTATCTAACCAAACATAAGTCTAAAATGTTTAAGGTGTTCAAGATATTCCAGATCAAAATGGAGAATTAACAAGGGAAAAGTATTAGTATCCTCCAATTTGATAAGGGTAGAGAATATCTTAGTCAATAATTCAAAAATCATATAAGGAACTGTGGAATCATTTCCCAGTTGAGTCCTCCAATAACACCAAAACACAATGGTGCAACCGAAAGGGGAAACCGAACATTACTTGATAAGGCTCGGTCCATGATGAGTCATGTAACACCGTGTTATTTTTTGTAAGTATTTATGTTTTAATCTTGTGTGATTAAGATTAGTTGAGTTGTTAAATGTTTGAGTGTGGTTAGAAATCCTTTTGGGAAGAGTTTTAGCTTGAAAATGTCAAAAGAAGCTCACATGCGTCGTGTGGGAGATGCAGTTTTGAGTTATGATATCACACGAGTCGTGTGGAGCTCACACAGGTCATGTAGGACATGCAGTGACAAGCAGTAGATCCATACGGGTCATGTGGGGTCGCCGACTCAAAAATTATAAAGCCGATTTTTAGCTTATTTGGGGGAAATAACTTCTGGAAATTTACCTAAAAACCCTAAAGATCCCCAGGAACTTTTAGAGATCGAATTGGAAGCCTAGAGCTTTAGGATTTGAAGATTTGGAAGGTATCTTGCATCCAAGAGGTATGATTTCATGTTCTTGCTTCAAATTGAGAGTATGTTTAGCTTGGAAAGGTTAGGTTACATGTGGTCTTGGTAACCCGTCTGCAACTTACAAGGTTGGAGCAAGTAATTATTGAATTGAGTATGTAAACGGGTTTTTAATCCCAAACCCTAAGCATGATGATCAAGTTGCAAGAAATAGTTATTTGAATACAATGTATTTATATATATGTGGTATGTGTGTGATGGTGTAGGTGTGTGAAAGTGTTGAGGAAACACTTTGTACCTATTGATTGTATTAGCTAGGATTGTGCAGAACTACTAAACCAAATGAGTAATACGTACTATATCTCTTGTGTTATATGTTGATTGAGTATTTATGACTTGGAGTTGTTTCACATGAGCCTTTATGGCTTAGAGATTATGTAGGCCTTAGTGGCTAAGATATTAGGTTTAATCGCCCAACATATGTTGTCGGAACCTATGTGGTTCATGTAGGCCTTAGTGGCTTAGAGATTGGCTTTAATCACCCAATATATTTTGTTGGAGCCTTTATGGTTCACACAACAAAGGGGATGCAGTGAGGCTTTATGTCTCGAGACAGTGGGGGTTGAGGATGGGAATGGATTAAAGAATAGAGATCATGAAGAGATGTAGAGTTCTGTTGTTATGAGATAAATTGTTCTATTTTTCTCTGTATGTGTTGATATATGTATTTGATTACTCATTGAGCATTGTAGCTCATAGTGTGTGTGTGTGTGTGTGTGTGTGTGATGACCTTGCAGGTGAGCGTGACACTATTAAGGGGAATGAGGTAGCCAATTGTTAGGAAGCTAAGGGAATGTAGAAGAGGACTGTAGCAGCCTGGCTTAGGGGAGTTTTTGTATGTTTTTGTACTCCCACGATACACTTATGTACCTCTTGAACGTAACTTATACACGAACTTTATGTTTTGTTGTGATAAACTATGTTTTGAAAAGTGAAAATTTTGGGTGTATTAGTTTCTATGAGCCGAGTGTTACAAGTCGTACTACGTTTACGATTAGTTTATGGCGTTATGCCTTAGAAACTGATGTTAGAGTCATGTACCTTCTACTTGTTGGATTAGGTGTCTAAGCCATGACTTATAAATTGTATTTATCTTATTAATAGAAGCAAAGTCCATTTGGATTGCCCTCATAGCTGGAGGTTTGGTATAGAATTCAGTAAAGAGAAATGTTGATTTATTAAATGTTTAATAAATCAACACAAATAAAATAAATAGTTTATTAATATATTAAAGTGATAATATATTAATTAGAAACTATATTAATTAATTAGAAATTAATCTAGAATTAATTGGATTTAATTTAGTAATTAATTTAATTAATTAAAAGTTCAGGGACTAGTTTTGTAATTATTCAATAGTTGAATATTAACTGGCGAGTGGAAGCCAAGTGGTGGGCGAAATTATGGAGGGAGCCTCCATGATTTCGAAACCCTAATTAGGGTTTTAGAGGCTTGTTCCATTTGATAAAAGGTTTGTCAAAAGTTGGGCTCCTCTAGGGTTTTGACTGTACCACTTGGAGGATATAAATAGGGAACCCCTGGGGAACCCTAAGCCTGCGCCAACTTCACTCTGCCTCTCTGGAATTCTGTTCTCCTCCTCGTTTGTGTGATCTCATTTGAGGCAGGACAATTGTACTGCTAGCTTCAAGAAGAAAATCAAAGGTTAGTTTTTATGTTTTTTAATTCTTTAGAAATAAATGGTTGGCCTTAGGTTTTCTTATATGTTCATTGATAGAAAAACATAGATCCTCTTTCTAGGTTGCATGTGAACTTAGGATTATTAGTTCATAGATTGCTAAAAACCTTTCAGTGGTATCAGAGCGTTGGCTGTTTTTCTGATTGAATTGTTATAACTGCTTTGCATGATGAAGGGTTTTTTGCGAAAATTAAACCCTCCATATGGCTTTGTCGATTTGGTGGCTAGGGTTTTAGAAACCCTAGCCTCCACCCCTTATCTGCGATTTTGGTATGCTAGGGTTTTGCAGGTTTCTTATTTTTGGTAATTATGATTAATTAATAAACTGGAAACCTTAAACCCTTGCTTGCAATTTTCGATCACAAGGGATTTAAGATAGGTAAATTAATTTGATTAATTTGTGATGCCTATCTAGATTTAATTAATTTAATTAATTGTTTAATTAAAAGATAAATTAAATCAGTTAAAGGTTTAAATTAAATTTTTTAAAATTAAATGTTAATTTGCGAAAATTAAAAGAATAAACCCAAAATATTTTAAAAGGTTTAAAATACATCTTATATATATTATAATTAATAGTTAATATTTTATATACAAGATAAAATTGGTTAGTCTTATCGTTAGTAGGCTTCATTCACAAAATTGACCTATAAAGAGGGTATAAGGAGAATGCCTATAAAATTGTAGTCTAATAGGTGTCCACTCTCACCAACCGCTCTCCTGGTCAGTGGAGTGTCGTTAGCCGAACGGGTTTGATAGGACCGCTTAATTCTCATTAAAAGTATAACGCTATTATTGAAAGTACTGAAACATTTCATAAAAACCCCAATCTAGTTACTTTAGGAAAAATCTAAATTGATGCTAATCCATTAAATTGCAGATTGCACTTTGTGAAACATTGGTGGAGCATGTGTGGTTTACCGGCACACCAATAGGGGTTCACAAAGAGTTGCAAGGGGTTTCTCGATCTTACCATTGTTGATGGAGCGTGTGTGGTTAACTGGCACGTCAATTAGAGATGGTAATTGACTTTGAGAGTACCAAGCTAATTTGCATGGTTATTCACATCCAGTTTGTGATCATCGGTATCCCAGTCACAAACAGTGGAGCATATCCGAGATTAAACATGCTATTGAACAGTTCAATAAATCTCAAAAAGAACTAGGAATTCCATTATAATATGATTATCTTCCGCGGTGGAATTGGCTGAATCGTCATTCGCCTGCCTTTATAAAATTTACAATTAGATTACGGCATCCCTCTTCTATATTGTGAATTGTTATAGTTGGGTCCTAGCATTATTATTATATTGGGTTAATATTAAGGGTCATATATGTATCTAATTAAAACTACCTTCTTTTATAGATGTCTTCCGCTGACCAATCCATTCCCCACTCAAACTCCAGTAACGTCACTTCAATCCTCTCGTTGTGTTCCAAAGTGCAATTGGATGGCACGAACTACAACGACTGGATCAGAAACCTAAAGATGGCTCTGAGATTTGAGAACAAAGAGTATGTTCTCGAGACTGAGCTCGTTGAAGTTGACCCAGATACTAGTACTCCCGAGGAAGTTGCCTTATACCAAAAACACTGTGATGATGCGGCCAAAGTGGCATGCATTATGATCGCTACCATGAACCCCGAATTGCAAAGAATCTATGAGGACTACTGGCCCTACGAGATGCACAAGGACCTTGCGGAAAAGTTCCACAAGCGAGAGCGTGTCGAGAGATGCGCAGTGATCAAAGCCTTCACGAATGGCAAGCCTAAGGACGGAGAGTATGTCTGCACTCACGTGCAAAGGATGCAGGGTTACATGGATAGGCTAAGGAAGCTGGGAATGCCTGTCGATGAGGAGTTGGCCGTTGACATAGTGCTTAACTCCTTACCGAGTTCTTATGACCATCACACTGGCGTATCATTTGAACAACACTTGGACCTCTTTGGCTGAGTTGCATGGCATGCTTCGAACTGCAGAAAATGGGTTGAAGGGTAAAAGTATACCCTCTGTGAGCCATCCTGTCTTGGAAATTGGCCATGGCAAAGGAAAGAAAAGGAAGGGTCCTACCAAGCAGAATTGGAAGGAAAAGGTTCAAGTCGGGTCGTCCAGCATTGGCCCGAGAGCCAAGTCTTCTGGCATTCCTCACGTCACGAATCCCAAAGATGCCGACTGTTTTTATTGCAAAGAGAAGAGTCACTGGAAAAGAAGTTTCCCAAAGTACTTGCTAGACATTAAGGATGGCAAAGTGAAGCCATTACAAGCAGGTACTTACATTATATCTAAAAACTCATCATTTCCCTGTTCTTGGGTCCTTGACACAGGATGTGGTTTTCATATTTGTTCTGATTTGCAGGGCCTAGAGGAAAGTATGGAGGTGGAGCACAGTAGATTGAACTTGATCATGGGCAATAGGCGAACGTCACATGTTACCAAGATTCGTGTCTATAGATTAGTGCTTAGAAATGGTGTTAGTTTAGATTAAATTGTTGCTATTCGCCTGATATGGCCAGAAACATAATTTCTTTTCATGCATTGTTCAGAAAAGGCTTTTACTATACTTTTGATAAATTGAATGGTTCGATTTCTGTTTTTAAAAATGATGTATTTATTTTTGAAGCTTTGCCTTGTGATGGTGTGTATGAAACTGTTATGTGTGTTGACAATTAGGAAATAGTGTGTTAAATATTGATTCTTCTAGTGGTATAGAAAAGGCGTGTTTGTGGCACTGTCGTCTTGGGCATATCAATAAGAAACGCATCGCCCAACTCCAAAAAGATGGAGTGTTGGAATCATTCGACCTAAAGTCAGATGATGTATGTGAATCTTGTTTGTTTGGCAAGATGACAAAATCACCATTCAAAGGGTCCTTTGAAAGAGGTGAAGGTTTGTTGGACATCATACACACACATGTGTGTGGTCCCTTCAGAACAACCACAAAAGATGGCACGCGATTCTATTAGACCTTTACTAACGATTATAGTAGATATGGGTATATCTACTTGATCAAGCACAAGTCAGATACCTTTGAAAAGTTCAAAGAGTTTAAAAATGAAGTAGAGAATCAGTTGGGTAGGAAGATAAAGATGCTTAGTTCCGACAGAGGTGGTGAGTATCTTAGTATCGAGTTCCTTGACTATCTAAAGGAATGTGGAATAGTTTCACAGTTGTCACCTCCTAGAACACCACAGTTGAACGGTGTTGCTGAGAGGCAAAACCGAACCCTGTTGGACATGGTTCGTTCCATGATGAGTCGAGCTTCGCTTCCAATCAATTTCTGGGGGTATGCCTTAGAGACTGCCGCCCATATCCTCAATCTTGTCCCAACTAAGAAGGTTGCCAAAACACCTCATGAGATGTGGACGGGGAAAGTTCCCTCGTTAGCACATATCAAGGTCTGGTGTTGTGAGGCTTCCGTGAGACGAGAGACTCAAGACAAACTCGCAGAAAGAAGTGAGAGATGTATATTCATCGGATACCCAAAACAGTCTTTTGGATAATTGTTCTACAAACCAAGCAAGGACGTGGTCTTTGTAGCAAGACGAGGAGTCTTTCGAGAGAGAGAGCTCATATCCAAAGAGGATAGTGGGAGTACCGTTGACCTTGAAGAAATTCAGGAGTCACCCGATGATGGAGCCTTAGGAGAAACTAGCAACCAACAAGAGGAAGAGGTTCCTGTTGGTCCGACAGACGTTTCATTACCTCTTAGGCGCTCCGGTAGAGTTAGCATGCCACCCGAGTTTTATGGTTTCCATATAACTACGGATGGTGACACGTTTGTCAGTGACAGGACATTGACAAATTTGGATGAGCCAGGTAACTACCAGGAAGCAGTGGCGGGCCCCGAGTCTGCCAAGTGGAAAGAGGCAATGGACAGCGAGATCAAGTCCATGCATGACAATCAAGTTTGGAACTTGGTTGACAATGTGCCAGGTCGAAAGACAGTCGGGTGCAAGTGGATCTTCAAGAAGAAGACCGACATGGATGGAAAGGTACACACCTTTAAAACTCGGCTGGTTGCAAAGGGATTCACTCAAACCCTTGGGGTTGATTATGATGAGACCTTCTCACCAGTAGCCAAGATTAAGTCCATTAGGATTATGCTTGCCATAGCTGCATTTCATGACTATGAAATTTGGCAGATGGATGTCAAAACTGCTTTCCTTAATGGGAAGTTGACTGAGGATGTTTACATGAATCAGCCAGAGGGTTTTGTAGACACAAAGCATCCTAATAAGGTGTGTAAGCTTGAGAAATCAATCTACGGATTAAAAAAAGCTTCTCGCAGCTGGAATCTTTGTTTCCATGAGAAAGTCAAAGAGTTTGGTTTCTCTAGGAGTGAAGATGAGTCCTGTGTATATGTCAAGGCTAGTGGGAGTATAGTCACTTTTCTGGTGCTGTATGTTGATGACATACTGCTCATGGGAAACGACATTCCAACCTTGCAAGATTTCAAGTCTTGGCTTGGAAAGTGTTTCGCCATGAAAGACCTAGGAGAAGCTGCCTATATTCTCGGGATAAGAATATTGAGAGATAGAAAGAAAATACTAATAGGACTTAGTCAGTATACATACTTGGAAAAGGTACTAAAGAGGTTTAGTATGGAATATTCCAAGAAGGGAGAGCTGCCTATCCAAAGTAATGCGAAGTTGAGTAAGACTCAAAGCCCGAGTACCGATGAGGAAATAGCTGAGATGAGTCGGGTACCTTATGCTTCAGTAGTAGGGTCGATCATGTACGCTATGACATGTACTCGCCCTGATGTATCCTTTGCTTTGAGCATGGTTAGTCGGTACCACGAAAACCCTAGTAGAGCGCACTCGATAGCTGTAAAGAATATACTCAACTATATGCGAAGGACGAAGAACATGGTGTTAGTCCTTGGTGGCAGTAATACTTTGAAAGTGAGTGGATACACAGACGCCAGTTTCCAGACAGATAGAGACAATGGTCGGTCTCATTCGGGCTGGGTGTTTCTTTTGAATGGGGGAACGGTCACTTGGAAGAGTTCCAAGCAAGAGACGGTGGCTGATTCTACGTGCGAGTCAGAGTACATAGCGGCGATTGAAGCGTCTAAGGAAACAGCTTGGCTGAAGAACTTTATCGGTGACCTTGGAGTAGTCCTGAGTATTCAGGAGCCAATGGAATTGTTCTGCGATAATGAAGGAGCGGTCGCTTTGACAAAAGAACCGCGAGATCATGGAAAGTCCAGACATATCGACAGAAAGTACCATTACATTTGACATAGATTAGAAGAAGGTCACCTCCATGTGAAGAGGGTATCATCTGAAGATAATCCTGCAGATCCCTTGACAAATGCTCTGAGTAGGATCAAGCACAATCAGCATGCTAGGGGCATTGGATTGAGAGATGATATTAGTTTTAGTAATTAGATAGTTTTGAAACTTGTAACAATATAAATGTAATTGACTTTGGCGATTTAATAATAGAGATTTATTAATGAGTATTGTTTACTGCTTTTGTCAATTGTTTACTATTGTATTTCATTTTACATGTTTACTTCCTGAGTAATTTGATTATTCAAATATCCAAAGTCACTCATACTTCTAGGGAGTAAGTATGAACGAAGACTGTCATGAACTGGTTTGTAGATTGTCTAAGGGTTAGACATTGCAATGAGATTGCTACAACATTCATGAGTACTTAGAAATAGAGATTTGAGTATTGGATAAACTCGCACTCAATAGATTGCTTCATGGATTATATCATAAGCAATGTTGAGACGATAACATCTTATGATCTTAAAGTAGATACATATGAGTTATAATTTGCGAGGCGGTTGTTCATTGATAATATGAAAATGCGTCAGTAACTCGATGTTATAAAATGTATTGTTGTGAGTGATTTTGTCTTGTAAAAGATATAAGCATATGAGTCGAAACTTATTCGTCCCTTGACCCTGATGGGAAACAGATATCTTTAGGCCTCTCGATGATTTTGAAGTTGACTGAAAGTGTTGGCCAACCGGGACTAAATTGATGTGTTCAATTAGTAGTCTTAAAGTCATAAGCAGAATCAGAAATCGAGAAATAGAGTATCGGAGCAAGATTGACATTAATCCATGTCTTGAATCTGAAAAGTATCTTGTTGGACGGAGGATCGTATGATCACTTATCTATAGACAGAACTGACTAGGTCTGAGTTCAGCAGCAGTTTCTAGGAAGCTGAGATTTGTTGATTAATCAAAAGATAAATTGACAATTAAAGTCATAGACTTATCCAAGTGGGAGACTGTTGGATTAGGTATCTAAGCCATGACTTATAAATTGTATTTATCTTATTAACAGAAGCAAAGTCCATTTGGGTTACCCTCATAGCTAGAGGTTTGGTATAGAATTCAGTAGAGAGAAATGTTGATTTATTAAATGTTTAATAAATCAACAGAAATAAAATAAATAGTTTATTAATATATTAAAGTGATAATATATTAATTAGAAACTATATTAATTAATTAGAAATTAATCTAGAATTAATTGGATTGAATTTAGTGATTAATTTAATTAATTAAAAGTGTAGGGACTGGTTTTGTAATTATTCAATAGTTGAATATTGACTGGACAGTGGAAGCCAAGTGGTGGGAGAAATTATGGAGGGAGCCTCCATGATTTCGAAACCCTAATTAGGGTTTAAGAGGCTTGGTCCATTTGATAAAAGGCTTGTCAAAAGTTGGGCTCCTCTAGGGTTTTGACTGTACCACCTGGAGGCTATAAATAGGGAACCCCTGGGGAACCCTAAGCCTGCGCCAACTTCACTCAGCCTCTCTGGAATTCTGTTCTCCTCCTCTTGCTCTTGGGTGTGATCTCATTTGAGGCAGGACAATTGTGCTGCTAGCTTCAAGAAGAAAAGCAAAGGTTGGTTTTTCTTGTTTTAATTCTTTAGAAATAAATTGTTGGCCTTAGGTTTTGTTATTTGTTCTTTGATAGAAAAACATAGATCCTCTTTCTAGGTTGCATGTGAACTTAGGATTATTAGTTCATAGATTGCTAAAAACCTTTCACTACTAGCAAAGGAGGTTTTCAAAACACCCTTTTAAATATGGAATATGGTCACTCCTCATTGACACATTTTAAAGTCTAAGGTTTTGAGGATTACATTCTCCTTGAAGCTCATGACAAGCTAGTACCTAAAGAAGAGAGATGTTATTTTGTTAGATATCCTACTGAATCTTTGGGGTATTTGTTCTAAAAACCTTCAAAGAACAAAGTATTTGTTACTCGAAGAGCAGTCTTCTATGAAAGAGAGCTGATATCTGACAACGCCTAGTGATATCAAGTATTTTAGGCGTTGTTGAGCCCTGTTCTTGATGAAATTATATCATATATATCTTGGTATTCTCACTTTTCGTGCCAGGACTTGTTTGGAAGAAGAGAATGAAAACAGGGACTAAAAGCGTGCAAAAGGAAGAAGTTTGGAAAAGAATGAAAAATCAAGGAATAAGTACGCGCGCCGCGGGGTTCTTAAATACGCGATGCGGGCTTGAGGCGGTGTAACACATTCAAATGCCGAAGAAACGGGAAAAGATTAGTACGCGCGACACGGATTCTTCATCTGCGCGGCGCGGCTGCGGGAAAATTGCAACTATAAATAGAGGCATTTCCAGCCGAAAACCCTAGCAAAGACCGGGTGTAAAATCGACCTTGAAGCTAAGAATTCGTTTCAGCAACTTCTCAATTGGTACTTTTATGTTTTGGATTTTATTTTCAATTAGTTAGTTAGTATTAAGCATTGGCTAGTATTCTTGGGAGTGACACCCACTGATATTGAGCTTTAGTTTCTGTTTTAGCAACATTTGGTTACTGCTTGGATGTTTGGAATTGAGTTTGAGTAATGAGAAGCATTTGGTTATAAGCAATATTGGTTTTTCGGTGTTTTTATGCTTGTTTTGGTTTCTGAGTATTTGAATTGTGTTTGGATGTATTGTGACCTTGTTTGGAACTGCTTTCCTTTGCTGATTTCAGTAGCCAACTAGGTTAGTTTTAGGGCTTGAATTTAACTAGTAACTATTCAGTCAGAACCTTAGTTATTGGTTAGTTTATGTCTTGTTTGATTTGGATGTTTTGAATGCCTTTGTTTGCTTCTAACTTAGAGATGCACTTCTGATTTCAGAAAGTAACTAGGTTTGTTTAGCTTTGCTTGGCTTGGGTTTGTTTGATCATTGCTTTGGGTATTTAGAACCTATAAGTCCTCCGACTGTAGCGTGACACTAATAGTTGGTAATCTGTCATCTGGTCTAACCACGAAGCTCCTGCGGATCGACCCTGACTTCCACTGTGCTAGTGTGTGTTAGGTTTCTCTTTATTTTTGACCGCACGACGACCTAGGGGTGTCAATATCTAAGGAGGCCAGTGGGAACCAGATTGATCTTGAAGAAATTAAATAGTCAAACAACAAGGAACTTGGTGTTGCTGCTAATTCTCAACTAGAGCATAAAAACCTGTTGGGCCTCAACAAGGAGTTACCAAGGAATCTGACATACCTCCACCTCCTGTCAGAAGGTCTGATAGAGTAGTCATGCACCTGAATTTTATGGGTTACACATTATGGAGGGTGTTGAGTCACTGGTAGACCAAGAGAACCTACCAACTATCAAGAGGTTGTGGTGGGCCCAAAGTTTGCTAAAATTAAAGAGGTTATGGAAAGCGAGATGAAATCCATATATAATAACTAGGTATGGAACTTTGTTGATCAAGCATTTGACCTTGAACCAATTGGACGCAAATGGGTCTTCAAGAAAAAGACAGACATGTATGGTAAGGTATACACCTATCAGGCACGATGAGTTGTAAAAGGTTATACTAAGACTCAAGAAATTGATTGTGAGGAAGCCTTTTCATTATTGTTAATGATTAAATCTATTAGTACATTGCATTTCATGATTATGAAACTTGGCAAATGGATGTAAAAAGTGCTTTCTTGGATGGGAAACTACAAAAGGATGTGTATATCTTTGTACATTCCAAGTATCCTAATAAACTGTGTAAGCTTCAAAAGTCAATTTATAGACTTAAACAAGCATCTCGCGATTGGAATCTTTACTATGATGAGAAATTTAAGGAGTTTAGTTGTGTGAGGAGAAAAGATGAGCCATGTGTATATGTCAGAACTAGTGGGTGTATTGTACTCTTCCTTGTACATTATGTCGACGAGATGCTACCTAAATTAACAATGTCTCAACTTTATAAAGTGTAAGAACTTGGTCTGGGAATTGTTTGTCTATGAAAGACATAGGAGATGCAACATACATGTTAGGCATAAAGATTTATAGAGATAAATCAAGGTGACTCATTGGATTTAGCCATAGTACATACATATATAAAGCCTTGAGGAAATTTAATATGCAAGACTCAGGAAGGGGCTCTTTCATGTACATCATGGTGTTATAGCAAGTAGAGCTCAGTTTCCTAGCTCAACTGAGGATTTAGATTGAATCAGTTGAGGCCCATATGCTTCAGCTGTAGGATCGATCATATAGATCATGATATGTATTAGGCCTAATGTCTCATGTGCTTTATGCATGATGTGTAGGTATCATGCTAATCTTGGAGAAAAGCATTGGGTTGATATCAAGAACATATTCACAGATTTGAGAATGACTAAAGACATATTCTTGATTTATTGTGGTGCGGAAGTGCTCAAGATAAAGGGTTATACCGATGCCAGCTTCCAAACTGATAGAGATGATTCCCATTCGTAGTCAGGGTTCATGTTCCTACTAAATGGAGGAGCAGTGACTTGGAAGAGTTCCAAAAAAGATATCATAGCAGACTTGACAACAAAAGTTGAGTGCATTGTAGCTAATGAAGTTGCAAATGAAGCTATGTGGATAAAGTTCATAAGGGATCTTGGATTTGTTTTGAGCATTGATAGTCCTATCGAGATCTTTTTTGACAACAAGGGTGTAGTCGATTTGACTAAAGAACCTACAGCATAGAAGCACACACATCATATACTGAAAAAGTATCACTATATTTGAAAGCTTGTCGAGAAAAAGAAATCATCATTAGCAGAGTTGCATTTATAGGAACATGGTTGATCCATTCACTAAGCCACTGCAGCATATCAAACATGATTCACATGATAAGTCTATCAGCATTATGTTAGCAACTGAATTGGCTTGAGTGTATTTAGTCTAGTTTGTTCAGTTTTTGGAAGTTATACAGTATGATGTTGTAAGGCCCAATTTCTTTTGAGATGCTTATCAAGGTAAGTAGAGTTATTACCTTATAGTTGGTGTGGTTCTAGCTATGAATTGTTTAGAGTAAGGGTGTGGCAATCTTTTGTGATTGCCTTTGAGTTATGAGTTGTTTGATGAGTGAGAAGAGGTTGAACCCTTTCTTATATACTAATCTTGTTGTGATAAAGATTAGTTAGGTTGTTGTATGAGTTTGGGTGATTAGAAACCCATTTGGAAGAAGTTTGAGGTTGAGAAATGCTAAAAAGAGCTTACACGGGTCGTGTAAGGTCACACGGATCGTGTAATGAGGCTTAGAAACTGATCCGAGACCTATCCAGAGTTACACGGGTCGTGTAAAAATGGTCCAAAAAGCTGTCCGAGGGTTGATACGGGTTGCACGGGTCGTTTTCGCGAGCACGGGTCATGCAGGCGACATTAGCGGCGCTAATGTCGTGCAGACCCCATATAATGTGCAGAAAACCCTCATTTCGAAAAGAAAAACACACAAACTCAAATTCAGAGCATTTTGGGGTGATTTTGTGTCAAAGTGAAGCTGGAGATTCGTGGGGAACCATAAAGAGACTCGAATCTAACCCCGTAAACGCGCTCATGATTCCTAATTCATCAAGGTGAGTAGCTTGTCGGTTTTGGGGTTTTCAAACCCTAGCTTTTGTTTTTGTTATTTAGCTATAAATTGTTGCATATGTTGTTAGTAGATTGTTAGTGGATGCTTTCTTGAGTTATTGGTGTGATTATTGTCGAGTTTTTACGGTTGAATGAGTAGAACCACGGAATTGGGGGTTTCGGTAAATATAGAGTTGATATTTACCGTTTATACTCCTTATTCCTCTTTCAATTTCTACATCTTTTGAGTTAGATGTTGTTGAGATGATTGTGGATGTTGGAGAATTGATTTAGACTATGGCAACACAACCAAGTCTAGTGAACAGGAGCCCGATACGCGTAATTAGGGGATTTCACATACTAAACTGATATCAGGTGAGTACTTGACAACGTCTAGTAATATCAAGTATTTTAGTCGTTGTTAAGCCCTATTCTTGGTGAATTTATATCATATATGCTGTGGTATTCTCACTTTTTGTGTCAATGCTTGTTTGGAAAGAAAAGATGTAAACAGGGGCTAAATGCGTACAAAATGGAAGAAGTTTGAAGATAAAGACAAAAGAGTCGAATTCGCACCCTGCCGCGGACATGTACAAGGGCACGACGCGCTGAGTCATGATTGAGGCGGTGGAGAAGATTCAAATGCCGAAAAAACGGGGATAATCTCGTACGCGCGCCGCGGATTCTTAATGCGCGCGACGCGGTCTTTTATTTTTCAAAACTATAAATAGAGGGTTCTAGGTCGAAATCAGTAGCAAAGACCTAGCATCGGAACGACCCCCAATGCTTCTTTGACTCCAAGTTTTTGTTTTCAATCAACCATAATTGGTATTTATTGTTTTCTCTTTTAATTTTCAAGTAGTTTAGTAGTTTTTAGTAGCTTGGCTAGTGTTATTGGGTGTCACAACCATTAGCATTAGGTTTAGGTTTCTGAAATCTTTTGTTTACTGTTTTGGACAAGTTGGATCTGAGTTTTTAATAGTTAATCATTCGGTTATTCTTAATTGCTCTTTTTACGGTTTTTATACTTTGGAATGCTTTTGGATGGATTTGAATGTTTGATTGTGTTGGATTGTTCTTGTGTTTTTGGATTTAGATTATACTTTATGATTTCAGTAACTTCTTTTAGTTTAGAAATTGAATTGGATTGGTTAATGTTAGAGTTAGTTTTTGGATTTGTTGGATTTTGTGATTTCGGGACTGTTTTCGATAAACGTTAGAAACTAGATCCTCTGGTTGTAGAGTGACACTACAATTGGTAATCTGTTGCCTACCTTGAACACGTAACTCCTGTGGATCGACCCTGACTACCACTGTACTAGTGTGTGTTAGGTTATTTTACTATTTTTGACCGCACGACGACCTAGGCGTGTCAAATTTTGGCGCCGTTGTCGGGGAGTTGTGCGCTTAGGATAGACGATCAGTGGTATTTTTTTCTTTTGATGTTTGATTTTTGTTTTTAATTTTCTGTATGTATACATCCTCACAATGGACGATTACATGTACCCGGGTCAATATACGTGTTATGTTGGCCCGGTTTGTTATGATAACAACCAGTGGAACCAAGGTCGAGGACCTCCACGACAGCAACAGCAAAACAATCGTAGAGAGGACAACGGTATAATAATGGGCTCTACAATAACGGTAATTTCGTTCCTCCACTTTATTTTGCACAACCGAGTGGGCAGTCGGTTGCATCGCACTTCCAGCCACGGGAGTACGATGAGGCATCGCCTATATTTTTTCCTGAAAATGTAGATTGTCTGGTAGAGATTGGGCCTGAGTTGTTAGGTGTGTTGCCTAAATTTAGGGGTCATAAGCATGATAATCCTTATAATCATCTTAACGAGTTCTTAGCTATAGCCAATGTGAACATACCTACAAATGCTGATAGGAATATCGTTAGGCTTAAGTTGTTTTCGTTCACATTCAAGGACAATACGCAGTATTGGTTCATGTCGCTGCCGGCCAACAGTATCACCATGTGGGAGCAGTTGAGGACAATGTTCTTGCAGGAGTTCTATCCCCCGAGTAAGACAATGGAAGTAAGAAGAGATATACAGGAATTTCAGCAAAAACCCGGGGAAGCATTCCATGATGCTTTCGAGAGATTGAATAAGCTGTTACGCTCATGTCCACACCACGAGTTTCCACGATGGCAGTTGGTCACGATATTCTACGACGGTGTCGACGGTATGAGCCAGGCCATGATTGATGCATCATTTGGAGGGGCAATTATGTTGCAAGATAGCGAGACGGCATGGAGGTTCTTGGAGCAACTCAGCAATGGATCCAAGTTCAATCATTCAGCAAGGAAGACAAACAACACCTCATCGACGGTAGCAGTAGATGTCGATAACGACTGGAAGAAGGAGGTGAAGAATGAGATCGGTGCCCTTAGCAGGAAGCTTGATACAGTATTGGCCATCGTGCAGCAAGAACCACTAAATCAACAACATCATGGTCAACAAGAACAAAGACCACAAGAGGTTAGTCAAGCGTATGGTCAAGTGCAATACCACAACAACAACCGACAAGATAATTGTGCTGATGTGAACGACCAAAATTTGGGATTTCCGCCAAACTTGCCAGAAACCGAGGTGAGTAATTTTAATACCAATGATAATGTGTGTGAACCTGTATCACCTGAACATGTGATGGAAGGGAATACACCTTGGGAAAATCAAGAGACCACTGAAATGGTCGAAACGGTTATTGAGGAGGAGGTGGTAGATGACAATATTACCCCCCGACTCAACAACTTTTGATGTTTTTGAGAATGTTAATAATGTTGATCTGGTGGTGAGTGAATCTATACCATCACCAGACAATTTGGTCGAAAAGGACATTGAGGAGGGGGCTGTAATTGACAATACTAACCCCCACCCAACAACTCCTGAAATTGTTGAAATTGTTGACGCTTTTGAAATTCAAGATCTGGTGATGAGTGAATCCATACCATCACCAGACAACGTGATCAAAACGGTTGTTGAGGAAGGGGGCATAGATGACAATACCACCCCTGACCCAGCAATTTTTGAAAATTTTGAACATTTTAAGAGTCAAGATCTGGTGATGAGTGAATCTATATCATTACCAGATAAAACTAGTTGTTCATTCTTGGTCCCGATCCACCAGTTGGACAGTGACCAAAATGATGATAACGACGATGTGGTTTTTGAAAACGAGAAACATAGTTTTTTCACCACTCATGATCCATTAATGAGTGAAAAGTTGGATGTGATCAATACCATCGATGAGGATATTCGGGAGCATTATAATATTATGCCCTCTACTCCCATTCGATTGGAAAATCTTTATTGGCACTGCAGGCAAAAATCGCAACGTGCAGACGACACGCATTATGCGGACAAACGCTTCGCAAAACAATTACTGGGAATGGCACTGGGCGCGCTCCACGTCAAACCGGTGATCTTGAAAAGATATCGAAGGAAATATCGAGCTTGGAGGTTTAAAGCTACTTCTAAGCATTCACGCGAAATAATCAGAAAACGGCAACCGGGCAGCAACAGCAGAACCGGCAAACCATTTGACCCGGGAAAATTGGAGTGCGGGATCGATAAAGGAACGGTGGTAACTGAAATTCAGTGGAGACAAATGGCGTACGATCCACCGTAGCCACGGAAAGACGGTCCAGCTAAAAGACCGAGCAAAGAAGCGTTTTCGGGAGGCAACCCGATTTTCGATAAGTATTTTCTTTTTAATTTTATATTTTCTTCTTTTTATTTTTGGTCAAAATATCATTGAGGATGATTATAGTTGAGTGTGATAATGTATGTCCTAAGTGAGGGGTGAGGATGAGTAAGTAGAAACCAAAGGAAGGAAAGTTCGAAAGTCGCTCCGCCAACACCATTAAACCGCGACGCGGACCGAGGAAAGACCCGATGCACTGGGGCTTTTCACGCATACTCGCGACGCGGCACACTTCATTTGGCGCCGCGGACCTTCAACCTTAACCGATAAGCACGACTTTCATCGCGTCTACGCGTCGCGGCCTTGACACTCTGGCATCGCGGAGACGGGGAATAAGCAAGGACAACAACTCGCAATGTATAATCTTCTTTTTTGTTTTGTAACTTTTATTTTTTAATGTGTTTGTTAGAGTGAATAGTATCTAGCCAAACCACGATTGTTGCACTGACTGAGGGAGTTGCATAACGCAAGTGTGGGGTCATCGTACCCCTGCACTTGCATTATGCTGGCGTGTTTACTGCTGTGCCCCGACTCCTGGATTTCATCGAGACAACACATGATCGACCCTGTTACAGTATGATCCCGACAATCAAGCAATTCGCCGTTTCTAAAGGGGTAACTATTTATCCCTTGTTTTGAATTTTTTATGTACAACGGGGACGTTGTACGGTTTTAAGTGTGGGGTGTGGACGGTCGAAAGAGTGTTTTTGAAATTTTTTGCGGGAAATGAGTCAATTTTCAAAAAATTTAGCAACTTTTTCAAAATTTTAATAGATTGTAATTTTGAAGCGAATAGTGTTTGAATGTTATAGCATTGGTATTTTTCAAGAAATATTGTTTAGTTGTTATCATGCTATTGGTTTAGTCAAATAAGTTGAGTTTTAAGAGTTAAAAGATTGGAGTGTTTTAAGTTTGGAATTTAGGAGGGAATTTTCAATCAGTGGTCTTTGTTGTTTGAGCTGGTAAGTCTAAAATGGGTGGGACTTATGCACCTTACCACCTAAGATCGTCTGGTCTGGGATGGTATTCCTGAAAGCTCGTTACACGGACAACATCGAAAGTCATGGACAGTTCTTTAATAGCCTTTAGAAACTGAATGAGTAAGTACACTTCATTGTGGACAGAAAATTTGAAATCAAGGGTTCTCTAGAAAGTCATGAATTCCAAAGAATATTCTGATTATGTTTTCACAAACTATTTCACTCTAACTCCTAAGGAAATAAGCTTTGAAATTGAACACATTCAAAAATTGTTTGAGTCTTAGTTAGAATCTGTTAAAAACTCTCTTGCTTGGGGAAAAGCAAGGCACAAGTGTGGGGTGTTTGACAATGCCTAGTAATATCAAGTATTTTAGTCGTTGTTGAGCCCTATTCTTGGTGAATTTATATCATATATGCTATGGTATTCTCACTTTTTGTGTCAGTGCTTGTTTGGAAAGAAAAGATGTAAACAGGGGCTAAATGCGTACAAAATGGAAGAAGTTTGAAGATAAAGACAAAAGAGTCGAATTCGCACCCTGCCGCGGAGATGTACAAGGGCACGACGCGCTGAGTCATGATTGAGGCGGTGGAGAAGATTCAAATGCCGAAAAAACGGGGATAATCTCGTACGCGCGCCGCGGATTCTTAATGCGCGCGACGCGGTCTTTTATTTTTCAAAACTATAAATAGAGGGTTCTAGGTCGAAATCAGTAGCAAAGACCTGGCATCGGAACGACTCCCAAGGCTTCTTTGACTCCAAGTTTCAGTTTTCAATCGACCATAATTGGTATTTATTGTTTTCTCTTTTAATTTTCAAGTAGTTTAGTAGTTTTTAGTAGCTTGGCTAGTGTTATTGGGTGTGACAACCATTAGCATTAGGTTTAGGTTTCTGAAATCTTTTGTTTACTGTTTTGGACAAGTTGGATCTGAGTTTTTAATAGTTAATCATTCGGTTATTGTTAATTGCTCTTTTTACGGTTTTTATGCTTTGGAATGCTTTTGGATGGATTTGAATGTTTGATTGTATTCGATTGTTCTTGTGTTTTTGGATTTAGATTATACTTTCTGATTTCAGTAACTTCTTTTAGTTTAGAAATTGAATTGGATTGGTTAATGTTAGAGTTAGTTTTTGGATTTGTTGGATTTTGTGATTTCGGGACTATTTTCGGTAAAAGTTAGAAACTAGATCCTCTGGTTGTAGAGTGACACTACAATTGGTAATCTGTTGCCTACCTTGAACACGTAACTCTTGTGGATCGACCCTGACTACCACTGTACTAGTGTGTGTTAGGTTATTTTACTATTTTTGACCGCACGACGACCTGGGCGTGTCAGTACTCTCTAGTACTTGAGTGGAGTTTTACCTTGTTGTAGGTTAGATATTTGTATATGTGTTATGTTGATATCGTTACAATCTAATTGAGGAGTAAATTGTTATTTGTGAATAATAATAATTGCGTTGAACATACATATTGATTGTATATACCGAGTAAATGCTAATGTACTCGTGTTAAAGAGTTTTGAGTCGATTTGTATAGCCATGAGAGCTATTGAGCTAGAGTATAACTGGTTGCAAAAAGAGTATATATAAATGAATGATTATGATTGAGTTTGTGAGAAGTATCAAGTATGATACTTACTGAAAGGTTGATATTTGTTAACATTTAACTGGTGTTGTAAAGTTAATGTGATTGTAGTTTTCAGAGTTAGAGAGGAGATATATATTTATAATTGCTAATGAGATTAGCAAGAGCCGAAGATGAGAAACACATGTTGATGATGAGATTTAAGAGAAGAGTTGGAGGTTATTCACTAAGATTTATATAAGCTTACACTTGAGTGTTATGTTGTTTTGCAAGTATCTGTAGCTGTGATAGGGGAAGGCATGTGATAAAGAGAGACGGACAAGTTTAGAGTCTGTCCTTTAGTTGTGTTAGATTTATTTTTAATTCCTGGTCATATTTGTAAGGACCTATTGTCTAATTATTTATTTTGATAACATCTTGTTTTCATGGTTTGAGTACAAATATGCCCATTTTGATGTATTATTGTTTGAAATTTTTTGGGTTACTAAGTATGATAAACTGGGCATTACAAGTTGGTATCAGAGCATGGTTTAAGTGAACTAGGTCTTTGAGTGTAGAGTCCTAGACTTGAACCGAGGAGAGAGAGAACCCCTATCACATGCTTGGAAAAGATACTGCTACAGATGTTGGTGTATGAGTTGAGTATAACTTTTCTGTTATATTTGTTATTTGTTATATTCTATGTGTGAATATAGATATGGAGTCAGATGAAGGATGATTTGAGGAATTGGTCACTACCGGTTGGACCAATAGTGGATGATGAGACGAGATTTTAGTTGATATGAGATATCAACTAATGAGAAAACGAGAATTTTAGTAGACAATGTGATGTTTGCAGAATATGAGATGAGATATTTTATGAGATGAGATCCCAGCTGATGGCGAGATTCCAGCTGATGATGAGATGAGATCCCAACTGATGGCAAGATTACAGCTGATGATGAAAGGAGATCCCAGCTGATGGCGAGATTCCAGCAAATGATGAGATGAGATCCCAGCTAATGGCGAGATTCCAGCTGATAATGAGATGAGATTCCAATTGAGGCAACATTCCAACTGATGATGAGAATGAGTATGAGTATGTGCATGAGTTGAGCATGAGCTAAGAGTTAAAATATGTGGGTGTAGCTGATTACACTCCAGAGTTGAGAGTTGAAGTACGTGAACAATTTTGTTCCTTTGGGATTGACGATTGTGTATATTATATTTTGTATTTGTGAATATTATAACAAAGATATTATGTAATGAGTGTGTGTTGCGTGTATGCCTTAGTGGCAGATTGTATCATATGTGAGTAACTTTATTACATTACTAGTGTTATAAATTGTAATGTAAATGAGCTATAAATGGTTAAAATTTGGCTGAAATATCCGAAGAACATGAGTTAAAAGAAATGGAGAACCAAAGTTGGTAATTGATTTGAAAGTGTGACTGAGCACACTAATTGACTAAGATAGTCAAAGAGTATGGGTTGATGTGAGTTATCTTGCGAAGGAGTATGAGTATGAGTTGACATGAGTTGTAAAAGAGTATGAGTTGAGAAAAAGTATGAGTTGAACAAGATCTTGAGTTATTGTTGATAGTTGAGTTGCAAGTGTGGTTGATCATACTAAATGGTTGAGATAGCCAAAAGAGAATAAGCTAAGAGAGACGGTGAATGTGTAGCTGATTGCACATTACCGCTGATTATGAGTTGATATATTGAGTGTTGAGTTTTTGCGGTTTAAAAATTTTTGTGGGTCTTTACGGTTGATGTTTTTAAGTCTTTATGATTTATATGAGTTGAAACAGCCTTAGTAGCCGGTAGCTCTTACATAATTGAGTGAGGCGGTGAGTTTTATTACTTGAGGTCGTAGAGAATTGAGTGGTGAGTGTAAAGAACGGTACGAGATACCGCGAGAGAGTGTTGAGTGATGAGGTTGGCGAACGGTACGAGGTACCGTGAGATAGCGTTGAGTAGTGAGTTTGGAGGATAATACGGGGTACTATAAGATAGTGTGAGTGACGAGAGAGGAGGATGGTACGGGGTACCATAAGCTGAGCTGGAGTGGTGCTGCAATGTCGTGCTTGTGTGTAGACAGGCGTGCATTGTATGATGATGATACGGAGTATTGAGACTATACTACTTTTGGGTATATGTGTGAGTAAATTGGTGAGCTTGTGTGGCTCAAAACCTTGAAGGTTGAGGAAAGGACAGAGCTGAGGCAAATTTACTATATGAGAGTACTACAAGGTGGTACTATAAAATGCTACAACTAGAGGTGCTGCTGTGAGTGTTTGTGTGTGTCGTGTATAAACGATGTTGAGGATGAAATTGAGTTATAACTATGTGTTAATATACTAATATGAGAATGTGTGAAATTTACTTGCTTGTTGAGCGAGATAAAGTTGTATAACTACGTAATGAGTTAAAAAGAGTATAAAAGTAATTGTGATTGTGATTGATAGGATTCGTTCCTTAGCAATCAAACCAATTACTGCTGATAAGAGAAATGTGTATGTGTTATAGTGACATAACTACTTACTCGTGTGAGACGATTGATAGTGGATTATGTTTAAACAATGTTGAGATTTCTATGAGGTTAATGAGTTAGTCGGACGATGAGACATTATTTCATCGTAGAGATTGCAGTGTTTGATGTTATTGTTTTCCTTGTGAGCTATGTGTAAATATTGCGATGAGCGGTATATATGATCTCTTATATGTTATTCTGACAGATTAGAGATTGAGATGAAAATGACATGGAAATGATGACAGTAAAATAGTTACTAACGATATGTGAGAAAAGATTTATGCGGCTATGTTGTGAATTTATTGATAATAAATTATTGAGTCCGATAGGACTAATGATCGAGTGAGAATGTGATGTGGATTGTCTACATAAGAGATGATGTAGCGAATGAGTACATATAGAGAAAATAACATGGGGTATGTTATTAAACGGAGACAAAGAGTAGCCATTCTTGGTGGAGGATTGTTAGTTGTATATTGGGTGAAAACCTAATATGTGTGCTGAGGTGGGAGCAGAGATAAATGACGTTTTGGAGAAGTTGTAATTGGTTGTGGTGGTAAGACAACTGAAAAGGGTCTTGTGTGACCAAAGTATTGAGGGTTAAATACCGAATTTAGAGGAGGCGCAAGTGAAACTTGACATAGTTTCTAATATTTTATTATATTATGGATTTATTCCTGTAATACTGAGTTGTGTGACATGGGTGAGACATTTTGATGTATGTGTTTTGTATGTTATGTGAGTATTTCTCTAACCCTGGTCGATGAGAATATGTTAGTAGGAGAAATCATAACTGGCATGTTACGATTGGAGGAGTAAATTGACAGAGAGTATAAGCTTGGAATCGGTGAAACTATTTTCCTTGTTGAGTTAGAGTAAACCATTTCAAGGAGATTTGAAACGGAAGTTGAGTGCCAAATAGTTAATTGAGATTAGTGTTACAGAGAGAGTGGATAGTACGCTGAGAATGTGGCTCGATGTGAGCCATAGATATGTGTGTATGTAAACGATGATAGTTATTGGAGGAGTGAGATGAGATACTATGGTGTCAACAAAGCTAAAACAAAGGGCAGGCTCTAAAAGAGTGAGTACTTGCCTACGTGGCAATGATGATAGTCAATATGGCTATAGAGATCATCTTATGAGGATGATAGCGGGCTTTAGCTATATTATGAGTAAATGAGAAGTGACAGTATGTACATGTCATGTGAGATGACGAGATGAAAACGTCATTGTTGTACTTGATGTGTGACTACGGTAGTGAGGTGGTTGTATAGACCATACATATTCTAAGAGATTCCGAGGACAGAATCTTTTGAAGGAAGAGAGAACTTGTAAGACCCATTTTCTTTTGAGATGCTTATCAAGGTAAGTAGAGTTATTATCTTATAGCTAGTGTGGTTCTAGCTATGAATTGTTTAGAGTAAGGGTGTGGTGATCTTTTGTGATTGCCTTTGAGTTATGAGTTGTCTGATGAGTGAGAAGAGGTTGAACCCTTTCTTATATACTAATCTTGTTGTGATTAAGATTAGTTAGGTTGTTGTATGAGTTTGGGTGATTAGAAACTCATTTGGAAGAAGTTTGAGGTTGAGAAATGCTAAAAAGAGGTTACACGGGTCGTGTAGGGTCACACGGGTCGTGTAATGAGGCTTAGAAACTGATATGAGACTGTTAGGACATAATTAGTGGTTTAATCTTTATATTTATAGGGCTTAATTTAGAAAAGATCAACTTTTTAGAGTCTGTTTGAGGATTTCGGCCTGGGACCGAAATCCACTCGGTTTTCGGTCGTGATGACCGAAATCCTGAGGATTTCGGTCAGGCCTCTTTAGGTTTTCGGTCTGATGGGCTGAGGATTTCGGTCCCGACTGCATGAGTATATATATGAGGCTTAGTCTTCATTTATAGAGTTAGTTGTTTTGGAACCTTGTTTTAGCATAGAACAAATTCTCTTTGTTCAAGCAACTAAGTTCTTATGTACCTGTCGATTAATCTAATATAATCGAGTGCATTGAAGAACTGTTTTCGTGTTTGTGTGATTTTATTGATACAGTGTGAAGACTTAGGATTGTTTCGGGACCTACAATTGGTATTTGAGCTTGAAAACCTTGTGTTTTTTAGTATTTTGGTATCAATCATATTTTCCTTTGCTTGGATCTTGGAATTTTGGGTATTATTGGACATATTTGATCGAAATTTGGTATTTTTGTTCTTCGCGTTCTTCGTGTTCTTGACATATTTAAGGAAAAATCACTGAAAAACGGAGTTTTTGATCCAAAAACGGAGTTTTGAAAGGATTTTTGTCGTTTTTCAGATCTGAAGGAGGATTTCGGCCTGGCCCCCTAGGATTTCGGTGGCAACGCTGATCTCATAGGTTTTCGGTTAGGGTTTTGAAGGTTTTTGGTCCGTACTTGTGGATTTCGGTCAGCCCAATAAGCATTTCGGTGTTCCTTAGGGTTTCTAAGATTTTTATTGGATTTTGGTCAATAAGGTTTTCGGCCTTGGATTTCGATGTAAAGGGATTTCGGTCGGAAAGGATTTTGGTGCCGGATTTTGGTTTCCTTCGATTTCGGTTCAGCAAATTCTTCGAAATTGTTGTTTCTTATTTCTCTTTTAATAGCTGATTTTTGGTAATTGTTCAAGTATTTTTCAAATGGAGTCCAACAGTGTTAATTCCAATCTTGACTCAGTTATGGGTACGGTCACTCGTATTCCCAGGCTAATCAAAGCTGAAGGATTTATAGAATGGAAATATCGTTTTGAGCAATACATCAAAATGAAGGACGTTAAGTTGTGGAGAAGTTACTTACGACCCCCTATCAGCATTACAATGACTAGAGAGGGTGCTACAATCGACAAACTTGTGGAAGAATATTCTGACCTTGACTTTGAGAAGGTTGAACCTGATGAAAGAGCTCTCGCGACACTTTCTATGGCTCTTTCACCAGAAATTGCTCAAGGATTCCGTGAGTACAAGTATGCAAAAGCTCTCTGGATGCCTTGATTGACGTCTATGAGGGAAATGCTTACATGAAGCAAAGCTTGCAGGACCTGCTTCGTCAGAGGTTCAATTTGTTTAACCATGTACTTGGAGAAACTCTTGAAGCTCAACTACAATGCTTCATCACTCTAAATACTGAAATGACAACTCCTGGGATCTCTCTATCAAAGATTGAAGTCAACAAGAAGCTTCTGAACTCTCTTTCGAGAACTTAGGATACGAATGTGACAGTCATTAAGAAGACCCGAGACCTGTCTAAACTTTCTCTCTCTGAGATTATGGCCATCATCAAGTCCTGTGACATGGACGACAAGCAGAGAGAGATTAATCACGTTACTTCATACCAATCTGCCAATCTTGGAGTTTCTTCAAACAGTTCCTTCTCAGCTCTTCCTACTCAAGTGCCAAATCAATAGGCCCCTTCCTCTTCAAGCATTCCAATGGCTCCTCCAGCTTACTCAGCACCAGTCTCTACTGCCAACTCTACTTCTCAAATTCCAGTTCTTCCTAAAGGAGCTGAAGAAAACTTAGGCATGATGGTTGGTCTTCTAAACTGCTACAATTCCCTTGTTGCTGGTGATCTGGTTCAGCCAATGATGGTGGAAGATCTTAATCAAGTTAATCCTGATGACTTGGAGGAAATGGACATCTCTTGGCATATAGCTATGGCTGTGTTCAGGGCCAAGAGATTCACTCAAAGGACGGGCAGGAACAACTGGGTAAACAACAATGGTGACAGGAAGGTGGGTTTCAGCAAAGCTAACCTTCAATGCTTCAACTGCAACGAGCCAGGGTACTTCACTCGTGAATGTACAAATCCCAGAATGGAGAACAACGAGAGAAACTTGGTTCCGGTTGGCAATAACCGTGATGCTGCTCCCCAACCACAGAATGCTGAAAGAGCCATGGTTGCCCAACAGTTTACATGGGAGAATCAGCTGCAGGATTTAAACATCAACAGAGATGGTCGTGCTCACCTTGCTCAAATTGAAGGTGACTTGGATGTTAATGCAGCTGAGGAGCAAATGATGGATCTCCAATTCGCCTTGATGGTTTCTGCTAATTCTGACACCACCCACTCCAGTGATGAGGTTAGTGAAGTCTCTTGCTCATCAAAATCTTGCATTGATATTATTGCTAAATATCGTGAATTGAATGATAATCTTGTTAGGGAAATATTTGATCTTGAAAATCTTGTACATAAACATAAGAAGAAACTAAAACCGCTGCAAGAAAAATTAGATGCTAAAACCTCATATTATCTTTAAATTCAAGACGAACTTACCATAAAAAAACTGTCATCTTAAATTTGCCAATGAGGACATTGCTAGATTAACTGTTGAACTTGATACATTGAAATCAAAATTTCAGGATACCGAATCTAATCTTAATAAAATTTATGTGTCAAGTGAGGTAGTTGAATCTATAATTGAACATCAAACTAAGTGGTCCAATATACACGGTGAAGGACTTGGTTATAGTTCTGTTCCCCCTCCCTATAATAATAACTTTGCTCCATCCTTGGAAACTGAAGAATCAGAAGAATGTTATCTTTCAAGTTTTATTCAAAAGAACAAATCTGGCACCGCTGAGAGTTCTGAAATAAATTCTACTGATGCTTCTACCTCATGTGCAGATAAATTGAAATTGAAGATTGATGACAAGGAGGATTCACCTGCTTCTGTTTCTGATAAAAATTGCTTAAAAACTGATACTTGTGTTTTGTCTGATGATGTTAAATTTGATATTAAGACTTCTGATGTTCTTAAAAAACCATGTGATGCTGGTTTTAAAAATTCTAGGACAAAGTTTTTTGTTTACAAATTTGTTGCATGCTTGTGTGTTTGGAAATAATTTGAATAAATCTGGACCGGGACAGCATTCTAATATTCCTTTGAAAAGACAGACCTGTTTTAACTGTGGAATTGCTGGTCACATATCCAAAAATTGTCCCCGACACTTGTATGCTTCTCAACATGAACAGGTTTGGTAGAACGTGCCAAAAGGGCGATCTCATAGAAGAAAACTCTAGGTCATGTTCTCGAAATAAAAACAGTCGTGACACTAATGCCAAGAATAAGACTACTTTAAACAAAAGGACCGTTTCTAGAAATGACCATGTTTTGTTGAATTTTGTAAAGCCACATTCATTTCAAGAATCAACCTCAGATAGTAGCTCCAATCCTAAATCTTTTGCAAATGTTCCCATCTGGTCCAAAGATAAGAGATTTAAATCAACCTATAGATGGGTTCCTAAAGGCAGTGTCCAAAAATCTTCTGTTATTTCATCTTTGTTTGATAAATGTGACATGAGTTTGGAATCAATTTCATGTATTGATAGTCAGGGTCAACCCAGTTTCCGTATGGACTGGGTGCCTAAATCTAATTAATCCCGTAACTTGTGCAGGAACAGTTACGGAGGAATGTCATCAGACCATGGTATGTTGATAGTGGCTGTTCCAGGCGCATGACAGGCGACATGTCCCAACTGCATAACGTTGAAAATTTTAATGGTGGATGTGTCTGCTTTGCGGGAGGTGAAAAGGGAAAGATCACACAAAAGGGAACTGTATCCAATGGCGTGTTGAAATTTGAGAATGTCAACTTTGTACCTGAGCTCAAGCACAATTTGCTGAGCGTTTCTCAAATTTGTGACAAAGGTTTTTCTACTCACTTCACCAAGAAAGAATGTTTGATTCTCAAACCTGGCATAGTCATTCCTGAAGAGTGGATTCTTGTCCGATCAGAACGACAAAGCAATGCTTACATCATCGACATGAACCACAACACTCCAGAAAACGTCACTTGCTTATTCTCGAAAGCTTCAGAACAAAATGCCATGTTGTGGCATCGACGTCTCGGTCATGCCAATGTGAAAAATCTGAATCATCTTGAAAAGAATGATCTTGTCCAAGGGCTTCCGATCAAAGACTTCATTACATTCGAAAAATGTGTTGCATGTGCTCAAGGCAAACATCACCAGAAGCTGCACAAGCCCAAAATAATCAATTCCATTGATTCACTCCTTCAATTGCTTCATATGGATCTGTTTGGCCTTGTTAATGTTCTTAGTATTAACCGAAGTTCTTATTTCTTAGTCATTATTGATGATTACTTACGTTTTACTTAGGTTTTCTTCTTATAGAACAAAAGTGAAACTGCATAGCTGGTCATGCAATTCATCACTCTTATCGAGAATCAAACGAATCTGAAGACAAAGGCCATCCGATGCGACAATAGAACTGAGTTCAAGAATGTGCTATTGAATATGTTTTGTGCAGATAAGGGAGTGCAATGTCAGTATAATGCCGCTCGAACACCTCAACAAAATGGTGTTGCTGAACGTTGGAACAGAACTCTGATTGATGCTGCGCGTACCATGTTGTGCGATTAAAATTACCAGTGATCTTTTGGGCTGAAGCAATTAATACAGCCTGTTATGTCCAGAATAGGGTTATCATCAACAAATCTCAAATTAAGACTCCGTATGAGATTCTCTATGGTCGCAAACCAAATGTCTCACATTTCCGCACTATTGGTTGTCCTTGCACTCTTCTTCATCTTGAAGCTACTCCGAAGTTCAACTCCAAAGCGGATGACTGCTACTTCATGGGATATGCTAGTAAAACTGCATATCGGGTGTACAACAATGTGACCAAGCAGATCACGGAATCATATGACGTGCGATGGCTAGAAGAGAACGAGACAGATGTCCGTGTTGGACCTGACTGGTTGTTTAACTATGGTGAATTGTTTAAACCTTTCTACGTGTTTTCCTCTGATGTTTCAGGTACATAACCAGGCTCAAGTGGAATATACAGAGATGATGAGGCAGAAATTATTCCTAATCCTATCAAACTGTCAGTAATCCTTGAAGACCCTGCTTTAAATGACGGTGCATCTCCTGCCTCCACTACCATAACTGAAGATGCTCCTACTGTTCCATCTCAAGATGTTGGCGAACCTCCAGTTGTCGATCCAGCTGCTTCTCATGAAGATGGTCTCAACACTGATCCTGCTGATCTTTTCGACTCCACTCTAATGGATTCACTCTTTCCCGAGAGAATTCCTGACGAGTATGTTTCAAGTACCTCTCACGACTTCAGAGATTCTGACAAAGGTGCTTCAGGCTCAGGCAGTATTGAGAACATAACCAATCTTCCGATCTCTACTCCTTTGCTCGAACATGCAGTGCCTTCAAGAATACAACGAGATCACCCAATTTGTAACGTGATTGGCTCTTTGGATGAAGGTGTTCAAACCAAAAGTCAAAGCGGTCCTGTCAATGAGTGCCTCTATTTATGCTTTATCTCTCAAATAGAGCCAAAGAATGTCCAGATGGCACTAAATGAACCAAGTTGGGTGGATGTTATGCATGAAGAGCTTAATCAATTCGAGAAGTTGAATGTCTGGTAATTGGTGGAACTACCTGAAGGAAAGAAATCTCTAGACACAAGGTGGGTATTTCGCAACAAGCAAGATGACTCAGGGGTTATTGTGCGTAATAAGGCACGTCTGGTGGTTTGTGGATTTTGTTAGATTGAAGGCCTTGATTATACTGAAGTTTATGCTCTGGTGGCAAGACTTGAAGCAGTTCGGAATTTTCTCGCCTATGCATCGTACATAAACTTTACTGTCTACCAGATGGATGTTAAGACTGCTTTCCTGTACGGTGAAGTGAAAGAAGATATTTATGTTGACCAACCTCCGGGTTTCATCAACTCTAAATTTCCGAATCACGTCTACAAGCTTGATAAGGCTCTCTATGGTCTTCATCAAGCACCCCGTGCCTGGTATGCAACATTGAGGATGACATCTACACCCGTTACTCGGTTAAGGGGGAGATTGTTAGAATGATGTTGCGGTGTTCAACTGAATCCAATACCAAGAGAATCCTAAAGAACAATGCAAGCAGTAAACCAAGGGGAGATTGTTGGGACTAAATCTGTTGGTTTATGCTTGGCATTGAAGATGACAAAAACAACATTTTATGGGCTGACTTGGGATTTCGGCCTGGACCAAAATCGTCCTTGTTTTCGATGTGAAGGACCGAAATCCTCATGAATTTCGTTTGAGCTGTGGCCTGTTTTCGGTGGGCTTGCTATGTCATGGGCTTAGGTCATAGGTTCTTAATAGTGCTTTCCTTGTCATTTGTTAGAGTTGGTCGAATTAGAGGAGCTTATGCGATAGAGAGAATTTGTCATTCCATCAAGGAACCTTATGTACCCGACTATTATCAATATAGTGTGCATGGAAGGTTTGTAGTAATTTCATTTTGAGCGTTTTTGGACCGATTTGATCGAGTTTGGGTGTTTTTGTTCGAAGTGTTCTTCGTGTTCTTGGCACCTTCAAGCGGAAAATCCTCAAAAACAAAGTTTTTGATCCTCAAAACTCGTTTTTTCTGCAAAAAAGGCATTTTTGGAGGTTTTCTGGCGTTTTCGGTCAGATCTAGAGGATTTCGGTCACGCTCCTGAGGATTTCGGTACCGGCTGCAGGTTTTCGGTTAGGGTTGACTGGATTTCGGTCCATTAAGGAGGATTTCGGTCTGCCTAATTGAGGTTTTCGGTGCAGCTAGGGTTTCTGAGGTTTTCGGTCAGAGTTGTTTTTCGGTCAGTTTTACTGGTTTTCGGCCTAAGTGATTTCAGTCTGGATTTCGGCCAAAGGTTAGGAACCTAGGTTTTCAGTCTACAGTGATTTCGGTCAAAAAAGGTATTGGCTCAAATTTTGGTTTTTTGGTAGAATGTTTTTGGGTTTTCGATCAATATTTTGGCATTTGAAGGCTTTTCGGTCCACTAGAATCTTCAAAATGGTGACAAAAGACGCTTGTGAAGTTTCTTGCTCTTCTCAATCGTGTGTTGATATAATTGCCAAACTTCATGAACACAATGATAATTTAGTTAGAGAGATATTTGACCTTGAAAATCTTGTGCATAAACATAAAATGAAACTGAAACCTTTACAAGAAAAGTTAGATGCTAAACCCTTAGACTATCTCAAAATACAAGACGAACTTAGTGTAACAAGATGTCATCTTAGATTAGCCAATGAGGACATTGCTAAATTAAATGCCGAGCGTGACTCTTTAAAAGCTAAAATTCAAAATACTTATTTTATTTCAAAAAATTTGAAGGGTCAAGCACGATAGTCAAATCGATGATCGAGAAACAACTTAAATGGGATGACAACCAAGGTCTGGGGTATAAAAGTGTTCCACCTCCTTTCAACAACAATTTTACCCCACCCCTCGAAACCGAAGAATCTGATGAATGTTATCTCTCCAATTTCATTCAAAAGGATCAATCTGGCACCGCTGAGAGTACTGAAACAAAATCTACTAATGCTTCTACCTCATGTGCAGATACAGTGAACAAGGAGGATGAAATCAAGGAGAACATGACTGCTAAGACATGTGCCTCTTCTAGCGGTGATGCTTTGAATTCAAAAATTCCAATTGTTGGAAAATACAAACCACCGAAGTTTGTGAAAGAAGGTGAACTTCCTGCTGGACAAAGACCGAGTCCCACTAAATGTGATTGTGATTGTGCTAGTACTTGTGGTAACTTTTTGAAAAATTCAAAAGGACAAGGACCAAGTCACAATCTCATTTACTTGAAAAGACAAATGTGCTTCAATTGTGGGATTGCAGGTCACATTGCCAGGAAGTGTCCATATCGTCCATACGTTCCCTTCTATGCACAACACTGGCAGAATGTGCCAATAGCAAGGTCTTCCAAAAGAAAGCCCTCAAGATCACATTCAATAGATGGTAACTGGAATGCAGCCAAGGCCAAGAAGCAGGCCCCCAAGAACAAGAAGACCGATTCGAAAGATAACTCTGCCAAATCAAAATCGGTAAGGTCGAGTTCATCTCAAGGATCGTCCTCGAGTCCATACTGGCAACATAAGCACAAGTCAAGGGGGGTTCTGTTTCAAACTCAAGTGCTGATACACACATCCGGTTAAACAACAAGCGACAAAAACCAAATTACTGATGGGTACCAAAAGGCCTTGTTTCCAATTCACCTTCCTGTCCTACTAACTCTTCATGTTCCTTATTTGATAAGCAGGATATGATCTTGGAACAAGTCAAGTGTGTAGACAACAATGGCAGACCCAGTTTCAAAATGGACTTGGTTCCCAAAAGAAACTAATCCCGCATCATGTGCAGGAGCAGCTATAGAGGAATATTAGTAGACCTTGGTTTGCTGATAATAGCTGTTCCAGGCACATAATTGGAGACATTTCTCAAATACACGCCATTCAAATCATTTATGGAGAGTATGTGTCCTTTGCGGGAAGGGAGAAAGGAAACGATGATCACATGGGGTTCGTGTCTAAAGATATGTTGAAAACTGAAAAGGTAACGTCGTCCTGAACTGATTTGATTTGTTTTGATGACTAATAGTTCAATTTTTGTATATTTTCCTTTTTGTTTCTCGTTAAATTTGTGCTTTTTTGTTCATTCTCCTCTATGCACAAATTTAGGGGGAGAATTAAAAAACAAAAACAACAAAATTTACAAAATTTCAAAAATACAAAAATATGTCTTTCACTTTTATGTCTTTACTTTTTCAGAAAACTTAAAAATCCAAAAACATGTTTTTCGTTTCATGTCTTTCCTTTCAGAAAATTTCAAAACTCAAAAATATTGTTCTATTACTTGTTTCGCACGATCGTCAATGTTACTGATAAATACCAATCAGGAATATAGATCAATCCTATGTCAAAGATGTGTTTCACTATCACCGTGATTCACTAAGACATTCTTTACCTACCGACGACGCACTGAGTTATCCCACTCACTGCTGAGGTAACACTTAAGTGCTAGTGATTCTTACTGTAACACCATAGTAAGTTTGAAGCACTGACAACCTTTCTTAACCAAATCCATAAGTATTTCTTCTGCAACACAAACTTCTAGACACTTTGAGAGAAGCCACTCAGAGTCGAGAGTTAAAATTATGTGCGGATGGTTAGATTGCATACCGTAATCTATCACACGCACCAATCCATTCTCAACCACCTCTATCCTTCTGTTGCAAGAAAGAGACGACTCATCACTTTAAACCAAGTGGTGATGATATTTCGAAACTCTATGCCAGTGATCTCTATTACAACACCAGTAATAGATGTGAGGCAGCGACAACCATTCTTACCTACAAAGCTTCTAATTCAAGAGTTGGATGAATCAGTATAATAAACCATACACTGATGACAATTCAAAAGCCTAGTCGATGGGTATGTCTAGTAACCAAAACATATTACACGCTCATACCATTCTTGACCTATACTTCTTCTAATTAAGATGTTCGTGACTCAATGTGATTTTACCTCACATTGATGAAATATCGAAACTCTGGGTCAGTGATCGCTGTTGTTTACCACAATAGCTGTGAGACCCCAACAACTTCACCGGATTTATATTGGCACTAGGATGGTACACTGCGCAAAGTTTAGACACCATTGAACGTCTCGCCAAGAGCCAATTCAACTTGTTGACTTGTCAACTGCATTGAGATCTTTGATCAAGGATATGCAGGGGCTAAAATCAAAACGGCCATGAGTAGTTCACCGATACTCAAACAATCGCAGTGCGTTCCTCCGGGTTCACACAGATACTGCGAGAAGTCTCATTCTAAGCCAAGGATGAATCCTTGAACAACTGTGGTGAGAATTTTATGACTCTGTGACCCACAGGATTTGCGGTCATCATTGCGCACTAGTTATAGTTGAAGACAATCCAGTGAAGTCTTTCAAGTGATGGAGCCAGAAGTGAAGTTTGAAGTTTCAACACAATCATTTCAACCCCAGAGAAGGTGAATCATAACTCCATGTGACAAGCTGCGTTGAATTCCTCCTCAGACAGTTTCTGTTGCTACACTCATACCTTTATGTGATCAAGAAGAGAAGTGAAGAGTCAGACTCCAGTTTCAGTCAAAGTCAAATCAAAAGCTGGATGTGCTTATTCAAGACCTATGTTGAAGCCCGTACCCAATGCACGTTCAAGTCAAATCTGAAGTCAGTCCAATCTGAAGATATTATTGTCTCTGTAAATGTGCTGAATGTCAGCAACATCTATACCCGTCACCTGTTAAGGGGGAGATTGTCATGCTAAGGGGAGATTGTTGAAATGTTCTGCAGTGTTCAACTGAATCAAGATCAAGACAGAGCTCGAAGTCAAATGAAAGCATTAAACCAAGGGGGGATTGTTGGGCTATAATTATGATTCGTTTAATCTTTGCATTTGATCGGACCAAATTCAAGAGTTTCTGGGCTTAAACGAATAATTTATTGGGCTGCTGGTGGTTTTCAGTCTAGACCGAAATCCCCTGGGATTTCGGTGGTCATGACCGAAATCCAGAGGATTTCGGTGGGTTGGGTTATCATGTTTTCGGTGGGCTTGCTGTGTCATGGGCTTAGGACATAGGTTATGTATAGATAGTGCTTTCCTTGTCATTTGTTAAAGTTGGTCGAATTAGAGGAGCTTATGCGATAGAGAGAATTTGTCATTCGATCAAAGAACCTTATGTACCCGACTATTATCAATATAGTGTGCATTGAAGGTTTGTAGTAATTTCATTGTGTGTTTCGATTCATACTCGTTGAGATTCACCCATCGAGTGTGTTTGATTGATACCAAGTAGATATAGGATTGTTCGGGACTAACAGAGACCTTTCCAGAGTTACACGGGTCGTGTAAGTTTACACAGGTAGTGTAAAAATGGTCCAGAAAGCTGTCCGAGAGCTGAAACAGGTTGCACAGGTCGTTTTCGCAAGCACGGGTTGTGCAGGCGACATTAGCGGCGCTAATGTTGGAAATTAGCGGTGCTAATGTCATGCAGACCCCATATAATGTGCAGAAAACCCTCATTTCGGAAAGAAAAACACACAAACTCAAATTCAGAGCATTTTGGGGTGATTTTGTGTCAAATTGAAGCTGGAGATTCATGGAGAAACATAAAGGGACTCGAATCTAGCCCTTTAAACGCGCTCATGATTCCTAATTCATCAAGGTGAGTTACTTGTCGGTTTTGGGGTTTTCAAACCCTAGCTTTTGATTTTGTGATTTAGTTATAAATTGTTGCATATGTTGTTAGTAGATTGTTAGTGTATGCTTTCTTGAGTTATTGGTGTGATTATTGTCGAGTTTTTACGATTGAATGAGTAGAACCGCAGAATTGGGGGTTTCGGTAAATATAGAGTTGATATTTACTGTTTAAACTCCTTTTTCCTCTTTCAATTTCAACATCTTTTAAGTTAGATGTTGTTGAGATGATTGTGGATGTTGGAGAATTGACTTAGACTATGGCGATACAACCAAGTCTAGTGAACAGGAGCCCGATACGCGTAATTTGGGGATTTCACATACTAAACTGATATCAGGTGAGTACTCTCTAGTACTTGAGTGGAGTTTTACCTTGTTGTAGGTTAGATATTTGCATATGTGTTATGTTGATATCATTACAATCTGATTGAGGAGTAAATTGTTATTTGTGAATAATAATAATAGAGTTGAGCATACATATTGATTGTATATACCGAGTAAATACTAATATAGTCGTGTTAAAGAGTTTTGAGTCGATTTGTATAGCCATGAGAGCTATTGAGCTAGAGTATAACTGGTTGCAAAAAGAGTATATATAAATGAATGATTATGATTGAGTTTGTGAGAAGTATCAAGTATGATACTTATTGAAAAGTTTATATTTGCTAACATTTAACTGGTGTTGTAAAGTTAATGTGATTGTAGTTTTTAGAGATAGAGAGGAGATATATATTTATAATTGCTAATGAGATTAGCAAGAGCCGAATATGAGAAACACATGTTGATAATGATATTTGAGAGAAGAGTTGGATGTTATTCACTAAGCTTTATATAAGCTTACACTTGAGTGTTATGTTGTTTTGCAGGTATCTGTAGCTGTGATAGGGGAAGGCATGTGATAAAGAGTGACGGACAAGTTTAGAGCCTGTCCTTTAATTGTGTTAGATTTATTTGTAATGCCTGGTCATATTTGTAAGGACCTTTTGTGTAATTATTTATGTTTATAACATCTTGTTTTCATGGTTTGAGTACAAGTATGCCCATTTTGATGTATTATTGTTTGAAAATTGTTGGGTGTACTTTGTATGAGAAACCGGGTGTTACAGATGCTTTATCTCATGTAACGATTATTATGTTGAGATCTTAATATATGCTAAGAGCATTTATTGTCATTAGTTCATTACTATGTTCCATTTTGCATGTGTACTTGTATTCAAAAACCTCCATAGTCGGTTATATTTTATGGAAATAAGTAGTAATTTAAGACTGATATAAGGTGTTAGTATATTTATCCATGGAAATGTGTATGACATGCTGATATCACTCATATGTAGTTGATGGAGATAAAGTATTGGGTTAACCTACACTTAGATATTACTTCATGGAAAGTGTCACAAGTAATTTATATTGGTAATATCTTACATCTTTCAGACAAATATGCATGAGATTCTTGTCCTATGATCTGTTGTATTTTGGTATACTCCCACGGTGCCTTAAACTAGAAATCATACATAGAATGTTCATGTATGACATGATGAGTAGGCAAAGTCTATGTATTTAATGTTTATTTGTTGCTTATGCCCTAACGAAATAAGTGATATCCTTGGGCCCTCGATGATTTGGTGCTGACATCAAATGCATGGTCGTGCTCAGACTGAATTGATAATGGATCACTTGTGCAATGTATTATGGTTACCAAAAATCTCCATCAAGAAACACAAACTTGAGCATATGAGTTTGACTATATTTCATGTATTACATTCATATAGATATCAAAGAACAAAGGAATATTTGTTCACTTATCTAAAGGACTTTTTCACACCTTTGAGTTGTGAGTATAGTAGTAGCCTTAAATAACATACCCATTACTAGATTTTAGGATTACGTTATACAGTTATTGTGAAATGTGCAAGTGGGAGGTTGTTAGAAATATAGTCAATGTCTCAACAAGTAAGCAATATTTCTATATTTAGCGTAATCCTTTTGGGTTACACACAAAGCATGATTTAAGCAAAAAGCAACGAAAAAGAACTAAAAGGAATTCGTTTGATAATGTCATATTTGAAAATTAACTAGAAATTAAAAGGGGTTAAATGAAATATCATTTAAGTTAATAAGTGATAAGTATTATCATGACTTATCTAGAGGTTTAATGATAAGTTATTCATGAATACCACATTGATAAGGAGTACTAATATTCTAAGGATTCATCAACTACATAATGAGGGGACATGTGACACTTTAGAGACAACTGTGACAATAAAATTTTTTGTCATATATAAGATAAGAATTTATGCAAATACTCAATATAGAAGAGTTGATACTTAAATAAACTCGACAAGTTGTGAAAGGGCAAAATGGTCGAAGAAGGTGAAATAACAGAGAATTTATTTGTTAAGACCTTTATTTAATTCATGATATGATGATTATTCAATTAGAATTTAATCTTAAGGACATAAGGGCAAAATTTGAAATAAATGACTAAAAGTGAAAAGTTTATTGTGCAAACTTTGGAAATTATTATCTCAAAATCTAGAAAGATTTGGGCAAAAGTCATCAAGATGACTTTTGTAATATTTGAGATAACAAAAATATAGGAAAACGATTCAGGTTATTTAGAGTTATAACGAAGACGTTATGACGGGTTAAAGATGACCAAAAAGTGACAAAAATGACCAACGGGCCATGTTTGAGGCTTTATAACGTAAATATTTAGTTAGATTCAGACTTAAGTCAGTAGGAGCAAGTTGTTACGCTCATTCCCACCTTTCTAAAAGTATAAGATTTGTAAAATTTGGACATCATATGCAGAAGTTATGATCAAGTAAAAATCATGAAAAATAATAAACAAATGTTGAAAAATTTTCTAAGGCAAGGAGTTCAGGGGCGATTTGGGAATTTTGTACATTTAAAACCATCTAATTAGAACCCGGTTTCTGGGATATACTGTGTAAGCGTTTTCCTCTCTATTGTGACCCTCCTTCCCCGAAAAACTCAATCACGCAATCACAGATCCAAAAATCCAAATTGGGAGTCGAGAACGAAAATCAAAAATCGCTTGGTGGAGGGAGAGAGGAATCGAGAGCGAGACCTAACATGAGGAGAGGGAAGTCGAGCAGCAGTTCTGTTGGTGCGAGAAAACCCACCGACGGTGGTGGTATTGAGCCGTGATGGCTGAAGACGGCGGCGACGGTGTGTGTATTTGCCAATCTGATATCGGGAAAGGCAGAAAGCGAGTCAAACGAGTAAAGGAGCAATAGCAGCAACTCATGAACGCTGCTGGGAAGGGCTGCGATGGCAGGAGGAGGTCGGCAGTTGGCTGGCCGGCGACGAATGGTGTCCAGCGGCGGCAAAATCAGCCGGAGATGGTCGGGATTGGTCTTGGTTGCTGAAATTGTGCTGGAACAACCTATAATTGCATATTTTCCACTTTTGGGCAAAGTTGAAGGTAATTTCTAAAATCTTATCTTAAGAGTTGGGATTTACATACGATTTCAATGCATGTCAAATTAGCTCAAGAATTGTGAAGATTTCATGGTCTAAGTCATAATTGCTTCAACTTATGAGTAATATTGGTTTCATATTGAATATATGAACTTTTCTTGATGCTAGAAATTGGGACTAGGAAATGTTGATGTTGGAACTTACATTCTTTATGGTTTATGGGACAAATTTTAGATATTGAAGTATTTGTCATGAGTTTTTAAACCAAAGAAAATAGAATCAAGTGTATGTATGTATATGTTATACAAATAGGAACTTGTAAATACATGTTAGAAAGTTGTTTGATATGATGAGTTACATCTCATCATCAAGTTGGAATCATAATATGATTAAAATTGTGTAAATTGATATTTGAGAAATTTGACAGCTTTGACTTTTCTGTCAAAGTCAAACAGTGGACAAAATATTCAAATTACTTGGAATTGGCTTGTCATATGTGGAAATTGAGTTTGGATATATGGAATACTATATGTAATAAGTTAGAAACACCCAAAGAATCTAGAAAATAAGCTAGTTAGCTTGGTGATAATCAAATGGCAAAAAGAGGAACAAATTTGACTTTTATTAAGTCTAAATGGGACAAGAACGAAAAATGGTGCTTGTGATCAAGAAACTAGTTAAAGTATGATTTATGAGACATGGTTACACTACAAAATGGTAACATTTAATTGGAAATACAAGTACTTGATTAAACATCGGGTAAAAAACCATTTTGTTATAAAAAGACTATAATTAGACTATTTTTAGTTAAATTGTCGTTTTAAGACTAATAAACGAAAGTTTGAGAAAATGACCCATGACTTGAACAAAATGATTCATTTTCGTGTTATTATACTATATCAAAAGAGAGTTGAAGGTTTGGGTCAAGAAAAGTTAAGTTTTGGTTAAGCTTAAAAACGACTTAATCGAAAACGGTCGAACTAAAAGTTACCGTTTTAGCAAATACGAGTCCGTATAAGTATGAAATGAATTTATATCAACATTTATGTGTTGTTGGGTGGTTTTGGCAATAACACATGTAAAAAGTGTGATGTTTAAAAATACTTTTTATTTTTATAATCTTTAGCGGCAAAATTGCCAAAAATATAATAAAAGAGTGAAATGAAGGATGTTTGACATCTAAGCATTGATATTGATTTATAAATATGTTGAGATCAGAAAGTAACTAAAATTTTATGTTAAAACCCACAAAAACACAATTAGGCAAAGTAGGATGCCTAAATAGGAAAACGGTCAAAAAGTGTCGAAATGAAAAGTGGCTTAAAAGGTCCCATAAAGCTTTACCAATGTTTTAAACACTATTAGTACATTTTTGGGTTATATAATAATGAGTTAAACACAAGTTTACATGAACTTTTAACGAAGTTGTCAAAATGGGACAAAAGGATAAAATCGTCCAAAAATGGTTATTATGCCTTAAGAGTCATATTTGGACATTGGAATGGAACTGGATGATGACTAGAAATAGTTCAAGAATAATTAGACAATTACTATATGTTTGGTTGTCTAATAAGTTATAATCTTCTACTAGATTAATAGAGATTGAAGGACGCTTGGAAGCAGCGAATGACTAGACTTATGTGGATTAGTGTAGCTAGACGTACCTAGCTACTAAGGTGAGTACATGTGGCTTTTTCCCACTATGGGGTACATGGCAAGTTGTTGACAAAGCTTTTATGTGACTTTTGAATATCAAATGATAAGCAAATCTTTCTACGTATGTTACGATAATAAAAGTTTTTATGATGATTCGAAAGAAAGTTTTGGCATCAAGCCTACAATGATTACGAAAGTATGTTTTGGCACTAAGCTTACTCTGTTACTGAAAGATTGTTTTGGCTTCAAGCCTACTATGCCCGTGAAAAAATATTTTTACTATGTGTTCATGTTATGAATCTGTTTCAAAGGAACAATGATTATATGTGCCAAATTATTCGATTCTTATATAAGTTTATGAAAGATTTAATTTGTTAATGTCTAAGTTATTGCACATGCATCTCATGGCACTTCATGATTTCTCGTACAAAAGATAAGTAGTGCTTTTATGCATGCATAGAGTGTGATTGCATGAGTCGGTGAGGTCCGGACACGTCCCCGTAACGGGACAACAGACTCTACTGGGATGGTACCTCCCGTCGCGAAGTAGAAGTCTTATAGACGTCATGATAGGATGATTTGTTCTCCTGTTTTGGCCAGCTTTGGTCTTTATAGACCTCCAGACGCGGTATACAACCGCCAGCTATAGTCACGATTGTGACATGGTCTTTTAGACCTAAGATGCGGGTAGGAAAACCCGCCAGCTTTTCATTAGTGTGCGAATCATGCATTTCATATGCATCTATTTTTGTATTAATCGTGTTGAACTAAATATATTGTTTAAGTTTCAAAACTTCTTTGAGTTGTTTTCGCAAAGAATTTTGGAAATAAATGTCATTTATATGACTTAGATTGTAAAGAAGTTTTTGGAAAGTAAATGTCAGTCATATGACTTATTTTGCAAAGGATTTTGAAAAGAAATGTATAAAATATACGATATTGATTATAAAACATTTTCAACGATGTTTTGAGTCTAAAACTCATGTAGCTCACGAGACGTTTTCGTCTTACGTATTCTATTTTATGCCATGTATCCCAGGTTTAGACACGAGAGATAGAAGCAAGTAGATGACCCGAGGTGATTGAGATTTTAAATGGAGCAAACCTTGGCTGATATCCTGGTTTGTAATCCTAACTTGCTTTCTATGGTTTAGTTTGATATGCAGTTGTAACCCCCCGTAGTTGTTCAAATATTTATACAACTTAATTGTTTTTGTTGGGACCAAATTTTTAAGACATGACACGAGGTCATGAGAAAAGTTTTTTTTAAAAGTTGACATTTTGTCACATAATGTTTTAAAACATGATAGAATAACGTTTATGCGCTTTTAGCGCTATTGTGCTTTTAACATTTATGTGCTTTTGGCGTTATTATGTTTTTTCTAAAAAAAAAATTATGAAAATCAGGGTGTTACAACAACTTTGTGAAACCCTAAAGACCACACCCTCACTCTCGACTGACTCTCCCTACATCGGCCACCATTCACCTCTAACTACCCTTTCTCTTTCAAACATCCACAACCGGTGATCAACCTCCCTCCTCAGTCTCTCTCTTAGGCCTTACTTCTCACCCTATCTCGACTTTATCACAATCGAGAGGGTTACCCTCGGTTTAGAGTTGCTTTAACTACTAGGGGTGTGTAGAAAAAACTGATACAATGCAAACTGACCAATCCAATTAAAAATGAACCTATTATATTGTATATCCAACCTCAATTAGATTGGATTGGTTTTTGAAATTTCAGAATCCAATTGGATTGGATCGGTTTTTTGTTAATAATGAAAATCCGTTACATAACTAATCAAACCAAACCAATAGATATCCACTTAATATCCAACCTACTTATACAATTAATAAGTAATATATTGAATTAGAAAAATATATGTTATAGATATTTTGTCAACAATTTGTTGGGATTGAAGTATTAAGCATTGAAGTTAATGTTTTTTGTATCTCTCTTGAATTGTAATGATATTTAGTTATTTAATTACCACTTGGTTCAACTTTAAACGGTTTTTTCTATTGTAATAGGTCAAACTTTGAACATTGGTTGTTGAAGTGTCGTTTGTTAGTCTCAATTAGCGTAATTGTGTGTGATTTAGTTTTATTCATCATAATTACATTTAGTTGTTTAATTGGTTAGAAACTGGACCAAAATCGGTTGGATAATGAATATCCAATTATATATATCCAACAGATAAAACCAATTCAATCCAACATCTAATTGGACTGGATTGATTTGGTTTTATAAAAAGAATTTGATTGGATCGGTTAACAAAATTGAATATCCAATATATAATTGGATTAGATCGGTCTCATAAAAAAACCATTGGATTTCATCCAATGAAAACCCTTATTATCTACAAGCAACCATGAGAAACTCGTCTTTTGGGGATGATTCATTCATGAGCAAGGTGAACCCATCGTACGTGATTTTATCTACGCTTTGGAGTGCAATTTCACTAAAGGGGTTTTACATTGGGCTCTCACATCATTCAATACCTAGACAAGATCAACCTTATCTAAAGATATGCTTTTAGGTTAAACAAGTTGCTTCTAGTTGTTGAGCATGTGATCCTCTTTTGGATTTTCATTCTCGTTTTGTTATTAAGCTTTTGTTACATTCATTTTATTTGCGAGTTTTCTAAACCCAAAAAACATCCCTTTCAACATCTTCCTTTATTTGTTTTTTTTTTCATTGGCAAGCATATCATTACCCTGTTCATAGAATTTATCAGTATCACCAACATTATCACTACCATGTTCTTTAATAAAAGATTCATGGTAGCACCTATCAATCCTTCAAATTGACATGATTATGTATCCTTTTCATTAATTGTAAGAACTCCATCCTAATATGTCACAAACTCTCACCATAAAAGAAATTTCTTTTATAATATAATAGTTCCTGAAATGATAGTCATACACAAAGACCTGATACACACCCTTCCACAACATAACTTTCTTATTGAGACTCATCAAATGACATGGCATTCCCCACATAAATGCTACATTGTTAAACGAGTTTAGAACCCATGCATGTAAAATCAATCCCACAATCTCAATCCAAACCATTATTTCCTTGACCACAAATCTATTGACCATGGCTTCATCTTGCTAAACAATTTTTGAATTCCCAATTCTGTTGAATTTCGTTCCATGCACCAATAAATGAAAACTCTATCTAATGCCATGATCCTCAAGACATTTAAGTGGCATGTCAACAAACCCTTTACTTTTATAATGGATAGAACATGTAAATTTGAAATGGATAGAACTTGTCAAATACCGTCAATAATGACCTGGGAGGATAAAGTAGTGCAATATATGAAATAGATAGGACTTCTCGAATATTACCAAGAACGATTACCAGAAACAATGATAACATAACTTTTAATTACCATTATTGCCTTTAAGTTTTCTTTCTTCAAGATTGGGTTCATTCATTGAGTGTGATTGTTGTTTGTAACCATAATCAAATCTAGCCAAAGACACAAAGATCTTATAGCTACATATCCATATAGTACATATCTGAGTAAGTACATCTACATTAGCTACTTTAAAAACCGCATAAACCCAAAGGTGTTGCTTTGGATATCCTTTACCTTTAATTGTTTGTTATATTTTCATGATATGCTTTTACAAATTCACTTTCTTTAGTGTTGTAATATACGTCTTGTTACGACAACAAACTTTACTAAAGAAATTGGTTTTTCTTGTTAACCTCCATTGTATCCATAAGCATGCAACAACATTTGTCATGAACGTGTTTGTTACATCCTACAAATACTATGCTAGCCAGTTATTTAATTAAGTTGCTTAACTTAACATATTGGTTATCAGTTTCAATCATTTCAAGAGGACATATATGTTAGTTATGTGCCCATGGTCATAACAAGTTGGTAATATTACTATATATAGTAGGGTCCTTTTGGGATACACTCAAGAGATAATTTAGCCAAAAGAGATCGAAAGTAAACATGAGGGACTGAGTTTATTAATATATCAAAGTAAATGTCACACCCCCGGCCGAGGCAGCTGAATACGTCGGGCTGTGCGACTTAGTTCATGGATCACAAGCAATTGAATATACAACACAAGTACAATGATAAACAAAAGGATAGTTGCATTTCATCTTGAAGTTTGAACACATGGCTCTTAATAATAATAATAATAATAATAATAATAATAATAATAATAATAATAATAATAATAATAATAGAGTACATGAAACGCCTTAACAGATCAGCATATGTAACAAAAACTAGTAAACTAAGTTGCCTGAAATTCGTGAACATTTCCATCTTCTGAAAGGCTTATTGATTTCGTGAGAATAAATGTAGATTTGAGGGTCAACACAAGGCTGGTGAGAGTTACAGGTTTTCTGTTAAACACAGTAGTGATACTTTTAAAACAACTAAAAGTATTTCCTTTGTAAGTAAAACCATACTTATAAATGAGTTTGTAAATAATTGATGAAAACCATAAGTAAAACAATACTTATAACTAATTTTGTAAAGGGACCTTTGAAAAACCATAAGTAATACCATACTTATAAATGATGTGTGAGTTTTTGAGAAGCCATCAATGTTTATAGTGAGTCCTAAAACCGAGCTATCCGACTAGAATGTACCCCCTACAATGCTTCATGGACATTGAAGTAATGAAAAAGATAAGTATCACCTACTTCGATTTGCCATCGGGGTTGTAGCTAGCAACCATAGGTGGGATGTCAACCCGTATAGATCTATGCATATGTATCTCGCTCCGATGATTAACGGTTATAGTAGGGTGGGTTCTAAGTATTTCTACTTAGGTCATGAATAATGTCTCACTACAAAAGTCATTGATAAATGAAAGATAGATAATTCTCAACCCAAACTTATTGATGGATAAATCACTAGGCACAATGAAAGTTTTTCTATAAAAGCCGGGTATGTTGATAAGTATATATGTAAAAGTGTACAATACTCACTTAAATAGTTGGTAAATCTTGTAGGTGTTGTAATACTACAAAGGTGGTAACTTTTCATAACATTTTCACATGAAATCATAAGTTTATGCTTCACATAAAAATATAATTTTTTGTAGTAAATTGATGTATTATCTCATCTAATTGTATTACTTTAAAAACAACTATAACATATCAACTTTAAGTTTATAACTAGTTTTTAGCAAAAATATGTGTTATTTAATGAATAACATTTATAAAACTAGATATGAAATCTAATTGTATTACTTTAAAAACAACTATAACATATCAACTTTAAGTTTATAACTAGTTTTTAGCAAAAATATGTGTTATTTAATGAATAACATTTATAAAACTAGATATGAAATCGGTAAGTATTTGTCATCAACAAACTAAGATTTTGCACATGTATCCTTCCCTAAAATATATAAAAGCATAGAAAAAGGGACCGTAACACTCACTTTTGAAGCGTGAATTCGTTTTAGATTCAAGAATGATCGTGTTTCAGAAGCACTACGAGCACCAACTAGTAACGAGCTTCGACTAGGGTTTGGACTTGAATTAACACAACAAAACAACAAAGTCTTGAGTGGCAAAGTGATGGCCGAATGGAGGTGGTGTGACGGCGAAATGGTGGCCGGCGGTGGTGGAGCGATTGTAAAGTGGTGGCCGGCAGTGGTGGTGCGACGGTGAAGTGGTGGCTGGCGGCAGTTGTGGGTGGTGCTTATGGCCGATCGAAAGGGAAAAGGGAGAGAGGGAGAGAGCTAGTTTCTTTGGTGAATTGGTGAAGAGAATGGGAAGTGGAGCCTCTTATTTATAGTCTCATGAAGGGAGTGGAAGGCATGGCCTTTGGATTTGTTTATATAAAGTTTGGAAGCCTCACTTGTAGGAGGTAGAGTGATGGAGATGAGAGGATGGTGTTGGTGACGTGGGCAAGAGGGAGGGAGACAAGGTATGGCCAACATTTTCTTGTAGGTATAGGTGTTGTCATACAAGTCTTCCAAACCTCCTAAATTCGTGTGCCAAGATCCTGACGTCTAATTTTTTTTGAGAGTGCAGAATTATCGAGCCGAGTGCACTGATTCCAGAAATCCAAACGAATTAATTTTTCGAGCTGTAGAACTCCGGGAAATAGCGTTTAAATATTTGCGTTCATTTATCCGGAGCGTCCGACTTTTCGACTTTTATAAATATTTTTACTAAAAATATTTCGAGTATGAAATCAAATAATAGACCATCGTTTGGGTCCAAAAACTTTCTCGGAATTTCCATCTGAGGTGTGCAAGTGCCTCAACGAATTGAAACGGTTTATGTAGTTAAAAAAATCAGTGTTACACTAGCTTGTTTTCTTCTAACAGTCGAATTTTTTTGCATACGAGCTCCGTTTTGAACGTTCTTTATATTTCCGGAACCAGGTAAACATGTACTACGAGGTTAGAGTGTTTGTTTCGCTCACCAACGCTTAATACTTACTTTTAGTTTTTCAGACGTATTAACTATGTTTTCAGTTTGTGCTTGAGATTTTTCACCATAGGAAGTAAGATTTCATCTCGTATCTTATTTTAGTTGTATGACACTATATGTATTTTCGAAAATATGCATTAAAGCTCAATATGTGAGGTTACAAAGTGGTTCGCGGTGAATTGACTGTTTACAGTTCTAGACCTAAAATTTTGGGATGTCAGAGTAAAGGTATATTAATTAGAAACTACATCATGATAAATGACTTAAGTGTAAATATCAACAATTTGAATTTAAAATAGTCCTTATCCATAAGGGGATAAGATAGGGATGATGGGTATTATAAATACCCATCACGGTTAGATACACAATAAACCCTAATTTTCGTCACCCTCTCTCCCCTCCCCTCTATTGGTCGATTTTCTTCATATACCCGATAGAAACATTGCTTAATCTTCAAGCAAAGTGTTATACTACAGTGACGCTATAGATCAACCATAGTCAGGGGCGGAGCCAGGAAAAATCACCGTGAGGGGCACAAAAAACATTTTTCGGCACTATATAATAAAAAAAAGTCTACAAAAAGTACGATAAACATTACATATGAAAAACTACCCTACGAAATTACATTTTAGATGTGACCTCTTCTGTCTTTCATTTTTTGGAAACGATTAATGACGTTTTCGGTTTTAACATTTGTAAGTGCTTCGTGTTCTACACTACAAATCAAAGTGTGGTTCATGAACTCGTCGCTCATTTTATTCCGCAACTCCGTCTTCAAAAGCTTCATTGTCGAAAAGCATCTATCAACGGTTGCGGTGGTCACGTATATTTAAAAATAACTGTAAGGGGCACTTATTTTTTTATCGAGGTGGGCACGTATATATATAAAAAAATTTCGAAAATTTTTGCACTATTCTGAAAAAAATCGTAGGGTGCTTGGGCACACCCGGGCATCTTGTTAAATCCGCCCCTGACCATAGTGTGATAAATAACTATAGTGACGCTATAGTACAACCACAGTGTGATAAAGAACTATAGCGTCGCTATGGTCGTAAAAGATCTTCTGAAAGTCGTGTGATAAAGAACTATAGTGACGCTATAGATCAACCATAGTGTCGCTATCCATGAACATATCAAATTCTGAAATTGGTTTTAAACAATCATTTTAATGAGTATAAAACATTAACCAAAGCTTATATGGATCAAAACTACTCAGTTTAATTAAATAGTTTAATTTGTTTTGTTAAAGCACAATACTTTTCATTGCATATTGAATATTTAGATGATTCCAGCATGAAAGTCATACAAATTTTTCTTATGTGCAATGTGTTATATACCAAGATCCTTTGTATGTATGTTTGTGAATCTTAATCAAAATATTATGTAGTAGATTTATAATGCACTTTTAGTTGTATAAAAGTGTGCATTAATGTTGTATGGATCCGGTGACCTTTTGCCTTGACTAGACCTGTGGTTGACTGTTTTGATTATTTGGTTTGTGACCTGCGTATCGGTTTTGGGTTTTTCATTATATGTAATATAAGTTTCTGTTAATATGTAATTGTAAAAAGATTAGTTAGTGTAAGAACTTGTTCCCGGAATGACCAAATATGGATTTTTTTTTGAAGTTGGTGTTGGGATAACTAGGAGATAGCGACCCTGTCTATGGAGATAGCGTCACTATCTTGTGAATGCGTATTTTCAAAAATTGTGGAGATGGCGATGCTATCTCAAGGGATAGCGACGCTATCTGCCGCAAAATGCACAAAACGCTAGATATTGGATTTTAGGTCATATTTAAGGATTCTAAACCCTCAGGAGCCGTCATTTACCTTTTTCAGCCTCTAGAACTTTCTCTCTCTCTCTAAACCCTATCATCGTTTTGGTGATATTGGCTCCATAACTCTTCTTGGAAAGTTACTTAAAGAATAAGAAGGTGTATGGTTGTGCAAGGTGGTCTTCTTCAAGCTTAGGCTTCTGTGCTGTTATGGGTTAGTTGTTAGTCATTCGATTTGTTCTTGTGACTGAAGAATGATGGCGGAGCGGATGATCTGTGAGCCCGACTGTTCGGGGTAAGCATGAAGGTCGTAAAATATGTTGGAATAATATCCAATGTCATCAACTTGTAGTAATATTTCTAATAATTGCAGAGTCTTTTTAGGTTGCCCGCATGACCTAGAAAAACAAATAGAGTCAGAAATAAAAGAAAGGGTGACAAGTTTATTAATTTATTGAGAAATAAATTAATTAGAAACTAGATCAATAAATTAATTGATAAATCAATAATTTAGAATCAATTAAAAGGACTGGATTGTAATTAATTAAAAGTTTAATCAATGGAAACAAGTCCAGGAGTTGCTGCCGCCAAAGGCTCCTAAGTTTGAAACCCTAGGAGCACATGCAGTATAAATAGATGCCTTGGGGTTCAACCTTAAGGCATCCCAAGCCTCAAGTGAGCCGCCAACCTCCTCCTTCTATTCCTTTCCTGCGAAAATTCTTGCCTCTCTAGGGTTAGAGTTCTTTGCTTCTGATCTGTCTAGTTTTCTTGAGATCACTGGGTGTGAATCACTAGAGAGGTTCTACTTTGGATCATGCTCATCCTTGCAATCGTAGCCTTGACCAGAGCACAAAGAAGGAGACCTGCTGAAGTATATTATGTTTAAGTTGAAGTAGCAGTAACTGTTATGAACTGCATGATCCTGAACAATGTTCATGGAATTTCTATGATTTCATCTTGTTTGTCTTTCGTTGCATGTGTTTATGTGATCAAATCCCAACAGTGGTATTAGAGCCTCTGTTCATATGTTATATGCACATTGATCTTAAACTACTAAATGTTATTTCATGCTTAATGTTAAAATCGAAATTTACGTAGGGTTATGCTAGAAGTTTTGGATTTAAACATGTTATGATCTTAGGGTTTATGTTAGAAACTTGAATGTTCTTGTGCATGCCTGATAAAATCGACATTAGCTGGTTTCTTTATGCCTCTATCTTGTTTGTCGAAATTATGCTAGGGTTAGAAAGGGTTTTATGTGCCTCCTTGCTGCTTGTCGAAAATTGCTGGGGTTAGGAAGGATGTTTTTGTGCCTCCTTGTGTACATGACGGCTAGGGTTACTGCCCTAGCTTTCCTTGCAAGTTTCCTAACTTGCTTAGCTGCCTTATATGCTTGTTGCCTTAATTTGATTATTCCAATAGGATATAATTGTTTGTTTAATTGATTGTTAATTAATATTAATTGAATTAATTAAATAAAATATTTTAAATTGTTTAAAATACATTTATATATATTAGAAGAATATCTATATATATATATATATATATATATATAAAATAAATTAAAATAAAAACATTGGTCAAATCATGACTAGGTTCACCCGCAAAATCGTGTATAGGGTTAGAAGGAAGGTTCTTATGAACCTGAATGAGGTTGGTTATTAAGTGGCATTCATTGCCCACCAGCTTCACCCCCAGCACCTTTTACCATGTGGAGTTACCGAAAAGGTTTGATAGGGCAATGTTTCTCCGAGTTAAAAGTATTAACTTAAAGTATTAAAACAAAAACCCGTTTTAATTATATATACAATGTAAACTATGTGCTACCCATGAGAAACTCACATTCTCTTTATGACCTGCTGGTGGAGCTGTGTGGTTAACTGGAACGCCAGATAAGGTTATAGTTGAGGGTGATGTGACACTCGCGATTCTCAAGCGTATCTTGAGTCGGGCATCACGCGGGTTCTGCATGGTCAATTCACCATCTGATTCATGATCCACAACATCCCTGTCATGAATTTAAGATGAGCATAAACGAGATTAACATGCCGTTGACTATAATCAATGAATCTCATAGATCTAGGAGTTTCATAGTGAATGAAACTGACAAAGAGTTTTTGTCTACCTTGATGACCATTGTGGTGTGATTACGGCGTCCCTCTTCACATCACAACTGGGAAATCTTGGATCCTAGCCTTAGTAAATAAATTGGGTAATTATTTAAATGATTAAAACTCAAACTAACTAAACTAAAACTCTATTTTATAGATGTATGCCAATAACAATAACAACAACTCGGGTCTCCCACCTTCTCCTCCACCTCCTCCCACACCAACAAACATATCACTGCTATCCGTCCTCTCAAGGGAAAAGCTTACGGGTCTGAACTATCTCGACTGTATCCGGACCTTAAGGATTGCTTTGAGATTCGAGGGCAAAGATTATGTCCTTGATGTTGATATCCCAGAGCTAGTTGATGATGTTGCTGATGAAGATGTAGTTGCTTATGATAAGCATTATGATGACTCAACTAAGGTTGCTTGCCTGATGTTGGCGACCATGACTTTGGATCTCTAAATAGGCTTTGAGAATGCTGGGGCATATGACATCAATCTGCATCTCAAGGAAATGTTCCAAGAGCAGGCTAGGCATGAACGATTTGAGATCGCCAGATCCCTGATTGCTTGTAAACTGCAAGACAGAGCGTTTGTATGTACGCATGTTCAGAAAATGAAGTCGCACATAGACAGGCTGAAAAATCTTGGTGTCCAGTTGCCTAAGGAGTTGGCCATTGATATGGTTCTCAACTTGCTTTCCAGTTCATATCAACAGTTAATCATGAACTACAATATGAACAACCTGGACAAAACCTTGATGGTGTTGCAAGGGATGCTGAAGACTGCTAAAGCCAGCATGAAGCAGGATCGTGGCACCAACTCCTTTGCTCCCATCTTAGGCATTCATCATGGTGGTGGTAAACAGAAGAAAAGTTTGTTGGGAATATTTGTGCTGAAGTGCAGGACCATCCGAAGACCTAAAGATCAAGAATAGAAGACCCCGAAGCCTGAAGACTCCGAAGGGTTTATCCTAGAGGATCCGAAGGCTTATCTGTAACAACCACTTTTGGTGCACACGTATCTAGCAGACTACGTGTTGCACAATAAGTCATTCCAATTGGCTAGTACACTGTAGGAATATTCTATGATATCTTTTGTATTATTCGTATCACTGAATAAGCATAAATATCAGTGATACTTGTCTGTGTCGTCTGTGAGATTGATCCACCTTCATTGTAAAACCCTAATACGTGAAATCAAAGCATTCGGCACCTGTTATCCATTTCTTGTCGTGTTTTTCATAATTGCTAGTATTGTTTGATTTGCTTAACTGATATTGCTAGAATACTTGTTATTATTCTATCTTTGATTGAATTCAACACCCAACAAGTGGTATCAGAGCAAGACAGCTCAAAAACTAGTCTATAGAGTCTCATTTCATTGCTACAGTTCTAGATCTGAATTATTTCTTAGATCTAGTATTCTGCAACTGTTAACAATCTTTATTATTCGTTTTTATGAAAATATCCAGTTGAAAATCAATCAAAATGACTTATTCTACAGCAACTTATGCAAATATGTTGAAATATGCCAATCTAATTAGCTCGTCCACTAAAGCTCATGTTCTTGTTCCAAGTTACTACGATTACTGGTCTGGTCGTATGAGAGATTATCTAGAAGGTCTAGATGAAGAGAAGAATATTTGGAGATCTGTCAGAGATGGTCCTCACACTGACATTGAAGGACGATTCATAGTTGTTGATGGTGATGATGCTGAAGTTCTCACTATTGCTGACTTGAAGAAAGTCAGAAATGATGAATGAGCCATGCGAGAACTTCGAAGTGGACTTGATCCTGATGTTATACATCACATCTCTGGTGCTAAATCTGCCAAGAAATTCTGGATAGACTTGCTGTGAGATTTGCTAGTGATAACACTCTTCAATCGATTGTTGTTCAAGAAGTGTTAGCTGACTTTGGCAACTTCAGACAACAAGAAAATGAATCCCTTGAACAAGCTTATGAACGTTACAGTAAAATGGTGTCTGATCTGGAAAAGTATGGTGAAACCCGAAGTCAACAAGAGATCAACATCAAATTCCTCTACAGTTTAAGGCCTGAATGGAGACCTATCATGCTGATGATAAAGTCTTATGAAAACATCAACACATATTCTCTAGCAGCTCTCTACAATCTCATTAAATCTCATGAACCAGACATCTGTGGAAGAAGAAGTGAGAATGCTAGTTCTGGTTCATTAGCTCTTGTGTCAAATGTTGAAGAAGAAGAAGCCAAGGATGAGCCTGATGGTTATATGGAAGGAGAAAATGGAGAAACGATTGCTTTGTATGTTGCAAACAATCGTAGGTTCAGGAAACCATTTGTGAACAAATCCAACTCAGGAAAACCTTTTGTGAAACCTTTCAACAAAACTTATTATACTCCGAAACCCAAACCAGAGATCTACACACCTAAGGAGGAAACCCCCCAAATCTTCAACTCCGAAGCTATTGAAACAACGACTTCGGAGGCTCCAAAGACAGATCTGAAGACAAGAAGATTGCTGGTGACTCTTGGTATGACTGCAACTATTGTCATGGTAAAAATCATTTCGCAAAAGACTGCATGCTTCGCAAAAGAAATGACAAACAGGACCAAGTCAAGGATGAAGCCTACTATGCAAGGAAGATGGAGGAGGTAAGAGAGAAAACCAAGGATCTGGCCTTGATTGCTTCGGAAGACAGAATAGGTACGTACCAGGTGTGGTCGTCTGACTCCGAATATAAGGAAGTAAGGAAGCCAAATCATAGTGCATTCATTGCCTATGATGATGGTAAGAGCTTCCCGAAGGGTACCTCTAAGGAAAGTGAAGCTGAAGAATACATGGGTCTAGAAGAGTTCGGAGGACTGGGGCACAAGGGATCGGAGACAAAGGATGTGATTACTACAGGTGTTCTGAAGATTTGGTTTGATGATTCTTTGGATGATGAAGAGGAGATTTGCTTAATGGTGAAGGACTCTCGTCAGACCATTCCGGAACAGGTAACTAAACTTCTTTTATCTTTTAATATTCCTGCATCAAAAATTTCAGCTGATATTAATGAAATAACACGTGATTGCTCTGTGATGAACAAATTGCTTATTGATGCTAAAAATAGGGCTAAGGTGAATGACCAAGAGATTCTACAGTTGAGGGGGAGAGTAGAAAGTACGAAGCTGTCCCTAGAAAAAACCAACTTAAGAATCTCACTGTTAGAGGCGAATAGAGAGAAAATTTTAAATAACAATAATGTAGTGCTAAAACAAAGAAATATCTTTTGTGAAACTGCAAAATGTCTGTACTCTCATATCACTCGCATTTATCATTCTGCTGACATATGCAATGTTCAACATAGACAACCACTGCCGTTTAATGAGTTTAAACTGAAAAATATTGATAGTATCTCTTATGAATGTGAATCGATTGTTTCTGGTTCCGAAGTTACCAATTCTTCGTATAAGCATGGCTTGATATCTGTTGAGAAATACTTGACTGCTGATAACTTAACTGCTGGTAGTCTGATAAAAACATTACCAAAAGAAATTCCAATCTTGCAGAAGAACATTCCTTAAATAGAAAATAAATCAGAAGTGATTGTTGAAACTGAATCTGAAAATGAATCAGAAAGTGACTCGGATATGGAGGAAATTGATTGTTCTTCCTTGTTTATATTTAAACCTTCCTCTGCATCTGCATCACACTCCAAAGGCATCTCACAACTGTCTTCGGTTGACAAAGGCAAAGCAAAAATTGATTGTGAAATTGTAACACCTAAATTTCCAAATGATAATAATGAAATTGTAAAAACAAAAATACAAGTTTTTGATGAATGTGTCTCTTATGATCAATATCTCAAAGACAATTCAAAAAGGCTAGTCAATGTTGCATGTGTCTATCCAAAGGTTTCTTACTTCAAGAATTCTATCTTTGTGAAACCCGGTGGTGTACTTTTGATTGACAATGATTTGGTGAAACTTGTTGAGGAGGATAATTCAACAGTTTACTGAGGAAGGATTCTTCTCATCCTCAAAGATGCTTGAAAACAACATGAATGAAAAGTTGGAAGTAAAAATAAATGTGCGAAAACAATATTTATATAGGCATAACATTTACAATCGTCTTTGTTATGAACAAAAAAAAATTCCAGAAAATTTGACTCATCTTTTGAACGATAAAAATGAAAATCACATTTACGCTAACAGAAATTACAAACAAATTCAAGTTATGGATAAACCTGTAACTCCGAAGATGGATGTTTTTCAGTTAATGGAGTCATGTGAAAGTGTACCTCTTGCACAATCTTTTGAAAATGTTGTTACAAAACCAAAGACTCCAAACCTGCGATACAAAAACCTCAAATTTTGAAAAGACCACAAGTTCAAAACTTCGCATCAACTTCCAAAGCAAAACCAGCAGTTGTGATTACAAAACCAATCCAAAAACCAACTGCTATTAATTTGAAAGCTAAACAAGTACTAAATCTTGTGAAAAGAAAAACACCCTTCGTACCTTCAAAACCAACCAATATGAAGGCTTCCACCTCTGGAACAAAATCAATGGATATGAAGGATTCAAAAGTTAAAACAAATCAATTTTCTAAACTATCATTCGTACCTCAAAACCAAATTTCCCAAATCCCAAGTTTCAAAAACCTTCGACAAAAACATTTTCAAAAGGAGATAACTTGATAGATACATTCCACGCCTGGCTAGACAAAAATTTGAATTTGTTTAAAGCTAAGAATCTATCACTAAACGATTTCAAGCTTGTATATGAGGAGTACCTGTGTACTTCCACACTGTGTAGCTCTTTATCAAGGAAATCAACAAATGAAAAACCAAACAGCAATTGGAAAAGGAATGACCTAAAAGAAAATTTAATTACAACATCAAAATCGTCTAGGTCATTGAACTCTTCAAAATCATCTGAAACTAAGAAAACTTCAAAAACAACCAAATCAAAATCATTCAAACAAATTTAGGTTCCGAAGGTTTCCATAATTTCAACCTCTTCGGACTCATCAGTTCTAACAAAAAGCACTTCTGATTCATTTTTATGGTTCATCATGCTCGTCACATGAAACTTCGGAGTGCATGATAAATCTCTCAGCTAATGAAATAACAGCCAATGGCCTCTTGGCCAAGTGGTAAGGCGTCGCCCTCCAACCTTGAGGTTGAGGGTTCAATCCCCACTAGGGGATATAGGTGGATTCAAGGTGATTAGAGTAGGAGTAGGAGTAGGATAGATTTGTCGTTCCAAAAAAAAGCTAATGAAATAACAGAAGAGGCTGTTGAAAAGTGGATTCAAGAATCCTTCGCTTACCCTGAGGACCCAAGATTGATTGGGTATCAACTTCTTCTTGATTGATTGTAGGTTATGTCGAATGAGCGGTATGACACTAAATGGTACATGGATAGTGGTTGCTCTAGACATGTAACTGGCAAGAGGGAGTATCTCAGGGACTATAGAACTTTGGATGATGCAGGGAATGTACGCTTCGGTAACAACGATACTTGTCCTATTCGGGGTTATGGCAAAATCACGAATGGGCAATTCACAATAAATAGAGTGGCATTTGTTGAAGGTTTGAAGCACAATTTTGTAAGCATTTCTCAATCGGTTGTTGGAACTGGCCATGTTGTAACATTCAACAATCAATGGTGTGTTATTACGAAGGAAGCCACAAAAGAAGTATTGTTAAAATCAGAAAGAAAGGGATCAATGTTTCCCTTGAATCTAAAGCCAGTGACTGGTGGGCAATCTTTATGTCTTCTATCCAAAGCAAACTCAGACATCAGTTGGTTATGGCACCGAAGACTTGCTCACTTGAACTTCAAAAATATAAACAAGTTAGTTGCAATGGATTTGGTTCGTGGTATGCCTGCTCTCAAGTTTGATAATGACTCACTTTGTTCTGTGTGTGAACATGGCAAGCAAACAAAACAAAGGCATCCAACTGTGATTAATCCAAAGATCACCGAACCTCTTTCACTTCTTTATATGGATCTTTGTGGTCCATCCGCAGTGGAATCGATTGGGAAGAAGAAGTACATTTGGTGATTGTTGATGACTATTCAATGTTTACATGGGTCTTGTTCTTAAGGAACAAGTCAGATGCAGCTGAAGAAATCATCAATTTCATCAAAAACATGGAAGTAATGCTCAACAAAACAGTCCGAACAGTGCACAGTGACAATGGTTTGGAATTCAAGAATCAGATTCTTGGTGGATTTTTAAAGAAAAAGGGAATTAGTCACAATTTCTCAGCACCATATACTCCTCAACAAAATGGTGTTGTTGAAAGACGTAATCGTTCCCTATGTGAAGCAGCTAGAACTATGCTTAATTTTGCAAACTTGCCCATGTACTTCTGGGCCGAAGCCATTTCTACTGCATGTTTCACTCAAAATAGATCATACATCCACAAGAGATTTCATATCACACCTTACGAAGTACTCAACCGAAGAAAGCCAAATGTCAAGTTTCTTCACATATTCGGTTGTAGGTGTTTTATATTGAACATGAAAGATCGTTTGACAAAATTCAGCGATAAATCTGAGGAAACGGATATTTCTTGGATACTCTCAAAACTCAAAAGCATGCAGAGTCATGAATAAAAGGACATGCAAAATTGAAGAAACCTTCAACCTTTCATTTGATGATTACTATATCAAGAAATCACTACATCCCTTTCCAATGTCATCTATCTTTCCCAAACCAGTTTTTGATGCATTACCAATAACCACCTTCAATGCTGACTTCAATCTTCTCTTTGATCCTCATGTGAGAGCTATCGACTCCGAAGCTAAAGCACCAGATAACAATGTGTTTGAACTGTCCAAGCTCATAGATGGCCCCGAAGACTCACCTACAAGCAGTGTTAAAAGACCCTCTTCGGTTGAGGGGGAGCCATCAGATAAATCTGCAGAGAATTCTGGTTTCGAGGAGGAGCTCAACAACTCAAGTCTCAATCACATTTTACATGAAACTTCACACATATGTCCCTGTATCCTTCTGTCCAGGGGGAGCCAGAAGTCTCAACTCCAATCTCTTCGGATAATGGCAGAACAACCTCTCCAATAACTGCTTTCGAGGGGGAGAATACTCTTAACTCTACTTCACCTTCCTCCAATAACTCAACACCTAAAACAAATGTCTCAAACTCAACTAATGAAAATCATTTAATAACTGATGATTTCCCATCCACTTCGGGATATCCTTCGGACACTGAGGAAATCAATGCCAAATGACCACCTGAATTTGATCCAAATTTTCCTCCCTTGGAAAAGTGGACGAGAAAGCATCCCCAATCACTTGTCATCGGTAACGTTCATGATAAAGTTCTAACACGTGCGCAACTTCATCAAAAACAACAAGAATTAAATAGAACTTTGGAGTTGTGCATGTTCAATGTCTTCATTTCCAAAATTGAACCAAAGAACGTTAAAGATGCATTTGATCACCCAAACTGGATTGAAGCAATGCAATTGGAATTAGAATAATTTGAAAGAAATAAAGTTTGGAGGCTAATTCCAAAACCTGTAAATGCTTCAATCGTTGGTCTCAAATGGGTGTACAGAAACAAACTTGACACCGAAGGCAATGTGGTTAGAAACAAAACAAGGCTGGTTGTCAAAGGATATTGTCAACAGGAGAGGATTGACTACAAAGAAACATTTGCTCCTGTTGCCAGACTCGAATCTTAGTTCGAATCTTTTTAGCTTATGCTGCACATAAAAACTTTGATGTCTATCAAATGGATGTCAAATGTGCATTTTTGAATGGTGATCTCGAGGAAACTGTCTTTGTTGAACAACCACCTGGCTTTGTTGACAAAGAAAATCCTAACCATTGCTACGGGTTAGATAAAGATGTCTATGGTTAAAAACAATCTCCTAGAGCTTGGTATGAAACCTTGACAAAGTTTTTAAAAGAGTCAAACTTCAAACAAGGTTCAGTGGATCTACACTTTTTCGAAAGAAAGTGGGTCCTCACTTGATGTTAGTCCAAATTTATGTGGATGACATATTCTTCGGATCCACTGATCCAAAACTCATAAAAGATTTTGAAAAAACTAATGAAAAGCAAATTTCAAATGAGTATGATTGGGAAGATCAATTTCTTCCTTGGACTACATATCAAACAATCAAAAGAAGGGATTTTCATCAATCAACAAAAATACACAAAACGTTTACTTGAACGCTTCGCTAGTATCCTCATTCACGAAGCTGGCCTATAAGGGGGATAAGGAAACTGCCTGTAAAATGGTGGTTAAATGGGTGTCCACTCTCACCCACCGCTCCTTTGATCAGTGGAGGGTCGTTAGCAGAACGAGTTTGATAGGACCGCTTAATCTCATTAAAAGTATAATGTTATTAATCAAAGTACTAGAACCTGTTTTATAAAATTCCCAAATCTAGTTACTTTAGGAAAAATGTGAAAGATATGCTAATCCATGAAATTGCACATTACACTTTATGAGACATTAGTGGAGCATGTGTGGTTTACCGGCACACTAATAGGGGCTCATAAAGAGTGGTAATGGGTATCTCATAAATTATCATTTTTGATGGAGCGTGTGTGGTTAACCGGAACATCAATTTGAGATGATAAACGATATTGAGATTACCAAACACATTTGCATGGTTATTAACATCTTGTTTGTGATCCTCGACGTCCCAGTCACAAATAGAAGAGCATAATCCGATATTAAACATGCCATTGAACAGTTCAATGAATCTCACAGATCTAGGGATTTCATAAGACTGAAATTGATAAATGTGTATCTACCTTAATGACCATTATGTTGTGATTACGACATCCCACTTCACACCATAGTTGGGGTATTTTGGATCCTAGCCTTATTAAATAATAATTTGGGTAATTATTTTAAAAGGATTAAATTTAAACTAATAAATTATGATTTTATTGATGTCTGGACTCAGCATCAACTCTCCTACTCCTCCTCCAACACCTATTTCAGAGAGTTTCAGAAAGTATCTATTGAATACGGAAAGGCTGATTGGCCTGAACCTTGTAAAATGGCTTTGCAAATGGAGAATGGTGCTCAGTTGTGCTGGCAAGCCATTTCTGATTGAGTATCCACTCCCCTTCCCACTAAAGCATGGCATCACACAACAACTTTATGATGAGCATGGCTTCTTAATTGATGAATCCGAAGAAGTTCGTAGCCTCATGCTAATTGACCATTGACCCCGAGTTCCGTAGGGATTTTGAATTCTTGGGGTTGTATGAGTTAACATGACTGGTTGAGGAAAGGTTCCGAGAACCGGTTGAAAAAAGGAACCAACTAGGATCTCCAAGGAGCTTGAAGTGTACAAGCCAGCATAATAAGTAGCGTTAGTCTGCATGTTCTCTTGATTGAGGGACACATAGGCGAACTGTATAAACTTGGTCACCCTATTAATCGGGAGTTAAACATTAACTCGACTCATTAACTAGGCAGTACGACCTGTTCATCCAGACATATAGAAAAGAAGACCAGGACAATACTATCATGGAAATGCGTTCAATGTTGACTTTGTACGAGTCATTCATTGAAAGGCATGGTTCCACTGATTCATGGTTCCACTGATTCAGCTGCTTCAGGATTGAGTCTAGAGATGAGACGTATCGAGAAACGATCCAGATTGTCTGAATCATTCTGAGATGTTTCAAACTGGGAATCCACAGGGTGGGATACAGTCACAGAAAGATTGGAAGATGCTCCAAAGCTGAATCGTTTGGCAACTCAGGCATATTTAAAGTTCAAAACTCCCGATCCTTGATTCGTTGATACATGATGTGATTGTCACACTTGCTTTGTATGCAGGGACTCAGTAGGATGTGGGACATTGCAGCATAAGAGCATATTCGGATTAGATCACAAGCTCGTGTAATTTTGAAGCTTAGTTAGATATTTCATCTAGTTATTAGCTTGTAAATGCATATGACAATGTCATCATATAGTACATTATTGAAGGATACTTTTTGATTTAATAAAATGTCGATTTTTCTCTTAACACTTGGTTAAATTATCCTTGAAATGTTGTATGAATGTGTTAATGGCATTAACAGTAATGACTTGAATGTTGATGAATCCAAAGTGTGTTGGATTTATAAATTGTGTTTCCTATGATTGTTAAAGTAAACTTTTATAAGAATCACTTCAACCAAAGGTCCAGATGGAAAAGGACTTTGGAATCATTGGACCTGGAGTCACATGATGAAGTGAGTTCTTAATAAAATTATTGTTGCAAGAAAGTATCACACAAAGATCCAATGAATATGATTTTGGAATCGATTGACTTAGAGTCAAACGAAGAATGCATATCTTGAAGAAAATTAACAAAGTCATAAATTTACATGGAGATGTAAAAGACATAAGATTATGAGCAGTGGTCACATTAGTGAATTGCTCGAATCTACGAATAAAACACAATAAGTTATACTTTATGATATTTGCCAATCACTATGACAAATATAGCCTCGCTTATCAGAATAAGCGATTTGATTGAAACCTTGAAATGTTCAAGAACTTCAGAGGAAGTATAAATACCAACATAGTTTGAGTGAAAAACATAAACTGAGAAAAAGTTTCACAGTTTATCCTCTTCCAAGAACATTAATGGTTATAATGTGTCTTAGGGAAGAAGATCGAGCATTGGTCGAAATAGTTCGATCCTCGATGTATTAGATACACTTCCAATTAGTTTTTGATAAATTAGATATTCAACCATTCAGACCGTAAAAGCCTATTCCGACCACATCTTAGACTTAGTAGGTTGACACCGTCTAAAATGTAAAGCAGGGTTCGCCCCACTTGTACATGAAGTGTCCATAGTCATGTAACGTTCGTCCGAACCTCATGACTGGCCTGAACCTGATCGGCAGTGTTACTTCATTGGTTTTCTCGCAAGTACTTATGAAAGAGGAATTCTTTTAGAAAGGACTCATATTTTAAGGAAATAGTGGGAGCAAGAGTAATCCTGAAGGAGTTCGAGGATTAGCCAAGTAAAAGAACCTCTAGTCACCACTAGGACTTGACCAAGGATCGGATTCCTGTTAAAACTAACATACCCTTCTCTTAGCAGAACAGTAGTATTGGTCACCATCATAAGGTGTTATGATCTGGGTGACATACCGATTAGTGATAAAACACTGAGATTCGTACAGATAAGCAATCCTACTACTTGGAAGCATTGGTTGCTGCCAAATGAGAGAACCTTAGGGCGAGACTCGGTCTATGTGAAAAAAATTTGATTGATGTTACACCTGGCTGATAACCAGTGGAAGTAATTAAGTCGTCAAAAGAAGGCAACATAGATAGAATTGTACCTACATTCTGAGCAATAATGAGTTGAGTGAAGCGAAACTCAGAGTCATATGATTGATTTTGAGAGAGACGCTCTCAACAAAACAAAAACAAATCTGAAAAGATATTGTTTGCTATTACTGCACTTCACGAGTCATAGCATGATTGGATGATCTGAACCGCTTTCCTTAAATGGAAAACACAAGGGTTGCGTGTAAGACACAACCAAAAGGGTTTAGTGTCACTAACTATGAACAGTCTTAAAAGTCCATTAAGCTCTTAATTCATTCAGCCAAGGTCTTAATCCTTCCAGGGACTTTCCAAACAGTCCCTAAGTCTATAAAAATCCTAACTTTAACATCCAAGCATAACCTTGCTAGCTCAAGAACAAGATACGGGTCCAAAATGGTCCAAAACTTCAACTAAACCACCAAAGAGAGTTTGGCTTACTCTCAAAACCAACTTAATGGTTCTAAAACAGACTTTAAGGCATAAAGTTCCAAACTTTATCCTTCCCAACCATGGACAATCATCAAAAGGGACCAATACATCTTTTCAATCCACAAAAACTCACTAGAAACGACATAAGCACCTTAATGCTTTATATTTCGTAGGACTCAAGTAGGAGCTGTCGTTGGAAATTTACCCGCGAAAATCATTGTGCATAACCCAACCGAATCCTAGTGAGTATTCACAATCCCTTTTTACTGTTTTTATATTTTAGGGTGGAAAGCATGATACCGTATTACAAATTGTTTTACTATTAGTGAACTTTAAACTTACACTATTTGGATTGATTGATGTACTTGGAATTTTTACTGTATGTATGTCTTATGCTTGCGACATATTCTTGAGATTTTATCGCACGCAAAGTCCCCATTTCTATCTTACACAACCTATTAACTCGTTATTGAGTCGATGGTTTTTATGGATAACGCTATTTGAGACTGACCATCCCCACTCACCCTATTGTGATGTGCATAATACCATTATTTACCCATGTTACTGATAAAACATGGGGCTTGGGGCGTCTGGTCGGAGGTTTGGTTGTGGACTCAATGCATCGTCACATAAGAGTATATGTTATAAACTTTTGCGGTTAATAATTGCTTACCTTAATGCATTGTTTATCTTACTGGTTTGCTTTGAAATCAACTTATGGTACTTTGAAAACCTGTGAACTCACCAACTATTTGTTAGTTGACCGTTTTTTATCATGCTTTTCAGGAAAAGGTCGGTGAGGGTTTAGAGTCACCGCCATAATCTTGAAGTTGCTTTTGATATGTTGAACTATTATATTTTGGAACTTTGATGTAAACTTGTACTGTAAACATTAAATGCTTAAACGTTATGGTTGGCGTTGTCTTGTACCTTGTGCATGAAACCTTGAGCTGCTACACCTCATGTTTCCACTTTAGCGAGGTGTGACACCCAATATTTATAAACTTTATATTTTTAGAAAGGCGAGAATGAGCTTTACATTTATCCCTACTGACTTAAGTCCAGTTCTTCCTGTAATTTTCGTTACAACCCCTCAAACATGTGCACTTGGCCATTTTTGTCACTTTTGAGCCATCTTTAAACCGTCATAACTTATTCGTTATAACTCCAAGCAACCCAAATCTTTTTCCTATCGTCTTGTTACACCAAATATTAGCAAAGTCACATTGAGGAAATTTTCCCAATTACTTTTAGATTTTGAGATATATATTTTTTAAAGTTTTTCAATTACTTTTTTTCACTTTTGTCCCCAAATTTCCATTTTTTGCCCTTATGCTTTAAAGGCAAATTTTTAAATGAAGTAACACTTCATTATGGCTTATAAAAAGGTCTTACAATAAAGGTTTCCATATTTTTCCCTTGCATCATATAATTATCAAATGAAAATCTTAAACTTTTAAATATAAAATATACTTATATTCATTTATTATCTTATGTAAAATTTTAGATCATCACATCTCATGTATACTTAATGGAGATTAAGTATTCCCGCACTTAGAAATTACTTCATAGAATTTGTTACAAATAATTCTAAGATGGTAATATCTTATATTCTTCAACCGGAGATGCATTAATTATTAGTCCTATAATCTATTATGCCTTGGTTTTTTCCAACGTTGCTCATAACTGGCAGCCATAAAAGGAATTCCCAGGTATGACATGATCAATGGGCCAGGCCGTGTAGTCAAAGTTAATTTGTTCCTTTTGTCCTAACAGGAGAAGCAATATCCATGGGCCCCTTGATGATTTAGTGCTGACAGCAAATGTACGATCGTACTCAAACTGAATTGATATAGAATCTACAGTGCAGATTGTTGTGGTAATCACAAGTCTCTATCGGGAAACATAATCTTAGTGTCTGATACCGACAGAATTCCATGTCAAACGTTTATATGGATATCTTGTAGAACAACAGAATATTTGATCACTTGGCTAAGGGTTATTTCATTAGATGAGTACAACACTTGTCTAGGATGACATACACCTTACTAGGTTAGGGAATATTAGGCCATACCGTTGTTGTTACACATGCAAGTGGTAGACTATTAATTATGTGTCCATGGTCATAACAAGTTGGTAATATTAGTATATATAGTAGGGTCCTTTTGGGTTACACGCAAGAGATAATTTAGCCAAAAGAGATCGAAAGTAAACATGATAGATTGAGTTTATTAATATATCAAAGTAAAGGACTTAAGTGTAAATATCAACAATTTGAAAAGGGCTTAAGTGTAAATATCAACAATTTGAATTTCAAATAGTCATTATGCACAAGAGGATAATATACAGATGATGAGTATCATAAATACTCATCATAGTTATCGAATTAGATACACATGAAACCCTAATTTTCGTCACCCTCTCTCCCCTCCCCTCTATTAGCCGATTTTCTTCATATACCTGGTAGAAACATTGTTTAATCTTCAAGCTAAGTATTATACTACATCAACGGGTGCTAGATCGTTGTATTGGGTGCGATTTCATTAGAAGAGTTATGGTTTTGGCTCTAAACATTCTAGACACATCATATCTGAATTGCAAAAGGTATATCTTGATCCCTCTTTAGTTTACAGTTACAAAAGTATGCATGATTTTGTGAACCTTTGTGGAATACGATCTTTTGTTTTGCTTCCACTATTCTTGTTGTGATGTTATCGTATTCCAACAATATCTATATACAAGAGATAATACATAACTCGTCAGGTAGTACCACATTTTGCCATGAATAAACTATGACTAAGATTGATGTCATGAAACAAAAAAAATAAAATTTGTTTGTTTCTCCAAAAATAAAGTTAGAACTAGGAGGAAATAAATTGACTCTCAATCCCTCCTATGCAAAATACATAAATTCACTCATCATTTTCATGATCTAAAAATAAGCATAGAAATGTGCATACTCGCATCATATCTAGTGTTTAAAATAATGGGGAACCAAGCTCAAGTTCAAGCCAATAGATAACAAGGAATTCAAGGTAGATATTGTTTACTTTTCTCTCTATTTAGCTATTCGATACTATCATGGTGAATGTGAAAGAAACTGTGATTTGTGTTTGGGTTTCAAGCATAATAAAACCAAAATTAATGTTTGAGCGTTACAAATCCACAATGGTAAGAGATTCAACATCCATGGCTTCGAAGCAATTGCTCGATTTCTTTCATGTGCTTCCTTGCTCAGATTAATTGAAGTCTGACAAATGATGATATTCCTTCATGATTTTTGTATATTATAACATTCTTGCCTTATATATAATCATGTTCAACTGAAAAACCAATGACCTTTAATTAAAATGTCGGTTGTCTTATGATATAATAAATTCATTATACAAGGCATATAATTATAATAACATCCTCGATTTAGAAAAACTATATTTATTTTTATCAAATGTCTAAAAGGAACCTTTATACAACTAAAAAAATAGAATAATCTTGTCATTCCCAAATAAACATTATTCGTTAACATATGATGATAACAACGAACAACTAAATTATTATGATATGAAAAAAAAAACATCTCTAATTAATGGAAATATAAAACTTCAGTCCAGAACGATAATAAATTATAATGTTTTATAATAAAAAAATGTCAAAAGCTTAAACATGAGCTTTATTTAAGAATTATTCTATCTTTACCACCACCGTAACAATTATATTCATACATTGCAAATTCATTAAACATCTTAATAGAAGTATTTTAGTAACCGATAATATGTATCAAACATGAATAGTCATAGACCACTATATAACCCTATTAACCCACAACTCACGACTTAAAGATTAAGTTGATAAAATGCTTGCACATCAAAATTATCACAAAATATTTAATTAATAACTTGTATATTATCTAAAATGATAAATATGCTTTTTTTTTTTACAAAAATCCAATAAGTAAAGACCAAAAGACAATAATTTGTTTATAGAAAGTAAACAAAAAATGCAAAACATCTCCAAACTAGGTTTACAAAACACTACAAACTACTTTAAATCTGTTATGTTTTATGACTCATTTAGGAAATGTTGTTTATTTTTTTTTTGGGTAAAGAGGGCGGCAGCTCTGGCAAATTTTATTAATAAAAAGAATAAATACAATATAAGGCTGGGGACTCCCCACCAAAAAACTGAAAATCCATTGGGACAGGCCCCAACGGACAACAGGCTAAACTAGGAACCAAAACAAGAGAAGGAACCAGAAGCAAACAAGAACATAAAGGAAAACCACCTGCAAAACAAACAAACCATACAAGCCAAAACAAGCAGAGAAAAAAGAAAGCGCAAAGGAAAATTAGGGGAGGGTCCAAATTGTTTTAGCCAAATCAACATTAGTGCAACTTTTCATAGAAAGACTCAGCAGTCTACAGCGGATATCATCCTTAACACTATTCACGACAGCATGATGAGATCTTTTTATTTTTTTTAAAAATTCGTAAATTTCTTTCCCGCCAAACGTGGTAGACAGCTCCAGCAAAAACAAGTCTTCTAATGATGGACCAAATGGTCTTGTTCTTATTAATGGGGTTGAGTTGACTAATGATATCATACCAGCTATGGGTGGAGAAGGAGAGATTCATGACATGATGGAGGTCATGCCAAACCAAAGAAGTGAAAGAACAATCAAAGAAGAGATGGGAAAGGGAATCCAGACAGTTCCCGCAGAACGCACAAATGAGATCAGAATTAGTGTCCCAAATTTTAATTTTATCATGAGTCTTAAGACGATTTTTAAGAGCAACCCAAAGAATGAAAGCATGTCTGGGGATGTTCTGGGAAAACCAAACAAGATGAAACCAAACGACCGGTTGGTGATAGGGGCGAATAGACTGCCACACAGAACGAATAGAGAAAGGGCAGAGTTGACCGTCTCTAGATCTCCAAAGGAGTTTATCAGGAACGGACGTGGATATAGAAGGAGGGTTATGAGAAAGAAGAGCACCATGGTAATCTCTCCAACAATGAGGCCGAACCCAAGATCCGTTAAGAACCAGTTCAGCAACCTTAGTATCAGGAGTGAAACCCGCATCATGGATTTCACGGAGAGACAAGAATTTAGAAAGAGGGCCCGCAGGGTGCCAGTTATCGAACCAAGCAGAAGTAGAGCATCCATCACCTATCTGGGAAACTATATACTCCCTTATCTTATCCCGCATATCCAGGATGTTACGCCAGGCAAATCCCGAACCGTATTTTTTGGGGGCATCCCAAAAGTTACGGCCACATAATCGGTATGAGTGGATCCACTTAACCCATAGGGACTCTTTCTTTGAAAGGAGTCTCCAAACATGGGAAGCCATAAGGGCAACATTCCAGATATCAAGGTTACGTATGCCAAGACCACCATGTTCCTTAGGAAGGCATACAGTTTTCCAGGAGACTTTAGCTTTACCACGCTTCAAATCACCATGGCACCAGAGGAAGCCTCTCATGAGCTTCTCAATATCATTAGAGATAGATTTAGGAATAATAAAAACAGAAGCCCAATAGATTTGAGTAGAAGAAAGGACAGAGAGGATGAGCTGGAGTCGACCAGCAAAGGACAAAGACTTGTTTTTCCAGTCATTAATCCTGCATTTGACTTTATCAACAAGGCCTTTACAGTCTTTGTGGGCAAGACGAGTGGTGATGAGAGGAACCCCAAGGTATCGTACAGGGAAAGAGCCCTCAGGAAACTTAACAATAAGGTCAATGGCAGCCCTGGTCCTCTCACCAACATTACAGTAGAATGCTTCACTCTTCGCAGTATTGGGATGGAGGCCAGAAACCCCAGAAAATTCCTCAAGAGAATCACATATTATTTTAACCGAAGAGCTATCACCATGACAGAAGAGAAGGAGATCGTCGGCAAAGCAGAGATGGGTGATACTTTGATCATCACATTGTCTGTAGAATTTAAAAGAGTCAGAATCATGGATGTTTCTCTTGATCATAAGGTTAAGCACTTCCATGACAAGAGTGAAGAGATAAGGAGAGAGGGGGTCACCCTGCCGAAGGCCCCTTTTACCGTCGAAATAACCATGAGTATTCCCATTGATACTCACAGAGTAAGCAACCGTGGAAACACAAGTCATGATCCAGTCAATCATACGTTCGGGGAAACCAAACCCAAACAAGATGTTCTGCAGAAACGACCAGTCAACTGTGTCATATGCTTTTTGAATATCCACCTTAAAAGCACACCTAGGAGGACCACGATGACGATGATAATCACGCATGAGTTCGTGGACAAGAAGGACGTTGTCGGTGATCAAACGACCAGGGATGAAAGCAGACTGGTTTTCATCAACCAGAGAAGAAAGATGGTTTTGATACGATCCGCAATAATCTTGCTGATACATTTGTAAACAACGTTACAACAAGCTATAGGGCGGAAATCAGTGACTTTGGAAGGGGAATCAACTTTAGGGATGAGCGCAAGGATGGTGCTGTTGAAGGACTTAAGAAGTTTGCCAGAATAGAAGAATTCCTTAACAGCCATACACACATCAGGACCAACAATATCCCAAGCAGACTTGAAGAACTTAGCAGAGAAACCATCAGAACCAGGAGCTTTATCATCACCCATCTGGAACAAGACACACTTAACCTCCGCATCAGTAACAGGAGTAAGCATGGCTGCAGATTGGATTGGGGAGAGCTTATTAGAGAAGAGGGAAGAAGGATCACGAATAGCAGTGGAAGGCTGGGCAGAACCCAAGAAGGCTTGAAAGTGAGAAACAAAAAGATTAGGAAGATCATTCCCCGAGATCCAGTTACCTTGAGCATCCTGGATAGAATTAATACGATTGCGAGATTTACGACTTTTGACCGATTTGTGGAAAAAAGCCGAATTTTTATCACCCTCACGCAGCCAGTTAACCTTAGCCTTTTGTTTCAGGAACCTCTCTTCATCCAGGCTAGCCTCGTTGAAAGCGAGGAGATACCTGCATTGTTCTTCACGAAGATCCTTATTGAAAGGATCCCGATCCAAAGCAATCTGAACTCTATCAAGCTCATTACGAAGAGAGATAACCTTTGAAAAGAGGTTTCCCTGGTTGCGAAGCATCTTACGTATCGGCACTTTCAGATTTTTAAGGTTTTTGAAAACCTTATACATCCGATATCCAGTGATATTAGGGTTCCAAGAAGAGGCAACAATCTGCTTGAAATCGTTCTTATAAGTCAGGAAATTAGGGAACTTGAAAGGCTTAGGATGGAAAGGGGCACGATGGGGGAGAGAAAGCACAGCAGGAGTATGATCGGACGAACGGTAAGGGAGAAAATTGACAGTAGAGGAGGGGAAAGAGGCAACAAAGTGAGTATTTCCCATGACTCGATCGATCTTCTTGAGGATGCCACCCGAACCATTAGGAGACTTGGTCCATGTGTAGAAGAGACCTTTATAGTTAAGATCCTCCATTTCCATCAGATTGACACAATCCCTGAAGTCCTCCATGGCACGAGAAATACCAGACAACCCTGAGGTGCTATCTTTAATATCAAGAGCAACATTGAAATTACCCAAAAGAATCCAAGGGGTATCTCTAACCATATTCTTATGGACCGCAAGAGAATGCCAGAGAGAGCGACGCATCATGTTATCATTATGAGCATAGACGAAGGAGCAGAAAAAGGATTTATTAGAGTCACGAATATTAACTTTGAAATGCATAACCTGATCATTTAAGTCGATAAGCATCATATCAATGGTAAGCGGATCCCAGGCAACCACAATTCTAGTCCCTCTAGGGGAGAAGAGACCGTTGGACGACCACGACCAAGAGCCAAAAGTACGAATACAGATAAGAGGAAGGTTATGGAAGGAAGCACGAGTCTCAAGAGAAGCACAAATATTTAGATTTTGATCGCGAATAAGATCTCTCAAAGAATTCTGATGAGAACGCTTACAAAGACCACGAGTATTCCAAGCAGCGATGTGTGTCATATGGAAACTAGGGTGTGGGTGGAGTCCATCTGCTCGGACGCCTGAGTTATCATAGGGTGATCAGTATGGATTCCAGTTTCATTAACAATGAACTGGGCCGTTTCACCATCATCAGAGTCGACCTCAAGACAATTATCCTCTTTGATTAGGTCATCGGTATCAGGATCAAAATGATCAGGAATGAAATGGGAATGAGCATCAGTAGGATGCAAGGGGAAAGATGTAGAATGGATATCCGTGATGTCAGAGGAAGAAGCTTCTAGAACGGAGAACGCGTTGAAAATAGGTGTGGAAGATTCAGCCTGTTTTAAGGGCTTGGAGGAAGAAGTTCTTAGGATAGGGCTAGGGAAACCAACTATAGCAGCCTTTCCCTTGATAGCAGGATTAGAATAATGATGTGATCTTGTTGGTCTAATAGTATTATGAGACGTGCGGTTCTCAAAAGTTTTCTTATTTCTAAAAGTTATTAAATTGTTATTATTTTTGGATAAATTATTATCTTGCATTTTGTATTGGAATTTTCTACTCTCACTGCTTTTAGGAGCATCTTTAATTTTCTTGTCATTATTAAACACATTTTTTGGAGTATTTTTCTTTTTTGAAACCAAAGTAAAAGCGTCATTTTTATCTATAATTGGTAGTTCATTTTTTTCGTTCATAATGGTAGAAGTATCCATAGGTTTAGAAATAGAAGTAACTTTTTGTTTAGTAATAACATGCATACAAACATGACTTTCGTGACCAAAAACCTTACAATGAGAGCACATAGGCGGTTTCCATTCATACTCAACTCTAAGAGTATGGGTAGAGAACTCAAGCGTTTCAGGGTCAGGGATACGAATGATAATTTTGTCCACCCATGAGGGACGTGTTGGGACTTCGAGTAGGACACGAGCATAAACGGCTTTACCCGCAGCATAAGTGCACATATTAGCCGTATAAGAATCCATTGCAAGCGGCTTACCAATTTTGGAAGCAATGTGGCTTAATCCTTCCTCACTCCAAGTCTCATAAGGGATGTCATGTATTTTAATCCATAGTGGGAGTTTGTCATGTTTGTTTCTATGGATGCTAAGACCAGGTCTCCATTTTTGCATGACAATGGGAGCACTCCTAAAAGTCCATGGGCCGTGTGTTATAACATGTTGTAGCCCTTAGTCGTTGTTAAATTTAAATAGATAGATACCATTACCATTTAACAAAACGTCCTCAAGCCCATGTTGTAACCACATCTTAGAGGCTAGATAACGGACATCCGAATAATTCATTTTACATCCAACAAAATATCCACAAATGGTCCGAGCATGAGTCTCACATATCTTATTAACAACATTGAGCGGGATATCTACGGGGACATCAACATCATTACTAAGATTAGGAATGTAGCGAAAATTGTCGCTAGAATGTTTTTTAGGACCACTCAAAATGTTCGCTTGTGAGTTAACAAGCAGAGGAAGTTTACTAGACCAAGCGTTGTAATTTCTTTCAGTTGGTTCCATCTTATGATTAATGTTACTTTCCTTCTTAGCATTATGTAAATGAACATCATCGGCTTCATTAGCAAATCTATGGTTAACAGAATAATAGTTATTCGGTTTACGAATAAAATTGTTTTTGTTGTTATCAGGCCAATTATTATTAGTCCATTTAGTCATAGAATAAGAATAAGAAGTGGGCTTAGCATTGTTTTGTCTAGAATAAGAAGTGGGCTTAGTGGGCTTATCATAGTTTTGTCTAGAATAAGAAGTGGGCTTATGATAGTTAGTGGGCTTATCATTGTTATGATTTGGGAGGCCCAAGAGGGAAGATTGGTTATGGAGGCCCAAGTTGGATGGACAAGGGAGATGAATCGTGCAATTTCCTTCACTTATCGGCAAAAGCAAGGCATCTTTGTGCAAAACATGTGGGGAAACAAGTGACCCCTTGTCTACCATTAATCTAGTGTACTTATTATTGTCTCCCACCATTCCTCTAACTTTAGAAGTTTGACTCTTTTTATCATCATTTACTCCACTATCCAAATTCAAAATGCAAGAATTAAAAATAAAGGGAGTGTTTACGTCCATACCTTCAAGGTTTGTAGCTTTGACAACCGTTGTGTGTTTGTTCCCATTCATGACCGTTGCTGCGTGATGTTCACGTTCCTCATCTATTGCATACTCGCCTCCTTGCCCGATGGTGTTCATCACCATACTTGCGTGAGTATCACGATCAGCATGGATTTCCGATTCTATAGGGTAGTTTCCAGCAACCGAAGGAGAAGGGTGTTCATCACCGTGCATGTGCATGTTCATGAGCTTATCTTTTTCTTCCCCACATATCTTTGTTAACGATTCATTAGCACATTCCTGATCGTATTCTGTAGCAGGATCATCGAGACCATTGGATAATTGTATATTGTTTCTCATGCATTCACTTTTGTTGTTGAATATTGAATACGGATCTTGCTCATGTTGATCATCTTCTACTCGTTTCATTTGGTACGGTTCTTTGGGTATTATGTGTTTATCTTTGTTCTTGTTGTCTTCCTCATCATCATCATCCTCGGCTTCATCATTTTGAGCATCATCTTCCTCATCAGATCCCGAAGAATCATAATCTGTTGTCAGGCCATCTTTGCAAGTATCACCACCATCTTCATGAGTTAAAGCATCAGATTCATTACCATGTTCATGAGTTAAAGCAGGAAGATATATTCCAAGAGTTTTTTCTTTTGCTAGAAATTTTTTAGAAATAATATCTCTTTCTTTTACATTAAATTTATGTTTTTTTTTCTTTTAGTAGCTTTTTTTTGAATACTTCTGTCAATTATATTGAAAATGCATGGCTGTTTTTTTTTATGTTTTTTAATATTTTTTCAACAATATTGAATGTAATTTCAGGATTTGTAAAGCCTTGTGTATAAATAAATTGATTATGATTTGCTAGAATGTCATCATTTTCCAGAGATAAATCTGGTCCAGGAACTATACCTGGTGAAACACCAGCCATAATAAAATTAAAATACAAAAATAGAAAAACTTAAAAATTGCTTAAAAACTTAAAAATTGCTTAAAGATTGCTTAGAGAGAGAGTTGATGGATTCGGGTTTTTTGGGTTTTGGTTTGGAAATGTTGTTTATTTTTAATTTAATGGGAGGCTTTTCCAAATAATATATTTTACGAATGTTCTATATCTACCATTTCCCCGAATATTTTTTCAAAAGAAATGCTTAAACATAATTCATCAGGCATTTTTTTATCAATATATGTTTAATATATAATATAGAACCTACCATTTCATTAGTTTCAAAAGCGCTTTATAAAATTATGTTCTTGATGTCAACACACAAATAAATATTCAATCAGTTTAATAAAATGTCAATGATATTATTTCTTTCAGTGACATCATTAAAAAAACCTTATGAATAATATTTAACAAAACAAATGTCATTGAAATGATCGGCATGTGGCAAATGACCTAAAAGTTTTACACAAATCGAGCCAATTGCGAAAAAGAGTATTTGACCCATTGAAATGAAAATACATACTACAACGCTCCAGACGCTAACCCCTCTTCTCCCTTTCTCTCTCACAGAGTAACCACACGCTCGCCCTCGGCCGCCACAGCCTCCATCCCTCATTCTCTTCTCAATTCACTGCTATTCATACACGACTTTCTCTTAATTTCCTGTATTTTATCATCCGATTTCAATCGGTGATATTCAAATACAGGTTGGTTTTTGTTTTCATTATCTCTCACTTTGATTTTAACGTACGTATTACCATGTATTCACGAGGGTTTTGCTTAAAACTTAGCGGGTGTTAATAGCTGAATCAAATTTATGTCTATAGTTATATATGTATATGCGTATTGCAAATGTTAATTTTGGGGATTATTTTCATTAGATTTCTGTGTTTTTTCACTGTTCGTTTAGCAAGTTTCGTAGTTCACTTCATTGTTTATACGAGTTATGGATTCGTAGATTGGTGGCTCTTGTTTAAATTAATATTCATTTCGATTTCTTTAAAATACGTGCTTATGTCGATTATAATCTTGATTTTGATACACTGATATTGATTTATGTCGGGGTTTAGGTGATTGGGAAGTAGATATGGCTGGGAAATCAAGCAGAGGACGGAACAGAAAAGGGGCACAAAACCCCCCGAATGCTACTGAACAGGCAGTCTCAAATGGTCATTCTAAAGATAACGTGAATCCTGTTGAAGAAACAAAGGCGGACGCTAATGGGATACCAACTTCGGCTGAGATACAAGACACCAAGCCAGAAGTCAAGGAGTCTGAAAATGCAAGTTCGGAGAATCAGACTAAGCAAGGTCAAAATTTTCTTATGCTAGTAATGGTTTGAAGCTATGCGAGTTTTTTATTTAAGTTTAAGGGTTTAATGTGCATTCATGCAACAATATTTCTCCTTACACAAGTGTGGATTTGGCTTTCTTTGGTGCAGGTGACATTAATCTTTTCCCTGTTCCAGTGAAAACACAATTTGGTGAAAAGCTCGAGTTACAAGTATGCTTTCTTTTACTGTGATTTTGTCTTTTATAATTTATAGCTTCTTAGATGATTAATGTTGATGAAATTTGCAGTTGAGTCCAAGTGATTCTGTAATGGATGTGAGACAGTTCCTTCTTGATGCTCCCGAGACATGTTTCTTTACTTGCTATGACTTGTTACTCAACACTAAGGAAGGATCTTCTCATCATTTGGAAGATTATCATGAAATTTCTGAAGTTGCTGACATCACTACTGGAGACTCTTCCTTAGAGATGATTGCAGGTATACTAGTCTTTCCTATGATAGAATCAGGAAAGGAATTGATGATTATTTATGGTTTCCAAATAAATTTTGCATTTTGCAGCTCTTTATGATGATAGATCTATCAGGGCTCATGTCCATAGAACAAGAGAATTACTTTCTCTTTCAACACTTCACTCTTCATTATCAACATCACTTGCATTACAACATGAAATGAACCAGAACGCAACTGCAAATTCAGGAGGTTTGTTGTTTTTTAATCAAATTCATATTGAATCGAATCCTTGACTGATCATTTCAAATGACTAAAATGAAAACAGAACCTGCAAAAACAGAGGTTTTAGAGCTTGAGAATTTGGGTTTCATGGAAGACGTCTCTGGTTCACTTTCAAATTTGTTGTCATCTCCTTCCAAAGAAATCAAATGTGTTGAAAGTATTGTGTTTTCCTCTTTTAACCCTCCTCCAAGCTACAGAAGGTTTGTTTGTTTCCCATGTGTTTTTACTTTTTATCAAGAAATAGCAACGTACTTTAATGTTTTTATTTTGTAATGATTTTTGTTATAAATTTTCAGGCTTGTTGGTGACCTAATTTATCTTGATGTGGTCACACTAGAAGGCAGCAAGTATTGTATAACTGGAACCACAACCACGTTTTATGTTAACTCAAGTTCCGGAAATACCCTTGACCCAAAACCAACTAAAGCTGCTTCAGAAGCAACCACCCTTATCGGACTCTTACAGAAAATTAGCTCCAAATTCAAGAAAGGTGAATAAGAATGTTCCATGTATCATAATTGAAGCTTTTCGTGAAAGCAACTTAAGTATCTGATATTTTTCATTATTTTTTTTAATCAAAATTGAAGCTTTTCGTGAGATGTTGGAACGTAAGGCGTCTGCTCATCCATTTGAAAACATCCAATCATTGTTGCCTCCAAATTCGTGGCTGGGATTACACCCTGTTCCTGGTAAAATAAATATATATTGTTTTTCTTGATTAATTAAATTCTTGTAATATTAATTAATTGTGTTTTGGTTTAATGATGTAGATCATAGACGTGATGCAGCTAGAGCAGAAAATTCACTTACTCTCTCTTTTGGTAGTGAGTTAATTGGCATGCAAAGAGATTGGAATGAAGAGTTACAGTCCTGTAGAGAGTTTCCTCATGCAAGCCCTCAAGAAAGGTAAACTACTTCTACTCTTTTTTTTTTTTTTTGTTTCAAGGGTATATATGTAATTTGATTTTATTTTGGTTGTATGTAGGATATTAAGAGATAGAGCTTTGTATAAGGTATCTTCCGACTTTGTTGATGCTGCAATAAGTGGTGCTATTGGAGTTATTAGCAGATGCATCCCGCCAATTAATCCAACCGATCCAGAATGCTTTCACATGTAAGGGTATATATGTAATTTGGTTTCATCCAACCAAATAGTTTTTAACAATTTTGTCTTTTGGTACTTTGGGTTTAGGTATGTTCACAACAACATATTCTTCAGTTTTGCTGTTGATGCGGATCTTGAGCAGTTATCCAGAAAGCAATTATCAGAGTCAAACTTGGTCAAACCAAGGGTTAATGGGGAGAAATCCAGTAACGGGGAGGTGGAATCAGCTGCTGATGTGGCATCGGAAGCACAGCTGGCGGAGAGTGAACAAGCCACGTATGCATCTTCAAACAATGATCTAAAAGGCACCAAAGCTTACCAAGAAGCCGATGTTCCTGGACTGTATAATCTTGCCATGGCCATTGTTGACTACAGAGGTCATAGAGTAGTAGCACAGGTGCATATATTCAACATGTTGCTACTAACTTTCAAAAGGGATAAATACAACAAAGATTTCTTCTTATTACATCATTGCACTTTGAAATATATACCGGATTATAGCATTGTCATCCAAATACAAGGCAATTTTGTGTAGAATTGTCAAAGTATGATGGCCTAAAAGAAAAAGATTGAAAGTACAATGCTATAATGGGTTTCAAAGTACAATACTGTAGTATATAGAAACGAAAGTAGGATGCTATAATACAAATAAATGGAAGGATGCTGCTATTTCTTCATTTAGCCCCTTTGTGTTCCTTGTTTTTTTGCACAGAGTGTTCTACCAGGAATTTTACAAGGTGATAAATCAGATTCACTTCTGTATGGGTCTGTTGACAATGGCAAGAAGATTTGCTGGAATCAAGATTTCCATGCCAAGGTTAGAAACATTTATATATTTCCAACTCTGCCCTTCGTTGTCTTTTTGTTTCTATGAGCTTCTTTTCTGTAGTTTGTGCTAAACGATGTCTTACACATCAGGTTCTAGAAGCTTCAAAACGACTTCGGGTGAAGGAACACAGTGTTGTTGATGGATCAGGAAATATTTTCCAGATAGCTGCACCAGTTGAATGCAAGGGCATTGTTGGAAGTGATGACAGGTGTGCTTCTTTCTTTGTTCTGAGATAATTATGCTAATTGAATCGATATTTGACTTAAAAATTTTGATGTCCAGGCACTATCTTCTGGACTTAATGAGAGTCACTCCTCGTGATGCAAATTATACAGGAACAAATTCCAAGTTTTGTATATTGAGGCCTGAATTAATCACTGCTTTTTGCCAGGTAGTATTTCTGTAGAAATTAGTTTTAAATCTTTTTTGTCACGTATTTAATTAATATCTAATGTTTGTGAAAAGGCCGAAGCAGCAAAGACTTCAAAATCTAAGGAGGAAAAACCTGCTGAACAAGAACAACAGCAAACTGAGACACCTGTCAAAGTAGCTGAAACCTCTGATACTAAGCCGGTAAAATTACTTGAGTTTTTAACTTTAAACGTTTTTAATTGATTTAAGAGGCTACTTAATGATGGTATAAGTTGATTCTAACATTAGCAAAATTACTTGAGTTTTGTCTAACCTACTATTTGTTGTGCAGCTTGAGTCAGAAGAGGATAAAACGGGGATTGAAGAATCTGGTTCCAAGACTGCTGACGTGGCAAATAAATCCGAGGACATACGGTTTAACCCTAATGTATTTACAGAGTTCAAATTGGCTGGGAGTCCTGAGGTAATTCTGTCTTTTTTTTTTTTTTTGTACTTTAGACTAATCTCGGTTGGAAAATAGCCCTAGAGCTTGTTCTGAAGTAAAAGACGCAAATGCCCTCGACAGGAAATTGCTGCTGATGAAGAAAGTGTACGGAAGGTGAGTTCATATCTGAAGGACATTGTGCTTCCAAAATTTATACAAGATCTTTGCACACTTGAAGTGTCACCAATGGACGGCCAAACACTCACCGAAGCACTACACGCACACGGAATTAATGTTCGCTATATCGGCAAAGTAAGATCAAATTATTTTTTTCAATTTTGGTCCCTGTTTTTTCGTACGTTGTTGCGTAACATTTTTATATTCAATTCACAGGTAGCTGATGGTACGAAGCACTTGCCTCATTTATGGGATCTTTGTTCCAATGAGATCGTTGTTAGATGCGCAAAACACATCCTCAAGGTAAAGGGTAAAACCGTAAAAAACCAAATCCACTAGTTTATCTTTGGATAACGTAAAAAATGTTTCTTGTTTACAGGACGTGTTGAGAGATACAGCAGATCATGATATCGGACACGCAGTTGCTCATTTTTACAATTGTCTATTTGGCGACTGCCAGGCTGTTTCTGGAAAAGGCGTCGCTAATAATACACAGTCCAAAAATCAAAAGAAGGTTCAAAACACAAACACCACTTCTACTTCTACTTGTATACAATAAAAAGAGTTTTAAGGTCTAAATTAGTGATGAAATCTGTAACAGGAAGTTTCGGGAAAATCAGGAAAAGGGCACTCTAGGTCAAAAGCTGGAACTGCTGCTAGTAGTAGAAAACAAGCATCCTGCATGAGTCTAAGTTCTGAAAGTCTGTGGGCTGATATACTTGAATTTGCAAAAGTTAAATACCAGGTAACCATAACATAAACTTACTTCATTATGTATTTAGAATTTATTGATTTTATTTTAAAGACATGTTCTCTTTTTTGCAGTTTGAATTGCCAGAAGATGCGAGGTCACGTGTGAAGAAAATTTCAGTTATCCGCAACCTTTGCCTCAAGGTACTAATTACTATAGTATGGTAATGTAACGTATTGTATTGTATTTACTAACTTGCCATTGACAGGTGGGGGTAACCATAGCTGCGAAAAAGTACGATCTTAATGCAGGAACGCCTTTCCAAACATCAGATATATTGAATCTTCAACCTGTGGTTAAGCATTCAATACCCGTATGTTCAGAAGCAAAGGAGCTTGTGGAAACCGGAAAGGTCCAATTGGCTGAGGTTTGTATCATTTATTAAAATCTAAATTTTTTATTCATGTTTTTGATTAATTTTTTAATCTGCTGTCACCTACTTGCAGGGAATGCTTAACGAAGCCTACACTTTATTTACAGAAGCATTTACGATACTTCAACAGGTGGGTAGGGTTATAAACTATAATTAGTATAAATTATAAACTACAAGGGCTGAAATTGTAATCACTAAAATTAAAGTATAGCGACTAAAACTGTAATTAGCAATTATAAGGGTCAAAACTGTAATTAATACAGATTAAACATTATAGCTATCAAAACTATAATTATGCAAATTAAAAACTATAGGGACCAAAATTCTATTTAGCGTAAATTAAAAACTATAGGGATCAAAACTATATTAAACATAAACTACATGGACTGGAATAGGAATTTGTTGAATATAAAAAGTCTAATGACCAAAATTGCAATTAACTCATTTTAGGTCTTAAATGGCAATGTTGTAAATCTTATAAATTTTATGGCCTTATGAGGATCAAAGTTGTAATTATAGATACCAAAACTATAGTTATACAAATTAAAAGCTATAGGTATCAAAACTGTAATTATATTAAATTAAGTTAGAAGGAACAAAACTATAGTTATTATAAATTATTATTATTGAATATAGAAAGTATAAGGACCAAAATTGTAATTAACTCATTCTAGGTCTTAAGTGGCGATATTGTAATTCTTTTTAGCAAATTAAAAAATATAGGTACCAAAATTGTAATTATGCAAATAAAAAACTATAGGGATCAAGATTGTAATTATCTTAAATTAAAAACTGTAAGGACTAAAACTGTAATTAATGTAAACTATAAACTTCAAGGACTGAAATTGTAATTATTGAATTTTAGAAGTATAAGGACCAAACATGTAATTAACTCATTTTATTTTCTTAATGGCAATGATGTAATTTTTCAAAACTTTAGGACCATTTTATTTTTTTTCCTGGTTTTTAATAGGATGGAGTAATTATGAAATGCAGGTCACTGGTCCAATGCATCGTGAGGTTGCCAACTGCTGCCGGTATGATTCTTTCTTGAAATTTAAAATTAGGAAATTATATTGTAACCAATTATTTACTTAAGATAATTTTGGTGTTGTTAAATGTGTATAGTTACCTTGCAATGGTTCTTTATCATGCGGGAGACATGGCTGCAGCAATCATGCAACAGCATAAGGAACTTATTATAAACGAGCGGTGCCTTGGTCTCGACCATCCTGATACAGCTCACAGGTGCTGATTTTTGCATTTATTTATTTATTTTATAAATATGAATATCATCACATTATGATTATAAAGAATGTGATTGTATTTTTTTTTTTTTTGCAGCTATGGAAACATGGCGTTGTTCTATCACGGACTGAACCAATCAGAACTGGCGTTACGCCACATGTCGCGTGCGTTACTTTTATTAAGCTTATCGTCGGGGCCGGATCACCCGGATGTCGCTGCAACTTACATCAATGTTGCAATGATGTATCAAGACATTGGAAAAATGAATACGGCTCTTCGGTATTTGCAAGAAGCTTTGAAAAAAAACGAGAGGCTTTTGGGAGAAGAACATATCCAAACCGCTGTTTGCTATCATGCACTTGCAATCGCATTTAACTGCGTTGGAGCCTACAAACTCTCTCATCAGGTAAAAAAATCTTAAATCAAGACAAATTTTTATAAAACTCGGATTTTAATTTAACTCCTTTTGCTTCACAGCATGAAAAGAAGACATATGACATACTTGTGAAGCAACTCGGAGAGGATGACTCGAGGACCCGTGACTCACAGAATTGGATGAAAACTTTTAAAGTCAGGGAAGCTCAGGTATGGTTGCGTTTTTTCTTTTTTTTTATTTTATTTTATTTTATTTATGTTTATATGATTTATTTTGTTATGGTAGATGACTGCACAAAAGCAAAAGGGACAAGCTGCAAATGCCGTTTCTGCTCAAGCAGCAATTGATCTGTTAAAGGTATGTCATGCATCCCATCATTACCTATGATTCCTTTCGGAACTAATGTTGGGTTTTTTACAGGCCCACCCTGATTTGATACAAGCATTCCAAGCGGCCTCCGCCGGAGGAGCTTCCGGCAGTGGCGGCAACAGGGAAGTTTCCGGCGAAAACTTCCCTCGAGGTAGGGGCGTTGACGAGAGATCAGCGCGTGCGGTGGCGGAGGCACGGAAGAAAGCCGCCGCCAGAGGGTTATTAATCCGGCCACACGGTGTCCCTGTCCAGGCTCTTCCACCACTCACCCAACTCCTCAACATAATCAACTCCGGCATGACACCTGAAAACACCGCCACTGAAGATACCAATGGAGCGGTGGTGGACCCACATCCACAAGACGCGACCAAAGTGGACCCACAAGGTCAAACTCCAGTTGGGTTGGGTCCAGGGTTAGCTGCCTTGGACTCCAAGAAACAGAAACAGAGCGGCAAGTAAGTTTACTTTTAGATTATTATTTTTCTAACGTTTACTGAACTAGCGAGTGGTCTGGGATATTGCTTTGGATTTGAGGGGGTTTTGAGTATTTCATTCTTTTTTCAATAATCGTTGGCCATCAAACTATAGTGTTAGTTGTATTTTTGGCGATTGTGTCGTATGACCGACCACATGTAAAACTTTTGGCAAACTTCTCATGTTTGGATCTAGTGAGTAACTATGGAATTTTGGCATTTCTTACTTGATGCTTGTTGCAACTACATTCTTGTTTGATTACATAAGTAGTATTGTATGAAATGTCATTTATATATGAATGTATGGTTCCTTCACAATGAGCAATGAGACATCAAACAAATGGAATGTATGTGATAGATATTAGACAAACTATGTAATTGGTTCTTATGGTTTGTTAGGTATGACAACTATGAAATCTTTCATATGTTCGATGTGGTTTGAAAAAAATGTGTGCATGGTCCTTTTGGGTAAATGAAGGTTTATGAGATTCGAATTCACAAGTCACAACCTTCCACACATAACATCATACCCTAACCATTTAGCATATAGCCGCTTTAGGTTTTTAATGGTGCATGTTTCCTTATATATAATGTATGTATTTTGTATTTAAATCTATATTTTTTGCATACTTTTGTATATAATATATACACCAGTTACAATGCCTTAACCCATAATAAGCATGTATTTATACATTTACAAAATATTTTCTCGATATTCATACTTTTAAAAAGTAAGGTACTTTACCATAAAAAACAAAGTACATTACCATAACATCATTCACAAACAAAGTAGAATACCATTCAAAAAGAATAAGCAAATTACATTAGCATTTCATTCAAACTACAGTTATCACAACACAACTGATATCAAACACGACCAATATCAAACACCACCAAAAACAAAAACAACAATTACCAAAAACAAACACAACCCTTATTAAACCAACACAAAAATACATTAGCATTTCATTTAGTAAATTACCAAGGAATCCATAACATTCAAGCTATAGTTGCCAAAACCAACACAACCAATATAAAACATAACCAAACACAAACATAGTTTCAGAATGCCTTATGCTTAGTGATATAAGACTCATGAGCCTTTATTGTTTCTCATACCTTGACAAGACAGAATCAATGGCCATCTTGACATCATTGTCACTCTCATTTTCTTCTTGAAGATAACCCATGCCATTGTCTTTTATACACTAGTAGAAAGCCTGTGCAAACTTTGCAACAATTTGGTTCTTGTTTCTTGATTTATAGTAACACAAACTTTATCAACATAAAGACCTGACTTTTGTTCTTCAACTTTTTGAATCTCCTTGTGAGACCTGTTTTCTTTTCGAGATGCTTGTAAAGGTAAGTGGAGTTGTTACCTTACAGTTAGTGTGGTTTTAGCTACGAGTTGCTTAACGTGGAGGAATGACTATCTTTTGTGATTGCCTTCGTGTTATAATGGAAATTTGTGAAAATAGTGCTGACTAGGCAAGATAGCGACGTTATCTTATGAGGGTAGCGCCGATATTGTCGCGTATCTGTTGGGCTGTTCAGCATCAGCACCAGCTGATCAGCAACAACACCATTTGAATATGATGCTGTCAAAAAGGAGGATATCACACTGCAGCTAATTGGTTCAGAAGAAGCATATCAACTGAAGCATGTTTGTTACTTATCGTATATTTTGTAGTTATCTTGTTTCTATACTTATCTAGTTTATAGTTGGGAGTTCCCTGATATGTAGGGATACTCCAAATATACGTAGTTTAGCCTTGTATAAATATTATAGCTAGGGTTTTGTAATCGTAACTTGGTTAATTAATGAAAAGGATATTTGTGTGAGATCAACACGTTTTCTGTGTGAAAAATACTCTTGTTCTTGTTTGATTGATCCTTTTTGTTCTAACAACTGGAATCAGAGCAGGTTTCTTAATCATTCAAGAATGTCTTCTTCTTTTTCTTCTACCCCCGGCAACAAAATTCCTCCATTCGATGCCAATAACTTTGGCATGTGGAAGAGCAAGGCTCTCATGGTTCTTGAAACCATGGATTATCACATGTTGAACATTCTCAAAGACGGCCCTTATGTTCCACACTTCACTGTCACCAAGGATGGTGTCCCTGGTGAGAAGAAAGCCACTCCTATCCATGAATTCACCGAAGACGACAAGAGGCTTGTCAATCTTGACATTCGGGCTAGAGCTGTTATTGGTAACTCTCTTCCTTATGAGATTTATCATCTGGTCCAGAACTGCCTCTCTGCTAAAGAGATGATGAGCACTCTTACTATCGCCTTCGAAGGCACAGCTGAAGTGAGAGCTACTCAAGAAAACACATTCAACCGAAGGTATGAGCACTTCTTCGCTTACAAGAATGAAACCATCACTCAGACCTTTAATCGGTTCAATTGCTTGGTGAACGATATGAGGAGATTCAATATCCTCAAGCTTGATTCTGTCCTGGTCCTCAAGTTTCTTGACTATTTGGATGATAAGTGGGAACATCATGTTGATGTTCTTAAGAACAGTGAGAATATCCGTACCATGGATCTTCAAAGTTTATTTGGGAATCTTCGTAGTCATGAGGAGATCAAAGCCCAACGCAAAGAGATAATGAGAGACAGCCAAAGAGAAAGATAGCCTTATTCTCAAAGAACCAGAATGACAATGATACTGAAGTGGATGCTACTGAAGGATCAGATGCTGAAGACGAGGAATTCAAGCACATGGCCGATATTGCATCTCAAGCAGCACTGATTGTTAAACAATCCAACCAGTAGAAAGACAGTAGAAAGAATGGGTCTCAATGTTTCCCTGGTGGTTCCAAACCAAACTTCTCAAGCTTCAGAAAGTCCGACAGCGACAGCTCCAAACCTGCTGCTGACAAAAAGAATGATGGCAAGTGCTTTAATTGTGGAAGTACTGAACACTTTGCCAAGGACTGCAAGATGAAGAGAGCCGACTTTCCAAAGTGCTTTATAAAATGGGATATGCATACAAGTTGGTTAAACTATACCAACTTTCCAAAGGGCACATCTCACCCATCTGGCAATGCTTAATCCACTACATGATTAAGTGCTTAACTGGTAAGACTGGTGGTACAGACCAGTTAAGCAAATGCATGCTAGAACTTCTTTGGAGCTTATTCACTGGGAACGAGATAGATTATGTAGAAATTCTATTTGAAGACTTTGTTTCTTATATTCCGACTTCTCAGAAATCAAAGGGCAAAATCCATTCAGCACGCTTCTGGGCAATGTGCATTGAACACTTGTACCAAGTCTTCCAGCTTCCGATCCCTGCTCCAGATGGTGACAAACTTGAAATCCCATAAGCCAAGCCTTATGCACCCAAGACTGGTTCCATCTTTGGCAAACTCAGAAGATTGCCTAACTCACTTCTGAATTTGGCTGACCAGAAGAGGATGCAGTGATCATGCATCTTGCTGAAACTAATGATGTTTCTCCTTATCTTCCACAACCCTTACAAGACTGTGTAGCCCCAAAGAAAAGCAAGAAGAAAGCTTCTGAGCCCTCTCCAACCAAGCAACCTCCGAAAAAGAAACAAAGGAAAACCAAAGCGGTACACATCTCTCTCTTCTGAATATCCTCTTCTGAGTCTCGTGTTCTGCATACAATCTTCTGAATATACTTTTTCTGAATCTTCTTTCTGAACCCTTTTTTCTGAATCTTATTTCTGAAACTCTTTTTCTGAATCATCTTTCTGAAATTTTCTCTGTTGGATAGCAATTACAAAGATACTTTGGATTTAAAATATCAATCACACTTAGAATACTTGTAATATCACTTATTTCCATAAGTCATAACTGAGTGCCCTGTTAAACAATTCATTATTCATCATCATTGGCACTTGAGAAATTCAGGTATATATTCAGTATTATTTGGTCACATTGTTCTAACTTCTGTGTTTTAACAATTCCAAACTAATTTTTAGTCTGAACTTCCATGTCTATGTGATAAATTGAGTTTAGTTTCCCCTAGGTATGTGTTACCTTTGGAATCTGTTTCCACATTCTATCCCTCTGGCTTTTATACATTTATCAGCCATTTGATTGGTCACTTAAGGATTCTGAGTCCGAAAAATGGAGGAAAGACAGAACTCTCCAGACTTAGAGGATACTCAAGAAATAATCAAACCGGTGGAAAAACAGAACTCACCCCCTAAAGAAAAAGGAAAAGAAAAGACTGTAGAAAAACCAAAATTTCAGAGCTCAGCAACCATATTTCCGGATCTCACTCAACCACCTCCGAGTGCCAGTCCACTTGAAGCTTGGAATTTTCGGACGGCTATCAATCAGAGAGCAAACTTAGTTGAACGTCTCTTAAAACAATTTGAGCTTCAGAACATTGAACTCCAAGCTCTCTCAGACCTTGGTCCCCCCTCAAATACTGAACATGAAGATGTTAAAAAGGAACGCAGACGTATCAACAAAATTACCTTGGAAATCGACACCTATCTAAGCTCTGAACTCTCCAAATTAGTAGACACACTTGTCTATCTATTTGACACTACCGAGAGAGACTGGGCCAAAATCGCCTCTTCAATCGTTCCCCTTACTTGGGATCGATACATGGCCCAGGAGCTTCAGAAAAAGAATTCTTCGGCAACCAAAACTGCCACCGATCAACCTGCTGAATTAGGTTCACGACAAGTTTTCTCTGATACCCAATCCATGTCCATCAAAGAACCCATTTTTGGAATCGACCAGGAGGTGGACAAGCCCTCACTATCCAAGATACATGAAATTGATCTCAGTGAGACCAACTCCTCCACCAACAAAGCAGAAACCGAAGTACCTCCATCTCATCCACCTGTTCAAACCTCTGAAGATAAAGTGCTTCATCAGAAATCGACTCTCTGATTACCCTGGTCTCCGAACTTAAAGCATCTCAGAACCAGGAGGCTCTAGTCAAGGAAGTTGTAGAACTCAAGACCAGGGTAACTGAATTTGAAAAGAAGGAAATTTTTCTACACTTGGATAATGAAGTCCAGAAGGCCCTCTCAACAGGCCTAACTGATATTGATGCCCACCAACAGACAGATGCCACCAACATGATGAAAACTGCTCAGAAAATGTTGAATGAAGTTCAGAAATGTCAACAGACTCTTTTTGAAGTTACTGAGACTGTGGATCTCAAAATTAACTCCTTCCTCGAAAATATGTCAATGTATCTTCATGGGGTCATAATTGAAAGTGAATCCCTCTGAAAACCCCATCTTCTCCTGCTGCAACTGCTGACCAACACCCTCAAAAAGATTACAGACACCATGGATGGTCCAATTCAGCAAATAAATCTCAACACAAGTCTGAACATTGATTCCTGTTAACAGTTCAAGGACGTTTGTCACACCCTCAAACCGTATTGGCGGAATAGTTCAAGGGTGGATGACTTCATGAACAATATCATAACAAAGTTGAACAATAGTGAATTCCAAGCACACAACCATCATTTAATCAATTGCAAATGTTACAAAGTTTACTTGTTTCATGTTTCAAATACAATTGAAATGATATCAAAAATAGACAAAAATGACGTCGTAACGTCCCATCTTGTAGCGCTTGAACTTACTTTATCAATTTCCTGAGAATACAAGTAGTTGAAAAAGTGTCAACAATTAAGTTGGTGAGTTCATAAGATTTTTGTATAAGAAATGTCCTTTGTTTGTAAACAATAGTGTTGAAAACCAAGAAAATCCAATATTTTCTCATAAAAGTGTCAAAGTCTTTAAATCCCAAAGACTAAAATGTAATATGTAAACTGTAGTGTATTTTCTTTGAAATGTGTGTTTCCACGTAAACAATTTATAAAATATTAAGTTGATTATTTTCCCATGTGAGATACCATATAACCATACTGTGACTAGTTGGCCTGCTGTGACGTTCTTCAGGCGTCGGAATGTTAGACATTTGGACACCTCAGACCTGCCGGTCAAGCTGTAGCTAGCAGCTCAGGTGCGGGATTGTCAAGCCCCGTATAGATCTATACTCAAATATCACGCTCTCTTACCGAGACTCTGGTTATAAAAGTTCAGGACTTATAGTAGGTACTTATAAAAGTACTGTGAAGATTCATCTCACAAAATGTATGTATTCCAATCAACTTGTTTACGTACGATTTGTATATAAAAACTCTTGTAATCGTCCATTATCATTTTTCCCATGATAATATAGTATAGTATAATAATTATATATTTTTATATAATTATTTTTGTCATGTTTAAATGTCATAATAACCTTTTGTTCATAAACTATACCAATAATAGTCTATTTTTAGTAATTGCGTCGTAATAACCTTATTTTTACTAACGATAGCGAAATAACTTGTTCAAAGATTATAAATATCATCTTTTGATATATTTCTCACAAAAATAGTGTAATATCTTGATTATAACCATTTTTGCTAGAAAATAGTGCCTTTATTTATAAAAACGTAGTTTTTACTAGTTTACGTTTTTATAACGTTTTTATTCAATATCTAGTATCTTTGTACACTTTATTTGTAGTTTAGTAATTTTTACACAACTTAATATGTCAAAGTATTCATAATACATGGATCTACTCATATTTCATGCCAAATTCATATTTATAACATTTTTGTTCAAGATCTAACATTTTTACACACTTTAATTATAGTCTAGTAACTTTTATACAAGCATATTATGTATCATTATGAACATCTTACAAAGATCTACCCATATTTCATGTCAACGGTATTTTTGCCCAAATACTAACTTTATAAACTTGTGTAAATCAACATATATATCATTTAAACATATATAAACTTGAATAAACAACATATATAGTTAAAGAACTTGTATTCTCCCCCAAAAAGGTTTGAAAGGATGAAAATGAGGGGTATGAACTCACCTTGAGTGTGGATCTTAAGATTCCTTGGAAGAAGATTGAAGATTTTGGCTCTAAGACTCGGAGGACCCTTGGACAAAGCTATTATCCAATGGATATGGATGGATGTTAGTGTGTGTAAAAGGTGTAAACTTGTGTTATGTTGTTTAAAATCAAAAGATATGTGAAGCTTACCTCTTAAAGTTGTGAAATGAGCTTGACTTGAAAATGGAGATGGTGATTTGGGTTGTGAGCCGTGAGCAAGGAAGAAGAGAGGAGAGAAAGAGAGTGGTGAAATGTGTTAGTTTCAAATGAATGGCTAGTTTAGTTCTTGGAAGCATAAGTCTTAATTTTTCCAATTATAAAATCATAGCCTTTTAAGGCCTAACATTATAAAATTAAAAAGAAAGATCTTGATGTGTTGGCTTGTCCCCCATGGGGCAGCCGATTTGGGAAGGGGGTGGGGTGGGGTGAGTTATTTTTATAAAAATAGCAATGTACTTATAAAAATGTGTGATTTTTATAAAATAGTATGACGTTTTAGTGAAATTTCGTGAGATTTTGACGAAACGAAGTTCTAAATAATTATTTTGTATAAAAACATTGCCAAACATTTATTTTGATTGAATTATAACTTGTTGGGTGCCGGAATACGCGTTTAAGCGCAGTATACTTCCGATTTCGCGATTTTCGGCATTTTACCGGAAATTGCATTTAGCTTTGAAATTAAATACTAGATATTATTTCGTTACTTATCATATGAATTGTTATTTCATATTTGATGTTTAAGGCACTTCATTTTGTATTTTGAGTCCAAACCCTGTGTACATTTATCCGTTCACAGCGATTTAATGGTTGTAACTTCTACATACGAACTCCGTTTTCGACGTTCTATATATCCACAGGTTCGTATTTACGAGTAGATCGTTTTATGAATATTATTATTCTCAAAATAATAATTGTACGATTATCGAATTTTTATGCTACAGTAGTCTGCTGTCCGTATTTTCGATTTTTAACCGATAATTGTTTTGATTTAGCATACGTAATACTATAATATTAATAATTCATCGCAAAAGTTATGGAAAATAACTTTTCAACATATAAATTAACGTACGCTTCGTTTGACTACAGTTGACTTTTGTTGACCAAAATTTACAATTGTCACAACGTTACCTCCAAGACCATTTTGGAGGACCTCAGCAAAACGGCAAAGGAAGTTACTTCGAAGCTAGAGACCATTCTGGGCCGCCTGCCTATGCCCCTTCCATTTATGAAGGAGCCCCAGGAGGGGAAGGGCAGTTCCAAAACAAAGAAACGGTGATGAAGAGAAAGATGATGCCCATGTTGGTGAGGGCAAAACATTAGAGAATGAACCCACTGGTGATCAAGATGATCAAGAAAAGAAATCCACCCAAGAGTCAATCCCTGAGGAAACTCCAAAAGAATCACCGAAAGCTCCAACTCCTCCTCCCTCTCCTCCGAAAATTACATCTCCTCCAAAAATCCCAATCCATACAGAACATGAAAATCTTCTGTATTCGCCTATCAAAGATTCAGATCCCCCGACCCTTATAACTCAAAAAGACGATTACTTTAATGCTAGGGCAAATATGTTTGCGGAGAAATTCAATACAGACTCCGAACCAGACTCAGCAACCATCGATCCAACCCAAGCTGGTCCAAGTGGCCCTAGTGGTCCCAGCAAACCAGACTTTTCAAAACTTTTCCAATTCCGACCCTTAACTGATTCGGACTTCAAGCCATATAAATCATTTGCTCCTCCTCCATCTCCCGTACACAAATGGGATGTCCCCTTGACCCCAAATGGGGACAAATATGTATATACTCTGAATCTTACAGGCATTCCTGAACACATCAAAATTCTCGCAGTGAGGCTCAAACTTCAGAAGTTTTTGGACAGATACACCCAACCTAGAACTCTTACATGGTCCAATGAGCCAATCACTTCAGTAACGAGTGTGAAGAGAAGAACTTATGAAAAATCAAACTATTACGAGTATGAGCTTGTCTGAAACAACAACTACGATTAGAAGATTCTTATAACAGAAGCAGATTTCAAAAGGATGAATCCATCTGACATTTAATTGATTGTCATGAAGTTAACTTCAAAAGCTGAGAAGAATAAAATGCAAGAGAAGCTTATGTTGCTGCAAGGCAATTTCTGCATTGCCTTCTAGAAGAATTTTGCACTGCTGATGGTGAGATGTTCAAACTAGTGAAGAGACATCCAGATGAACAATATAAAGAGCTAGTAGATCTTTCTATGCCCGAGGTCCGAGACACCTGGAAGAAATGAGCCACCAAGGATCCCATACTCGGATTGGTGTACAAGGATTCAGCAATAAAATGGTCTTTTCTTTTCCTCCGAGCAGAACAGATCAGAAGGGTCCCAAGTGCGATGTTGCAAAAGTACATTGAGGCTATAAAGAAATCATCTCACTCAGACCCAGAAGCTAAAAAGGAATTGCTGATGAGAATGGAGTGGATGCTAGGAGTAAAAAAAATTTGGTCGTACGTGTGCAGGCAGGGAGTTCTGGATAAGGCTTGAAGAAGTGAAAAATCAAACCCCTCGGTTGGTCACCGAAGGGGGAAATGTTAGTGCTTGAAATGAGTCGTTGACCAACTCGGAGTTTGAAGTGGGTTTGTGATTTGATAGTTGTGATTAGTTGATGGAATGTTTGGATAATTACTTGTTTGTTTGAATGTTTTAAGTGTTGATTGAGAAACAATAGTCTTATTTCCAATATGTATGTTCCGAAATGTTATCTATGAATATGCATGCTTCGGAATGTATTTGTTCATTTAATATATCGGTCTGAATCATCATATACCGAAATCCAGTCATGGATTTCGGAACCTTGCAAAAGAAAGACTTTAGAAGACATCTGGATCAGAAGTTTAGAAGACCAAACTTCAGAAGACATGAAAGACTCGGAAGATCAAATTCGGAAGAACCGTTTGGAAGATCATGTTCCAAACTCATGTTCTGAAGTTAATTATATCTGAAATGTCAAGGCACCGAAATCCAGTCAGGATTTCGGTTCAGCAACTCTTAGTAACTTCTAAAAACTATTGTACTTTAACATTCTACAATGAAGACTGAAGACTGAAGTTAAAGATAAAACAAAATGGATAAGCACTTACAGTTATAGGAAATGATTAGACTAGATCAGGTGTGGCCTTTTAAAAGCATGTCCTTGTACTTTTTATATTAGTTTATTCTAGATAAGCCACCCTAGTCTGACATTGTATTATTTTAATGTTTAGTACCATCTTGTCTGACTGAAGAGAGACGTGTTGTCTGTTCTTCAGTCCTTAGAGTATTATCTGAAGGTCTTCCCTTAGTATATAAAAGGGAGACAAAATCCTTCTTTAGTCCTCATGAGTTTGAGAGACGATTTGTAACACTTTGATAAATATATATAAATCCTCTCATTCCATCAAATCTCTTGCTGTTCATATATGTTCTTCCCTTGTTCTTACATTTCTTGCAATTTAATTTTTCAGTATTTACTTCTCAAGTTAATTAATTGTTTGTGCATTTTATTGTTGACCTATTTAAGATCTATTCTAAGTATACATTTTATCATTATCATTCCTCAATCCACTCAAGTCTTCGGACTTGTCCACATTCCGAAATTCACATTTCGGAACTTTATCTTTCCGTAATTTACTTAGATTTTGGCGACAACAGGGTGCATTGCTTGTGTGTGTGTGTGTGTATATATATATATATATATATATATATATATATATATATATATATATATATATATATATATATATATATATATATATATATATATATATATATATATATATATATATATATATAGTGTAAATGTCGAAGATGTTGAATGATTGAGGAACTTAGGAAATGCATCAAGAATCGAGGTACCTATCAGAAGATGTGGACCAAACTTGGAGAATTTAAGTTTAGGTCCAAAACTGCACAATTAGAAAATATCCATTGTTGAATGAATTCAAAAATCATCACAAGCCGAAGGTATTGAGGATGCCGAACATTGAGGTACCGAAATTCATATTGAGGTACTGAACATTGAGTCTCACCGAGGCTGAACCGAAGTTTTAGCTGGTACCGAAGCCGCTGGTCCAAAGCCGATTGCTGAGTCGAAGTAGCTGCTGTTGTACCGAAGTGGTCAGCCATACCGAAATTCAACAAACATACCGAAGATCTCATGCTAGCGAGGTTGATCCAAACATCTTAATACTACCGAAGATCTGTGCTTGTGCCATACCGAATATCATGTTAAGCTGATACCAAAGATTACAAGGATGCCGAAAGTCATTGTTGATCCGAATATTTCACAGCGAACATCTTAATACCGAAGTTCATGATTGAACTTCGGTTGGGCAATTGTGTGATGCAGGATCCGAAAATTATGAATTACTGATCAACCAAATCTCTGATTGACACAGTAACGAACCTTTAGCTGAACAGAAGTTGAAATACATCAAGAAAGTTCTTAACTAAACTTCTATTTACATCAAAAACTTATGGTTAGAACATCAATGAGAGAATCTGTACTAAGTTTGGTTTCGAAAGGAATCAAACTTAGAAACACAACCTAAGTTAGAGCACATGGCAGAAGTTGAACAATAATTGAGGAGGTGAAGCTTGAACAGAAGTTAAGTTGAAGTATTGAAGTTGGACCAAGAAGTTGAGATGGTGGACCAGCAACTAATGTCAACCAGAAATTGATGATCAAAAGTTCAAGACTTAGTAGACTAGTGATAGACTTGTACTTTTATATTAGTTTATTATTATTTGTTGTACTTGAGATCTGATAGAGATCTTCTACTCCTATAAATAGGAGCATTGGGTCATGAAAATATGTTGAGATTCTGGAGAGATTATGAGGAAACTATCACCCCAATATAGTCTAAAGGAATTGGAGGAGTGGCTGGAGAATTCTCTCCAGCTATCTCAAGAACATCAAGAACATCTTATCCCCTCTTTATTTATCCACTATAGATCTCCATTATCTTTTCTCATCTTCTTTTATCCACTCTAGATCTTCATGTAATTCAACTTAGACTAGAAAGTGTGTTTGTGAGCTTAAATATTAAATATGTAACACCTTTCGTTTATCAATGAAAAATATGAATTACATCATATCGTTTAAATTATTGTCTTTTAATTTTCGCACTGACAAATTATTTAATATTCCGCAACTTTATATTTCAAGTCATTTATATTTTCCGCATTGTTCATTTACATTTTAGCACTTAAATCAACAATAAACGAAGATATATAAATATTAAGTGCTAAATGTAAAGGAACGATGCGGAAAATGTAAATGACTAGAAACGTAAAGTTGCGGAATATTAAATAAATCATAAAGAACAAGTGCGGAAATGACATCGCAGCGGTCGTCATGCGGTCAAAAATAAGAAAATACCTAACACACACACACTTAGCACAGTGGAAGTCAGGGTCGATCCACAGGAGTTACGTGGTCGAGACAGGTGACAGATTACCAACCGCAGTGTCACGCTACAGTCAGAGGACCTAGTTCCTAACTCTTGCCAAATAATCCCATAAATCATAAACTAAAACAATTCCAAACAAGCATTAACTAACCTAAGCTACTAACTAAACCTGGTTACTTACTGAAATCAGAAGTACATCTCCAAATCAGAAGCAATCAAAGGCAATCCAAACATCAAACACAATCCAATCACTTGAAAATTCATTCACAAGCATAAATACCGAAAAACTAAGCAATTAACATAAACCAAATGATTATCATTAACCAGATCAGATCCAAAGGTTCCAAAAGAGTAACCAAACATCAAAAACAGAAATCAAAGACTCAATGTCAATGGTTGTCACTCCCAAAGACACTAGCCACTATCACTAACTATTTAACTAATTGAAAATTAAAGATAAAACATGAAAAATACCAAAAGATGGTTGCTGAAGCTAAATCTCGGAGTCAAAGAGCCTTGGGGGTCGATTTCACACCAGGTCTTTGCTAATTTTTTCGACCTAAAAGCCTCTATTTATAGTTGCAAAAATCTCGAAGCCGCGCCGCGCATAAGTGGATCCCGCGGTGCGCGTGCGGGTTTATCCCCGTTTTATCGGCATTTGAATTTCTTTCCACCGCCTCATACCCGCGTCACGCCTTGATGAATTCCGCGGCGCGCGTATGTCTTTGCCTGATTTTGCCTTGATCTTCCAACTGCTTCCAAATTGCACGCTTTTGGTCCCTATTTTCATTATTTCTTTCCAACCAAGTGCTGGCACGAAAAGTGAGAATACCACGATAAATATGATATAATTCCACTAAGAATAGGGCTCAACAACGACTAAAATATGTGATATTACTAGGCGTTGTCAAACACCCCACACTTGTGCCTTGCTTGTCCCCAAGCAAAAGAGATTTTAATAGATTATAATAAAGACTCAAACAATTTTTTACTGTGTTCAATTTCAAAGCTTATTACCTTATGAGTTAGAGTGAAATAGTTCGTGAAAACATAATCAGAATGTTCTTTGGAATTCATGGCTTTGTAGAGAACCCTTGATTACAAATTTTCTGTCCATAATGTAGTGTACATACTCATTCAGATTCTAAAGGCCATTAAAGAACTGTCCATGACTTTCGATGTTGTCCGTGTAGCGAGCTTTCAGAAATACCATCCCAGACCAGACGATCTTAGGTGGCAAGGTGCATAAGGCCCACCCATTTTAGACTTACTGGCTCGAACAACAAAGGTCACAGATTGACAATTCCTTCCTAAATTCCAATCCTAAAATATCTCAATCTCTAACTCCTAAAACTCAACTTATTTGACTAAACTAATAGCATGATCACAACTAAATAGTATTTCTCGAAAAATACCAGTGCTATAGACAATCATAAACTATTCATTTCAAAATTACAATCTAATAAAAATTTAAAAAAAGTTGCTAAATTTTTTTGAAAATCGGTCATTTTCCGCAAAACTTTCAAAAACTACTCTTTCGACCGTCCACACCCCACACTTAAAACCGTACAACGTCCCCGTTGTACAAAAAATATTTAGAACAAGGGAGAAAAAGTTACCCCTTTGGATGGTAGATCGCTTGATTGGTACTCGGTGTCACAGGTACAAATACGAACAAAAAGGTCCTTAATTTAGCATTCTGGAGTTGTAGCGCAACAGTGAACACGCCGGTGGTCAAGATAAATGGAGGGGGCACGGTGTAACGCCAAAACATGTTTATTATGTAATTATAATAAAAAGGGCAAATTGGTCATTTTACCTTAGAAGGGTAATTTGGTCTTTTGGACAGAAAAGGATTAAGTTTGTAATAATATTTTGAGTTTAGGACTTAAAATGTTATAAAAACTAGTTTTTGTCATAAATTGTGTAAATTGTGGCAAAAGTTCTAGAAATGCAACTTCAAGGACCAAATTGCAATTTCTGGAGGTATAAAAGATAAGACTTGTGCAGATTTTTGGGAGTTACGGGAGAGATTCATTGTGCGATTTCTGCAAAGTTTTGAAGGGTTCTTGAAGATTGAAGCTTGAAAATCGGATTATAGTATTCAAAGTGAGGAATTGGAAGCTTGAAAGGTAAGTATTCCAAGTTCTTGATGGTTTGATCTTAATGAATTTGATAGGAACTGAAAACTGCATTTTCAGTTGTGATTATGTGATTAAACTGATGTAATACTTCCATTAAGTCATGCTAATAAGGGCTTAACTCAAGAAAATGGAAGTAGATTGTTATTTTTGATGAAATTGAAGTTTTGGGGTTGTTAGAACTAAGAACCCTAATTCTTCATATGATTAATTGAGTGGGTTTTGGAGGTTGAAAACCTTGTTAAAATGTAAGGTTTTAGCCTATAAACAAACCCCAAACGGTTAAGAACAACATTAAGAACTTATAGACCAAAACTGCAAGCGACAGTGCACAATTCGCGACTGGACAGGAGACCTGCACTGCCGCTAGGCGCGGTGCGCCCCTCATCCAGGCGCGGCGCGCCCTAAGACAGGGAATCAGAAATGCTATCTTTTGTTTGGCTTGTCTGATTAAGCTCAAACTTGAACCGTAGGCTCGTTATGGTCTGAAAAGTTTGGGAAAATTTTTATATTGAGTTTTCGACCCCTCAAGGGCACTGTAGATCGATACGAATGCCTCGGTGAATAGTGAAATTCATAAAAAGATAGTAAATGGAAAGTCTATTATCTAGACATTGTTTGTATTGATACTATATTGAACTCTTGTGCATTAGAGTCAATTAAAACAGTTGGTAACCTATAATCATTGTGAAAATGAATGACATTATAGGTACGGGACAAGATCTTGTGGAATACTTTGGAAGGCAAGGGCTAACAAAAGCTAGTGGTAGCAAACCTTCAGGTGAGTAATCTCACTGTTATCCGATGTGATAGATATTAAATGAGCAGCTGCAGATGGAAATTGTTTTGGGGACGAAAATGACAGATTATATGATTTGATATATGACAATACCAGATAAGCCGTGAGTCTGTTATAGACAAGAACGGAGCTGTGAGTCAATAGAAACGAATGATATGACAATACCAGATAAGCCGTGAGTCTAAAATAGACAAGAACGGAGCTGTGAGTCAAACTTATATAAGACAATACCGGGTAAGCCGTGAGTCATCAAGATGACAAGAACGGAGCCGTGAGTCTAGGCAAAAGCGGGATAAACCCGTGAGCCATATATGATTTTGTGTTGCATAAGAATGCATATTTGATTTTGTATAGAGAATTTTATTCTTATACATGTTATATTTGATTTGATTACTCATTGGGCTTTATAGCTCACGGTTTTATTAATATGTCCCTGCAGGTGAGCGTGATCCTGCCAGGAGAAAAGATAAAGTCCGTGACTGAGGACTTAGTATTTGAAGTGACGACCCGGCTTGAAGAATGTATAATATTTTATGTATTGTACTTCGTGATACGCTTGTGCTCGTATTGTATTAACTAATACCCCTACTTATGGTTTGTTTGTAAAACATTTGGTTTGAAAAATGAAAAATTTTTGGGGTGTTTTTGTTAATAAGTCGGGTGTTACAAGTTGGTATCAGAGTCGTGGTTTAAGTGATCTAGGTGTCTTTAGAATAGATTCCTGGACTTAAACCTTTAGAGAAAAATAGACAAATGGACTGTTAGATATAGATAAGCTTGTTATTATATATGTAATCTAACGGTTTGCTGAATTTTGAAGTATGAGAAATACAAGGAGTAATCCCACTGGTGCAAATTCGTGTGGAACCTCAAGAAGTGGACCATCCCGTTCACGCGGTTCTGTGGGACGAAGAGCAAGAGCACCAGCATGGGAACCGGTGGGAGAAAATCCACCTGATATTCGGGCAATAGTGGAAGAAATGGTTAGGAAAATGATGCCTACGCTAACGAATAACCCCAATCCGAGTGGCAATCCTAACCCGAGTGCCAATCCTAATCCTAGTGAAGAGGCTGCAAAAAGTATTCATGACAGGCAGCCGTAAGATGAAAGCCAGGGAGAAAGTCGTGCCCGGGCAATGAAAGAAACTCAAGGTGGGGAAGCCTCTACAAAGAAAGTTGGGTGTACTAACAAGGCCTTCCTTGGTTGTAAACCAAAGGAATTTTCGGGGACAGATAATCTGGTCCAAGCTATGGAATGGATTATGCATATTGAGAAGGTGTTTCGAGTTAGCAAATGTGCGGATGATGACAAGGTAGAATTTGCCACAAACCAACTCACAAGCAGTGCACTACATTGGTGGCAAATTTACTACAAGTCACTGAATCTTGATCCAACCCAATCAGTACCGTGGGAACAGTTCAAGATTAAGTTCAATGAAGAATATTGTTCTGAAGTAGCTATAAAGAAACTGGAGGATGAATTCCTGCACATGGAACAGGGTTCCCGATCTGTTCAAGAATACACTCTTAGCTTTCTGGAGAAAGCAAGATTTGCGGAACACCATGTTAGCACCGAAAAGAGGAAGATTGATATGTATGTCTGGGGGTTGACGACCCGAATCAGAGAAATTGTGCAACCACTGAAACTGCCTACTTTTCGACAAGTGGTGGATCGAGCCACAGAAAGAGAAACAGAATTGAAGCGACAGGAAGATGAAAAGAAAGTTTTGAAAACTAAACGAAAGGCGGAAGACCAAAGTTGGACGCCTCAGAAAAAGTCGCAACAAATCGGGTCTAGGGGTAAAGGCGAGAAAGACGAAGGAAAGTGGTGTGAAAAATGCAGAAAAAGGCACACAGGCAGTTGTCGCAGTGATACTGTATTAGCTAGTTGCCGAAACTGTGGAAAAACGGGTCATTCTACACGGGAATGTCGGGCGGAGCGTAGATGTTACCAATGTGGAGCTACTGATCACATTCGTCCGAATTGTCCCCAACTGAAATCTGGAGTATACAGTGAAAGATCCAGAGATGATCAAGTGGGAAAGAAAGAAGAGCCGAAGAACAGGGGACGACCAGTGGCCTCGCGAGCTTTCCAGATGACTGTGGAGGAAGCCCGTGAGAAGACAGATGTGGTGGTTACAGGTATCTTTACTCTCAATACCATACCTGTATATGTTATATTTGATCCAGGGGCTACACAATGTTTTGTGTCAGAGTCCTTATTGCCCCGCCTAAACGTACCGTTAACCCCAATGAATGAAAGCTTAGAAGTGGCTATAGCGGACGGCAGATATGTTTGGGTTTCTGAACATTTGGAAGGTTGTCAGCTTAAAATCTACGGGACCACTTTCCCTATAGATTTGAAGCCGATGACTACCAATGAATTTGGTGTAATTGTGGGGATGGATTGGTTGGTAACGAACTATGCCAACATGGATTGTAGAAATAAAAACATTACAGTGTTATCACCGGAGGGAGAATGGATAAAGATTCAGGGTGAACGACCTCGGTTAAGAATGCCAGTTATCTCCTTTGCTCAAGCCCGAAGTTGTATTAGTAAAGGAGGGATGTCTTATTTGGCCTATGTAGCTGTGGCTAAGCCAGTTAAAGTGGGGGTAGCGAACGTAAACGTGGTAAATGAATTCCCAGACGTGTTTCCAGATGAACTTCCAGGGTTGCCACCAGATCGACAGGTTGAGTTCACGATTGAACTGATTCCGGGAGCTGCTCCTGTTGCTCGAGCTCCATATCGTTTAGCACCTTCAGAGATGGTGGAACTGCGAAAGCAACTAGAAGAAGAACTGTTAGACAGGGGTTTCATCAGACCGAGTACATCGCCTTGGGGAGCCCCTATTCTGTTTGTCAAGAAGAAAGATGGGTCAATGCGTATGTGTATTGACTATCGGGAATTGAACAAGATCACGGTGAAGAATAAGTATTCGCTCCCACGAATTGATGACTTGTTTGACCAGCTACAAGGAGCATCCTACTTTTCAAAAATTGATCTGAGGTCGGGTTACCATCAGCTGAAGATACGGGAATCTGACGTTCCAAAGACAGCTTTTCGCACACGATACGGTCACTATGAGTTTTTGGTGATGCCTTTCGGGTTAACCAATGCTCCAGCCGTATTCATGGATCTTATGAACCGAGTGTGTCGACCGTTCCTTGATACATCGGTGATAGTATTTATAGATGATATCTTGGTGTATTCGCGAAGGCAAGCCGAGCATGAGGTGCATCTGCGTCAAGTGTTGGAGTTGCTTCGCCGAGAAAAGATGTATGCTAAATTCTCCAAGTGTGAATTCTGGTTAAGAGAAGTCCAATTTCTTGGCCATGTAATTAATGCCGAAGGGGTGAAAGTCGACCCAGCAAAAGTTGAAGCCGTGATGAAGTGGGAACCGCCTCGAAGTCCAACTGAAGTACGAAGTTTCCTTGGTTTGGCAGGCTATTACAGAAGATTTGTTGAAAATTTTTCCTCAATAGCTGTCCCGTTGACCAAGTTGACCAAGAAAGGCGAAAAGTTCACGTGGGCGGAAAAACAGCAAGAAGCTTTCCAAAGGTTGAAACAAGCCTTGTGTGAAGCACCAGTGTTAACACTACCGCAAAGCGGAGAAGAGTATGTGATCTACATCGATGCTTCAAGAGTTGGCCTTGGATGTGTATTAATGCAGAAAGGTCGGGTAATAGCTTATGCGTCCCGCCAACTAAAAGACGCTGAAAAGAAGTATCCAGTTCATGACCTGGAATTAGCAGCAGTGGTTTTAGCATTGAAGCTGTGGAGACACTATTTATATGGTGTGAAGTTTGTTGTCTATACAGACCACAAAAGTTTGAAGTATTTATTTGATCAAAAAGAGCTTAACATGCGACAGCAAAGATGGATGGATCTACTGAAAGACTTTGACTTTGAAATTCGGTACCACCCTGGCAAGGCGAATGTGGTGGCAGATGCTCTAAGCCGGAAACAAGCACCATTGAAAGTTACATCCGCGTGTATGGGTGTAGCAAGCCGGTTACCAGAATTAATCCGTTTAGCACAGGAAGAGGCGTGCAAGCCTGAACATGTTAAAAGTGAGCGAATGGTTGGATATTTTAAGCATCTGGAAGAAAATGCTCAGAAATTGAAGACCTTCAGAGGATGTGTATGGGTTCCAAAACAAGGAGAAGCGCGGAACTTGCTTCTAGAAGATGCACACTGTAGCAAATACGCAGTTCATCCGGATAGTACCAAGATGTACTGGACGTTAAAACCGTTGCATAAGAACGGAGCTGTGAGTCAAACTTATATAAGACAATACCGGGTAAGCCGTGAGTCATCGAGATGACAAGAACGGAGCCGTGGGTCTAGGCAAAAGCGGGATAAACCCGTGAGCCATATATGATTTTGTGTTGCATAAGAATGCATATTTGATTTTGTATAGAGAATTTTATTCTTATACATGTTATATTTGATTTGATTACTCATTGGGCTTTATAGCTCACGGTTTTATTGATATGTCCCTGCAGGTGAGCGTGATCCCGCCAGGGGAAAAGATAAAGTCCGTGACTGAGGACTTAGTATTTGAAGTGACGACCCGGCTTGAAGAATGTATAATATTTTATGTATTGTACTTCGTGATACGCTTGTGCTCGTATTGTATTAACTAATACCCCTACTTATGGTTTGTTTGTAAAACATTTGGTTTGAAAAATGAACAATTTTTGGGGTGTTTTTGTTAATAAGTCGGGTGTTACACACGGTGACCCCACACTTGCTTGAAACAACTCCTCCATTTTGGTATCACATGCATGACTCACAAAAAGATTAAACGCAAACAAACAAAATACAATATAAACAAAAGAAAGATAGTGTCATAAGTACAGTACAGATATCCAAAAGAAGAAAAAATAAGAAAAATACATCAATCGCCACCTGGTGGCCTGGAAGAACCAGCCTCATGATCGTGGGCCCAGGCTGGAAATGGTCGGGGGCGGTGTCCCTGCTGTGTGGCCAGATCCAAAAGTACCTCCCCAATCCACTCCAACTGCTCCTCCATCCTCGCGACCCTGACCTCCAATCGTCTGAGCTCTGTCGCCTCCTCCTGCTGTGGCTGTGGCGCTGGCTCTACTGGTGCTGTCGGTCTCCGGCGTCTCTTGCCCGGCTGGGCGTATGCTAGCTGGGGGGCCTGGGGTGCCTCGGTCGCCACCCTCACGTACTGGCCTGGTCGCTACTGCTCGATAAGGCCCATGTTCTCCAGGGCTCGTGCCGTAGTGCGAGCTGGAGGTAAAGCAGTCAAGGATGCCACGACGGGAGCAGTAAGGATCCGGTACTAACGGGCCAGGCGGGTGATGTAATGCCGGTGGGCCAGAGGACTGCTGGATGATGCACCCGTCGCACGGGTGGATAGGGAGACGGCTAGAGCGAACGGGAGGTGAAGAAACCTTGAGGGGTCAAGGAGGACCAGAGATACGTCATGTCCTCGTCGGACACCTTCTCGCCCCCTCCCTGTGCATGATGGAGGTGGAGACGATGCGGTGCATGAGCCGGTGAAGCGGATCATGGATATGGCTCTCCCTGGATGTCCCCGCCTCGTAGAACACATTGGACAACGGTGTCCAAACCTCTGCATTGGCAGCCCTGGCGGGCTGCCCTTGAGTGCACGCCAAGAGAAACTGCGTGAAATGGCGGTGCTCGAGGTCCGCCTCTGTATAGCTACCTGTGCGCCTCCCAAACTCCCGGAGGTTGCACTCCCTGTGCACTCCCCCTAGTCGAAATCGTACCAGTCTGGAACGGGCCTCCGTCGACCCAGGTGCAAAACGGACAGTAGATAAGAACTCCAAGAGAAGCTCGGTGTATACTGTGTCGTCCTGGTTGGCCATAAGCCTATCCCAGCCTCGACACGTGAATGAAGCATCCCCGTGGGTCCATGTGCAGTGGAGGAATGGATCGATCTCGCCCCAAAGCCCCGCGTCTCTGAGGATATCCCTGTCAATGATCGTCGCCTCGAGAACCCGGCGACCTACGAGTGCATCCCTCCTGCTGGCAAACTCAACAGAGCTATCCAATCCCTCAGGGAACTAGAGAAATTGGTGATCAAGTCTGAACGACATCTGCACAAAAGAAAAAATTTACAATTTAAGTCTTTTTCTTCCCCACCGCACCGCGGCGCGGCCCAAGAACTATGGCGCGGCGCGGCGAGCGGCTGTTTCTAATTCCAAATCCCATATCGTGATCTAACCTGTTTAAACTCAATCCAACTACACTACAAGGTAGCCTAAGTGCCGACTAACTCATCTAGGGTCATTATTTGGCAAAATAAACACCCTACGAGTCAACATTGACGATTTCTAAGTTTTTAAGTTTTTGGATAAATCAACCAAATCAACTGCCTAATCACTAGTTTTAACAAGTAAAAGCTAGTTAGAATGACGTACCTTGGTGGCGAGAATGAAATGAGCAAGAAAAAACAGGAAAAATTTTCGATGATCAGAGCTCTGCGGCGTGGTGTGTGTGAATAGTGTCGCGGCTTACCTTATTATCGAAGGAAACCGACCGATCGATTCCCGCGGCACGGATATGAGCGAACCGCGGCGCGCATACCCCCAAATCAACCCCTGCGCATCGGGTTGGTTTACGATCCCGCGGCGCACAATTTTCCTGACCGCAACGCGGTCATCAAAAATTCAATTTTTCTTCAAAACAACCCCACACTTGCCTTGGACCAATAATACCTGCAAATGACGATGATATAATTTTCCTAGTTACTCCTACAAAAATACAGTACCTAACCTATGAAAGGATGGGTTGCCTCCCAACAAGCACTAAGTTTAACGTCTTCAGCCAGACGTATCATTCCTACTCTTACTCTTCTTGAATTTCCGATGGCATCTTCTTGTGATCAGGCGCGAAATTGTGAGCCATCATTGACATAAATGAAGTGAGTTGAGTCATCCTATCACTAACCCCGCTAATCCATTATTGCTGGGCTTCTAGAAGCTGAAAGACCTTTGCTTCTCTTTCCCTTGCATCTTTCTCGTATTGTTGGTGCCTTGCCTCCAACATCTTCATCATGTCCAGCAGCTGTTCATTGTCAATGGTGGACAACGGATGCTCCTTTGTTTCCTTCAAGACTTCCTCTTTTCCTCCTTCTCCTGTTCGGGTCCATATTTTTCTTTTGTCCCTAACCCCAGGTTCCATCAGCAAGTTGTTGTCCAAATTCTTATCATCATACCCTTGAGACAGAGATATGGGGCTTCCGAACATATTCAACCTTCTTTTCCTCGACCCAAAGAAGATATCCAAATCTCCTGTTTTGCAATCAATAATAGCGCCGGCCGTAGCAAAAAATGGACGTCCTAATATTAATGCGGGCGCATCCTCCTGAATCTCGTATTCCATAACTAGAAAGTCCACTGGTAAAAGAAATCCCCAACTTTCACTATGACATTGGTCAGCTTACCTCGGGATACTTTGGTTGACTGATCAGCCAGCTGTAACACGGTATTTGCCGGCTCTAATTCCTCATTCTTGTATTTATCATACAAATATCCCGGTAGCACATTCACACTTGCTCCCAAATCCAGAAAGTTGTTCCTAATGACCACATCTCCTACAGTAGCAGTAATCAGTGGTGACCCAGGATCCTTTTCTTTCTTGGGCAGTGTTCCCAACAGTGCCTCACTAGCTTTAATTGTCAACCTCACAGTGTCAAGTGTGGGAGTCTTGCTTTTTCCATTTTTCTCGCACATCTCCTAAAGAATTATTGTATCCTCATGAGCGTTCTTAAGTTCGTCTCACAAGGGTTGATTCATCGATGGCCCTGTCGATTTGGGTGCTTCCTGCGTTTTCTTTCCCTTCTTATCCTTCTTCCTTTGTTTAATTTCGACTATTATCGGCTGCTTTTCCTCTTGGACATCCTTGTCCTCCTTTCATTCTCAATAGGAATTTCTTTAATTTCGTGTCTTTCCTATTCTCCTTTTCAATTTCTTCATTTTCATTAACTTCTTCTGCCTTTTCACTTTCATCCTCATTTCCTGATTCTAGCAAGTCTTCCAGGGTGACTTTCCTCCATTCAGCCTCGACAATGTTGACATGTTCCTTTCCGGCCCGCTGACCATGGGTCGGATTGACTTCTGTGGTACTTGGCAGCTTCCCATTATCTATTTTTCATTGGTCTTCAGCCATTTGGGTGATCTGCCTCTCCATATTGACGATGGATTTCGCATTGGCCTGCGATTGCTGCTGCGTTGTGTTGAACATCTCATACATTTTCGCGACTAGATCCTCTTGAGTTCCTGGGGCATTGTTGATAGAATTGTTGGGCCCTCTATTGTTGCTGCTACCATTGGCATTGCCACTATTGTTCGTCGGTTGATACTGTCTGGGCTGGTTGGATGATTGCCCTTGGTAGTTGTTCTGCCTCTGGTTATTGAAATTCTGCTGACCTTGGTTATATGGTCTATAGGGTCGTCCATTGTTATATTGACATTGACCCTGACCATAGACTTGATTTGCTTATTGAGTCTTTGCTCCTCCTTGACCTCCTTATGGTTGACTCTAAGGTCCATTCTGTAGAGTAGACACAAGTCTATCGAATTTCTTATTAAGCTCACTTATCTCCTTCTTTACATCCTTTTTCCAATCGGCATCGGCTCATACTGCTGCTGCTATGCCTACCGTCTTTCTTATGGAGAAATTCGCCTTGGAGCCATTACTTAACTGTTCCAAAAACTGCCAAGCCTCCTCCGGGTCTTGCATCATAATAGTGCCACTAGATGATGCGTTAATCATAGATTGGTTCGTCTCACTTGCTCCTTCAAAGAATACCTTAACCAGTTGCCATTTTGGAATATCATGATGAGGGAACGACCTCATCAACTCCTTTAGACGATCCCATGCTTCATGAAAAGCTTCTCCAGGCTTCTGCTGGAAATCCTGAATGGCCCTCCTGATCTCCGTCGTCTTGCTTGCCGGATAAAACTCTTGTAATAACTTAGCTTTGAGTTGGTCCCATGTAGTGATGCTATTCGATGGCAAAGACGTAAACCAATATCTGGCTTTGTCTTTCAGAGTGAATGGGAACAATCTTAATCTAAAAATTTTCTTATTAGTGTTCCTAGGGGTGTTGGCGTTGGCTATGGCTATAAACTCATACAAGTGATTGTATGGGTCATCCTGTTTGTACCCCCTAAATTCCGGTAATATTCTGAACAACTGAGGCCTAATTTCTACTTGAGATTCTATATCATCATGAATGTAAATGGGTGACGAGTCACCGTACTCCCGTGGATGGAAGTGTGATGCAACCGATTGCCCCCTCGGTTGTGCAAAATACAAGGGTTGAACAGGATTACCGTAAAAATGATGATTGTTATATCCCTGCTGACCTTGTAGTGGTTGATGCTGTTGTGCTCTTCTTGGAGGTCCCCGACCTCGGTTCCATGGTTGCTGTGGTGCTGGTGGAACCCATCCTTCGTCTTCATCATCATACCTCTCCTCAGCCTCTTGATACCGGTACTGCTCAGGTGGTTGATGGTATTGTTGCTGCGGTGGTATAGGTTGGAATGTGGTTTGTGGTTTAAAAAGTACTAGTGGTGGTTGTGAAATAGGTTGAGAAATGGGTGTCTGCTGTCTAGATACTGGGGTGCCATCACGGGTCAGCGCTCCCCAAGACATGGCAGATGTAAATGGGTTTGTGGATTGTGGTTGGGATACAGGTTGAAATGGTGGAATCGACGGCGGAGTGCATGAAGGTATAGGTGCAGGGGCTGAAACTGCACCACCAGTAGCACTCGTGCTCCCAAACTGAAATTCTGAAACCGGGGGAATAAATGACATCCCCGTTGCCTCACTCGAGGGTTCTTGGGCAACATGCTCTAAACTACTACTGACATTACTAAAACTCATTGTATTTAAACGCCTACGTGCACGGATCTTGCGCGTAGTTCGCTCAATCTCTGAGTCAAAACGCAAAGGGGATAATTGCTCACCCCTACGGGTACGCATGCACAATTGCAACACACCCGAAAAAAACAAAAGCAAAATTACTAACTAACTGAAATCTAAAAATCAAAACCAAAATTCATAAACTAAAAGTCCTACAAATCACCTATTCTCAAGCTCACAACTCCCCGGCAACGACGCCAAAATTTGACATCGCAGCGGTCGTCATGCGGTCAAAAATAAGAAAATACCTAACACACACACTTAGCACAGTGGAAGTCAGGGTCGATCCACAGGAGTTACGTGGTCGAGACAGGTGACAGATTACCAACTGCAGTGTCACGCTACAGTTAGAGGACCTAGTTCCTAACTCTTGCAAAATAATCCCAAAAATCATAAACTAAAACAATTCCAAACAAGCATTAACTAACCTAAGCTACTAACTAAACCTTGTTACTTACTGAAATCAGAAGTACATCTCCAAATCAGAAGCAATCAAAGGCAATCCAAACATCAAACACAATCCAATCACTCGAAAATTCATTCACAAGCATAAATACCAAAAAAATAAGCAATTAACATAAACCAAATGATTATCATTAACCAAATCAGATCCAAAGGTTCCAAAAGAGTAACCAAACATCAAAAACAGAAATCAAAGACTTAATGTCAATGGTTGTCACTCCCAAAGACACTAGCCACTATCACTAACTATTTAACCAATTGAAAATTAAAGATAAAACATGAAAAATACCAAAAGATGGTTGCTGAAGCTAAATCTCGGAGTCAAATAGCCTTGGGGTTGATTTCACACCAGGTCTTCGCTAATTTTTTCGACCTAAAAGCCTCTATTTATAGTTGCAAAAATCTCGAAGCCGCGCCGCGCATAAGTGGATCCCGCGGCGCGCGTGCGGGTTTATCCCCGTTTTATCGGCATTTGAATTTCTTTCCACCGCCTCATACCCGCGTCGCACCTTGATGAATTCCGCGGCGCGCGTACGTCTTTGCCTGATTTTGCCTTGATCTTCACACTTCTTCCAAATTGCACGCTTTTGGTCCCTGTTTTCATTATTTCTTTCCAACCAAGTGCTGGCACGAAAAGTGATAATACCACGGTATATATGATATAATTCCACTAAGAATAGGCTCAACAACGACTAAAATATGTGATATTACTAGGCGTTGTCAGGAAATTAAAAGACAATAATTAAACAATATGATGTAATTCGTATTTTTTCATTGATAAACAAAAAGGTGTTACAGATTTATAGTTAAGCTCACAAACACACTTTATAGGCTAAGATGAATTACATGGAGATTTAGATAGAATAATGGATAGAAAATGGATAGAATAATAGATAGAAGATAGGAAGATATGAAGATCTATAGTGAATAAAGGACGTTCTTGATGTTCTTGAGGTGGCTGGAGCGAATTCTCCAGACCTCCTCCAATTCTTTTAGACTACATTAGAATGATAATTTCCTCACAATCTCTTCAGAATCTACACTTTTACTTCATGACACAAGCCTCCTACAGGAGGAGAAGATATATTTTCAGATCTCAAGTGCAACTAAAATTAATAAACTATTATAAAAGTACAAGCCTATCACTAGCCTACTAAGTCTTGAACTTCTGATCATCAATTGATGATTGACATTCGTTGCTGGACGAATAAGAGGTTTAGTGGTACAGCGGTTGCTGATTCGGCTTAGGCAAGTGCACTTCGGTATTCCTGATTTTCAGTTGCTGATGATTTTCTATAGCTCACTTTTGTTCAGCCTCGTTTAAAACAAGATCTTCGGCATGTCCCAATTTTCTGATGTGATATACCGAAAATCATATATGATTTTATGTGTCACAATCTCGGTTTCGGTGTCACAATCTCGGTTCTAACAATTTCGGTATTTGAAATTTTGGTAGAGCCTCGTTACAATATGATTTTCGGTTGCCACCTCTCTCAATTCTCTTATTGCTCGGCCGCACACTCATATTCACTCGGTCACACAATTTCAAAAAGTTTATGGGTAAATCAAGCACAAAAATAAGTTTGATGACCAAATATGAACAATTTTAAAAAGTTTATGGGTAAATCAAGCACAAAAATATGTTTAGTGACCAAATACGAGCAATTTTAAAAATTCGTTACCCTATCAAGTCATTATCTCACAAGGTATTAACGGTAGACATATTTTTTGACATTTAAACTTTAAGGGACTAAAATTGTAAATACTATATCATTGGATCCGTTGCCACCGGTGGAAGGAATCACCAGAAGAGTATGTACACGCGTTCGAGTTTTAGTCGCTACACATTAGCACAAGCGGATCGCTATCTGTACCGTTAATTTCTACCTCAAAATCAACGGATTAAAATCGTTTTAAAGTTCCAAAATTTCAAACCCCCGCGCGCCCACGCACATATATACTCCTCAGGTCCATCACACCATTCATAGATCTTAAGCTCTTAATCCTCCTTGCAACTACATTTACTAGAAACTATCAGCAATGGCACGCACAAAGCAAACTGCTCGCAAATCAACCGGAGGAAAGGCTCCGAGGAAGCAGCTGGCCACCAAGGCGGCGAGGAAGTCAGCTCCAGCTACAGGCGGAGTGAAGAAGCCCCACAGATTTCGTCCTGGAACAGTGGCGCTCCGTGAGATCAGAAAGTACCAGAAGAGCACCGAGCTTTTGATCAGGAAACTCCCATTTCAGAGACTCGTTCGAGAAATCGCTCAGGATTTTAAAACCGATCTGAGATTCCAAAGCAGTGCCGTCGCTGCTCTTCAGGAGGCGTCGGAGGCGTATTTGGTTGGGCTTTTTGAGGATACAAATCTCTGTGCGATTCACGCGAAGAGAGTCACCATTATGCCCAAAGATATGCAGCTTGCTCGAAGGATCCGTGGCGAGAGGGCTTGATTGACTGATAACGTTGGGTTGGTACGATTCTAGATTTTAGGCTTTTGGTGTAGGGTTTAGTGAAAAATGTTGCGATGCAAACGTGCTGTTTGCTTTTCGAATCGGATAGTTTGATGATATGTATCTTATGTTTAAAGCGATGTTCAACCAATGAAGGATTTGGAATGTTATTAGAAAATTGTTTTGATGTTACGTGGTGGAGTTGTTTAAACTACTTCGAGACGTTTTTTTGGTCTATGGATCTTACTTGTACCCTCCAAAAACAACTTTCCAGTTCCGTATTTGTTGTTTGAATCTAACATGAATTATATTGTTGCAGGGAAAGTAAAAAATATTCAAAAATTTGATAGGGAGGAGAATTAGGACAAACTCGAAATACCAGTTATATGAATTAAGTTATCTTTTTGTAACTTAAATCTTTAGCATTAATAGTTTTTGGTTTAAATAGTCTTACTGTTTATATTTGATATTGACTGGTTAGATACATGGTAAAAAAAAGAAAAAAGATAAAAAGAAGCCCATCATTGAAAGTCAAGGGTACAAGATACCAAAGTGCGCACGCACGCAAGCAAGAGGTGCCGTAAAAATAAATTCTCCCGCCATCATCCAAAATTATACATAAACACCACCAATAATCATCCTCTTGGATCTCGAGTCTCGACCATTTTAAGTCTCTAGTTAGAAAAATAAGTAAAATTCAGTGATCGATCAGGCAAATGGAGTTACCGGTGATCGATCTGGAGCCGTATTTGGATGTAGTGTCTGGCAAATATTGCGGCGATGAAGTCTTAAATCCCCAACTGAAGACGGCTTGCTCGGAGGTTAGTCGAACCCTAAAAGAAACCGGAGCTTTGCTCGTCAAAGATCCCCGATGTTCTGCGCAAGATAACGATCGGTTTATCGATATGATGGAGAAGTATTTCGAACAGTCTGACGAGTTTAAACGTCTCCAAGAGCGTCCTCACCTCCATTATCAGGTTTTTTCCTATACCGATTCCCAGTCAACATAGTTTTACCGATTGTGTTCGAATCGCATTGATTGACTTATTAGATTGATCGATAAATCTGAGGTAATTGATGCATTTTGGGGGTTTAGCGGAAAGACGAGCATAACCATGTTTAAATTCAAATTACATGTTCAATTATTTGTTTCTAGTCGTCTCTCCGATCAGAATAGTGGGAGTTCGAGTTTAGAATCCATTGGTGTGGAAAATTTGTCATCGATGTTACTTATTGTAGGTTAAATGTTAAGTGGTAAATGAAACTGTCAATCCTTTTTTGGCACAAACGCAGTACTTAATAATTGAATTGTCATATAATTAGAGTGGTGATACCAATCATCCCCTCTTGTTATTAACCAAACTGAATCTCAATTAGGCAAATTTAGGTTTTCAAACGAAAATCGATTTGGGTATTTTCGTTAGTAAGCGATTTCAATGGTCTTCGTGAAAATAACAGGTTGGTGTGACGCCAGAAGGAGTTGAAATTCCTCGTAGTTTGGTTGATGGAGAAATGCAAAAGAAGCTGAGATCATTGCCTAAAGATTCCCAACCGTTGACCCCATCAGGTCCAGATCCCAAGTGGCGATACATGTGGAGAGTTGGTCCTCGACCATCAACTACTCAATTTCAGGTTCAGCTTACTTCTCTTAAACCACTAGGCTGTCTTTGGTTTGCGGATTCCAAAGGAATTGGAATGTGAGATTCCGTTTCTGTCGTTGATGTGCATCTCTTATCTAGGAACTGAACTCGGAGCCAGTTATACCCGAAGGTTTCCTTGAATGGAAAGAAACCATGGATTCATGGGGTTCTAAAATGATATCTGCTATTGAGGTAGTGATTTCCTACATTCTGTTATCATCATTTCTTGAATTTTATATATAATTCAAAACTCAATCCCCTCAGGCTGTTGCTGAAATGGCAGCAATCGGTTTTGGCCTACCAAAAGATGCATTCACCGGTCTAATGAAGAATGTGAGTCATTATCTATCTTTTTACCTCATTAATTTATGTGAGTGATTATCTATCTTTATACAGAATTAAATTACACATTTGTTGATTGTAGGGTCCACATCTTCTTGCTCCAACAGGAAGTAACCTTGAACGACATGGCAAAGAGGGTACAGTGTTTGCAGGATATCATTATGACCTTAACTTTCTAACCATTCATGGCAGAAGTAGATTCCCTGGTTTAAGTATTTGGCTAAGAAATGGGAAGAAAGTAGAAGTTAAGGTTCCTGTTGGGTGTCTACTTATTCAGACCGGAAAGCAGGTGAAAAATTTGATTTCAGTTCAAGATCTTAAATTACTTATTACTGCGAGAAATACCAATTTACTTCCATTGATTTGCTTATTACAACATTGTACTTGAAAAATCTACCCAATTGTAAATATGTTACTAAAATAATTGGAAGTACAATGCTATAATTTAAAGTACAATGTTGTAATAGAAAGAAATGGAAGTAGGATGCTATAATACGCAAATATATGAAGTATGTCTCTACTTGTTGCATTTAACCCTTCATTTTTTTTTGGTTTGTTATAAAATTTGAAATTGCAGATAGAATGGTTGACAGCTGGAGACTGTATAGCTGGCATGCATGAAGTTGTGGTGACAAACAGAACACTTGATGCAATTAAAACAGCAAGACAAGAAAATCGAAGCCTTTGGAGAGTATCCTCAACGGTGAGTGCATTACATTTTGACTTTTTAAACGGATAGAGTAATTGAAGTGAAATGAGATTCTATATATTATGTAAATATAATGTATAGTTTTAATTTTACTCTATACATAATTATATATATATATATTAATTACCAAATTTGGTTTGTGAGGACTTTTTACTATTCATTTGGTACCTACTTTTTCCTGAAAAAGATTAATTTGGTACATTTGGTACCTACTTTTTCCAGAGCGATAATTACTAAATTAAGATCATAGTATAATTGTTAAATCATTTGATACAAAATACAAATAAGGTTTTATTTGGAAATAGCACTTTTGATTTTCTTATAGCAAACTTTTATATTTACGTTTTTTCCCCTTAACTAATTTCGAATTAATTGTTTTCATCCCTATTTATTATAAAGTTATATTATTGGTATTTCGTAAGTTACGATTTCGGTCCCTTATTATATTTTAAAGTTACATTTTTCGTCCCTTACGTAATTTTTTTTGTCGAGCGACGTTTTTCAATATACCGGGCTTCCGCAGCATCGCGCGGACAGTCTAAACACTAGTTTAATTATAATTATGAAATTTTCATTTATAAAAATAAAAAACCAAACATAATAAAGAACCCAAGTAAGGTTATAATAAAAAATCTATTTTTGGGAATATAAAATCATAATTAAATTAAAGTCGTCAATTTTCAAAAAAAAAAAAAAAAAAAAAATCTGTGTCAATAAAAACGGGTTATATTGCAGTTTTTTCATTCCGACAAAACAAACAACTTTTTTCATCCCAATCATTCCATCATACAAAACACTAGAGTTTGACTTTTAACATTACTCTGTTTGAACAGAATAGTTAAAGTGTAATTTATAAACATATTTTTTTTTTTCTGAAATATAATTTGAAAGTTGGATGTACTTGTATGTATGCAGTTATTTTCTCATATAGCATCAGATGCCGTACTGAAGCCCCTGGGCCATTTTGCACAATCGCCTCTTGCCGACAAGTATCCACCCATTTGCGCTGGAGAATTTGTAGAACAAGAGCTTTCTGTCATTAATCTTAAAGGAAACAGAGGAGACCTTTGAAAAGGTAGCACACATGAAAAAAAAAAAACTCAAAAATATTTTTATTTCATTAATTCTCACAAGTCACAAATTCCATGAATCGGTTATGACACCTTGTGAGTCACAACATATGAGTTTAGCAACTGCTTGCATAAGAGGCTTAGGTACGACATGGATCCAGTGTGATACATGATGATAATCAACTATAAATGCGCACAACGTTGTAAAATATAACTCACTGAATTTAAAAAAAAAAAAATGGAAAAGAAAGAAAAGAGCATGTTAATGGTGGTGGTGGTTTTGGGACTAATGGTTCAAGGAAGCATGGGGTTCCCATGTGGGAGCACATTCTTCTCTGCATTGGTGCAACTGATCCCATGTCGGGCATCGGTTGCACCATTTAGCCCCATCCCTCCGAACGATGCTTGTTGCACCGCTCTGAGGGTCCTGGGCCAACCCTGTTTATGTGTGCTTGTCAATGGGCCCCCCATCTCCGGTGTTGATCGTTCCATGGCCATGCAACTTCCTGAAAAGTGCAATGTCAATTTTGGTCCATGTATTTCTCTATAAAATCTTATATGCTATATTTTCAATCCTTGGCCTAGACTAACTAAATTGGATTTTTTTTTTTTTTTTTTTTTTTAGGTGAACTGGTGAAGGAACAAGTCAGGACGTAGAGAGGTGTTGGTTCTACTACACTTGTTTGTACTGAAATGCGATGGATTAGAATAAAGCCGGTCCGGTGGTTTGGTGCTGAATAAATCAAGTCTTATGGTCTAAGTGTCCTTGTATTAGTTTCTTTAGTTTTTTGTTATTTATATTTCCAATTTGCTCTATCCTACTATTTGTATTAAAATCTTTCAATGCAACTGTTTCAGTCATATAAAATACCAAATTTACGATTATCTTTACTTATGTAGGTCTTCACAATTGTATATAACTCCTTGTTTATACAATTATATATAGTATATACATATATCAATTTGATTGTCGGATAGAAAAAACAGAATCTTTATTAAGATGTATTAATAACTTTTTATCAAATATGCCAAAGTAAATTTAACGTTTTATAATCTCACAAATAATAAAAAAACGAAATGATAGATTTCTCAACATTTATCCCAAATGGCCATCTATTTCATTAAAAACATGTTTTTCAACCGGTGAAACTCTTTTTTCTAACATCAAATTAATTTTTTACTTTGCGAAAGAAATAATGTTATACACACGAAGTTGGATAACACAAGTATATATTTCAGATGTAAACAAAACAATATCCATCAAAATTGGTTAACATGTTTGACTTCTTGGACAAATGTTGTTTTTTTTTCTTTTTTTGGAAAAACAAATTCTAGCAAGAAGTTAACATAAAACAAATTACAAAGAATTAATGGCTAGAGAAAGCTTGTGCAGCCAATCAACACAATTCATCTTACGGTTCTTACGCATATTACAAATCTAGAATAAAGACCGACATACATTGTCATAAAAAATAAGCTTGACCTTTCCAAATAGAAGATAATTCCGAAATTTCCAAACTACCCAAAGATAGTATTAATCACCGAATCGAAGTGTTTTTATTGCACCATATTTAGGTTCAAGTTGTTCGCCCACTTATCCGATATAGAATCACACGAGAGTTAAGAAGATCCAAATTCCACCTAGTAATCAATCTCCAAATATCCATAATCATACGACACATAGTAAATATATGGCTCACGAACCAAATTAACAAAAGAGGGATGGAATGGGTTATATGTTCTAAACTTTTGGGCAATTGGCAACATAAACCCTTCAACTTGTAGAATTTCTAAACTAGCCACATATGACACAAGTAACTATTTTATCCTTTCTGAATTACAAACTTAACCTTATCCTATAAACTTTTTTTTTTTTTTTTTTTTTTAATAAAATGGTCTAAAAATGTTAGTTAGGTCGAGTCTTGTTCAAATTATAAGATTGTCCTTAAATTATGCATTTAACCCTAGTTTTCATTATTTCCTCGTTTGACCACTAGATGAGTCTAGCACTTTACTTAAATCTCATAGTTTATAATTTAACATTAACTAACAATTTCCTAATTAATATTAGTCAATATGTTATCAAGGTCAAAACTATATTTCTCGTTGTTGTCGGGCGTGTTTGTCACGGAGCTTTTGGGAGCGTTTGAGAGCTTCTAGCTTCTAGCGTTTAGGAAATAGCTCTAATAAAAACCAAAAGCTTCGTTAGGCGACACGAGCTTGAAGCTTTTATTTTAAACTAAACGCTACTATTTTAAAAGCTACTTGAAGTAGCGTTTAACAAAAAGCTCTGCCAATTATATCATTAATTACTAGAATACCCTTAAAACTATAACAAATTATTACGCAGATGCCATTTTATGTAATTTTACATATTTTAAAAGCTTCAAGCTACTTTTGCCGAACAGTCATATACAAACTAAAAGTCACAGCTTCCCGCTACCAGCTACCTGCTACCCGCTACCCGCTACCAGCTACCCACTACCAGCTACTAGCTTCCAGCTAATTTTGCCAAACACGCCCGTCATGTTTTATCCCTCAATTCTTAATTTTACAAGCAACATCTATTAACATCTCAAATTTAGGGACATCAACTTAAAATTATAAATATTAATTACATAATATTTAAGTCCCAAAAATTAGTTAAATTAAGGTCATACAAAAGCTTCTCAAGCTTGGCAAATTTAGTTTTTTTTAATTTAAAATTTCCTTTTAACCTTACGTTTGATCTTCAAAGCATCTTGGACTCGTTAAACTTACTGAAAGTTATTTGTTTCATTCATTTCAACATTTTAATTTTTCTTTACTTATTTTAAATTTAACTATTTTTTTTTCAAAAATTTATATTTAACAAAAAGAACAAAATTTCTAGCCCCCAAACACGGGTGTTATAGACAGAAGACATTGTATTAATGCATTCTATTTGTATGAAAAAAGTTATTATCTTATTATAATCTAACTATATTCTCTCGGTCTGATAGATGATATTATTTGCTGGGGTTTGATCTAATCTAAAACATACATAAAAAACAAATTTTATAGTGGAAACATAAAATAAAAAAACCTATCCCTTAAGCCATGAATCCAATAACATAGAATATTACCAACTAAAATAAAACCATAGACTATTAAAAAAAATTATACCCTTAAAGCATAGAACCTTTCATGTAAAAGATTTAGGGGTCTAAAGTGAACAAAACTGCTGATTCCATAAGAGAATACAACAGGAAAGTTCTACGAATAGTTTCAAGTATCTAGATCGAATGGATGAAATAGTGAAACTGTTCAAACTATTCAAGAAACCTACATTGAATTTTGTGTACGATCGGACATGAGTATGACTATCAAAATAAAAATATTGCACTTCAACTTATATAAGTAAATGTAATGAAGCAATATCAACAACTCATCCAACCTCGCAAATGCATAATTAGATATATCCTTTTGGCCATCTAAAGTTTACAAATCCCCGTAGACTCATTCTTGAAGACTTTATCCATCGATGAGCTTGGCAAGTAGGTCTAATAATACTTCTTTCAGGTGTTTAAACTTTTATACAATTTAAATATACTGGTTATTTGTGAATAGACTCGGGTCTTCTTTCACAAAAGAAGGAGAAGAAGCAGTGATAATCGAAGCTTCTGATGAATAATAGTATATATATCTTCACTTCCTCGGGTGTCAAATGCATTCTTATTCTATGAGGAAACCAACGATCCACCCTTTTTCTACCCATCCTACCCACAAGATAATCAAATATTTACTTGTTCCATGATAATAAATTTCATGTCCGCACATCTCCTCCTTCGAGATCTCAATTCCTCCATGCATCATCATTCATCACTCCTCTAGTAAAGTAGCTATAGAGATATGTGAACACTGGAAGTTCCGATCAAAGACAAAGGAAAAAACCTATATATAAGTGGTGATCCTTTACTAACATATACAAGAGGAAAAATGAGTAAAAGCCCTTATAAGACAACCTCCTGTAGATACCACATGAACATTACATCATGCCATCGTTATCACTTCTTCAAAGATAGTCCAAAAAAATAATAGACACTATTTTTGTGTCTTGACCGACCATACCTCATCTATTTTATACTCCCTCCGTCCCAAAATGATAGTCCATGTTTCCTTTTTAGTTTGTCCCAAAATGTTAGTCCACTTCTAAATATAAATGACAACTTTACCAAAATACCCCTAACTGTAATTGTAACAGCCAACACATCTAGTGCCGACATTAAATGCAAAGAAAGGGTAAAACAGTCATTTTGTGGGAAAAAGTATGATGCATTTAATGTTTTCTTAATCTGTGTGTTTTTTGTCTGTGGACTATCATTTTGGGACGGAGGGAGTATTAACATAAGTAAGATATACTATTTGTCCTCTAATGTATGGTATTATTAACTCTTCAATCCATTACATCCAAAATCTTTCAATTGAGATGCAAAGGCCAATAAACCTTAACATATTGGAAATTTTTTACAATTGTCATGCCTCGAGGAGATATATGGTCTCTTCAAAGAATTACATCATTCATGGGATTTATAAAAAAGTCTCTCACTAAATCAAACTTCCTCAAAATCATCCGTCCATGACCATTACAACCTTGCCAAATACCTCTAATTGGATCTTCTCATACAAGGTCTTGTATGTTTCCAATTCATTAAAAAGTCTAGAGATTTCTAAAATCCTTGATCTATGATCTTGGCAGCTATAATAAAGAACCATTAGATCTCTTGGTAGGTAGGTATCCTCATTCTATCAACAAAAACCTAAAAGAAATCGAAGGAAGATGTCAATGACTTACTAATGATTCTGAACATGGAATGATTTATACATACGAAAATGATGACACATAGTTCTTCTTTAGGATAATAAAGAAACACCTATGTCAATCAACATTCATTAAAGTAATGAATGCTTTGATTGAGAGCCTCAGAGGATATGAAATCCAAGAACATCAGTAAACTAGAATGATGGCTTGAAGTTTGAAAGTAAGTAAAGAGAGAAAATAAGCTTTTTATAAAAGGATGATTGACCGAGTCTAACAAAATGTCACCTAAGAGGAGATTGTTACTTTAACATATCAAGGGACCACTGATGAACCCTATCCAAAGACATGAAGACCTTAAAGATATGATATCCAAAGTTGTTCTATTCAAAGATGTGTATACTTGAAGGTGGTAGCTTATATGCTCCACATAATGCGGTTAAGAGCTTTTGCGGTGTAGTCTGCCGTTCACAATTTTATTAAAACATACTATATGGTGCGGTTTGTAGTTTTTATCTACAAAGCCGCAATTCAAATAGGAACACATACTACAAAATGTATATTTTATTATTCCTTGACCATTATGGGTTAGACGAAAAATGGAAAAATTCCAATACAAAATGGAAAATAAAAGAAAAGAGATGTGTTGAACATGTTGACAATGTTGAAGTATTCTGTGACCATATGACTCATAATTTAAATTAAAGTGATTCAAAATAAGTAATTATCTAAAACTCCTACGTTTAGCATTTTGGTAATTTAGTCCGAGTTGAAAATCCATATTTAACGATGATGGCTTAACTATCTAAATACGTTAGGGGGATTAAACTTCATAATATTTATTGTTTCCTAAATCATAAGTAAAGACGTGCATTTAAAATCTACAAACACTAGGCCAAATTGAAGTACTTATGTTCATCATAGAGCAAAAAACCCTCCACATCCTACGAACTCGCACCTTATAATGCAGTTTAGAACTTTTACAATACAATTTGCGGTTTCTAAAAATATCAAACCGCAGACGTAGTATGGTTTGTGGTTTTGACTATATATTACTCAACGAACACCCCTAATTTAGAGTTTGAGGGAGGGATCAAAGCTGATATCAAAATCCAAATTAACTCGGGGATCGAACTATTATGAAAGAAATATTTAACATTGCAATTCTGTGTCAAGCATGGTACTCATTAGGTTGTTATCTAAGGGGTATTTTGGGGAACTCAACAAATAAAAGCATCTGGTCTAAATTTACTTTAATTTAGTGGTTATGCAAAATGCTTATATAGGAGCAGAGACAATGAATGCGGGATTTTTTTGTATAATCTGGTCTTGTACCTTGGGAGAGAACTAGACTATGAAATGTATTCTTTTGGGTATTCTTGAGTTGTTTGTTCATTGTGTTTTGTTTTTGATTTCAAGTTGTACGTCAGTTCTTAGCAAATCGGTATAGAGCAATGAACCCTAGAATTATAGTCCAAAGGGTAGAAGCCTAGAAGGAATGAAAGAAATGCATTCCTCCATGGAAGAGATGCAACTCTGCAAGAATAGCTCAATGCATAAACATCTCACGTGGCAGAGATATTAACAAGGACGTTGATGAAGTGTAGAGCTCTCCGTCAAGTTAGGAGGATTCCGATCAGGGCAAAAACTCCTCGCCGCCACCACCACCACCCTTTCTAGGGTTCCAGAACAGCAAAAAGAAGATGCGATGCTAAACCAGGGAGGATCGGAATGGAAAATTCAAAAACCGAGAATACCCCTCTTTTAAAGAATTCAAACAGAAACAGAGCACAGCAATCAAAACACAGAACAAGTAATCAAACTATCACTTTGATTAATATAGAGAAATCAGTTTCGCCAAACTCTATCAATCGATGTCTATACAAATCTCGGTATCGCGTTTATATAGACTATGAGTTGTAGAACAACTAGGACACCTAAACACGTGTTTATCCGTTCCCTAACATTATCGGGACAGTTCCTAATTGAAGACGACTTGGATTACTATTCTATCATTATCCACAGAATAAGGACTTTCCATATATTACGTATCTTGGACAGCTACCCAAAATACCCTTGGGTTGACCGGCGGCTTAAAGCCCATGGCCAAACAACCAATTCGCCAACATCTTTGACGATGTGAATCCAGATGGTTGGATTCTTACGACAAAATGATATTTCCAGGGTTATCGCCTCCAAGAGGAAGACAAGATCGGGGCTGTTGTGGCGTCGCTAGTGGGTGATGCTTTTTGGTGGTACGATAGGAGTATCGAAGGCGTCCCATATGAGACTTGGGAAGAACTGAAGGGCTTAATTCGTCGTCAATACAGATTGTCTTCCAAGATAGGAGCAAAATACGAGCAGCATTTGGCGGTTTTCTCCAAGATGGAACACAGTCGGAGTGCTATCAGAGCACGTGCGACATAGCGCCTCCGTTAGATGACGGTGGGGAACCGGAATACCAAGGTTTTGCAAAATGGGCTAAAACGAACAATTGGGCGGAAATCAGACCTTTGGGTCGGTCAACAAAAACTGAATTAAACGACTTAGTTTGACTTATTGCTTAAGAATTAACATTGAGGTAAATAAAAGCCCACTAGAAATTAAATCTTAAATCAACGATACCAAATTAATCGCAAGCCGTCAACAAGAAACAACCTAGTCCTCATTTTACTCAAGCTCTGTAATCGAACCCGTAATTTCCGTCATCCATGAAGACCAAGTGTGTTAGCGAGAGAGGGAAGCTGTTATTATTATGTGAAATATCCAAAATATGTAGAAAACATACGCATAATTATGTGAAATATCCATGAAGACCAATGGTCTGCATGGCTGTCTAGAGTAGAGACACGGACACGTCATGTGTTAAAGGCAGAACCAATTCATTTGTTTCTGCAGCTATCACTCTGTTGTTGGCAGTATCCATAGTGTTGCCGGATGTGTTTTCCATCTGAAACAAACATTTTAATTAGTATAGTATAAAAGTTATTAAAAAACGGTTGTTAAAATAATAACTAGCGGGTGACCCGTGCGTTGCACGGGTCGATGGGTAAGAATTTTCAAAGTACAATGCCTTAATAAAAAGAAATAAAAAGAACATTGTCATAATAGATAAAAAGAAATGAAAATGTAATGCTACTATAAAAAAATAAATGAAAGTATATCGCCTTAAATAAAAATTTACTGAACATCTATTCCTTTGTTACCTTATGTAACAACTTTTCATGCCACCACATGTAATTGAATCTTCCTGCTCTGCTTTGTGTAACTTCCTTTTTTGATCAAACTTGCTAAAAAGATGAAGATCATAAAAACATAGACAAATTATTAAACATTCTGAATAAATTACGCATAGAAATCTGCAATAAGTGTAATCACTGTTAGGACCAAATAATTGGAGTTGTTGCACGAAAATTGATTCTAACTACCTATCCATAAGTTTTAGTTATTTGATTATCTGATTCTGATTCTTATATTCGCAGCAATACTTTGAAAATTTAGGTCCAAATAACCCCTAATACCACTCCCTTCATCATTAAAACATTGTACTTTAATTATTCTCTTATTAAAGCATTGTAAGTTAAGAGTCGAAACAATAGTGTTGTACTTTCAAAATTTTCTTATTTAGACATTATAGTATGTATAATCCTCTAATTATGACATTCATAATTTCTTTGTATTTACATGACATTGCCATCATTGGGTAGTTTTTCGAAGTTCGATGTTGTAACATGAAAAAAATTGAAAGTAGGATGCTATAATAAACATATCAATGAAAGTACATTGCTATTTATTGCATATAAACCTACATGATCAATAGGCATCTTAAATAATCAACACCAAACAGTTAAACAAAAGTTCATTTTACCTATTCTTCTTTGTTTCCAAGTCTGTTTTAGATGAGCAAAACTGAACACGCAAGAGCCCAACCGAGGGAGTAATGATTGCTGACTAAACTGCCCTTTCTCTGATTCCACTTGCCGACTTTGTACCGATATCTTACTCCACATTGTTAACACAACGACACAGAAAGAATAATAACAAATCTATAGAGAACAGAGTACTCACTGAATTGGTTCTTCGGTTTTATGGACCCAGTAAATCATTATCCTGAAACAAAAACCCATCAAACAGGTCAATTTGATAAACCTCCAAAAAATTATGATCACTCACATGTTTTAGATGATCAAAAACCTTGTTTGTTATACAATAACCAGTTACGATTTTCATCTCTTGTTCTTTCTGCTTCATAATCCTTCCATCGGATTCAATTGAAGCCCACACCCTAAAATTATTCAAAATCAGCAGAGATTAGACATCAATAAAGATTTGATCCTAAATTATTGATCATTCAACAGGGACCATAGAGTGCTCCAACCGCCCCAGAAAGAGCCGTGTATACATCAACACCGCTACAGGCATTTCTGTCATTTTCTGAATTACATAAAACTTTCCAGAAAAAGAAATAAAATGTTACCTTGATTCCAGGTGCCTTGCAGTTGCTGTTGAACAATTCATGTCATGTTCGACATGTAATATAAAAAGAATATCAAGCACTCTAGCAAGTCTTGGATTTGGTTTATACGCATGTCGTCAATGTCTTGTACAATGCTTTAAGACTGACCATCTTCATTCATTCAAGATTTTTAAGTTAGAATTAGGTCATTAAAAGTTCAAAACTAACAAAATATCTGCTTCACTTACCAACAACAACTTTTGTTAGTCCAGGAAGATCGACCAATGTCAAGTTCACCACTATCATCAAGATAAAAATTTCCATCAAAAAAAGCTTCTAGAAAGGGCTATTTAATATTATAAAATTTACCATTTGGAGAATAGATATTGAGATGAATTGGGACACTTGAAATTTGTTTGGTTTGCCCTGTTTCACGATGAGTCTCATCTGAAATCTCTTTCCTTACAGCAACTACATGTCACAAGAACAAATCGTGATGAATATAAGGTAAAAAATCGGCACTGATGCAACTTATTTATGGAGTAAGGATTATACCAAAATCGTTAAACTTTTTCGATGGAAGTTTGTGAATGGCACGACAGTGATGGCACGGTAGTGATGTTCTTGAAGCTTTCTTCATTCTTTCTCTTTCTCTTTTGCAATAACTTGCCTAAGACAGTAGATTCGTATCATTCACCTGGTAATCAAAGAATCCATTACCCTTATCATGTTAATTCCAAAATTTTAAGCTGTTTTAAAATTTTACATAGTTTTATAGTGTTGTCCAATTATAGTAATGAAAATTGTTTCTGTGCTTGTATGATTGCTATAATTGGATAGAATTTGTTAATTATAATATTGTAAGAGGAAGAAAAAGAAAGTATAATGCTATAATAAACAAATCAATGGAAGTGTATTACTGTTTGAGATTTCACCAATTTCATACTATAAGCATGATTTTGAATATTGAACTTTTGGCGAAACCATTTCATCAATTTAGCCACTTAAGTATTTTATTTAGTAATTAAAACATCATAGCTTCTTCTCTTACCATTTTATAAAAACAGTCCGGTTATCCAGTTTAGAAAAAGGGTAAAATACAAAAAATAAATTAAAAAGCAGAACTTGGTTTCACAGTTTTATTGATTCAGCCGACAAAGTATGATACTTTTTATAGTTATTGTGATATACTTCAAGGGATAAACCACGTACTTACCCTGATGTTGTGCAAGTTCAAGTTCCCTTTCACTCGGTTCTCTTGTCCCATGGACTGCAATCATCATGAACCAATTTCATTAGCTAACACTAAAATTTTCTCACATCAGCAGGAACAGAAGGGACAGATTTAATTTACCAAAATTTGCCCCACATTTAGCATTTGACCATCCTTGAACATTGTAAGGTAGCACCCGCAACATCTTTTACCTAAAAATCCTCTTTGAAACCAAAATCACTTGACAATCAAGGCATTAGGTTAAATTCACAAAAAGACAACGTATTGTACAACATTAGTCAATTTAACGGTCTATTATTGACGGACAAACATACTAATCAATTTTTTATTCGCATATATTTGTCAAACCGGTAAACCATGATAAAGTTATTGTAGAATTGACGAATGACTGAAAGTACGTTTGTCTTTTTGGTAATTTATAATTGGTGGTGGAATTTCAAACATCATGGAATGTATGTATGGTCATGGATGCATCTATGCATGTTATGATAGACAACCATGACACAAATAGGTAAGTGTCAAGCCATATTAGCAGCTTGTGAAATTAAGTGAACAATTGCTGTTGTAAAGAAGCCCAACACTGCATCAGCTGCAACCTAACATATAAAATGATAAATCAAGACTTAACTTTACATGAGTTTTGTTTTTAAAATGGGTAACAAACTCTTTAAAAGGTTCAAAAAATACCCCTGAACTGAAAATTTGACAGACCTGAGATGGGATGTCACCAAGAAGTTGACAAAGTGGTCTGCTATCAGCTAAGGGATGTTCAGCAGGAGGTTCATATACTATTTGATTCAGAACCTGAAAATTTATAATTTCAGACATGACCAAATGATCTTGATGAGAACTTGCAGCCTTTTTTTTAAAATTAAACCTCTGGTTGGCGTCAAGCATGCAATCGTACACCAGTTGCATCATACATTACCTGTTACAAAATCATATACTGTTAATTTATTTTACAAGATGCATCATAAACAACAAAGTTTGAAAGTTTTTCATTGAATTGAGTTCTAAGTTTGCATCCTACTTCCTGATATTAACTTTATGAAATTCAGTACTATAAACTATATATGTTAAAACTCGGTTGAATTTATGTGTATGTATTCGTTAACTTAGTAACCATTTGTGAACATACTTTCAGAATAAAGCAACCACTGATAAAAGAGGAGGGAGTTTTCTTAAAATATCACCAGGGCATCGACTGTTTCAAATCGAGCATCTTTTGGAGTTATTTTTTCACTTATTGATCTGTCATTTCCGATTTATCAAAAGTACACTGAATTGAAAGTTCACTTTAAAGAAAATCGAAATATGACGTAAAACAAATAAGTTACGTCCGAAGAAGCATCAAGAGGTGCAATCGACGCAGCCAAAAGAAACCTCAGGCCAAGGATTTGAAGAAACTGAGCTACAAAATCATCAGTGTAATATATGACATTAATTAAAAACCGTAAAATTAATATGAGAATTTCATAAAAAGACTTTAGTAGAGGTAAAGAACTTAGGAATTAAACCTGGTGTGAAACGTGAAGTCACTCCACAGTCCACACCCGCTAATGCTGTGGTAGCTCAAAGAAACGGCCTTGGAATACATTATCAATTTCTTGCACTTTTAACCAAACTCAAATCATGACTCATTGGCTCTAAAGAAACCCTACAAATTCCCAAATTTTATTGATTAGTTTACCCATTCTTCTTCCAAACAGTGTCAAAATCATAACAGGTGGAAGGAAAATACATCATTGCATCTGATTTTCGTAAAGATATAGAATTCGTACCTCAATTCCTGTCGTCTCTCTTCGTTGCCGGAAGACAACCTCGAAGACGTACACACACAGTCGTCGGAATCAGACGTCGACTTAGGCTTTCCGGTCGTCGGGTTGCACAACAGCGGTGGCGGTGGACCTTCTTCTCCGATGACACCCGCCAACACCAACCGCTTTACCCCTTCGCCTCCTTCTTGTAATGGATAGTTAAACAGAAGGTGATGCAGGTTTCTTTGAGGAAGAGAAGGCTGCAACTCCAAACAGCAGAACTGGTATAGCCACAATTGCGAATAAGGGTTTAAGTGGTAAGGAACCACCGAGTAAACCTGGAGACGATAAAGAAAACGAAAGAAGGAAAAAGATTACTTCAAACCCAAAAGAAATCGATGATGTTAACCAATAAGACGCGTATGTAAACAACTAAAAAAAAACACAAAACAGGATACATGTAAGAAAGACAAATACAAAAGACGAACCCTCTTTCTTACAGAATCGGCTTTCTAGATAAGCAAAAGGAACCGACATGCATACCTTGAGCAAAGCAGGAGAAGAAGTTAAGTAGGTTGATCGAATAACGGTATTTCGACGGAAGAGAGACGGGAGTAATGCAAGTAAGAAGGAAAAGAAACGAATCGTCAATAAATCCCAAGGAAAGAAGCTAAACGCAACAGGTGGCATACCCACCGAACAAACAAATACATACGACCGACTGATAACACGTGTCATACCCTAAAAAGAAACCACTGAGGCAGACCCATTTAAAAGAAAAACGAAGAATATGCGTGACACTTACAAAATGGAAAACGGGTGTAACGTTCCCTAAAACTACGGCTTTTAATAAATAGTATAATGCCGGATTGTCAGAACACCGAAACAACTGGAAATTTTGATTTAAAACTGAAAATCAAAATGATTCTGCTTTTGTTTAAAATTCCAAAGACTAAACATAAAAGTTTGTTTCTAAAAATCCTGGAAACCAACAATGAAGGAAACATATAGTTTATGGAAAACCAGAATAAAAGGGGAAACAAAAAAAGTGTTCCTGTTTTCACGGTCTATTTTAAAGTATAATTGGTTCATTTGTTTCACATGATACAACACAAGAGATGAAAGTGTTTCTACCTATTCTCTTCCCATGAATAATAGCAAGATAACAAAGAAGATCTATCACTTTTCACCAGTATATTCATTGGAATGAAAACAGTTTCCAAAAAGTATTAGTTACCTGGAATTCCAATGCTTTTCTAAGTTGCAGTAGCACCTCACTAGTTGTTGGTCGTTGTAATCGTTTATGAAATAAGCATTGGTGGACAATCATTTGAAATGTAGACAACGATTTTGGAACAATTTGTTCCTTTATGCCTTCAAACACAATCTCACCGAGTGTTTCTTCTTCATAATGACTTTTAAACAGAGTGGTTAGACGTGGTTGATGTTTGCCATTTCGGTATTTAAACGCCAATCTCCCACACAAGATCTCCAATAAAACCACACCGAATGAATATATATCAGACTCTTTGGTTAACAAACCCATATCACCGTACAGTGGGTCATCATAGTTGAATGTGTCGTAAACATCGTCCATGACGAAGTCCACATCCTTATTTATTGGACTTATTAAAGAAAACCCAAAATGAGAAATTTTTGCAATCCAATCATCATTTAGTAGAATGTTTGAACTTTTGATGTTCGTATGTATGATCACCACCTCTTGTGTTACCGCAATAGTTGTCAACTCGTGACTCAAAATCCTAAATTTTGATTCGTGACTCGACTCGTGATTCGACTCGTAAGAGTCGTCACACTAAAAATTATATACGAAAAATTATATATAACATTATGTATAAACAAAATATACTAAAAATTATATATACGAAAAATTACTAAAAATTATATACGAAAAAGAAAAAGCACAGAAGAATAGAAGATGAAAGAAATGGGTAGGGACGTAGGGTTAAAAGAGTTCTACACTTGTACTATCTCTTGGGAAGTTGGGAGAGAAAAGCTAAAAAGTTATTTGAATAAAAGATCTCTGTACTTCCTTTTGCTTTTTACTGTGTCTTTGGTACTTTCTCAAAAAAAAAAAAAAAAACCATCGGATCATGCAAATACTAACAACTCTGTTGACTCGTCCGAGTTACGAGTCGGCTCGACTCGTACCAAGTCACGAAATAACTCGTAAAAGTTTACCGAGTCAGTCATACGAGTCGCCTCTTGTTGGATTTCATTTGACTCGACTCGTACGAGTCGACTCGTGACTCGTACGAGCTTAACAACTATGGTTACCGCACCTTCATGAAGGAAATCCAACCCACTTGCAATATCAATGCATATCTCAAGTCGTTTAATCCACGTAAGACCATTGTCCGCCAAATGCCTATCAAGATATCTTCTAGACACATACTCATAAACAATGATGCATTCATCCATTTCGTTGCAATAGCCTACAAGTCTGGTTATATTCTCGTGTTCATACTCCAAAAGAATTTGCAGCTCCGTCAAAAATTCAAGTTCTCCCTGATCTTTGTTCATACCTAACCGCTTTGCAGCAATGACTTTACATCCATTAGCGTTTGTAACTTCTCCTTCGTAGATATTCCCGAATCGTCCTCTACTAATCAAGCAGTCCTTACCGAAGTTTTTTGTGGCCAATCTTATGTCTGCAAGTGAAAATTGAAGTCTGTCCTTGGGGTTTTCATGTGAATCATCAAACACTTGATTAACTTAAACTAAATAAACAAGTTACGAACCAAAGAGCTTGTTGCCTGGATATATCTATCTGTTGACATGGTGCTCTAAACACAAGTGGTTTAGTGTTTAAATCCAGAGGTATAGGTGTGGTTTAAAAGAGATTGAGAACGGTTGTGTTCGACTAAAAGTAAACATCTTTTAAAAGAGATTGAAGTCTCTCGTATGATTTCTCACCTTAAAAGTAAACATCTTTTAAATGATGATCGCAAACGGGTTTTGCGTGAGGCTTTGTCCAAGGATCATGGTTTATTTATGGAAGTGGAAAAAACGTTGTTGTCTCTCGGTCAATGGTTGTGTGGGGATTGTATGTCTCTGCATGCGGTTAGTCGGCAATGTCATCATCCGAGTGGTCTTGTTCGTTTTATTAAAGGGGACATTGGTTCGACCACACACATTGTCGGTATTGTTAAGCCGGATGCTCAGAATAATGTGCAAAATGTTTCAAATGAATGGGTTATTGATGTTGAGCTTCTTGACCGTGTCTTTAAAATGCCTATCACTACAGTCAAAAGTATCCCTCACAGTTGCCGTTTAGCTTTCTCGCAGGCTTTTAAATCAGCAATTTACAAAGTGATTGCCCAGCCCAACTCTGTTGATGCATGGGTTAGGTTGTTACTTCTACCACGTTGCACATTGCAGGTGTTTAGGCCGAAGAACAGACAAGAAACCAGATCGGGGAACAGAAACTCCATACAACAAAGTTGCATCTTGAAGTCCTTGGCTACATGGGGGAAAGACGACGGTGTCCCCACCCTTTTAAAAAACATTTTCGATAACTACGGGGGTGGGCACATGAGCCAGGGCGGGGGCTACACTAGGGATAACACAACGGCTAAAACCAACATTAGACAATGTCTCCGTAAAGTTGCAGATGGTCATTTTACTGCCGCAGTTAAAGTTTTATGCTCCTCTGGTGTTGCGCCTTACAATGGTGATACCATTAAAGCCTTAGAGGATAAGCATCCTCTGAAACCACCCCCTTCTATGCCGGGCACCTTTTACTCTGAGCCTCCCCTTGTAGCCGATTTCGATAGTGTTCTTGGTTGCATTAAATCCTTTCCTAAAGGGACTTCTTGTGGTAGAGATGGCTTGAGGGCCCAACATATTTTAGATGCCCTATGCGGAGAGGGTTTCGCCACAGATCTATTACGTGCCATCACCACAGTTGTTAATTTATGGTTAGGGGGAAAATGTCCGTCTGTTTTGGCAGAGTTTGTTGCTTCTGCACCTCTCACGCCACTTATTAAACCAGACAACGGGATCCGGCCAATTGCAGTTGGTACTATATGGAGGCGGTTGGTTTCGAAGGTGGCTATGAAGGGTGTTGGAAAAGGTATGGTTAAATACCTTAACGATTTTCAATTTGGGGTCGGCGTGTTAGGGGGTGCAGAGGCTGTTTTGCATTGTGCCAATCGGGTGTTGTCTAAACACAAGGATAATGGGTCCCTTACCCTGCTTGCAGTAGATTTCTTGAATGCTTTTAACAGGGTGGATAGATCCGTCTTAATACGCGAGGTTAGAAGGATGTGCCCTTCTATTTCCTTGTGGGTTGATTTCTTATATGGGAGGGCATCCAGGCTTTACATAGGTGACACCCATATATGGTCCACCACTGGGGTTCAACAAGGTGATCCATTGGGACCCCTTCTTTTTGCGCTTGTTTTACACCCTCTCGTGCATAAAATTCGAGACAATTGCAAGCTACTGCTACATGCTTGGTATTTAGATGATGGGACCGTTATTGGAGACACCGATGAAGTGGCGAGTGTGTTAAACATTATTCAGGAGGAGGGTCCAGGTTTGGGTCTGGAGCTGAATATTAAGAAAACTGAGATTTTTTGGCCCTCTTGTGACGGTAGGAAACAACGTGACGGATGTTTCCCAGCAGATATTGGTAGACCTTCTTTGGGAGTAAAGCTCCTTGGGGGGGCTGTTAGCAGAGACGCTGGGTTCATTAGTGGGATCGCCTTGAAGAGAGCTGTCAAGGCTGTTGATTTGATGGGCCTTCTTCCCCAGCTTTGTGACCCGCAGAGTGAGCTCCTTTTGTTACGTTCTTGTATGGGCATTGCTAAACTTTTCTTTGGTTTAAGAACTTGCCAACCAGTGGCGTTGTGGTGTGTGGTGGCCCTTACTTTGGAGACTTCCAGTGGCGTTTGGTTTCCTTACCAATACGTTTTGGTGGTTTGGGTTTGTACTCGGCTACTGAGGCTTCCTCGTACGCTTTTGTAGCATCAAGGGCCCAAACTTGGGCCTTACAAGACCACATTTTGCGAAACAGTGACATATGTGGTATGGACATTGATTATTATTCAGCTTTGACTCGTCTGTGTGGCACAATTCCAGATTTTGACTGTAACGGTTTCACTAATAAGGACATCGCCCCACCTAAACCCCAAAAAACATTGGCGAATGCTCTCTTTAGTAAGATCGTCAAGGATATGGAAAACAACTTTCACATGACGTTCAGGCAGAAAGCCGTATTGGAGTGTCTTCGAGCTCCTCATGCACAGGATTTTTTGCTAGCTATCCCTATTGACGGCCTCGGTCTACATATGTCCCCTGTGGAATATCGTGCTATTCTACGGTACCGGCTTATGATTCCTCTTTTTCCGAACGACGAGATATGTCCGGTTTGTCGCAACGCGTGCTTGGACGCTTTTGGGGATCATGCTGTTCATTGTCGTGAGCTCCCAGGTTTCAAATACCGTCATGATATGGTTAGGGATGTTCTTTTTGACGTGTGCCGACGTGCTGGGATCTCGGTACGTAAAGAAGCTCCTGTTAACTTTCTGACTGACCCTTCAGACGGGAGATCTACTCTTAGGCCTGCTGACATTTTAGTCTTCGGATGGATGGGAGGTAAGCATGCATGTGTTGACCTTACCGGGGTTTCTCCTCTTGTGAACTTGAGGAGTGGAGGTTTCACAGGGAGGCAAGCGGCTTTGAAAGCAGCTGCATGCAAAGTGGATAAACACGATAAGGCATGTCGTGAAAATCAACATGTGTTTATCCCTTTCGCTTTTGATACCTTTGGTTTTCTCGCACCTGCTGCCGTGGAACTACTCAACAGAGTTCAGCGGGTTATGCATAGTACCATCATGTCCCTTAGATCTTTGGATTTTGTTTTTAAGCGTATCAGCTTTGCCATTCAAAAAGGGCTAGCGGCGCAGCTTGTTGCCCGTTTGCCCAACGTCTCTATGTAATATGTTTTCTATTAGCATAATTGAAAAGCTAAGAATAATATATTATTTCCAATTTTTGTGAATATAACATTACAGTATAACTATTCCCTAATGAACTAGTAAATAGTAAATACCATTAGTTTGTCTTATGGAACAAATATATTTATAATGTCCCATATACAAGAAAATATTGTAATTTTTGGAAAATATCATCATTGATATTTTTTTAAAAGTTAAGAACCACATATCATTTATGTTAATTATCAATGAACATTCACATCATAAACCTTGTTGATCTTTTGCATCATGTAAATATAGCATGTAAACAATTGTTAATAATTTTTGTTAAGCATTTATATATATGGGTAAGAATAAAAAAAACAATAAGAACCGCAACAACAAATCTTGGCCGCTTATTTGTAAAATTGGTGGTTAAGACTTAATGTAAAAAAAAGTTACCAATTCTCAAAATTCACAGGCTGTTCGTGTAAATATATGAAAACTGGTGGGCAAAAATGTGAAATTCGGTGGGTTAGAATGGTAAAATCAGCCAAGCTAACGCTTGCACTACACGCAGACATGCCTGCATGCCACCCCCTCCCCCGCTTCTGATAAGCTGGGTCCTTTTTTCTAACTGGTTTATTTTTCGGCTACAAATTTATTTTTATTTTTGAAAAAGTGAAAAACCTAAGTTTTTAAAATTAAATTATCTATAAAATGAGTATAGTCATATTTTTTTTTCAAAACATATTTTTATTTTTTAATTTTTATAAAACCCCCAAAATATCTTCAAATGTCATAAATTTAAAGGATTATTCTACTAAGTATACAAGTGTGTTTATAGAATTTTTTTAAACATAAGGTTTTAATTTTAATAGAAAAAATTACTCCTCTTAAATATATACTTACTTGAAAGGATAATGCTTCTTCAAGTTTCTTGATGACGACTTCGGCGGTTCGACGTTCAACTTGAGTTTCTGCAACACATTGATATGCAATTTTCGCAAATGCATCCAAGGAATCTTAATTGGGTCCATTATTTACACTTAAAATATTTTCATGTGTTTCTTCTATCAACCTAGGATCAATCGTTTCCCTTATTGTTCCCTCATTGAAGTGTTGTCTTGCGACCGATGCAATCCCATTACTATTTTCTTTGGTATAAATTGGATAATTGAGTAAAGCTTCTTCCTTTTTGTGTTTCTTAGATTGTTCTAGTAGTTATAAAGGCTTTGGATGAGTTTTTGGTCCCTTGATTGTGTTATTTAAGGATTGGAGTGATAAAGGTTTGATCTTTATGTCTCTAGAGCCTCCTTTGGAGCTTGTGGACTGATCTTGGGAGTAAGCCAAGCTCCCTTAAATGTTTTAGCATGGATTATGTCATATTTTGGACCTAAGTGTGAGATTTGACGTGCATGGGGCATGTATGTCAAGGAAGTTTGTATTTTATTGGATTTTAGATCTTTTGGACGAGTTCAGGAAAGTATTAGCCTCTGACTTAATAGATTAAGTGCTTACTGAAGTTTTGGGAAGTTTCATAATAGTGACGCTATCTTGGGGATATAGCGATGCTATCTGGATGTTAACCTTTGACTTTGACTTTGACATTTGATCTTTGACTTTTTGACCAATTTGACTTTTGGTCAAACTTGAGAGATTCGGGGTACCGGTCTTGGAGGTTTATCTTGTTTGGGGTTTAGGATTTGCTGAGTGAAGTTTATCCTTATTAGGAGGTTCGTGTTGTCGGGATCTGAGGACACGTGCTTAGAGTGCTGTTCAGCCTGTCGGATCAGCTGAGTCTTCTCACTATACTATATGTGAAGTTGCATGCGTATGTAGTACGGTATGGTAGGTAGAAATAGAATGATGGTATGATTGTTGTTAGGACTGTATTTGCTTATGTGTAGTCGTTCGATACGTTTTGCTTCTTCCTTTGACAGCTTTATGTAGTTACTGCTGACGAAACTACGTCTATTTTCCAACCGACCTAAGACATTTGAATAAAGTTCTTGGAAGTACTTCAAAGCTTCCTCTTTTAAAGATTTAGGATCCGAATTCCAGCAGCCCTCAATCATCAAACCTGATATGTTATTTTTTTAATCGACTTTTGATTGTATTGTGAAAAAAATTCGTATTATCGTCGCCTTCGAGGTCCCATCTGATACGCGTTTTTTGTTTTGCAATATCACTCTTTAACTTCTCATTTTCAATCCAGGTTTTTCTTGTTTCCATCCATCTCACTCGCTCTTTTTCTATTAGCAGACCTTCTTCAGCTTTTTTCCCATACGCAATCCTCAGCTTTTAGCTTATCGATATCTTTATTTAAATCTCCGAACTTCTTTCCCGCCCACTCCTTAAGGTCCCATTTTATGTTTTTTAATTTTTCCCTGAACGCACAATCCGGATTTATTGACCTGATCAGTTTGTTCCAAATCGTCGCCACAATTATTCCACATTCTTCATGATCCAACCAGTGATCAAAAATTCTGAATGGTTTGTTACCAAAATCAGCCCCCTTACCGCTCATCACGATCGGACAATGATCAGAACATCTTCTCCCGAGGACCAAAGCATGTAGACCCTCCCAACACCGGTAGAAGTCCTCCGACACCAAGAATCTGTCCAATTTACTCATTTTGAAACCATCCGAGCTAAACCTAGTGAACCTCTTCCCCCTAGGCTTATCTCCAAAAGATCCTATTCTTTTATAAATTTGTTGAACTTTTCTGCGTCTATTGGTTTGAACTTGCAATTCCGTCTTTCTTCCTGCCTTCTTACAACATTGAAGTCATCGAAGAGACAGTACATAGTATCCTGATTTCATTGTGAGTAAAGCTTCCATCTTTTAGTGTTCTTAAGGTTTTGCTTGTCTTTATGAGGACTTTAGGTTGGTTTTTGGTCCTCTTGTTGTTTGATCTTAGGGTGGGATGATACAGGTTGAAACTTTATGTCCCTTGAGCCTTCCTTGGAGAGTTTTGATATGACTTGGGGTGTAAGCCAAGATCCCTTGAGTGTTAAAGTTGGTTTTTCTTATTTTGGACCTAGATCTTGACCATTTGCTTGTGTGGTCATGTTTGGATGGGAAAGTCTGGACTTTTACAGACATTGAGACTGTTTGGAAGGGTCCTGGAAGGTTTAAGACCATGGCATAACAGATTAAGAGCTTTTGGAGGATTTTGGCTGAACAAGGGAGTTAGCGGCGCTAACTGTGTAGTTAGCGAAGCTCAGTCATGGTTCGCGATGAAGTTTTGAGTCTGTTCAGAGTTACCGACGCTATCTAGGGAAGATAGCAGCGCTAATTGGCTGTTGACCGTTGGCTTTTTGACCAGTTTGACTTTTGGTCAAACTTGAGGGTTCAAGGTACCGGTCTTAGAAAGTTTATCCTGTTTGGGGTTTAGGAAGGTCTAAGTAAGTTTACCCTTGTCAGGGAGTTCGTATTGTCAGGATCTGAGGACACTCGTGTGGAGTGCTGTCTAGCTTGAGGTTGCGGATCAGGTGAGTCTTCTCACTATACTGCGAGTGAAGTTACATGTATAGGTAGCTTTAATTATTTGTTATAGTAATGTGTTTGTATGTGCCTTACATGATTGTCGATGAAAGTCGATGACGATGTTTGCCGACAAAAGTCGATGACGATGTTTGACAGATGGTCCAATTCCAACTAACCTTCTTGTATCTCGATTTTAGCCAGAGGAACGATCGCCATTGGAATTCACTGAACATGACCTCCACGAGCGCCTTCTTTCTTTCAAACAAAACCGCGTTATGATGACACCACAGTAGACAAAGAAATGCCCAAACTACCCCTCCCCAAATGTTTCTCGATTCTACCTTCCATGTCTTTCTCCCTTTGAACGATAGAAGCTGATTTACGTCCACACTGATTTGATCTTTAAGGCCCCACCATGAAAAAACCTTTTCCCAAACCAAGCTTGAGACCCGACACCGCAGCAACACATGGTCTATATTCTTACACTGTCATTGCACATTGGACATAGAAGAGAAGGATTATCGACACCTCTTCAATCCAATTGCGTTCGAACCGGGATACTACCTATTCTGACCCTCCAAATGAAAATACTTACCTTTTTGGTACTAATTTTAACCATTGCGTTGGAACAACTTCTACCTCCTCCTGATCCTGCAGATTCAATTCCACCAGGGCCCTGAGTGTTTTGACTTCAAAATCATCTTTCTTCGCGAGAAACCACTTCCATCGATCCTTTAGCTCCTGATTTGATGAAAATGATTTTAGAATTACTTTAATATTATCAAATTCGACACTAGTTCGACCTCTCAGACAATTAACCCAATCCCACCTCCACTCCCCACTACCCACCTCGACTATAGGCCTCTTATTTCTAACTGAAACTGTCGCATCTTTTTCTAGTCTAAATAACCTCGGAAACTTATTTGCCAAAGTGAACTTTCCCAACCACCGATCATGCCAAAATGACGTGTCCGCTCCATTACCCACCTTTTTCCCAAACGACTCCTTCCACTCGATACCCAGCTTTTCAATGTTCGAGCCAACCTTGATAATGTTACACCAGGTACTGCTACATCCCTGACCCATCAAGACCCCCTCCCTTATCGTACAAAATCCTAATTACCTTAACCCACAAAGCCCCCTTCAACATGAAACCGCCACCACCATTTCCCAAGAAGGCTCAAGTTTTGAGCCCTAAGTGACCCAATGTTCAAACCACCCCGATCATAAGATGAGATCGTTTTGACCATTTGAACCAAGCTATTTTCCTATCTCTAGCCCCCCACCCCAGAAGAAGGAACATCTCACACTCTCCATTTTTGATCACACTCAAGCGAGCACGGAACAACGAGAAACAATACGAGGGAAGGCTGCTGAGAACCGACTTGACTAAGGTAAGATGACCACCAAAGGATAGGGCATTCGCTTTCCAAGAAGAAAGCCTGTTTTTTATCTTCTCCACCACTATATCCCAGTTTTTGCATATGTTCATATTCACTCCTACGGGTAGCCCAAGGTAGTTCAATGGGAAAGCTCTTGCCAAGCAGCCCATGCGAACCGCAAGTGCTTCCACCTCTCCTTGCCTCACTCCCAACCCATACACACAACTTTTACTTAAATTCACTCTCAAGCCTGAAGCCAGATGAAAACACTTTAACATCTTCAGGATGTTTGCGATATTTCTCTTATCCCACTTACCAAAAATTATCATGTCGTTCGCATACTGTAGCTGGAATATTTTGACTCTATCTCTCCCCACCTCCATACCTTCCACTACGCCTTTTTCCACCCTAGTTTTACACACCTGGTTGAGACCTTCGTCTGCTAAAATAAACAGGAATGGGGCCAGTGGATCACTTTGTCTGATGCCTCTAAACATTCTGGTTCCTTCGTAGGAGATCCGTTAACTAATATGGAGACCGTTGCCGATTCCAAGCACGCTTTAATCCATATTATCCATTTTGTCCCAAAGCCCATTTGATCTAACGACTTGTATATATACTCCCAATCCAACTTATCGTACACTTTTTCGATATCAATCTTGAAAACCACACTCTTTTCCTTTTCCTTTTTTAGAAAATCTACTGTTTCATTTGCTACCAAAACACCGTCCAGAATGTACCTACCCTTAATAAAGGCATTTTGTTCCTCCCCCACCAGCTTACCGATCACCTTCTTGAGTCTACTTGCCAACAATTTCGTGAGAATCTTGTAGTACATGCCAATCAAACTAATCGGCCGAAAATCTTTTATATACATGGGGTCGGGTGTTTTAGGGATTAATGTCACGAACGAGGCATTGCATCCACGGTTGAGGCAACCCGTTTCCTAGAACCATTGTAACGCTTTCATCAAATCCTCTTTTATAATACCCCAAAACTTTTTTACAAACTTAAAATTGAACCCGTTTGGACCGGGGGCCTTTGAGCTGTCACAAAATTGCACGGCTAACCACACTTCGGCTTCCTTAAACCTTTCTTCCAGCCTACTTGCTTCTTCCTTTGACAACTTGATGTAGTTACTGCTGACGAAACTAGGTCTATTCTCCAACCGACCTAAGACATTTGAATTAAGTTCTTGGAAGTACTTCAAAGCTTCCTCTTTAAAGGAATTAGGATCCGAATTCCAGCAGCCCTCAATCATCAGACCTGATATGTTATTTTTTTAATTGACGCTTGATTGTATTGTGAAAAATTTCGTATTATCGTCTCCTTCGAGGTCCCATCTGATACACGTTTTTTTTTTTGCAATATCACTCTTTAACTTCACATTTTCAATCCAGGTTCTTCTTGTTTCTATCCATCTCACTAGCACTTTTTCTGTTAGCAGACATTCTTCAGCTTTTTGTTCCCATACGCAATCCTCAGCTTTTAGCTTATCGATATCTTTATTTAAATCTTCGAACTTCTTTCCCGCCCACTCCTTAAGGTCCCATTTTATGTTTTTTAATTTGTCCCTGAACGCACAATCCGGATTTATTGACCTGGTCGGTTTGTTCCAAGCCGTCGCCACAATTATTCCACATTCTTCATGATCCAACCAGTGATCAAAAATTCTGAATGGTTTGTTACCAAAATCAGCCCCCTTACCGCTCATCATGATCGGACAATGATCAGAACATCTTCTCCCGAGGACCAAAGCATGTAGACCCTCCCAACACTGGTAGAAGTCCCCCGACACCAATAATCAGTCCAATTTACTCATTTTGAAACCATCCGAGCTAAACCTAGTGAACCTCTTCCCCCTAGGCTTATTTCCAAAAGATCCTCTTCTTTTATAAATTCGTTGAACTTTTCTGCGTCAATTGGTTTGAACTTGCAATTCCGTCTTTCTTCCGGCCTTCTTACAACATTGAAGTCACCGAAGAGACAGTACATAGCATCCTTTGATCTCATAACAATTTTTACCTTAGTCCATGTTTCCATCTTCTTTGTGCTATCGTGCGGGCCATATATATTAACAAAACATACCGGTTTATTCACCTGATCCACGACCCAAACATTGCTAGAATTCCATCATCTCCCCAGGCCCTAGGTGCTTTGAATACCAAATTATCCCAAATCGTGAGAATTCCGCCAGAGTTGCCCTTGGCATCGCACCGAGCATAACCGAAATCCCTAGACCCGTTATATGCAAAAAGTAGCATATTAGTTTAATTTAATTATTTATTGTAGCATCCTACTTCTTGGGTTTTAGAGATAAGATGCTACAATAAAAAAAATTAATAGAAGTATTTTTCTATTTCTTGGGTTTTATACATGAGAAATAGTTAGAGTTTGATTTTTTCGGTTTACAGTATTCATTCGTTTTTCTTGATTTTGTTAACCAAGTATGTTTTTCCTGTAACTAAAATCAGAATTCTATGTGTATGAACTAGATAAATATTAAAATATATTATAAATTACAGTAATAACAAACGATTTTAATTAAGTTTTATTTTATATATTTTTCCTTTTTGTTAAACTAAGCTAAAAATCGTGTTTCCATACAGCCGGTTTTTAAAATTATTTTCGTTTCATGGTTATCTGATTGACTGCTTTTTTTGTAGGTATTCTGCTTTTTTGTTACATATAATGCTTTAGCATACGCTTGGTGTGACTTATCCTTTGTTTGTAGGTATTCTGCTATTTTATTACATTGTTAAATGCATGTTAATCATAATTTTATAATTGGGCAGGTTACTCAGTTCCTAAGCCATTATAGGGATTAAACTATCTAATTGCGAGATAAATATATGAGAGTTCATTGTCCTGTTCAGGTTCATCATTCCCTATATTATGCTTGAAGCTTTATGTTGTAAAATACGACGGATCCGAATTGACTTTAGAAAATATTAGCTCAATGCGGAATAGGATCAAAATTATCAAACGATAATAATCACAACGAAAAATACGAATGAAGTAAATAAAATAGAGACACGAGGATTTACGTGGAAAACCCAAATCGGGAAAAACCACGGGCGGAGGAAGCCGAGAACCAATTCAATATACTTTGCGGTGTTTACAAAATGTTTGGAGAATATACAAATACAAAGAGTTTAAAAACAAAACTCTTATATATTTAAGAGAGAAAATTGGAAGATCTTATGAGAGATGTTGTGGTTTTTTGATGGTGTGTTTTGCATCAATGAGGTTCCATCCTTTATATAGGAATGGCATAGAATGCCATATTTGAAAACTTGCCCATATTTGTTGAAAATCCTTGGCTGCAAGTTGCATAAGAAAAACTCTTCATTTTTGCTTCTTCTTTCTTCACGTGGGCTGCAAGTTGCATAAGAAATAAGGAGCCACATATTTGACTACCTTGCACATTTTGAAGACACTTTCCACAATCTCCACCTTGACTTCAAAATGAAGCAAGTAACAGATTGATTCTGCAACATGTTTAACCATCAGAAAACAACTCATCAACCTCCAAATTTCTATAAGAAACTGCAAACACCATATAGAGAAAAATTGATCCTGGAAAAATGAAATATTTCCTCCACCACGAGCCTAATCAGGCTCAACTGCGATCAGAAATACCCATTAAGTCCAAACATAGTTTGAACTTGGCTATTGGAAGACTTTTAGTGAACACATCAGCGGGATTATAATTTGTATCGATCTTTTCTATGACGCAATCACCTTTTTCAATGATATCACGCACAAAATGATAACGAATATCAATGTGCTTTGTACGGTCATGAAACATCTGATCTTTACTCAAGAAGATAGCACTTTGATTATCACAGAATACTGTGGTAACCTTTATTCTATCATCGAGTTTTCTAAATAATCCCTTTAACCAAATATCTTCCTTAACTGCTTCTGTAATCGCCATGTACTCTGCCTCTGTAGAAGACAGTGCAACTGTAGACTGTAACTGGGCTTTCCAACTAATAGCACAACCGTTCGGTGTAAACACATACCCTGTAATGGATCTTCGTTTATCCAAGTCTTTGCCAAAATCTGCAACATATCCAACCACCCCAGTGTTAGATTGTCCATAACGTAGACAAATAGAAGACGTACCGCGTAGATAACGTAAGATCCACTGTACTGCTTTCCAGTGTTCTTTTCCCGGGTTCGCCATATATCTACTAACCATGTTAACTGCATAAGCCAAATCAGGGCATGTGCAGTTCATAGCATACATCAAAGATCCAACAGCACTAGAGTATGGTACGCGTGCCATGTACTCCATATCAGTCTCAGTAGTAGGACTTAAAGCGGATGATAACTTGAAATGAGCTGCAAAAGGTGTGTTGACAGGCTTTGCTTCATGCATATTAAAACGTCTTAGGACTTTCTCAATGTAACCTTTTTGAGAAAGATGCAAGATCCTAGACTTCCTGTCACGAACAATTTCCATACCTAAAATTTTCTTGGCAGCTCCTAAGTCCTTCATTTCAAAATCAGCTTTCAACTGGTCTTTTAACTTCTGAATCTCCTTCATATCTTTTGCTGCAATCAACATGTCATCCACGTACAAGAGTAAGTAGATCTTTGAACCATCATCACCTTTCTTGAAATAAACGCAGCTATCATAGGTGCACCTATTGAATTTGTGACTGGTCATGAAAGAATCGAACCTCTTGTACCATTGTCTAGGAGACTGCTTGAGGCCATAGAGAGATTTCTTCAATTTACATACATAGTCCTCCTTGCCAGGAACTACAAAACCTTCAGGTTGTTGCATGAAAATCTCTTCCTCAAGCTCACCATTTAGGAAAGCTGTAGTAACATCTAGTTGCTCCAACTCATAATCATTTGAAGCAACTAACCCCAACAATGCACGAATAGAAGTGTGTTTGACTACTGGGGAATAGATGTCAGTATAGTCAACGCCTGGCATTTGACTGTAGCCTTTAGCTACTAACCGAGCTTTATATCTTGGTTTCTCATTCGGGTTAACAGGTTCTTTGAGCTTGTAGACCCACTTGCATTTAACTGGCCTTTTCCCTTTTGGAATAGGAACTAAATCCCAAGTACCTTTTCTTTGCAAGGATTCCATCTCATTATGCATAGCAATCATCCAATCACTTGAGTCTTTAGATTTGATAGCCTCATCATAATTTAGAGGCTCCGTTTTCGACTCAATATCATTAGCAACAATAAAAGCGTAAGAAACAAGTTCAGCTTCTGCATACCTCTTTGGAGGAACAATTTGTCTTCTCGGCCTATCTCTTGCAATGCTTCGAGTAGTAGCTTGTGGTTGTGAAATTGTTGTTTCTTCAACAACGACATGCTCATTTGGCGAGGAAGACTCTTGTTGCTCAACTGGACTCGGAATGGTGACAGGTGAAGTAGGAAACTCCACCTCCATTTGAGCTTTCTCTTCATTTGCTTTTGATGATGCGACTGTATCTTCTGTAGAGTCGGAAGTTTGATGAATCATAGCAGAATCGTCAAAAGTAACATCTCTTGAGATGATGATTTTATTTAGATCATTGCTCCATAACTTGTAACCTTTAACTCTTGGATTATAACCAAGAAAGACACATTTAAGTGCTCTCGGTTCTAACTTCCCATTGCCAACTCGTGCATAAGCTGGACATCCGAAAGGTTTCAGATGTGTATAATCGGCAGGTTTCCCGGACCATAACTCATACGGAGTTTTCTTTTCGATTGCTCGTGACGGTGATCGGTTGATAACATAGCAAGCAGTAGAAGCAGCCTCCGCCCAAAAGGACTTTGGCAATTTGGAATTTGAAAGCATACATCTGACCTTCTCCACAATGGTGCGATTCATCCTTTCGGCTACACCATTTTGTTGAGGCGTATAGACTACCGTGCAATGTCGAGTAATGCCTTCCTTTCGACAATAGGCATTAAACTCTTCTGAGCAAAACTCTAGTCCATTATCCGTACGAAGATACTTTACCACCAATCCTAATTTCTTTTCAACCTGAACTTTCCAGTATCTGAAGGTAGAGAAAACGTCTCCCTTATGTTTTAAGAAGAAACACCACACCTTCCTGGAGAAATCGTCAATGATAGTGAGCATATAGTTAGCTCCACCTTTAGAAGCAACTCGAGCTGGTCCCCACAAATCCGAGTGGACATAGTCGAGTGGTCCTTTCGTTGTATGGATACCACTTGCAAACCTCACTCGTTTTGCCTTGCCATATACACAGTCTTCACAGAACTCCAAATCAACAATCTTTTGTTGACCAAGTAAACCTCTTCGACTCAATTCTTACATGCCTTGAAAACTCATATGGCCAAGTCGAAGGTGCCAAAGACGGGAATGATCTGGATCAGAAAGAGACTTTGAAACAACAACAACATCACTCGAAATTGTTTGCCCGTCAAGAAAGTAGAGGTCGGAGATTTTTCGATTGGCTCTCAGTTTGTCGGAACCATCTTTGAACACCCTAAGAACTCCACCTTTACCGGCAAACTCGTATCCCTTTTTATCAAAGGAACTAAGAGATAACAAGTTTCTTCTGAGGTCAGGGACATATCTAATATCCCCAATGGTTCGGATAACGCCATCAAACATACGGATTTTGACTGAACCATGTCCAAGGACTGGACATGTAGTATTGTTACCCATCAACACATAGCCCTGGTTAACCTTTTCAAATGTGTAAAACCAACTTTTGTTGTGACACATATGAAAAGTACAACCAGAGTCGAGTATCCAATCACCAGTGGAATCCAGTTTATCTGAATAAACTGTCAAGAGTTCTCCAATACATTCGACCTCTGCTACATCGGCTTCACCCGAAGTGCTAGCTTGTTTACCATTTGCTGCCGCCTTCTTTTTTCTTTATTCTTCAACTTGAAACATTCTTCAAGCACATGTCCCTTCTTGTGACAATAGTTGCAAAACTTTCGTTTGCCTTTAGATTTGGATCTGGTTCTGTTGGAAGATTGAGAAGTTATACTTCTCTCTATTGTTCTTCCTCTGGCATTCAAACCTTCGGCTTTAGCATCATCTGAACCACCACCGGTAATATATTTCATCTTCTCTTTAGAATCCAAAGCTGTAAAGACTTCATCTAAAACAAGAGTTTCACGGCTGTAGATGATCGTATCACGAAAATGGCTGTAGGATTCGGGCAACGATGACAGCAAAAATAAAGCTAAGTCTTCATCTTCATACTGAACATCCATATTCTCCAAGTTATTTATTAACTCTTTGAATGTAGACAAATGTTCAGCTAATGAGCCTCCTTCAATCATCTTGAGATTGAACAGCCGTTGCTTTAGATGCAACTTGTTCGGTAAGCTCTTTGTCATCAATAACTGCTCCAACTTCAGCCACAAAGCAGCCGCCGACGTTTCTTTTAGAACATCTTGTAAAACATCGTTTGACAAGTGCAAACGAATCTGGGATAAAGCCTTCAGATCTTTCATCTCTTTTTCTTCTTCGGTCCATGTATTGGGCATCCTTTCGAAGCCCAAGAGCGCCTTGTGTAAATCCATCTGAATGAGAATATCTCTCATCTTTACTTGCTACAGCGGAAATCGGGTATTCCGATCCAGCAGCGGAATATCGTATTTCACCGAAGACATGATTTATTACTTGATAAAATGATCCCAACAAGCTAATATCAAAACCCGGACGCTCTGATACCAATTGTTGTAAAATACGACAGATCCGAATTGACTTTAGACAATATTAGCTCAATGCGGAATAGAATCAAAATTATCAAACGATAATAATCACAACGAAAAATACGAATGAAGTAAATAAAATAGAGACACGAGGATTTACGTGGAAAACCCAAATCGGGAAAAACCACGGGCGGAGGAAGCCGAGAACCAATTCAATATACTTTGCGGTGTTTACAAAATGTTTGGAGAATATACAAATACAAAGAGTTTAAAAACAAAACTCTTATATATTTAAGAGAGAAAATTGGAAGATCTTATGAGAGATGTTGTGGTTTTTTGATGGTGTGTTTTGCATCAATGAGGTTCCATCCTTTATATAGGAATGGCATAGAATGCCATATTTGAAAACTTGCCCATATTTGTTGAAAATCCTTGGCTGCAAGTTGCATAAGAAAAACTCTTCATTTTTGCTTCTTCTTTCTTCACGTGGGCTGCAAGTTGCATAAGAAATAAGGAGCCACATATTTGACTACCTTGCACATTTTGAAGACACTTTCCACACTTTAAATAATACTCAACCTTACTTTGAATGTATCTATAGTCGAATATCTCGACTTTTTTTTTTTTTTTTACCAAGATGGTGTTTTTTAAAAACATATTTACCAAAACAGTGTGATTTTAAAAATATTTACCATTTAGGTTGGAAAATAAAACCCAAACGATAGATGCGTACCGGAACTCTCAAGCCCGCCTCACTCGTCTTCTTCGATTCCAGCCACCGCCGACTCCGGCGTGTCTGCCTCCGCCACACTGATGCCGGCGAGTCTGCTTCCGCCACAGCAAATGCTTCTGATCCACCGGACTCCACAAAAATCGTTTTTTTAATTTCTTTATGTAGTGATTTCGTTTTCTTATTTCTGATTTCCTATTTCTATTCATGAGGGCATGTGCTGAAAACCGCTTAATGTTAATAGAAGGCTAGAAATCAGATTTCTTATTTCCGATTTCCAATTTCGTTTTCTTCTGCAATTGATTTTAGTACTTGTTTTCACTTGGTCTTGGTGTAACTAGTAAAAGAACCTTCTTATAATATCAATTAGTGAAACGAAGAGCGAATTTTTTTTCGGAGGTTGGCGAAAAGGCACATGTGAGTGAGGTTTTGTATTTCAAATGACCAACAAATATATGGATTGAAACTGAACTGGAACAAGCGAAAGATGAATTTTCCTTTAGTTTCAGCATATTAGTGATTGTTATCATCATTCCTGATTTTTTATTTTAAGTTTAATCTCAAGTTTGGAATTGATAATCTCAAGTTTCATGTTTTGATCTATAATTATTTATTATAAATGTTTAATAGTAGTTGTTTTGCAAGTTTCTTGTAATTGATTTGTAAGCTATTATGAATGTTTTTTTTTTCGTAAGAACTAAGAAGCCATTGTGTGTTTTGTATCTAAAATATTATATATTATATTGGTTTTGATTTAAGATGTGTATTATTGTTATTTAAAATGAACCATATGCAAATTTTAATATATTTTGTTGTTTTAATTTTTAATATATTTAGATTCAAAACAATTGTTAGTGAAATAAGTCATGATAAAAAGGTAAAAATTATGTTTGTAAAAAGAATTGATAAAAATTACTAGCAAAAAGAAAAAAAAATAAAAAAAAAATATATATGAAAAACAATAAAATCTGAATAAAAGCTGAAAGTTTTCTAAAAAAATATAAAGTTTTAAAATTACACTTATTTGGTAAATATTTTTAAAACTACATCTGTTTGATAAATAAAATTCTAAATTACACCTGTTTGGTCAAAAACTCCGAATATCTCAAAGACTGTTGAAGGCCTTCGCATGATATTTTTTAAGCTGCCCTTTTAAACACTAAAAGATTTAATGTTTAGACCTTCTTGGGGATAGAAATATATGAGTTCGGGTTGGGACTTGGGAGTGCCTACTCCTGCTTTCATTGAAAGTTATCATATCTTTGTTGAGGCTATTGGTGTTTGTATATATTTATGTTAGATGTTTCATTACCTATTGTATTTCATCAAACTCTTTAGTATCTCATTTCCTAGTTTCACGTTGGGTTTGTTCTTTTTACATATTTTTGGTTGTTAAAAAAAAAACATTGCTCATTTGAAACATATTGTGCAATTGTCTATAATTGAACATGGCTAAACTGATAATTTGTTTTGTTTGTGATTATGTGGATGTATGGAAGTCAAAGACGATGAACATGGTTGCACTGTTAACAACCATATGATATTTTTTATTTCAAAAAAATTAAATATTATGTTTTACGGTAATAATTTATTTATAATAAAGTTAAGTATATAAATATACCCTTTTAATATTAGCAACTATTAAACAATATTTATATATTAAATTTTGTTCTATAAATACTATAAATACTTTTATCATTAAGAAAGTTTTTTGGTTTTTTGTTTCTAGAAAAAATCACATCTAATCTATCTATTCTAATAAAACAAACATAAACTACCACCTACATTTTTCTAAAGTCTAAATTTGCCACATGTAATTCAAATATGCCATATTAATATTTTTCCCGCCTAAACAATAATAATCTGGGTTTTTTTTTCTATTTCCGATAATAAATATGTATCAATGACCAATTAATATAAAATCAATCAAAAATTGAATTTGAAATTCATTCCTATTAAGAGAAAATTCAAATTAAAAAATGCTTAAATTATGCATAGCCATGATCGTGAAAATCCTGTTTAAAATCCAAAATTTCCTTATCTTCAATTCCTTAAATTTAGGTCTTAAATTTCCTCAATCTCAACTCTTTGCCTAATATTTCCGCTTTCCGGTGCTTATATATCTCCCTCTATCGAGGCTTTTTATTTTATGTAACATCAGCCTAAAAAGTTATCATCCCCAATTCAATTCAACCGACCTTAGGATCTCTCTATATCAATGTTTTCCTTCTGTATCATTGAGATATGCATTAAAATTGGCTAAATATGCTTTGGACATGAGATATTTAACAACCTTCTAAGTTGTTTAATTAAAAAATATTGGATTATGGTAAAAATAAAACTTTTATAATCATATCTTCTAGCAAACTAATCATTTTTTCTTCTAAATCCTATTTGTAGGCTAATTGAGAACGAATATTTAGGTCTGAAAAATGGCATATTGGATCATTCAACTATATTGCTTTCGAGCTATGATTGTTTAAAGTTAGAGTCGGTTCTATTTTTTTGTGGTAGAACACGTTTTTGTGAATCACATTTCAAAAGTCATTTTTGTATTTCTTTTTCAAATTTGAAATCTTTTGATGTTTTTGTAATGGTTTTATATTGTATCTAAATTTTATTCACATTTTTCTAGAAAACTTATTCAGACTTTTTGTATTTTTTTTTTCAAATTTAGTCCCTTTTGATTTGTTGGTAATATTTTAATTAACTAATATGGTTCAATTTAAACGACCAAAAATTACTTTTATTTATGTGTGTGTATGTTCTTTCATGTAAATGTAAATGTGTGTTCTAATTTTATGTTGTCTATGTATATGTTGTGTCATCATACCATTCAGATATTGAGTAAATTTCTTATTTTCAAATTTGGTAACTTTTGATATTTTGTAATGGTGTATGTGTGTCTGTTTTCATGTTTTGTGTTTATGGTGTGTGTCTCTTGTGAGTTTTAAGTAATATATTTTTTAAAAAAAATAAGTGTTACGTGTTTGTATATGTTTGGTTTGAATATGATTATATGATCCTACCACTACAAAAAGATAAGCCATATATAAAGATTTATTTATAATGTCAGTTTAATGCACCAAATAACAATAGACTTTTTACTTGGGTCTAGTTTTTGTCTTATTTTTATCAGATTTTATCTTGGACTTTTCCTTGGCCATTCATTGTAGATCTTGTTATGGGTCAAAAAGTCAGCTTTGCTGTCAAACCTTCTTTTTGTGGTTTTGACCTTGGTTGTGGGTTTAGGGTCTGTAGTGGATGTCGGGACCTCCATAAACTTAATAAAGATAATTAATAATCTCGATGATGTATTTATAAGGTAAAGGGAGGGTATAATGGGACATGGTACGTTTCAGATATCGGGAAAAGTATGTATATACTTATATAATTATAAGTAGTAAATGTAAACGTTAATCCGTTCTAAGTAGTACCGTGTGGAATGTAGGACCGGGGAAGAAGGAGAGTTCTTGAGAATCATGTGGCTTGTGTATGAAACCTACTTCTACCTATCAGGTGAGTTTCTCACTGCATTTTATTGATGTCATTCATTTCCTGCTGTGTTGTGTTATGAATATGAGTTGATATTTTATCTGTGTTTCGTGATATATGTGATATGTATGGATTGTGCTATACTGTGTGCATTGTTCTGAATATTGTGGTGATATTACTGCTGGATGCATAATGTAGTATTAACATTGTTGGGTGCATTATGTGACCATACCACTGCTGGATGCATTATGTGGCGATACCACTGCTGGGTGCGTTATGTGGTGATACCACTGCTGGGTGCATTATGTGGTAATATATGTTGTTTGCAAGGCATGCTTGATTGATATATTGTGTATGGGTTGAAATTTCACTAAGTTGTGTGCTTACCCTTTTCCTATTAACTTACTGGTCCAGGTTCTTTAGATGTGGGAGATGGCAATGCGTGACGTGTACACACTGCTGCGGTTTCCTTGGAATTTGTTTTAAAAATGTTATCAATTAGACCTTGTTTTCCGTCGTGGATGGTTTGAAATTAATGATAAGGGTTTTGTATGAGTTGTGAACAAAGAGGAATTTAATTAATGTGGTTTTATTTAGTGAAAATGTTTTAAAATAAATTTCAAATTTGCCCTAATTTTTGGGATGTTACAAAGTTATACAGACTCCGTAACAAGTTCGTTAGGAGGGTCGTTAGCAGGTGTGCTCTATTTTTTCTTATTTATATTTTTAAATCCTAAAATATAAATACCAATTGTAATTCAATTAACGTATTCAAGTTTAGTATAATTGTAAGCCAAAGAAACAAAAAAGGGTAAAAAAATCATCTTTGAAGCATCAAGTTTATGAAGGAAAACTTTGGATTTTAACAATTTTTTTCTCAAATTTATCAACTTCTGATTAATGATTTTGACTAGTGAGAAAATTGTTTCACCATTTAGTACACAGAACAGTGGATTTCGTTAGACGATTGAACATGATAATGGAACTGCAAAAGGATGAAAAGGTACCTGAATGGGAGTCCAACCACAAGGATCAGGATATAGATCTGAGCCATTCCACCATTTACCCACAAATCCTTGAACAACAATGTAGAGAGCTTCTTGCTTTGTTTTCACCATTGGAGCTCCTACATCTCCATTGATGCGCATTCAATTCAAACCAAGCATCATCAGCATTACAACAAAAATATACCCATCATTTCAAACACTCAAATCCATCACAACTTTTCTGGTTTACCCTCACAAATAGATGTTGAAAACGAAGAATTTGGTTAAATGGAACAGATGGATTTGATAATACTTTGTTCTCAGATACCGAGATATATTGGGGTGTTTTTCAGGAACCATTTTTAAATCTCTATCGATGTCGACTTGAAAGTTAAAAGGAACAAAAGCAACTGTGAAGATGATGATATAATAATGAAAGGTGAATTGCAAACGAAAACCAATAAAACCCAAATGGGGTTTATCGAATTACAATTGTTTTTGTTTCTTAGGCTTACAATTATACTAAAGTTGAATATGTTAATCGAATTACAATTGGTATTTATATTTTAGGATTTAAAAATATAAATAAGAAAAAATAGAGGACACCTACTAACGACCCTCCTAATGAACTTGTTACGGGGTCCTTGTAACTTGATATGAAGTTATGAACTCACATATTTGCATATTGGTGTCTGATAATGTGAAAAAGCTCCAAGATTTGCAGACCTAGAATGGCTTTTCTTAGGGGATACAATAGTTAGCATATTCCAGAAGCTAAAACTCGATGTAATTACTCACCATGGGTTGAGAGAGAGAGAGAGAGAGAGAGAGAGAGAGAGAGAGGGTGGGGGTGGGGGTGGGGTGGGTGTATTTTATTTTTTTATTAAATAAATTAAATAATAAATTCAAAGAAAAAGGAAAAAGAAAAAGAAATTAAAAAGGGCATTTTAGTCTTTTTACCTGACCCAGAGACCGATTTGTAGCATTTCACAAACCTTAGGGACCACCAACGTGATTTTCTAATGCTTGGTCCTAATGTGAAAGATTTGGTAAACCACAGGACCAAAACTGTAATTTACTATTGATATTATATAAAGTTTTTTAATCAAATCATTTTCCTACTAATTTTATCAAATATATATGTATTAACTTAGGTTATTTTTGGCATATCGAGCTTTTTGTGTTCTTATTTAAATAGTAACTTTTAAAAAGTTACTTCGTGTGTCGGCCCAAATGTGCATGTTACCATAATCTCTAGGTACTTAACTATATCTTTAGCTCACCTTTACCATATTATTGTTCACAAAATTTAGAGCTTGAAAAAGAGTTTCAAGAGGATTTGTGAGGCATAAAAGTTCAGTTTTGAGGTTGATCATTTTTTGAGCTAGCACTAATTCCTTAAAGCTTGAAAAAGAGTTTCAAGAGGATTTGTGAGGCATAAAAGTTCAGTTTTGAGGTTGATCATTCTTTGAGCTAGCACTAATTCCTTAAAGCTGAATCTTGTTGCTTGTATATTCTTTAAATTATGGATGCGTTTCAAATTGTGGAAATTTCATATATACCCTAAAATATTTAGAAAATATCGTATTTATCCTAGAAAAACCTTAAACATCAAATATACCCAATATAAACTTCCGTAATATCAAAATTACCCTAATTCTTATTTTAAATATTTTTTAATTCATTTTTTATTACTTAAAATCATATTAATTACATTAAAATGTTGACTGACCATTATACCCCTCATTTACCAGAGTTCTTAATGTACATATTGTTGTATCGTTGGAGACTCTCCACTGTAATCGAAGTCGGCGACTCCAACTCGACATCGAACATCAAATTCACGACAATTTCATTAGCTTCATCAAGAAATCGAATTGCAACTTCATCAGGTATGTGTGTCTGGTGTGTATGTGTGTTTTTAGATATGAGACTTTTCAAATTTTAATTTTAATCGAATTGCAACTTCACTGTACAATAAGTCGACGAATTGCAACTTCATCAGGAAACAAATTGCAACTTCATTAGGAAACAAATTGCAACTTCATCAGCTTCATCCTGTTTGTGCATTGGTGCGTATGTGTGTTTTTAGATATGAGATTATTCAGTTTTCCTTTGTCAAAAACTTTCCTGTAATCCCACATATTCACGGTTCTCATATCAGCTCCTAGATTCTCTTCTTCTCTCTTTTCTTTAACCAGATGTTTAGAATATTTGTTGAGAATCAAATGTGGAGTAATTGGCATATAAACCAACATTATTAAACTTTTGTTGAAACCACTTTGGGGATTGCCCACCAGGTGTTTGCTTAATTGTCTCAATCTGATTTTTATGGGTTTGCTTTGACAATTCTTTCAGGTTTGCTTCGACAGTTCTTTCAAGTTTGCTTTCATCCGTGGTGATGTTGCTGGTTCTGAGGTGAAGGTAAAATTCATGAGTACTTACTGAGTACCAATGTAGAATAAGATATTTGGCCATTCTTATTTGGAGATGAATAACAACTTGCAAATGCATTGAAAATCTTCAAGGTCAAAAATCAAATTTAAAATAGAAGGCTAATATTAACACAAATGAAAAAAAGGAAATTTAGAAATCTGCTTATTTTATAAGTATGGATATATATTGTTTTCATCAATAGCACGTTTAAGAACAACTGATCCGTCTGGATGTAGAATCACCATCCTTAATACGTCAATAACTGAAAAGAGAAATAACATTTAATGATTTCTTATATAAAAGTTTTAAAATGCACATGCTCAATTCAGACAATAAAAAAGGATGCTAACCTGGAAACATCATTGAAACGGGCCATGCTTTTAGCAGTTTTAATAATAAGCTGATGTCATCATTTGAAAATCTACTTGTATGGTAATGTGACGTGTCCTTCAATATTTTAGCTATGCCACTCAAGTTTGCTTTGACAATTCTTTCAGGATGCTGTGGTTTTGAGGTATACCTGCAAGCTTGCCAATACTCTTACTAAATGGCGAAAGATTGGCTTCTAATTACCCTGTTTGAGAATCCCGACCCACATGGCACTAGTTGATAGAATTGGATATGGTGATTTAGTGGAGAAAAATGGAGTTCTAGTATTAACATCTACAATTGTATGTCTTTCTATATGTGAATATGTATAACCATATGTATGTCTAGTGATGTAACACCCGACTTTTAAAACAAAATACACCCAAAATTTTTCATTTTTAAACACAGTTTCCAAACATACAAACTAACTGTTTAGGTGTATAAGTTTATACAAAAAGGGTACAAGTGTATCAAGGAGTACATAACAAAAGTAAACTCCTTCTAAGCCGGGCAGCTACAACAAACAGTCCTATCCATGAGCTACATCTTTACCCTTAGCAAGGTCACGCTCACCTGCAGGGACAATTCACACATACACTGTGAGCCATAGAGCTCAATGAGTAATCATATAAACAGTTTAATATGTAATTATGTATAATTAAGTTATCAAAACTCTATACAAATGCATATCCCTGTTTGAATCAACATTTGGATATCAATCCAATCTCCTAGCCTCAAAGGCCGTTATTATTTGGATATCACATCCAATCTCCTAGCCATATAGGCCGTTTATTTTGGATATAGAATCCAATCTCCTAGCCACGAAGGCCGTTAACATTTGGATACGAAATCCAATCTCCTAGCCACGGAGGCCGTTAAACCATATCAATTGGGTAACTTGGCTAACTTCTAGGTTACCATTTCAAATGCTAAAGCTACCTCAGATTTCAAGAGTTCAACCAATACATATCATATTAGATATAGTACAGATTACTCACCTGGTATTGAAGATTTATACGATCTAAGCCAATATCACAAAAGCTCCAACGGTCCTTCAAGTTCTCCCAGCACCTACATAAACATATTTACACCAAGCAAAGGTGAATATGTTGTTTTTCAACCCTTCAAACTCATAGCTTGGTCACAACGGTTAAAGCTCGGAATTAGAAACGTTCAACACATCTAAATACGTGATATCTTCTCAATTCTCATCAATTTACAGGTGGTACTTCACAACCCCGCGAAACCAACTCAAAATGAACAAATTCAATCGTTCAAAAGGGATAGAAGTGAACACCTTACCTTCAATAAGCTAAGTATCGAAAATTACTTTAATCCAACGCGTTTTAGCCTTCCAATTTGATCCAAGAACAAAGAGGGAATGTTTTTAGGGTTAAAGCGAGGTTTTTGCTCTAGAAATAACCCAACAAATGATTGAAATCGCGTTTAAAAGGGGTGGGGTCGGCACGAAACCCGACCCGTGTCCGACAGGCCGACCCGGGTTCGACCCGCAGCACGACCCGTGCTGATAAACCCAACCCGGGTTCAAGCTAACTCCATTCTTCGTCCTGACGAAACCCGACCCGGCTTCAATAACTCGATCCGGGTTTTATGTCCAACTCGACCCGGGTTTGATAACCCGATTCGGGTTTATTAGTGCAACTCGACCCGGGTTTTAAAACCCTCTCCGGTTTGACGTTGATGTGACTTAGCTTCATTTTTTTGTAACCCAAAACACGACCCGAGTTGGCCAACACGACCCGAGTTCTTCCAAAATGATTTTTAAGTGTCGATTTCATCTTTTAACTCAACCCGTTTCAAACCACGCGACCCGATTTATCCCTTTTTAGCATTTTTCGCATAATAACTAAATCTTAAATGTTTTAAAACCACCCAAACACTTATGATATTATTTCGTATTGAAATTATAATACGATTAATATAAAATAACTTACCATGAGTGACGTGGTGTTACAAATTCTTCCCCCCTTTAAAAGATTCCGTCCTTGGAATCAAGTAAAGAGTTGAGGGTATTTCTCCCTCATTTCGTCTTCAGTTTCCCATGTCATATCGGAACCTCTATGGTGTCGCCAAAGTACTTTAACCATTTTGATTTTCTTGTTCCGCAATTGCCTTACTTTTCGATCTAACACTTTCTCGGGTTGTTCCGGGTATCTTAACTTTTCATCAACTTCTATTTCAGCTAGAGGTATTCTTTGGGATTCATTGAATAATGTTTTCCGCAAATGAGACACATGGAAAACATTATGAATACCTTGGAGTTCTTCTGGTAACTCTAATCGATACGCCACCGCTCCTATTCTTTGTGATATCCGAAACGGTCCAACGAAATGAGGACTTAGCTTTCCTTTCTTCCCAAATCGAATCAAGCCTTTCCAAGGGGATACTTTAAGCATCACCATATCCCCTACGTGGAGTTCCAAGGGTTTTACCCGCTTGTCAGCATATTGTTTCTGTCGGTTTTGGGCAACTTTCAAATGCTCCCGGATCTGTTTAATATTTTCTTCAGTTTGGGCTACGATCTCGGGTCCAGCCAACGACTTTTCCCCCACTTCAGTCCAGCAAGTTGGAGTATGACACGGTGCTCCATATAACGCTTCATATGGGGCCATCTGAATGCTGGAATGAAAACTGTTGTTATAAGCAAATTCTACCAAAGGTAGATGATCTTCCCAACTCCCGCCAAAGTCTATCACGCAAGATCGAAGCATGTCTTCTAAAGTCTGAATGGTTCTTTCACTTTGCCCATCAGTTTGCGGGTGATACGCGGTACTCATCAACACTTTTGAAACCAACTGCTCATGAAGACTTTGCCAAAATCGGGAAGTAAATCTGCTATCTCGATCGGACACAATTGACGACGGTAACCCATGTCGACGAATTACCTCGTCAATGTATATTTTCGCAAACTTTTCAATTTTGAAATTTTCACTAATCGGTAAAAATTGAGCCGATTTCGTCAATTGATCAACCACTACCCAAACAGTATCATGCCCACGCGTTGTTCGAGGTAGTTTTGTTACGAAATCCATGTGATATTATCCCATTTCTTTTCTGGAATTGGTAACGGTTGAATTTCGCCATACGGTTTCTGATGGTTTGACTTTACTTGCAAACAAGTCAGGCACTTTTCTACATATCTTCCAATGTCTCTTTTCATTCCCGGCCACCAATACATAGGTTTTAGCGTTCTGTACATTTTGGTACTACCCGGGCATATAGCATATCTGCTACAATGAGCATCTTCCAAAAGTAAACCTCACGCCTCACCTTGCTTGGGCACCCACACACTGCCTCTAAAAGTCTTCAACCGCTGAGAGTTTTCAACTAGATGCTTTATATACCCGACCATTCGTTCACTTTTCACGTTCTCGGTCTTGCAGGCTTCTTCTTGTGCCACCCGAATTAATTCGGGTAGTCGGCTCGCCACACCCATACACGCGGATGTAATCTTCAAAGGATATTGTTTTCGGCTCGGGGCATCTGCAACCACATTCGCTTTGCCGGGATGGTATAGTATTTCACAATCAAAATCTTTGAGTAAATCCATCCACCTTTGCTGTCTCATGTTCAATTCTTTCTGGTCAAATAAATACTTCAAGCTTTTATGATCCGAGTAGACCACAAACTTCACGCCATACAAATAGTGTCTCCAAAGCTTCAAAGCTAAAATTACTGCAGCCAATTCGAGATCATGTACTGGGTACTTCTTCTCAGCTTCTTTTAATTGACGGGACGCATAAGCAATTACCCTACCTTTCTGCATTAACACACATCTAAGGCCCACCCGTGAAGCATCACTATAAACCACGTAGTCTTCCCCGTCTTGTGGTAAGGCTAAAACCGGAGCTTCACACAAGGCTTGCTTTAATTTCTGAAAGGCTGCTTGTTGTCTATTCGCCCATTCAAACTTTTCACCCTTTTTGGTCAACTTAGTCAACGGGGAAGCAATCGAAGAAAAATTCTCTACAAATCTTCTATAATAACCCACCAATCCAATAAAACTACGTATTTCCGTTGGACTCCGAGGCGGTTCCCATTTCATCACAGCCTCAATCTTTGTTGGATCAATTTTGACACCTTCACTATTAATAACATGCCCAAGAAACTGTACTTCTCTTAGCCAGAATTCACATTTGGAAAACTTCGCGTATAACTTTTCTCGGCGAAGTAATTCCAATATTTGGCGTAAATGAACACCGTGTTCAGCCTGACTTCGAGAATACACCAAAATATCGTCTATGAATACAATAACAAAAGTATCAAGGAACGGACGACATACTCTATTCATAAGATCCATGAATGCTGCCGGAGCGTTGGTTAACCCAAAAGGCATAACCAAAAACTCATAATGACCATAACGAGTACGGAATGCGGTCTTCGAAATATCTGATTCTCGAATCTTCAACTGATGATACCCCGACCTCAGATCAATTTTTGAAAAATACGTCGCCCCCTGAAGTTGATCGAACAAATCGTCGATTCTCGGTAACAGGTATTTGTTTTTCACCGTAATTTTATTCAATTCCCGATAGTCGATACACATACCCATCGACCCATCTTTCTTCTTTACAAACAGAATAGGCGCCCCCCACGGTGATGAACTGGGTTTAATGAAACCCCGATACAGAAGTTCTTCCAGTTGTTTTCTGAGTTCCTCCATTTCTGAAGGTGCTAGTCGATAAGGAGCCCGAACAACAACTGGTGTGGCTCCCGGAACTAATTCGATTGCGAATTCAATTTGTCTATCTGGTGGTAATCTGGGAAGTTCTTCAGGAAAAATGTCTGGATATTCATTTACAATTTTCACACTTTCTTTTCCCACCTGTTCCGATTTAGCAACAGATACGTATGCTAAATAAGATACCCCTCCTTTACTGACACTACTCCGGGCTTGAGCAAAGGAAATAACCGGCATTCTCAGACGCGGTCGTTCGCCCTGGATTTTAATCCATGCCCCTTCTGGTGTTAAAACTGTAATATTCTTGTTTCTACAATCCATGTTAGCATAATTTGTTGCTAACCAATCCATACCCACAATTACTCCAAACTCCTTGGTAGTCATCGGCTTCAGATCTATAGGGAAAGTGGTCCCGTAGATCTTAAGCTGACAACCTTCAATATGTTCTGACACCCAAACATACCTACCATCTGCCACAGCTACTTCCAAAATTTCATCCATAGGAGTTAGGGGAATATTTAAACGAGACATCATAGACGTTGACACAAAACAATGCATAGCTCCAGGATCAAATATTACGTATACAGGAATTAAATTTAGAGTGAATATACCTGAAACTACGTCAGTCTTTTCACGAGCCTCTTCCACTGTCATTTGGAATGCCCGTGATGCCACTGGTCCTCCCCGACCCTTTATCTCTTCTTTCTTTCCTCCCCGCTCCTCTCTGAGTTTATCACTAGGTGTTCCAGATTTCACCTGAGGACAGTTCGGGCGAATATGATCTGTAGCCCCACATTGGAAACACCTCCGCTCCGCCCGACAGTCTCGAGCGATATGCCCTTTCCTTCCACAGTTACGACAACCCGACGATGGAACATCGGTTCGACAACTTCCAAAGTGCTTTTTCCTGCACTTTTCACACCACTTTGCTTCTTCTTTCAGACCTTTGCCTCTAAAATTGGACCCCATCTGTTGCGACTTTTTCTGAGGCGTCCACGGTTGTTCCTCAGCTTTCCGTTTAGTTTCCCCGACTTCCTTTTCCTCCTCCTGTCTCTGAAGTTCTGTCTCTCTTTCTGTGGCTCTATCCACCACCTGTCGGAAGGAAGACAACTGAAGCGGTTACACAATTTCTCGAATTCGGGTTTTCAATCCCCACACGTATTTATCAATTTTTCTTTTCTCGGTGTTTATTTGGTGTTCATCAAATCTGGCCTTTTCGAGAAAACTCATTGTATACTCTTGCACCGTATGAGACCCTTGTTCCAAGTGCAAAAATTCTTCTTCTAATCTTTTCACAGCCACCTCAGAGCAATATTCTTCATTAAACTTTGTTTTGAACTGTTCCCATAATAAAGACTGGGTTAAGTCGGGACCCAACGCCTTACTGAACACTTGCCACCGGTGTAATGCATTACCAGTTAATTGATTCGTGGCAAACTCCACCTTATCCCCTTCAGCACATTTACTAATTCGAAATACCTTTTCCTTATGCATCAACCATTCCATAGCATGAACCGGATTATCTGTCCCTGAAAACTCTTTAGGTTTGCAGCCAAGAAAGGTCTTGTAAGTACATTCTGTCTTTTTCCCAGAACTCCCTTCTCCATGAACTTCTTTCTCTACACTACTTTCGCTTTCACCTTAACTCTCGTTTTCAGGTTGTTTATCATGAACTTGCTTGACAGCGCTTTCACCATGTACATTCATCAAAGTAGGTAATAATTCACGTACCACATCAACCACTATGGTGCGTAGATCTGGTGGATTTTCATTTGCTGGTCCACCTGCCCCTCTTCCAACTGATCCTTGAGAACGGGCCCGACCACCTCTTGAGGCTCCACGCCCCGAATTTCCTCGTGTAGGATTACTTCTAGTACCTCTCATACTTCAAAATTCAACAATTTGTTAGGTTATATATAATAACAAACTTATATTCAACCAACTGCACAACATGTCTACTATTTTTCAAGATTTAAGTCCAGGGATCTATTCTATAGACACCTAGTTCACTTAAACCACGGGTCTGATACCAACTTGTAACACCCGACTTTTAAAACAAAATACACCTAAAATTTTTCATTTTTAAACACAGTTTCCAAACATACAAACTAACTATTTAGGTGTATAAGTTTATACAAAAAGGGTACAAGTGTATCAAGGAGTACATAACAAAAGTAAACTCCTTCTAAGCTCGGCGGCTACAACAAACAGTCCTATCCATAAGCTACATATTTACCCTTAGCAGGGTCACGCTCACCTGTAGGGACAATTCACACATACACTGTGAGCCATAGAGCTCAATGAGTAATCATATAAACAGTTTAATATGTAATTATGTATAACTAAGTTATCAAAACTCTATACAAATGCATATCCCTGTTTGAATCAACATTTGGATATCAATCCAATCTCCTAGCCTCAAAGGCCGTTATTATTTGGATATCACATCCAATATCCTAGCCATATAGGCCGTTTATTTTGGATACAGAATCCAATCTCCTAGCCACGAAGGCCGTTAACATTTGGATACGAAATCCAATCTCCTAGCCACGGCGGCCGTTAAACCATATCAATTGGGTAACTTGGCTAAATTCTAGGTTACCATTTCAAATGCTAAAGCTACCTCAGATTTCAAGAGTTCAACCAATACATATCATATTAGATATAGTACAGATTACTCACCTGGTATTGAAGATTTATACAATCTAAGCCAATATCACAAAAGCTCCAACGGTCCTTCAAGTTCTCCCAGCACCTACATAAACATATTTACACCAAGCAAAGGTGAATATGCTGTTTTTCAACCCTTCAAGCTCAAAGCTTGGTCACAACGGTTAAAGCTCGGAATTAGAAACGTTCAACACATCTAAATACGTGTTATCTTCTAAATTCTCATCAATTTACAGGTGGTACTTCACAACCCTGCGAAACCAACTCAAAATGACCAAATTCAATCGTTCTAAAGGGATAGAAGTGAACACCTTACCTTCAATAAGCTAAGTATCGAAAATTACTTTAATCCAACGCGTTTTAGCCTTCCAATTTGATCTAAGAACAAAGAGGGAATGTTTTTAGGGTTAAAGAGAGGTTTTTGCTCGAGAAATAACCCAACAACTGATTGAAATCGCGTTTAAAAGGGATGGGGCCGGCACGAAACCCGACCCGTGTCAGACAGCCCGACCCGGGTTAGACCCGCAGCACGACCCGTGCTGATAAACCCGACCCGGGTTCACGCTAACTCCATTCTTCGTCCTGACGGAACCCGACCCGGCTTCAATAACTCGATCCGGGTTTTAAGTCCAACTCGACCCGGGTTTGATAACCCTATTCAGGTTTATTAGTGCAACTCGACCCGGGTTTTAAAACCCTCTCCGGTTTGACGTTGATGTGACTTAGCTTCATTTTTTTGTAACCCAAAACGCGACCCGAGTTGGCCAACACGACCCGGGTTCTTCCAAAATGATTTTTAAGTGTCGATTTCATCTTTTAACTCAACCCGTTTCAAACCACGCGACCCGGTTTATCCCTTTTTAGCATTTTTCGCATAACAACTAAATCTTAAATGTTTTAAAACCACCCAAAAACTTATGATATTATTTCGTATTGAAATTATAATACAATTAATATAAAATAACTTACCGTGAGTGACGTGGTGTTACAAGTGAAGGGTAACAACTACTGAGATGTAGTTGATTTTTTTCTTTTTTTCCTCATGTAAAAGTACCGTAATTGTAACGACAAATCATACTCAAAAAAGTTTCATTACAAAGCAATGTACTTGTATTCTAGAACCCAAAATAGCAATGTACTTTGAGTTTTGACCATGTATTTAATGTTTTAACAACTAGTGAGATATTGGTCACTTTTTCCTTTGTTTCCTCATGTGTTGCATGTACTTCTAATGTCAAATCATAATCAAAACGATTTCATTCCAAAACAACATACTTATATTCTAAAAACTAAAATAGCAAGGTACTTTGATACTTGACCATAAATAGCAATCTTTTCACACAAATCACAGTATCTTTAACTAACAAAAACTTAAAGTTTTCAGATCAGAATAATCTAACTATCGAAAAATCAACATGTAAAAACGACCAACTATCGTAGTCACTTGCTCCTTCTTTTTGAGGTGGATGTTTCACTTGGATCAAAACCTTGAGGTGTGGGATTCTTGTATGTCTTTTGACGGTGTCCATACTCACCACACCGCGGACACTTGTGTCTTCTTTTAGACTCATCTAATGCTTTAATTTTATTCTTTTTAGGTCGTCCCGACGAACGTTTAATAATAGGCGGATATATTTTATCCCCGTCTTTTTGCATCTATTGATCCTTTCCGGGCATAAATGGTTACTTCTTTCTCAGATTTATACATGTTCAGCATATCCATGAACTTTTCATCAGAATCAAGGTCAATAAACATTTGGCCTGATGCACATTTGTCAACATAGTCAATTATTGAAGACTCAGCCCCGTTCTCCCATACCGGTCTTGAGTTGTCATCAAGGGTACTGTTAAAAGTATCTTCCATCTAACAAAACATGTTCAATTGCAAGAAATCGTTCCTGGAGATGAAAAGCAATCACAAAAAAATCAGTTTCTGCAACATTCCATGTGAAAATAATCGTCAAGTTTAATATAATTGTTAAAAAATACAAAAAAAAGAACTTGTTTTAGAGCATATAGAAAAAACACTATAGAAAATGGATCATTGGAAATGTAATTTAGTCTATACATTCCAAACACAATCATCTTTCTGTTTCCACTTATTCACTTAACAACTTGACAACTTTGTAAAGGTACATACACTATTGACAATTGACCAATCAATCACAAGAACTCGATCTAAACAACCGCTATCAGCAAATTAATCACAAAAAAAAGAAGAAGCAAATATCATAATCGACTACACAATCACAATCAGCCAACTATTGAAGTCAATGTAGAACAATCACAGGAACTCCACTAAATAACCTGATAAAGTCAATGCATTGTCTCAATTACCTGATGAAGCAAACAATGTTGCCAGTCGTCCCAAACTGTAAGACCCATTTTTAAATTTGAGATACTTTATAAGGTAAGTAGAGTTATTACCTTATAGTTGGTGTGATTCTAGCTTTGAGTTTGTTTAGCGTAAAGGTGTGGCGATCCTTGTGATTTCCTTCGAGTTTTGAGATCGTTGATGAGTGAGAAGAGGTTGGAATCCCTCCTACGTACTAATCTTAGTTTAATTAAGATTATAGAAGTTGTTATATGTGTTAGTGTGGTTAGAGGACCTTTTGGAAGAAGTTTGAGTTTGAAAAATGCCAAAAAGAACCAACCCGGGTCGTGCTCCTTAACCCGGGTCGTGTTGTGCCTATTAAACGAATGGAATAAAAGTCGTAAAAGAAACCCAGGTCGGGTTTTGCCTGCAGAGCATTTAAATAGACAGCAAACCCTCATTCGAAGAAAAACGGTTCTTTTTCGATTTTTAGAGCTCCAAATGACGATTTTGAATGAAATGAAGCCTGGAGGTTCATGGGGAAAGATAGTGAAGTGTGGATCTAACCCCGTAAACTGTTCTTGCCTCCTAATTCGTCGAGGTGAGTATCTCTCGGTTTTGGGGGTTTTAAACCCTAGTTTTCAATCTTCACGATTTAGCTATATATTGTTATATACGTTGTTAGTAGATTGTTAGTGGATGCCTCTAGAGTCGTTGATGTGATGATTGTCGAGCTTCTACGGTTGAATGAGTAGAACCGCGGATTTGAGGGTTTCGCTAAATATAGAATTGATATTTACCATTTATATCCCCTTTTTCCTCTTTCAATTACTACATATTTTGAGTTAGATGTTGTTGAGAGGATTATGGATGTTGGGAGAATTGATATAGACTGTGGTGTTATAACCAAGTTTAGCAGACAGGAGCCCGGTACACGAAGTATTTGAGAATTTCATGTACCAAGTCGATAAAAGGTGAGTGCTCCTTTGTATTTGAGTAGAGATATGTTTAATGATTGTTGAGATGCACGTAACATATATGTGGTTGTGTTATGTTCTGGTTATTATGGTAATTTCTGATTGAGTGAACTGATATATGCAAGTAACAATAGCCGAGTTAAATGTACATATTGATTGTATAATCAGAGTAGATGTTGAAATAGTTGTGTTATAGAGTTTTGTGTGGGATTGTATATCCATGAGGGCTATTGAGCTGGAACATACTTTGTCCTTAAATGATTGATTATAGTAGAGTATATAAGTAGTACCGAGTGTGGTACTTACTAATGAGTGGGTGTTATTAATAATTAGCTGGTGTTCGTGAAACTAATATGTTTGCAGGTTTCCGAGTTAAGAGATGATGGATGTTGATAATGAGATTAGCCAAAGAGAATGAGGAGGATATTTATCGATAAAGATTCATGGAGAGTGATTGAGATTTACTCACTAAGCTTTATAAGCTTACACTTGAGTGTTGTGTTGTTTTGCAGGTATCTGTAGCTGTGATAGGGGAAGGCATGTGATAAAGAAAGACGGACAAGTTTAAAGCCTGTCCTTTAGTCATATTTGATTTATTTGTAATGCCTGGTCAAATTGTAAGGACCTTTTGTGTAATTATACATGTTGATAACATCTTGTTTCCGTGGTTAGAGTACAAGTATACCCATTTGATGTATAATTGTTCGAGAATTTTTAGGTGTACTTCGTATGAGAAACCGGGTGTTACAAGTTGGTATCAGAGCATGGTTTAAGTGAACTAGGTCTTTGAGTATAGAGTCCTAGACTTGAACCAAGGAGGAGAGAGCCCCTATCACATGTTTGGAAAAGATACCGCTGCAGATGTTAGAGTATGAGTTGAGTATAACTCTTCTATCATATTTATTATTTCTTATATTCTGTGTGTGAATACAGGTATTGAGACAGATGAAGGATGAGTTGAGAAATTGGTCACAGTCGGTTGGACCTACAGCGGATGATGAGACGAGATTTTGGTTGATATGAGATATCAACTAACGAGGAGACAAAAATTTCAGTTGATAATGAGTTGTCAACTGAATACGAGATGTGATACTAATTGAAATGAGATCCGAGCTAATGGCGAGATTCCAGCTGATGATGAGATGAGATCCCGGTTGAGGCAAAATTCCAATTGATGATGAGAAAGAGTATGAGCATAAGTCGAGCATGAGCTAAGAGTTTAGATATGTGAGTGTAGCCGAGTACACTCAAGAGTTGAAAGCCGAAGTACGCAAGTTTCAACTAATGAGGAGACAAGATTTTGTCGCTATGAGGTATGTAAGTAATTTTACTTAACATGTTAGTTGTAATGTGTCGCACATATTTAAATTGTTGATAATACATGTAATAGATTATGTGTAAAACATGTGGACACATAAAAGATCAATTGAAATTACATGTGTTAGAGAATTGTGGTTATAAAAATGTAGTAATTGGCATCGATATGAGAATCTCGTGTCTATTTGAGATAAGATTTACATATCACATAACGAGTGTTTTGTGATTATGTATAATTGAGATTATAAGTGGTTGCTTGGCGAATACTTAGCAACCATGGAGAAGTGTGTATATTGAGAATATTCATGGTGAAAAATATATATAAATTATGATATTCAATATATATTGGTTGTTGTTTCATAGATGTGACGAGATTTCTGTGTACGAGTACTTTGTGGTTGAGACCACATATTCTGTGGGGCCACATAACTATTACTTATGATTGATCAAAATGAATGGCTGAGATAGCCAAAAGAGTATGAGTTGAGAAAGACGATGAGTGTGTGGTTGAATGCATGTTATACCTGATTGTGAATAGGTATGTGAGTATTGAGTATTTGTGACTTGAAATCGTCACATAATGAGATATTTGTGACAGAGATGTTATATGACATTGAGTAACCACATAAAGAGTCCCTTGTGGTTATAATTGAGAGAACCTAGAGTGGTTCATGTAGGCCTAATTGGCCTAGAGATTGAGTTAATTGCCTAATATATGTGGTTGAGATCACATATTTTGTGAGGCCACATATCGATCAAAGTGGTTGAGACCACATATTTTGTGGGGCCACATAACGAGTAAATGTGATTGTGACCACATATTCTGTGGGGTCACATATTGAGTAGTTGATGTTGAGACCACATATTTTTGTGGAACCACATAACGAGCATCTTGTGGTTAGAGTAGTGGGGACATTTGTGACTCAAATAAAAAGAGGAGTGACGGTGAGTCTATATGGCTCGAGACCGTAGGGGAGACCCACTGGAGTCAAAGAGGAGATGGATTGAAATCAGAAAATAGTACGAGGTACCATGATTTGATTAGAGAATGGTATGAGATACCGTGAGAGAGTGTTGAGCAATGAGGTCAACGAACGGTACGAGGTACCATGAGATAATGTTGAGTAGTGAGTTTGGAGGACAGTACGAGGTACTGTAAGATAGTGTGAGTGACGAGACATGAGGATGGTACGGGGTACCATAAGCAGAACTGGAGTGATGTTGCAGTGTCATGCTTATGTGTAGCCATACATGCACTGTATGTTGATGATATGAAATATTGAAACTGTACTATTTTGAGTATGTGTGAGTTGTGTTTAGACGATGTTGAGGATGATATTGAGTTATAATTATGTGTTAAAATATTAATTTGAGAATGTGTGAAACTTATTTGATTATTGAATGAGATAAAGTTGTATAACTATGAAATGAGTTAAAAAGAGTATAAAAGTAATTGTGATTGTGATTGATAGGATTCGTTCCTTAGCAATCAAATCGATTATTGCTGATAAGAGAAATGTGTGAATGTCGAGATGACAAAACTCCTTATTCGTATGAGACAATCGATAGTAGATTTTGTTATAATAATGTTGAGTTATTTCCTTGAGATTGATGAGTTAGTCGAGTGATGAGATATGATCTCACCGTAGAGATTGCGGTGTTGAACATTATTAATTCTTTGCGAGTTGTATGTAGAGATTACGGTGAGCCGTATGTATGTATGATTTATTTTGTGTCATTATAATGAATTAGAAATGTAGATGAGAATGACGGAGAAATGGCAAGGGGAGAATTATTACTAATGATGTATCGGGAGAAATATATGCGATTGTGTTGAGAATTGATTTGATAATAAATTGCCGAGTCCAATAGGGCTAATGATTGATGAGAATGTGATGCGGATTCTCCACATAGGAGATGATGTAATTAGTGAATATATCGAGAGAAATAACACGATGTATGCTGTTAAATTGAATTGAAGAGGAGCCATTTGGTGAAAGATTGTAAATTGTATATTGGGTGAAAACCTAATGAGTGTATTGAGGTGGAAGTAGAGATAGATGAGATTCTAGAGAGTTAGGGTACAGTTGTAGAGAAGAAACAACTGAAAAAGAGTTTTGTTTGACTAAAGTGTCGAGGGTTAAATACTAAATCCAAAAGAGATATAAAGAAAACTTGAGATAGTTTCTAATGTTCTAATTAATTCTGAAATTATATTCTATTGTTGATGAGTCGTGTGATGTGAGTGAAATAATTGAGTGTCTATGTCTCTTATGTTGTATTAGTGTTTCTCCAACCCTAATCGATGAGAATGTGCAAGTAGGAGAAATCAGTAACTGGCGTGTCGTTATTGGAGGAGTAAATTGAGAGAGAATGAGTTATGAAACAATGAGACTGTTTTTCCTTACTGAGTTAGAGTAAATCATTTCGAGAAAATTTAGAATGGAAGTGGAGTCCCAGATCTCTATATGAGACAAGCTGAACTAATACACATACATTTTTTTTTATTTTGTTACTTGTGTTGCTTCTGGATAAACTTGTTATTATCCAGTTCTTGTACATTGTGAGTGGTTGTCCACGTAGAAATGGTAATAACCTTTATGGTTATAGAGATCATCTTATGAGAATAATAGCGGGCGTTAAGATTTTTTGGAAAGAGAAGTCAAGTAAGAAAGTTTCTAAATGTAATGTGAATCGAGAAAGCTGATTTCTATAGCTATATTATGAGTAAATGAGATGTAATGATATATACATGTCATATGAGCTAACGAGAGAATAATATCATTATTGTGTGTAATGTGTGATTGCGGTGATGAGGTGGTTGTACAGGCCATGCCTCATCTAAGAGATTCCGAGGACGAAATCTTTTGAAGGAGGAGAGAACTTGTAAGACCTATTTTTAAATTTGAGATGCTTTATAAGGTAAGTAGAGTTATTACCTTATAGTTGGTGTGATTCTAGCTATGAGTTTGCTTAGCGTAAAGGTGTGGCGTTCCTTGTGATTTCCTTCGAGTTTTGAGATCGTTGATGAGTGAGAAGAGGTTGGAATCCCTCTTACGTACTAATCTTAGTTTAATTAACATTATATAAGTTGTTATATGTGTTAGTGTGGTTAGAGGACCTTTTGGAAGAAGTTTGAGTTTGAAAAATGCCAAAAAGAACCAACCCGGGTCGTGCTCCTTAACCCGGGTCGTGTTGTGCCTATTAAACGAACGGAGTAAAAGTCGTAAAAGCAACCCGGGTCGGGTTTCGCCTGCAGAGCATTTAAATAGACAGCAAACCCTCATTCGAAGAAAAACGGTTCTTTTTCGATTTTTAGAGCTCCAAATGACGATTTTGAGTGAAATGAAGCCTGGAGGTTCATGGGGAAACATATTGAAGCGTGGATCTTACCCCGTAAACGTGTTCTTGCCTCCTAATTCGTCGAGGCGAGTATCTCTCGGTTTTGGGGTTTTAAACCCTAGTTTTCAATCTTCACGATTTAGCTATATATTGTTATATACGTTGTTAGTAGATTGTTAGTGGATGCCTCTAGAGTCGTTGATGTGATTATTGTCGAGCTTCTACGGTTGAATGAGTAGAACCGCGGATTTGAGGGTTTCGGTAAATATAGAGTTGATATTTACCATTTATATCCCCTTTTTCCTCTTTCAATTACTACATATTTTGAGTTAGATGTTGTTGAGAGGATTATGGATGTTGGAGAATTGATATAGACTGTGGTGTTATAACCAAGTTTAGCGGACATGAGCCCGGTACACGAAGTATTTGAGAATTTCATGTACCAAGTCGATAAAAGGTGAGTACTCCTTTGTATTTGAGTAGAGATATGTTTAATGATTGTTGAGATACACGTAACATATATGTGGTTGTGTTATGTTATGGTTATTATGGTAATTTCTGATTGAGTGAACTGATATATGCAAGTAACAATAGCCGAGTTAAATGTACATATTGATTGTATAATCAGAGTAGATGTTGAAATAGTTGTGTTATAGAGTTTTGTGTGGGATTGTATATCCATGAGGGCTATTGAGCTGGAACATACTTTGTCATTAAATGAGTGATTATAGTAGAGTATATGACACGCCTAGGTCGTCGTGCAGTCAAAAATAAAGAAAACCTAACACACACACTAGTACAGTGGTAGTCAGGGTCGATCCGCAGGAGCTTCGTGGTTAGACTAAATGACAGATTACCAACTAGTAGTGTCACGCTACAGTCGGAGGACCTAGTTTCTAAGTGCTCAACTACCCAAAAGCAATAACCAAACAAATTCAAGCCAAGCATAAGCTAAACTCAACTCAAACTAACCTAGTCACTTTCTGAAATCAGAAGTGCATCTCTGAATCAGAAGCAAACAAAGGCATCCAAACCAAACAAGGCATAACCTAACTAATAACTAGGGTTCTGACTGAACAGCTACTAGCTAAAGTGGCCCAAAGCTAACCTAATTGGCTACTGATTTCAGCAAAGGAAAGCAGTTCCAAACAAGGCCAAAATAAGATCCAAACACAATTCAAACAATCAAAACACAAACAAACATCCAAAATACCGAAATACCAATAATACTCATAACCAAATCATTCTCATTCATCAAACTCAAATCCAAACATCAAAACAGTTACTAAATAATACTAAAACAGAAAGCTAAGCTTGGTATCAATGGTTGTCACTCCCAAAGATACAAACCAAAGCTTACAAATGTCTAACTAATTAAAAATAAAATCCAAAACATGAAAATACCAATTGAGAAGTTGCTGGAACGAAATATTGGAGTCAAAGAGCTTCAAGGTCGATTTTACACCCGGTCTTTGCTCGGGTTTTCGGCTGGAATTGCCTCTATTTATAGTTGCAAATTTCTCGAGGCCGCGCCGCGCAGATGAAGAATCCGCGGCGCGCGTACTTATCAGATCCCGTTTTTTCGTCATTTGAATGTGTTACACCGCCTTAAGCCCGCGTCGTGCGTTTCATAGATCCGCGGCGCGCGTACGTATTTCCTTGATTTTTCATTCTTTTCCAAACTTCTTCCTTTTGCACGCTTTTAGTCCCTGTTTCCATTCTTTTCTTCCAAACAAGTCCTGGCACGAAAAGTGAGAATATCCAGACATATCTGATTTAATTTTATCAAGAACAGGGCTCAACAACGCCTAAAATACTTGATATCATTAGGCGTTGTCAAACACCCCACACTTGTGCCTTGCTTGTCCCCAAGCAAGAGAGTTTTTAACAAATTATAATAAAGACTCAAACAATTTTTGACTGTGTTCAGTTTCAAAGTTTATTGCTCTATGAGTTAGAGTGGAATAGTTTGCGAAAACATAATTGAATCGTTTTTTGGAATTCGTGGCTTTCTAGAGAACCCTTGATTACAAACTTTCTGTCCACAATGAAGTGTACTTACTCATTCAGATTCTAAAGGCCATTAAGGAATTGTCCATGACTTTCGATGTTGTCCGTGTAACGAGCTTTCAGAAATACCATCCCAGACCAGACGATCTTAGGTGGTAAGGTGCATAAGTCCCACCCATTTTAGACTTACCGGCTCGAACAACAAAGGCCACAGATTGACATTTCCTTCCTAAACTCCAATCCTAAAATAGCTCAATGTTCTAAACTCGTAAAACTCAACTTATTTGACTAACTAATAGCATGATCACAACTAAACAGTATTTCTTGAAAGATACCAGTGCAATCACAATCACAAACCATTCGTTTCAAAATTGCAATTTATTAAAAATTTTGAAAAATATTGCTAAAAAATTGAAAATTGATCATTTCTGCAAAAATTTCAAAAAAATTTATCTTTCGACCGTCCACACCCCACACTTAAAACCGTACAACGTCCCCGTTGTACAAAAATTATTTTAAAACAAGGGAGAAAGAGTTACCCCTTTTTGGACGATAGATTGCTTGGTGCTGAGTATCACAGGTATAATTGCGAACAAACGGATTCCTGATTTCGTATTCCGGAGTTGTAGCGCTACAGTGAACACGCCGGTGGTCGAGACAAGTGGAGGGGGCACGGTGACCCCACACTTGTCTGAGACAACTCCTTCCCATTTGGTATATCATGCATAACTCAACAAACAAATTAAAAGCAAACATAACAAATAAAATATAAAAATATACAAATAGTGGTGTCATAAGTTTAATACATATATCCCAAAAATATAAAAAGAAAGAAAGAAAGAAAAAGTACGTCAATCATCATCATGGTGGGTCCCGGATGGACCTGCCCCATCATCGCCAGAGGGGTGAGGTGGAATGTCATCAAAATGCATCCGCAGCATGATCATCCTCTACGTCTCCGCCATCCAGCGATCATGTGCCTCCCGGGCAGACATCCTCAGACTGAGGTCCTGAATGGCTGCCATGACCTCGGATAGCTGAGGCTGAGGTGCTGGCTCGGCGGGTACCTCCCGCCTCTGTCGTCTCCGGCCCGGCTGGGCATATGCGGGCTGGGGTGCCTGGGGAGGCTCTGTAGGTGCCCGGATGAACTGCCCCGGGCGCTGCTGCTCAATGAGCCGCATCCTCTCCAAAGTGCGTGCTGTCGTGCGAGATGGAGGCAGCGCGGTCAAAGAAGCGGCTACGGCGGCAGTAAGGATCCCATATGAACGGGCCAGGCGGGTAATGAAATACCCCCGGGCCAATGGACTGCTAGTGGAGGCTCCCGTCGAGTGAGTGGAGAGATCAACTGCGAGGGCGTAGGGGAGGTGGAGGAATCGGGACGGGTCGAGGAGAGCCCAGAAGTATGTCATGTCCTCCCCGGACACCTTCTCGCCCCCTCCCGCTGCATGATGGAGGTGGAGACGATACGGTGCATGAGGCGGTGGAGTGGGTCGCGGATGTGGCTCTCCCTCGAGGTCCCCGCCTCGTAGATAACGTTGGACAGTGATGTCCAAATCTCCATGTTGCCAGACCTCTCCGGCTGCCCCTGGATACACGCCCCGAAGAACTGCATGAAATGGCGATGCTGGAGGTCTGCTGGAGTGTATAACCCGACTCTCCTCCGGTAACGCCAAGATACTCCTTATATGTAAATATAATAAAAAGGGTAAATGGGTCATTTTACCTTAGAAGGGTAATTTGGTCTTTTTGACAAAAAAGGATTTGGTTTGTAATAATATTTTGAGTTTTGGACTTAAAATGTTATAAAAAACTGGTTTTTGTCATAAAATATGTTAGTTGTGGTAAAACTTCAAGAAATAGAATTCCAAGGACTAAAATGCAAATTCTGGAAATATAAAAGCTAGAACATTCTCCCATGTATTGAGCTGATCATTTTGGAACACGGGAGAGGGTTTCTTGTACGGGTTCTGCAGAATCTTAGAGATTTCGCGAAGATCAAAGCTAGGAATTTGATAATTGGCTTGGATTGAAGGTTTGGAAGTATTGGAGGTTAGTATTTCAAGTTCTAACCTAGTTTGTTCTTGATGAGTTTTTATAGAAACTGAAATTTGTAATTTCAGTCATGAATTATGTGGTTTAAATGGCTTAATACTTCCAGTAAGTCATGTTAAAAGAACTTAATTCAAGAATATGGAAGTAGGTTGCTATTTTGAAAGAATTGAGATTTTGATCAAGAACCCTAGATGATGAATTCTTGTGATAAACTTGATTCTAATGGCTTAAAATGAGTTCTAGATGCTATATTGACTGAAACAAATCAGTAGAAACAATTAAACCTTGATAATTTTGGTTTTTGGACCAAAATTGTGAAAACGGGAAATTGTGGAAATGGATATGAATTTGATCATTCAATGGTTTAAAACTTGTTATTAGTCAAAGGTTTTGGTCTTGGAACATTTCCTAGTGATTAAGTCGAGTAATAAGGGCTTAATAAGAGAAAATGGGATTTTCTAGCACAAAATCGGACTTCACTACCTGGAATTGCAGCAGTCGCGACGCGACGACCACGGCCTTAGTCGCGACGCGAGGGTGCGGCAGAAATGAATTTTTCCTCTGTTAAAATTTGGTGCAATTTCCAAGTTTGATTTTTATGCTAGGCTTATCCGATTGACCTGAAATTTTGAACATAGGTCTAATATGTTGTGAAACTTCATGGAAAATTATCGGAATACGAATACGACCTCCCGAAAGTATTGTAGTAGAATATGCGTATTTCGGGAAGTGTATTAAATTTTTATAACGATGGTTATTGATTGGAAATGCTTGGAATTGGTCTTATATTAGACTCTTGAGCACTAGAATCAACTGAAATGGTAAATTAACCTATAATCATTGTAAAATGAATGAAATTATAGGTACGGGACAAAATCTTGCGGAATCCATTTCAAGGCAAGAAACAATTAAAGCTAGTGGTAGCAAGCATTCATGTGAGTAATCTTGACTATATCTAGTGTGATATATGGTGATTACAATGGCACTACTTGAAGTAGTTGAATATGAGATAAGGGTAGAATACCCGAAAAATATATGGATATGATTACTATTCTTGAAACTAAATTGGTGCGGTCTTAGGACCATGATTTTGGGTTATTGAACCTAAACCGGTGCGGCCTTTGGGCTATGATATAAATGATGAAACTGTTGGTGCGGCCTTAGGGCTATGATTTGATTAACTAAAATGTTTTGGTGCGGCCTATATGGCTATGATATTTGGTGCGGCCTATATGGCTATGATCTATGGTGCGGTCAGTGATGACTATGATATATGGGACAGAAACTGTTTAAGAGTTTAATTGTTATTATACTCTTGTATATGTGAAATGTTATTTGCTGATTACTCATTGGGCTTTATAGCTCACGGTTTTATTTGATATGTTCCTGCAGGTGAGCGTGATCCCGCTAAGGGAAAAGATAAAGTCCGTGACTAAGGACTTAGGATGGTGAAGTGACAACCCGGCTTAATGGATGTATAATAGCTTTATGTATTGTAATCCTTGATACACTTGTACCTGTTTATGTTGACAAATACCCTTTGTATATTGTTTTATTGTAAATTATAGGGTTTGAAAAATAAAAATTTTTACGGGGTGTTTTGTTAAATAAGTCGGGTGTTACAAGTTGGTATAAGAGCCGTGGTTTAAGTGAACTAGGTGTCTTTAGATTAGATTCCTGGACTTAAACCTTGAGAGAAAATAGACAGATGGACTGTTAGACATATATAAGTTTGATATTATATATGTAATCTAACTGTTTGCTGAATTTTGAAGTATGAGAAATACAAGAAGTAATCCCACGGGTGCAAATTCGGGGCGTGGACCATCACGGAGTGGACCAACCCGATCACATGGTTCAGTCGGACGAAGAGCAAGAGCACCAGTGAGGGAACCAGTGATTGAAAATCCACCTAATATACGGGCTATAGTGGCTGATGTGGTGAGGGAGTTGATGCCTACGCTAATGAACAACCCAAACCCGAGTGAAATGGCTGCAAAAAGTATTCATGACAAACAGCCGGAAGATGAAAGTCACGGAGAAAGCCATGCCCGTTCAGAAAAAGACAAACAGGACGGGGAAGCTTCTGCAAAGAAAGTCGGATGCACTTATAAAGCTTTCCTTGGTTGTAAACCAAAAGAATTTTCAGGGACAGATAATCCAGTCCAGGCAATAGAGTGGATAATGCATATTGAGAAGGTGTTTCGGGTCAGCAAATGTGCTGATGAGGACAACGTAGAATTTGCCACAAATCAACTCACAAGCAGTGCATTACATTGGTGGCAGATTTACTACAAGTCATTGGGTACTGATTCAACCCTATCGATACCTTGGGAACAATTCAAGACCAAGTTCAACGAGGAGTATTGTTCAGAGGTAGCCATAAAGAAGTTGGAGGACGAATTTCTGCATATGGAACAAGGTTCCCAATCTGTCCAAGAATACACTCTGAGCTTTCTGGAGAAAGCAAGATTTGCAAAACACCATGTCAATACTGAAAAGAGGAAGATTGATAAGTATGTTTGGGGGTTGACGACCCGAATTAGAGAAATTGTGCAACCATTGAAACTGTCTACTTTTCGACAAGTGGTGGATAGGGCCACCGAACGGGAGACAGAGTTGAAGCGACAAGAAGATGAAAAGAAAGTTATTGAAACTAAAAGAAAGGTGAAAGACCAAGGTTGGACGCCTCAGAAAAAGTCGCAGCAAACTGGGTCTAAGGGTAAAGGCCAGAAAGACGAAGGAAAGTGGTGCGAAAAGTGCAGAAAAAGGCACTCTGGGAGTTGCCGGGTCAACACTGCATCTGCAAATTGTCGAAATTGTGGAAAACCGGGGCATGAAGCTAGTAATTGTCGGGCGGAGCGTAGGTGTTTCCAATGCGGAGCTACGGATCATATACGCCTGAACTGTCCCGAGTTGAAATCTGGAGCATTCAGTGATAGATCCAGAATTGATCAGGGAGGAAAGAAAGAGGAGGTGAAGAACCGAGGAAGACCGGTAGCCTCGCGAGCCTTTCAAATGACCGTTGAGGAAGCTCGTGAAAAGACAGATGTGGTTACAGGTATCTTCACTCTCAATTCCATACCTGTATATGTTATATTTGATCCAGGAGCTACTCATTGTTTTGTATCAGAGTCTTTGATGCCTCGCTTGAATGTACCATTAACCCCAATGGATGAAAGCTTGGAAGTGGCTATAGCGGACGGTAGATATGTTTGGGTTTCCGAACACCTGGAAGGTTGTCAGCTTAAAATCTACGGGACCACTTTCCCTATAGATTTGAAGCCGATGACTACCAATGAATTTGGTGTAATTGTGGGTATGGATTGGTTAGCAACGAATTATGCTAACATGGATTGTAGAAATAAAAGCATCACAGTATTATCACCGGATGGGGAATGGATAAAGATTCAGGGTGAACGACCTCGGTTGAGAATGCCGGTTATCTCCTTTGCTCAAGCCCGAAGCTGTGTTAGTAAAGGAGGGATGTCTTATTTGGCCTATGTATCAGTGGCTAAACCAGTTAAAATGGGGGTAGCAAATGTAAACGTGGTAAACGAATTCCCAGATGTATTTCCAGATGAACTTCCAGGGTTACCACCAGATCGACAAGTAGAGTTCACGATTGAACTGGTTCCGGGAGCTGCTCCTGTTGCCCGAGCTCCATATCGTTTAGCACCTTCAGAGATGGTGGAACTACGAAAGCAACTGGAAGAACTATTAGATAGGGGTTTTATCAGACCGAGTACATCGCCTTGGGGAGCCCCTATCCTGTTTGTTAAGAAGAAAGACGGGTCAATGCGTATGTGTATTGACTATCGAGAATTAAACAAGATGATGGTGAAGAATAAATATCCGCTACCAAGAATAGATGATCTGTTTGATCAGCTACAGGGAGCATCTTATTTTTCAAAAATCGACTTGAGGTCGGGTTACCATCAGTTGAAGATACGAGAATCTGACGTTCCGAAGACAGCTTTTCGCACACGATACGGTCATTATGAGTTTTTGGTGATGCCTTTCGGGTTAACCAATGCTCCGGCTTTATTCATGGATCTCATGAACCGGGTGTGTCGTCCGTTCCTTGATACTTCGGTGATAGTATTTATAGATGATATCCTGATGTATTCGCGAAGCCAAGCCGAGCATGAAGTGCACCTTCGACAAATGTTGGAGTTGCTTCGTCAAGAAAAACTGTATGCAAAATTCTCCAAGTGTGAATTTTGGCTAAGAGAAGTTCAATTTCTTGGCCATGTAATTAATGCGGAAGGGGTGAAGGTTGATCCAGCAAAAATTGAAGCCGTGATGAAGTGGGAACCACCTCGAAGTCCAACTGAAGTACGAAGTTTCCTTGGTTTGGCAGGCTATTATAGAAGATTTGTCGAGAATTTTTCCTCAATAGCTACCCCGTTGACCAAGTTGACCAAGAAAGGTGAAAAATTTGAGTGGGCGGAAAAACAGCAAGAAGCTTTCCAAAGGTTGAAACAAGCCTTATGTGAAGCACCGGTGTTAGCACTACCGCAAAGCGGAGAAGAATATGTGATCTACAGCGATGCTTCTAGAGTCGGCCTTGGATGTGTGTTAATGCAGAAAGGTCGGGTGATAGCTTATGCATCCCGTCAATTAAAAGAAGCCGAGAAGAAATATCCAGTTCATGATCTGGAATTAGCTGCGGTGATTCTAGCATTAAAGCTGTGGAGACACTACTTATATGGTGTGAAATTTGTTGTCTATACGGACCAGAAAAGTTTGAAGTATTTATTTGATCAAAAAGAGCTTAACATGCGACAACAAAGGTGGATGGATCTACTTAAAGACTTTGATTGTGAAATCTTGTACCATCCAGGCAAGGCGAATGTGGTGGCAGATGCTTTAAGCCGGAAAGAAGCTCCATTGAAAGTTACATCCGCATGAATGGGTGTAGCGAGTTGGTTACCTGAATTGATCCGTTTGGCACAAGAAGAAGCGTGTAAACCGGAACATGTAAAAAGCGAGCGAATGGTTGGGTATTTGAAGCATCTGGATGAAAATGCACAGAAATTGAAAACCTTTAAAGGTCGTGTGTGGGTCCCAAAACAAGGAGAGGCGCGGAACTTGCTTCTAGAAGATGCACACTGTAGTCGATATGCAGTTCATCCAGGCAGTACCAAGATGTATCGGACGCTAAAACCGTTGTATTGGTGGCCTGGGATGAATAGGGATGTTGGAAGATATGTAGAAAAGTGTTTGACATGTCTGCAAGTGAAGTCAAACCATCAGAAACCATACGGAGAAATCCAACCATTGCCGATTCCAGAGAAGAAGTGGGACAATATTACTATGGATTTTGTAACAAAGTTGCCGCGGACATCGCGAGGTCACGATGCGGTATGGGTAATTGTTGACCGTTTGACGAAATCGGCACAATTTATACCAATTAGTGAGAAGTTCAAGATTGATAAGTTGGCGAAAATCTGCATAGATGAAGTGATTTGCCGACATGGATTACCGGTATCGATCGTGTCCGATCGAGATAGCAGGTTTACCTCCCGATTCTGGCAAAGTCTTCAAGAGCAATTGGGTTCAAAAGTACTAATGAGTACTGCATACCACCCGCAGACGGATGGTCAAAGTGAAAGGACTATCCAGACTTTGGAAGACATGCTGAGAACCTGTGTAATAGATTTTGGTGGAAGCTGGGAAGATCACCTACCTCTGGTAGAATTTGCGTATAATAACAGCTATCATTCCAGCATTCAGATGGCCCCGTATGAAGCATTGTATGGAGCACCGTGTCGTACTCCGACTTGCTGGACTGAAGTTGGGGAAAAGCCGTTGGCTGGACCTGAAATTGTAGCACAAACTGAAGAAAAGATCAAACAAATTCGAGAAAACTTGAAAGTAGCTCAGAACCGACAGAAGCAATATGCAGATAAACGGGTGAAACCGCTGGAGTTCCAAGTGGGGGACATGGTAATGCTCAAGGTATCCCCTTGGAAAGGCTTAATTCGTTTTGGGAAGAAAGGGAAATTGAGTCCTCGCTTCATTGGACCTTTCCGCATATCCCAAAGGATTGGAGCTGTAGCGTATAGATTGGAATTACCTGATGAACTTCATGGTATACATGTCGTATTTCATGTGTCCCATTTGAAAAAAACTTTGTTTGACAAATCTCAACAAGTGCCTCTTGCTGAAATTGAAGTGGATGACAAGTTGAGATTTCCGGAACAACCCGAGAGGGTGTTAGACCGAAAGGTAAGACAGCTGCGAAACAAGAAAATCAGCATGGTCAAAGTGCTTTGGCGACATCACAGAGGTTCCGACATGACGTGGGAGACCGAAAGCGAAATGAGGGAGAAATACCCTCAACTCTTTGCATGATTTCGGGGATGAAATCTCTTGAAGGAGGGGAGAACTTGTAACGCCAAGATACTCCTTATATGTAAATATAATAAAAAGGGTAAATGGGTCATTTTACCTTAGAAGGGTAATTTGGTCTTTTTGACAGAAAAGGATTTGGTTTGTAATAATATTTTGAGTTTTGGACTTAAAATGTTATAAAAACTGGTTTTTGTCATAAAATATGTTAGTTGTGGTAAAACTTCAAGAAATAGAATTCCAATGACTAAAATGCAAATTCTGAAAATATAAAAGCGAGAACATTCTCCCATGTATTGAGCTGATCATTTTGGAACACGGGAGAGGGTTTATTGTACGGGTTCTGCAAAATCTTAGAGATTTCGCGAAGATCAAAGCTAGGAATTTGATAATTGGCTTGGATTGAAGGTTTGGAAGTATTGGAGGTTAGTATTTCAAGTTCTAACCTAGTTTGTTCTTGATGAGTTTTTATAGAAACTGAAATTTGTAATTTCAGTCATGAATTATGTGGTTTAAATGGCTTAATACTTCCAGTAAGTCATGTTAAAAGAACTTAATTCAAGAATATGGAAGTAGGTTGCTATTTTGAAAGAATTGAGATTTTGATCAAGAACCCTAGATAATGAATTCTTGTGATAAACTCGATTCTAATGGCTTAAAATGAGTTCTAGATGCTATATTGACTGAAACAAATCAGTAGAAACAATTAAACCTTGATAATTTTGGTTTTTGGACCAAAATTGTGAAAACGGGAAATTGTGGAAATGGATTTGAATTTGATCATTCAATGGTTTAAAACTTGTTATTAGTCAAAGGTTTTGGTCTTGGAACATTTCCTAGTGATTAAGTCGAGTAATAAGGGCTTAATAAGAGAAAATGGGATTTTCTAGCACAAAATCGGACTTCACTGCCTGGAATTGCAGCAGTCGCGACGCGACGACCACGGCCTTGGTCGCGACGCGAGGGTGCGGCAGAAATGAATTTTTCCTCTGCTAAAATTTGGTGCAATTTCCAAGTTTGATTTTTATGCTAGGCTTATCCGATTGACATAAAATTTTGAACATAGGTCTAATATGTTGTGAAACTTCATGGAAAATTATCGGAATACGAATACGACCTCCCGAAAGTACTGTAGTAGAATACGCGTATTTCGGGAAGTGTATTAAATTTTTATAACGATGGTTATTGATTGGAAATGCTTGAAATTGGTCTTATATTAGACTCTTGAGCACTAGAATCAACTGAAATGGTAAATTAACCTATAATCATTGTGAAATGAATGAAATTATAGGTACGAGACAAAATCTTGCGGAATCCATTTCAAGGCAAGAAACAATTAAAGCTACTGGTAGCAAGCATTCAGGTGAGTAATCTTGACTATATCTAGTGTGATATATGGTTATTACAATGGCACTACTTGAAGTAGTTGAATATGAGATAAGGGTAGAATACCCGAAAAATATATGGATATGATTACTATTCTTGAAACTAAATTGGTGCGGTCTTAGGACCATGATTTTGGGTTATTGATGTAACGACCCAAATTTAATAATATAAATATGTAAAACAATGTGTGTATAATTTAAAGTTTTATGTATATTTTATGAGAAAGTATGTTTTTAAGGGTAAATTAGTCATTTTACAATGAGAAGGGTAATTTGGTCATTTGACCATATACAAGAATTATTATAAAAGTATAATTCTAGCTTGGACTAAAAATGTAAGAATTTTAGCTTCATGTGGCCAAAGTTAATAATTGTGTCAAAAGTCCAAGGAATGAAAGTTCAGGGACTAAAACTGTAAATATGGAAAATATAAAAATGAGAAAATATATCATTAATCCTCATAAGTTCAGAAAAGTCTAGAGAGAACGAGAGAGAGAGCTAAGGATCGGTTCTTGAAGATCTCGATGGGAATTGAAGATTTAAGTTTTCAATTCATAATTTCAAGCCAAAGAAGGTTAGTAATCTTGTTTTTAGGGTTGTTTAACCCATTTTTCTTGAATGAGTTACTGTAGCTTCGAAATTTCAGTGGCTAGAGGAGGATTATCCTATGATTCCTAGCCTTAATTTGTGTCTTAGTCATCATATAAACCTAGTGTAACCATTGAATGTGTTAAAAATCAAGAAATGAGAATTTGAGCTCAAGAACCCTAGAAATGGGTTTGTGAGATTGAAGGTGATTTCTATTGTTTTGTTAAGTTCTAATTATCACTTAAGATGTATTAAGACATTCCTAAGTGATTGTTTTCAAAAATTTGTATTTTTGGTGAAAATTGTCAAAAACGGGATTTTATGAAATTAATTGAATTTATGAGTTTGAAACTGATTTTAAATGATCTAATAAGCTCAAAGTGTCATAAATGATGTTTAAGTATGAAGAAACCATTAGAAGTGGTTTCCTAAGAATTTCAATTAATAAAATGAAAGTTTGAACAAAAACTGAAATTTGTCGGGTGGAATGGAATTGGTGATTCCATGAATGAAACACATGGAAATGGTTAATAAAAAATAAGGAATTGGTAATTAACGAAGTATGTTTTGGGTTGTAAAAACCTTAAATTAAATCATCCATTGGTTATATAAGTGTATGGAAAGAAAATGAACAAAACTAGACTTAAAATTTTGAGTTGATGTGCATATGAGCTTCCTTAGAGCTCTTGTGACATCCTATGGTCTTAACCATTAATTCATGAACTAAATAAGACTTAATAGGATTAAAAATATGTTCTTAACATGTTAGAAGGTTAATAGAACCTATTGGTAAAGTTTTGTTAAGTTTGGAAACAAATGGAACCAAGAAATGGACTAAAACTGCAAAAAACGAACAAAAATTGAAAGCTGAAAATGGGACTGCAGGATTCTACACGACCCGTGTGAATCTGGCACGACCCCGTGTGAAATGAGGCAGTAGCTTGGACATCTTGGAAGTCTTACACGACCCCGTGTGATTCCTACACGACCCGTGTGACCCGAATTCATGCAATTCACTCCCGTTATGACCCGATTGAGTAGTTTGATCCCCTAACATTTGGTATATGTTTAATATAATTTGAAAACATAAAAAAATAAATATATTTAGGGGGATTAAGTGGTCTTTACATGTTGTTAAGACCTAAATGTTTTAATAAAGTTTTAATGAACTCCTTAGGTAATTAAGGAGTAAAGTTATGGAATGGAAGGGACAATCGAGTGGAGTAATCCTAGTTAGACTTCTCTAACTAGCCAAGGTGAGTACATGAGATAATTTTACCTATTTTTGGGTACATGGCAAGTAAGTATTTTCAATATTTCTTATCAAATTTCTATATGTGAAAGTATATGTTTAATACAAATTATACATGTTTGAAAGTATGGATAGGCATATAGCCATAAAATGTTTAAGAAGTATGTTTTGATTATAAACTTTATATGTTTTCAAGTATGAAAGGGCATATAGCCACAATATGTTTGGAAAGTTATGTATTTGGCATTTAGCCATAAAGACATAAAATGATATAGTTTGGCATTTAGCCACAAGTTATATGTTTATGAGAAATGTTCAATCAAGCAGCAAGTATTTTATATGACTGGTAATTGTAGCAAGCAGCGTTAGTAAGGGAACTATGTTCCAACCTACCCGGGTTAGGTAAGGGGTCTACTGGGGACAAGCCCCATCGCGAAGTAGATCGCCTCAGCACTTCTATGGTGAGGATTGATCCGTTCTTTCTAGTCATAGAGACTTGGGGTATCACTTATAGTGATTAAAGCCCTAAGTATAAAAATCTAGCAAGCTTATAAAACCAGTCAAAGAAAGTAAGAACGATGTTATTTTCGTAAAGTATGTCATAACATGATTTTTGAGAAGTAAAGAGTTATATTATGTTGCTATTATAAAGTTTGAAAGAAGATAATTATGCAAGATATGATTTGTAATGCTTTTGAAAAGAATAAAGAGCTATGGTATGATAATATTTTAAAACTTTGAAAGGTGTTTATGTTATAAGTTTTATATGAAGTTTGGAAAAGAAGTTAAAAGTTTGAGTCTAAAACTCATGTAACTCACGAGACAATTTTTGTCTTACGTATTCTATGTTTTGCCATGTATTCCAGGTCAAATTAAGTTGCTATCAATGGGATGAAGTTTAGCTGGAGTGGAGCTTAAGTTAGCTCCTATATTGGACTCAAGGTTAAATCCTTTCTTGCTTACTATGGTTAGATTGATATGAATTTGTACACCCACTGTTTTAAGCATCTAAATTAACGGTTTTTGATAAACCGTATTTTTGTAATCATGTATTTATACGAAAAACCATAGTATTTGCAAACAGTAGAAATGGGGTGTCACAAGTTGGTATCAGAGCCATAGTTTAAGCGAATTAGGATTGGCTTGTTCCACTCCTAGGCTTAAACTCATGCTATAGAAATGTTAGTTTATGAAAGTATGTATATGATGTCTTAAATGATTAAGACATTATTAGATATATAACACTAAGAAGTGTTAAGCTAACGTTTAAAGTGAGCAAAGATTTGACCGTTAGGAAAATTATATGATATTTTCCGTAACCGTCCAAATTTATTAAAGACTATGTTTATAAAGTAGTAAGATTTCTAGTATTGAACACCATGTATTTATAATGGTGTTATATATATATTAAAGGAACCAGTGTCCCATGAAACCTTGTGGTAACAACAGAACCAATATGTATAGGTGGTTATGGTAATATGGGCCCGTATTATCATAATCACAGGATATGTATTGGGACTAGTGGAGTCACAAAGGAATTATGATATTCTGGTGGATAAGGTTTTGAAGAAAGTAGTAAGAAGAACATAGGAATTATATGCCTATGTAACAGGAACAAGTATTATTATAAGTACTAAACGTTAATGCAGTGGATATATACCACTTAGTATGGTAAAGTAAAAGAAATAATGCGATAGTTAATACTTGTTAGACAAATTGAAAGACATTGAAGTGTATGCCTATCGAGGCGAGTGGAAGTATGTATAAGAACAAATTAAAGAAGAATTTTGGGTATTAATTACCTATATGAAAGTTGTAAGACCCTTACAAGAAGGATAAAAATTATAAGTGGAATGTATTAATAGTACATAAATTTTTGTAATAACAAAAGAGAGAATGGTAAAGAAGAGCTTAATGTTGACAAGTGGTGTGCTTTGGGCATAACCATTAAATGCAGAATTTTATATAAAAGTCTTGTGTATATTAAAGATATAAAGGAAGTAAGATATCGTTGCAGAACGATAAGAGTAAAATGATGAGAAAAGTTAAAAAATAGAAGATGTATGAAAGTGTCTAAAGATTTAACAATTGATCAAGTTATAAGTAAAATGCTATAATGAGTAATAAAAACAAAGTAAGATTACCCAAATGGGGAAAAGAATGATGAATGAGAAATTGTCAAAGATTATGATATTTAAAGTAAATTGCATTGTTGAAATGTGATTAAATGAACATGAAGTGAGAATTAAAGGTGGAATGCCTAAATAAATGTTAGGCAAGAAATAAAAGATGAAACAAATGATAAGGATAATCAGAAGAATATAATGAAAGACTTTAAAGAAAATGATGATAAAATAATGGTTATGAGGAAATAAATTCCACAACCAAATGAATGAAATAAACGAGGTAATACCAGTAATGAAAGAGTATAATGATGTATGATAATGGAAGAAAAATCAAAAGCATGTGAGCAAAATGACTAAAGGTCATAAATGATATGAAGTAAAGAAAAAGAGTAAATATCTAAACAAGTAATAAACGAAGAATTAAAGATAATGTAAGAATGATAGTAAACAGACAGGAAGTTACTACTTCCGAATAGAAATGATGGGTAAAGGAATTCAAAGATTGTGAGAAATGGTCAGTACATGACTAGTAGCCATGAAATACAAGGAAATGTATATATGTTTATACGTGTTTGTAAATATAGGTGAATGAGTAAGTTTTAGAACTTATACAAAGTACAAAAGTGGTTATGAAACAAGTATTCTAATCAGAATACTATAAAGTATGAAGCAAAAGAGTAAAATAAGGTATCGAGCATACTGCCTCGATATACCAAAAGAATGAAAGATGACAAGAAAAATAAATGGCAATTGTGTATCACCTAAAGATACATAAGAAATAAGTTGTATATGAAATATTTAATGATTGTAAAGAAATATGTAGTGTAAAGCAGTGGAGTTTAAACAAAAGAATAGCAAATGTGTTAGGCATGTAGCCTTATAACACATAATAGAAACGATAAAAGATGTAAAAGTAAAGAGTAACGAGAGGTAATGATGATTAAGAGTTATGCCAAGAATTCGTCATGGGACGAAAATGTTAAAAGTACCTAGTTGGGTTCTTAAATCAAAAGAGAACTAGATATATATGTGTGTATATTATGCAACATGAATGAAATTCCATAAGTGAATTGAAGAAAAATGAAATTTTGAATTAACCATGGTAAACAATTTAGATACTGTGAGGAAAGAGTAAACAGAAGATCAGGTGCTAAACTAAGCACTAATGTGAGAAATAGAATTGACAAAAGAAATACTAAAATATAAAGTATTGATATGAAAAGGATACGTGGAGTATCCAAAAAGGAAAGAAAAGTATACTTATAAAAGTATTGTACAAAAAAAAAATTGAAGAAATGAGAAAGATATGTTTATACGAATAAGTAATGAGTAATGAGACCGAAATCTCATAAAAGAAGATGAAAGAAATATCTAAGTTGATTATATGTTGAATATGAAAGTAATACAAGTAAAGAATGATACAAGACAAATATTAGAGAAGGTAATATATATAATGTACAGGAAATGAGTAAAAAGTATGTGAAAAATGATTTTTCTTAAAAATGTGAATAGGGAAGGAAGTTGACTGAAATAATAGAACAACTTCAACAGTAAAACGGTACAAGTTTATAAGGTTAAATATGATGTATTATATTATACATAGAAAGAAATTTAATGATGTTTAATTGTTAAAATAAAAGCGGTATATCGTTTCAACACATTAAGAACGAGATAAGTAGATTCTCGTGAACAATATGATGATTCGACAGATTCTGTCCCAATCAGAAAAGTAAGAATGAGAAGTGTAACAAGAAGGAAGAAAATTCATTCCTTAAAAATGGTAACCAATTGAGAGTTGCCAGTAAAGATGAAGAAAGAATATATGTAAACTACTTATGCAATAATGTTTGAGCAAAGATATAAGAAAAGAGGGAGATAAGAATGAATAAGTTATAAAGTTATGTTTAAGTGAAACGTGCGTTAAGGGACAAAATCTATACAAGGAAAAGAATTTGTGTATTTATGAAATTGTATAAATACGAACTATGTATAAATATATTTAATGGTATTTGAAATTTTTACAAGTAAAGAATACTGTGAGTATAATCTCACTTATTTTAGTAAAGATATGAGAAGAATTATAAAGTAGATTGCTATTTATGATAACAAATATTGAAGTATGAAACTATTTTGTTAAATAAGTTTACTAAGAGATTGTATGTCAATGAAATGAAGTAGAAAGGAAAGTAACTAGAATGAAGAGTATGAAACATGAATGAACGACTAAAAGGTTGAGAAAACAGATAAAATGACCAAGATGATAATTTGGTTAATTGGGAAGATATAAAATTTTAAAGAGATTATGTTAATCCACTATAAATGATTGAAAGCAGGAACCGCTAAGAGCTGATTACAAAATCAAAAATAACCAAAGAAGAAAATATTAAAAGATAAAATAATGAAGAAAATGATTATATGTGGTAAAAAGAAAGTATCTACTACAACACAACTTTGGCGGAAAACACCCGAAAAGGAAGGAGAAGTAATTTCCTTAATTTAGTAATTGTGCAAATGATTCCGAGGACGGAATCCCAATAAGGGGGAGGTAGTTGTAACGACCCAAATTTAATAATATAAATATGTAAAACAATGTGTGTATAATTTAAAGTTTTATGTATATTTTATGAGAAAGTATGTTTTTAAGGGTAAATTAGTCATTTTACAATGAGAAGGGTAATTTGGTCATTTGACCATATACAAGAATTATTATAAAAGTATAATTCTAGCTTGGACTAAAAATGTAAGAATTTTAGCTTCATGTGGCCAAAGTTAATAATTGTGTCAAAAGTCCAAGGAATGAAAGTTCAGGGACTAAAACTGTAAATATGGAAAATATAAAAATGAGAAAATATATCATTAATCCTCATAAGTTCAGAAAAGTCTAGAGAGAACGAGAGAGAGAGCTAAGGATCGGTTCTTGAAGATCTCGATGGGAATTGAAGATTTAAGTTTTCAATTCATAATTTCAAGCCAAAGAAGGTTAGTAATCTTGTTTTTAGGGTTGTTTAACCCATTTTTCTTGAATGAGTTACTGTAGCTTCGAAATTTCAGTGGCTAGAGGAGGATTATCCTATGATTCCTAGCCTTAATTTGTGTCTTAGTCATCATATAAACCTAGTGTAACCATTGAATGTGTTAAAAATCAAGAAATGAGAATTTGAGCTCAAGAACCCTAGAAATGGGTTTGTGAGATTGAAGGTGATTTCTATTGTTTTGTTAAGTTCTAATTATCACTTAAGATGTATTAAGACATTCCTAAGTGATTGTTTTCAAAAATTTGTATTTTTGGTGAAAATTGTCAAAAACGGGATTTTATGAAATTAATTGAATTTATGAGTTTGAAACTGATTTTAAATGATCTAATAAGCTCAAAGTGTCATAAATGATGTTTAAGTATGAAGAAACCATTAGAAGTGGTTTCCTAAGAATTTCAATTAATAAAATGAAAGTTTGAACAAAAACTGAAATTTGTCGGGTGGAATGGAATTGGTGATTCCATGAATGAAACACATGGAAATGGTTAATAAAAAATAAGGAATTGGTAATTAACGAAGTATGTTTTGGGTTGTAAAAACCTTAAATTAAATCATCCATTGGTTATATAAGTGTATGGAAAGAAAATGAACAAAACTAGACTTAAAATTTTGAGTTGATGTGCATATGAGCTTCCTTAGAGCTCTTGTGACATCCTATGGTCTTAACCATTAATTCATGAACTAAATAAGACTTAATAGGATTAAAAATATGTTCTTAACATGTTAGAAGGTTAATAGAACCTATTGGTAAAGTTTTGTTAAGTTTGGAAACAAATGGAACCAAGAAATGGACTAAAACTGCAAAAAACGAACAAAAATTGAAAGCTGAAAATGGGACTGCAGGATTCTACACGACCCGTGTGAATCTGGCACGACCCCGTGTGAAATGAGGCAGTAGCTTGGACATCTTGGAAGTCTTACACGACCCCGTGTGATTCCTACACGACCCGTGTGACCCGAATTCATGCAATTCACTCCCGTTATGACCCGATTGAGTAGTTTGATCCCCTAACATTTGGTATATGTTTAATATAATTTGAAAACATAAAAAAATAAATATATTTAGGGGGATTAAGTGGTCTTTACATGTTGTTAAGACCTAAATGTTTTAATAAAGTTTTAATGAACTCCTTAGGTAATTAAGGAGTAAAGTTATGGAATGGAAGGGACAATCGAGTGGAGTAATCCTAGTTAGACTTCTCTAACTAGCCAAGGTGAGTACATGAGATAATTTTACCTATTTTTGGGTACATGGCAAGTAAGTATTTTCAATATTTCTTATCAAATTTCTATATGTGAAAGTATATGTTTAATACAAATTATACATGTTTGAAAGTATGGATAGGCATATAGCCATAAAATGTTTAAGAAGTATGTTTTGATTATAAACTTTATATGTTTTCAAGTATGAAAGGGCATATAGCCACAATATGTTTGGAAAGTTATGTATTTGGCATTTAGCCATAAAGACATAAAATGATATAGTTTGGCATTTAGCCACAAGTTATATGTTTATGAGAAATGTTCAATCAAGCAGCAAGTATTTTATATGACTGGTAATTGTAGCAAGCAGCGTTAGTAAGGGAACTATGTTCCAACCTACCCGGGTTAGGTAAGGGGTCTACTGGGGACAAGCCCCATCGCGAAGTAGATCGCCTCAGCACTTCTATGGTGAGGATTGATCCGTTCTTTCTAGTCATAGAGACTTGGGGTATCACTTATAGTGATTAAAGCCCTAAGTATAAAAATCTAGCAAGCTTATAAAACCAGTCAAAGAAAGTAAGAACGATGTTATTTTCGTAAAGTATGTCATAACATGATTTTTGAGAAGTAAAGAGTTATATTATGTTGCTATTATAAAGTTTGAAAGAAGATAATTATGCAAGATATGATTTGTAATGCTTTTGAAAAGAATAAAGAGCTATGGTATGATAATATTTTAAAACTTTGAAAGGTGTTTATGTTATAAGTTTTATATGAAGTTTGGAAAAGAAGTTAAAAGTTTGAGTCTAAAACTCATGTAACTCACGAGACAATTTTTGTCTTACGTATTCTATGTTTTGCCATGTATTCCAGGTCAAATTAAGTTGCTATCAATGGGATGAAGTTTAGCTGGAGTGGAGCTTAAGTTAGCTCCTATATTGGACTCAAGGTTAAATCCTTTCTTGCTTACTATGGTTAGATTGATATGAATTTGTACACCCACTGTTTTAAGCATCTAAATTAACGGTTTTTGATAAACCGTATTTTTGTAATCATGTATTTATACGAAAAACCATAGTATTTGCAAACAGTAGAAATGGGGTGTCACAATTGAACCTAAACCGGTGCGGCCTTTGGGCTATGATATAAATGATGAAACTGTTGGTGCGGCCTTAGGGCTATGATTTGATTAACTAAAATGTTTTGGTGCGGCCTATATGGCTATGATATTTGGTGCGGCCTATATGGCTATGATCTATGGTGCGGTCAGTGATGACTATGATATATGGGACATAAACTGTTTGAGTTTAATTATTATTATACTCTTGTATATGTGAAATGTTATTTGCTGATTACTCATTGGGCTTTATAGCTCACGGTTTTATTTGATATGTCCCTGCAGGTGAACGTGATCCCGCTAAGGGAAAAGATAAAGTCCGTGACTAAGGACTTAGGATGGTGAAGTGACAACCCGGCTTAATGGATGTATAATATCTTTATGTATTGTAATCCTTGATACACTTGTACCTGTTTATGTTGACAAATACCCTTTGTATAATGTTTTATTGTAAAATATATGGTTTGAAAAATAAAAATTTTTACGGGGTGTTTTGTTAAATAAGTCGGGTGTTACACCTCCCAAACTCTTGGAGGTTGCACTCCCTCTGTGCACCTCCCAATCGAAATCGGATGATCCTAGAACGTGGGTCTGACGCCCGAGGTGCGAAGTGGATGGTGGATAGAAACTCCAATAGCAGCTCGGTGTAGACGACGTCCTCCTCGGTGGCCATGATCCTGTCCCAGCCCCGGCATGTAAATGACGCCTCCTCATGAGTCCAGGTGCGATGTAGAAATGGCTCGATCGCACCCCAGAGTCCGGCGTCCCTCAGAATGTCCCTGTCAATGACTGTCGCCTCGAGAACCCGGCGACCAGTCAAGGCATCTCTCCTCGAAACATACTCCGCTGAGCTGGCCAGTCCCTCTGGGAACTGGAGGAAAGGGTGATCTAATCTGAACATCATCTTGGCAGTAGAAAAAAAATGAGCAAGAAAAAATGCGAGAGAAATTCGTCGATCAGAGCTCCGAGTCGTGTGAGGTGTGTGTTGAGTCGCGGCTTACCTTAATATAGGGGGAAACCGTCTGATCGTTTTCCGCGTCGCGCATTTACGCTTTTGCGCGTCGCGCATGTCACCAAATCAACCCCTGCGCATCGGGTTGGTTTACGATCCCGCGTCGCGTAATTCAAAAACCCGCGGCGCGGTCTTCAAAAATTTAAAAACTTCTCACACGACCCCACACTTGTTTTAGACCACTAATACCTGCAAAAAAATTGATGTATTTTCCTAATTAATTCTAAGAAATATAAAACCTAACCTATGACACGATGGGTTGCCTCCCAACAAGCGCTAAGTTTAACGTCTTCAGTCAGACGTACTATTCCTATTACTCTACAACTACGGTGGATCGTACGCCTTCTTTCCTTGTTGCTTTTCTGCTTCCACCGTCCTTTCGCTAACCCACTGCCCTTCAAACTTTCCTGGGTCGAATGGCTTGCTACTTCTCCTGTTGCTGCCCAGTTGCTGCTTTCTGATTAACTCCCATGAATGCTTGGAGGTAGCTTTGAACCTCCAAGCTTGGTCCTTCCTTCTATATCTCTTCAAAATCACTGGCTTGACGTGAAGTGCACCCAGGGCTGCTTCCAGTAGTTGTTTCACACCTCGGTTGCTAGTATCTCGCATGCTATCTTCAGGTTGCAATTTTGGTTTGCAGTACCAATAAAAATTTTCCAATCGAATGGAATCGGAAGGCAACATATCAGGATGCTTCCATATGTCCTCATCGATAGTATTGATTACATCTAATCTTCCATTCATGAATGGATCATGAGTGGTAATAGAATCATGTTTATTATTTTCAAATATCAATTTGTCAACATCAACTTCTTGGTCATCGTCCAACAGGTGGATCGGAACCAAAAGTGAGCGACTGGTTTGATCTGATGGTGGTACAAAGTCGCCCATCACCAGATCCTTGCTTTCAAATTTCTCAAAATTTTCAAAAATCATAGGTTCGGGGGTAGTATTGTCATCTACACCCCCTTCCCCAAAAACATTGGCAATTTCAACAATTTCAGGACTTATTGGGCTGGGATCTGTACTGTCACTTACAGCCCCCTCCACAATATCCTCATCAACCAAATTGTCTGGTGATGGTATGGATTCACTCATCACCAGCTCGATATTATCAATATTTTCAAAAACATCAAAAACATCAAAAGCTGTTGAGTTAGATGTAGCATTATCACCTACAACCTCTTCCTCAACAACATTTTCGACCATCTGAATGGTCTCTTGATTTTCCCACGGTGTATGCCCTTCCATCACATATTCAGGTGATGCAAGATCACACACATTATCATTGGTATAAAAATCACTCACCTCCGGTTCTGGCGTAAGTGGTGAACATTTCCAATTTTCCTCTAACCTATCTAAAGAAGCTTGCACTTTTTCAAGAGCTTCAGCCTGGTCCTTCTGCTCGTGGTAGTTGTTATACATGAGTACCCAAAGTTGGGCCCAAGTTGCAGAATTCTCAGGCTGAGATGACTCCTCGCTCCGCCATCCATTGTCATCGAATGATCCATTATAACAATCATCCTCGTAATAGGTGTCGGCCGGATTTTCATAATAATCATACTGATCCGGGTACATGTAATCACCCATCATAAGGATGTACGCATACCAAAAATCAGCAAACTAAAATCAACATCAAAATCAGAAACTAAATCCTACAAATCACCTAATCTAAGCTCACAGCTCCCCGGCAACGGCGCCAAAATTTGACACGCCTAGGTCGTCGTGCGGTCAAAAATAAAGAAAACCTAACACACACACTAGTACAGTGGTAGTCAGGGTCGATCCGCAGGAGCTTCGTGGTTAGACTAAATGACAGATTACCAACTAGTAGTGTCACGCTACAGTCGGAGGACCTAGTTTCTAAGTGCTCAACTACCCAAAAGCAATAACCAAACAAAGTCAAGCCAAGCATAAGCTAAACTCAACTCAAACTAACCTAGTCACTTTCTGAAATCAGAAGTGCATCTCTGAATCAGAAGCAAACAAATGCATCCAAACCAAACAAGGCATAACCTAACTAATAACTAGGGTTCTGAATGAACAGCTACTAGCTAAAGTTCAATGCCCAAAGCTAACCTAATTGGCTACTGATTTCAGCAAAGGAAAGCAGTTCCAAACAAGGCCAAAATAAGATCCAAACACAGTTCAAACAATCAAAACACAAACAAACATCCAAAATACCGAAATATCAATAATACTCATAACCAAATGATTCTCGTTCATCAAACTCAAATCCAAACATCAAAACAGTATCTAAATAATACTAAAACAGAAACCTAAGCTTGGTATCAATGGTTGTCACTCCCAAAGATACAAACCAAAGCTTACAAATGTCTAACTAATTAAAAATAAAATCCAAAACATGAAAATACCAATTGAGAAGTTGCTGGAACGAAATCTTGGAGTCAAAGAGCTTCAAGGTCGATTTTACACCCGGTCTTTGCTCGGGTTTTCGGCTGGAATTGCCTCTATTTATAGTTGCAAATTTCTCGAGGCCGCGCCGCGCAGATGAAGAATCCGCGGCGCGCGTACTTATCAGATCCCGTTTTTTCGTCATTTGAATGTGTTACACCGCCTTAAGCCCGCGTCGCGCGTTTCATAGATCCGCGGCGCGCGTACGTATTTCCTTGATTTTTCATTCTTTTCCAAACTTCTTCCTTTTGCACGCTTTTAGTCCCTGTTTCCATTCTTTTCTTCCAAACAAGTCCTGGCACGAAAAGTGAGAATATCCAGACATATCTGATATAATTTTATCAAGAACAGGGCTCAACAACGCCTAAAATACTTGATATCACTAGGCGTTGTCAGTATATAAGTAGTACCGAGTGTGGTACTTACTAATGAGTGGGTGTTATTAATAATTAGCTGGTGTTCGTGAAACTAATATGTTTGCAGGTTTCCTAGTTAAGAGATGATGGATGTTGATAATGAGATTAGCCAAAGAGAATGAGGAGGATATTTATCGATAAAGATTCATGGAGAGTGATTGAGATTTACTCACTAAGCTTTATAAGCTTACACTTGAGTGTTCTGTTGTTTTGCAGGTATCTGTAGCTGTGATAGGGGAAGGCATGTGATAAAGAAAGGCAGACAAGTTTAAAGCCTGTCCTTTAGTCGTATTTGATTTATTTGTAATGCCTGGTCAAATTGTAAGGACCTTTTGCGTAATTATACATATTGATAACATCTTGTTTCCGTGGTTAGAGTACAAGTATACCCATTTGATGTATAATTGTTCGAAAATTTTTGGGTGTACTTCGTATAAGAAACCGGGTGTTACACAAACTCCCAAAGAATTACGTGATTAAGCAATTGAAAGTCCCAATCGATGTTTGAGTTGAAGACGACAATGGCGCGGACTTGCCTCACTCCAGCGATCATGTTGTATTCGTAGACGAGTTGATCGAGTTTGTTTCTGGATATGATTTAATGATAATATGTAAGGGGTATAATGGTAAAATCAACATTGTATTTATAATTAAAAGGATTATAATAACAATAAATACTATAAAAGTAATTATAAAGTGTTAAAAATAAAATTTTGGGTATATATGATATTTTAGAGGTTAACATAGGATATATATGATATTTATACATTTGATTGGGTAAATATGATATTATGTGATTAATTTAGGGCATATATAATATTTGCCCTTTCAAATTAGACTTGTTGCATATGTGTTCCATATTCCAAATATATTCTCCTTGCTTAGAATAAATCATAAAAACAACTAACAAAAAACTTAAAATTTTAAACATTGATACAACCTAAAACGAACATCAAACAACCAATAAAAAAATAAAAAAAAGAGTCATCGCACAAACCGTAGTTTCTTCATTCACCCAAATGTAGGTGAAGTAATTATTTATAAGAAAAAATAAACCCTTTTTTTTAATGTCCTTTTTTCTGGTTTCTTCTTTACACTAGCTCCACATGAAGTGGAAACTTGTAGCTTTTATACCTTTTTGGTTGAACCTTTACCCCAGCTCCACCTAACCAATAATTATTTAAATATGTTGAAGGACATAAATAATGTAAATGGATTGAAAGACATATGTTATCAAACAACTAAAAATTAACATAAATAATTAGGTAGCACATAAAAATTAGAAAACTTGACGCACTCTCAAGTTTCATTCCTTCGTGTACTCCTGTCTACCAAACAACATGGATGAATGGTTCATTCCATTCCAATAGACCAACTAAACATGACAATGGAATGGTAATGATCCATTCCATTACTTCGTTCATTCCATTACCTCTTTCATTTCATTCGTTTGTCATTTCATTCCAGCATACCAAATAGGCCCTTATAATATTAATAGGACTGATCCATTAGTTTATCAAGCCCTGGGCAGAGAGGCTTAATAATGCCCCTCTATTCATGCCGCACATATATCACCAAACAAAAAAGACACTTCTTTTCAGTTTTCATTTATTGTTCTCACTGTATGTTTTCTAAAGTGAGCACCAAATAGTTGATATATAAATAGTCAGAACTTTGAAGCAAAGTGATACGAAAAACGAAAAGAATGAAATTTGATTGATTAGAGAAAATGACTTGAAAACAAGCCAAAATAAAAATTTTGAGATACAATTTCCATACTAAATTCCACCATGAATCGGCAAGTCATGAACTAATCAGCCATTCAAGATTGTGGGTATTTGGATTCCAAATTTCTAACTAATTCCCTAAGGACACGTTTGGTACGGAGAAATGGATTTGCAAGAAAGAATGGAAATGCAGAGAAAGAGAATTAAGCTGGAGAAAGGGAATTGATTCCACTGTTTGGTAAAACAGAGTATTCACCCGAGAAATGTTGCTGATAATCAAATCTCTTTTTTGGTTGTGGTAATGAATGAAATGGAAATGAGTTTTTTGACATCTTTATTTCATGTCCAACATATCTAATACATATATCTTGTATTTAACATCATAATTCTAACATAAAATAATAATTCACAAATAGTCCAAAGATAAAGAAATATGAAAATCATATTATTTAAATACTATGTCCAAGAATGACAATGCAAAATATCAATTTCAATATCTGTAACTAAGAAACGTAAAGTAGTATGATTATGCTATTGAGCCATCAGCAATCATTTCTACATAACAAATCTTCTCTTCTTCACTCATGTTCAAAAATGATCTAGCAAGGGATTGATCTTTGGCGATTGTGTTAATAGCCTTAATGTAACACCCCAACTTTCATAAACCTTAATTATTGTAATAATTTATATAACACTGTTAACAAAAATTTACGTTCTTTCAAAAACTTTTCTTGTAAACATTAAATCATTATTTAAAACTTTTGTTCCCAAATAAAACAATTGCATTTAGAAATAATTAAGCAAATTTGGGGGTTACAAACTTAGATCAAAACAACCATAGTAAAGCCTTAAAACATCTTAATGCTATGTCCCGTATTAAACTAAGAATTCTACCGAAATTTCGACATGACCTTTGGACAATATGGACAAATCCATAATGTCAAGACTCAATAAAATAGCCCAAAAACAATACGGGATGTAACACTAACTTTATTGTACAACTACAAGGGAATTCTGAACCATAATCATAACATCTCTCAATTACATGACATAACTATACCGCACTTGAGATACTCTATCTTCTGAACATCCTTTCTATCTATATTCAGCATCTCAGCTTCTAAGTCTTTTGCTTCTATCATCTGCTAATCAGCATCATGTTCCTGAGTACATAGCATTTTAAAACAAATAATACGTAACACATAATTGCCTCGTGAGATACATGGGCTTTAGACCCAATGAGTTTAAATAAATTTTGAATATCATCAGTTAACATCATGTAAAGAAAACCTTTCATTTCTTTTCACAAACCTACGAACTCCAATTTAATGTCAAAACATCAAAATAAAAGTTCACTGCTATAATCATTAAAACAGAAATCATTACTTATCATCCAAACAAAAGTTCATTGTTAAAACCCCCAAATACTTTAGCTTAAATGTCAAATAAACAAATTCATCATAAGCAGACATAATTCAAGTACTTTCTTAACAAGCATAGACCAACTGTAATTCATGATTACTTTATTATCATTTGGCTTAATACAGGTTTCCCCGTATCCTTTTCCCTCCCCGGAATAGAACCAATCTATCCGTGAGGGCGTGCTAGTTCCCTTTCCCTTCATGGAATAGAACAAATCTATCCATAAGGGCGTGCTGAAGACAACTACTTTGCGACGGGAGGTACCAAACCAGTAGTGTCTTTTGACCTCCCCTAATTAGGGTGAGATCCTTGTCCTGATGTCTTTCACATTTCTTACATTTACTTCATATTTCATTTATCATTTCATTACATGTTGGTCTCGATCATAAACATCATTCAATCATATAGAAATATTCCCAACCTTTGCATAAAACCACTTTTAAAACTTTAAAATTTAGAATCATTTGCAAACCATTTCAATTAGTCAATATAAATCAATACTTAATAATTCGAGCTTTAAAAACCACTTCGAAACCATTTCATGAAACATGTAACATAACTTTTGAAAATCATTTGTCAAGTTATTAATCATAAAACAATTAGCATAAAAACAAAACTTATTGCTATATACCCAGAAAAGTCCTCATGTACTCATCTCGGTAGCTAGGTATGTCTAGCTACAGTAATCCACTAGCTCTTGACTCTACTTGCTCTCAACATCCTTCAATGTCTATCGATTATTAAGAGATTAGAACATATTATACAACTGAGCACATAATATGTGTTAAATAATACATGAACTCTTTCTAGACATTATCTAATTCCATTCCAATCATTAATTATGATTCTTAAAGTATAATAGTCCTGTTGGACACTTTTACCCTTTTTGTCCCAAATTTGACTAATTAACCCAAAAATCATGTACACTTGTGTTTAACTCAATGTTATATATCAAAATAAGGTACCAATTAGTGTTTAAAACATGTATAAAGTTTCATAGAACCTTTTAAGCTATTTTTCGTTTTGACACTTTTTGACCTTTTTCCCGTTTAGGCATCCTACTTTGCCTAATTGTGTTTCCTTGGGTTTTAGCATGAAATTTTAGTAACTTTCTGATCTTAACATGTTTAATAAGTAATATAATTGCTTAGATGTCAAAACATCTATCACTTTACCCATTTATGTGATTTTTAGCATTTTAAGCCGTTAAAGTTTCTAAAAAATAGAAATTGTCAAAACTTTTATATTTTCCACCAAGTTATCATCCACATGAACCCAATACCTTAAAGTTAACATTCCAATTAAGTTTTAGGTTCCCTTGAACATTATTCCATATGTATTAAATTTGTCCCATTAAGGTTGGAATGTATCATTCCATTCCAATCTTGCCAAAACTTCATCACCTTTACATAACATATGATTTATTCAATCACTTGTCCTTTTCTTGCATAACCATTATACATAGAGCACGCGTTTTATCTAACAATTTATCCAAAGTTAAGTTTTGTACAAATAAGCATTTACTAATAATCCCAAATTCAAGTATTCTTTCTTTTACCAATATACAACAATTCATCACTACCTTTTATGTTTACATATCATATAAAGATAGTCATTTTTCACCATTCTTTTACTAGAACTTTAACATATTCAATTTCTATTCAATTCATTCAAGTTTCTAACCATGTAATGCTTCTTTTATGTATAATTTCAGCAAGAATTCTGATTCCATAACTTTAAGTTCCAAGAACATAAGTAAAGTTCATCCCTTTTAGCATATAACCTAACTTAAGGATCATACAAATAAAATTTTAAGTGATTCTGAATCAATAACGTGAAATATACCAGAAACCAAGTCCCAAACCCAACATGCATTCATAATTTTTAAATCTCCATAACTAGGGTTCTAGAAATTTAGAGAATACCTTCTGATTTCTGTCCCCATAAGGAAAAGTCTGAAATTAAAGAGTTGTTCCAGTAAAATCCCAGAAGCCAAGTCCAATTCCCGACCACCTCCGGCTGATTCCGCCGCCGCTGAAGCCTCTCGCCGCCGGCTAAGCACCGTCGGCCTCTTGCTGCCATCGCAGACCTTACCTAGCAGCGTTCCTGTGCTGCTGCTGCTGCCCAATCTCTTATCCTCTATGATCATTCTTACCCTCTCTCGATTTGATGAAAATCGCTACCCACAGAGGATGGAATCGAGCCCTAATTGAACAATTGCCCTCTTGATTTTCGTGAATCGCATCTGGTGATGCGTGTGTGTTTTTCTGCTCGTACTCCCTCCTTACCGATCTCCTTTCTCTTTCTCTTTTGTACCAAATACGCGCACATAGAAAAAGAAATCAGCCCAAGGCTGATTTTGACCAGTCAACACGAAAAAGACCAAATTGCCCTTAATTTCATGCCTTAGCTAAAATTTTCTGCACTTGTACCTAATTTTCCTTGATATTTGCACACTCGTAACTTCTACGTGTGATAGCCGATTTTTACAAACTTTATATCGTTCGAAAGACATGAATGAGCTTTACAACTTTATTCTACTGACTTAAGTCTGAATCTCTATATATTTTACGATACTGACCCCCAAACATGACCATTTGGTCATTTTTTGTCGCATTTTTAACCGTCTTTGCACCTTCATAACTTCTTCATTATTACTCCGAACGACTCGAATATTTTTCCTCTATTTTTATTGCATCAAAATCTACAAAAGTCACCTTGATGACTTTTGCCCAATTTCTTATAGATTTTTATATATTAATTTTTAAAGATTACAATTATTTTCTTCACTTTTAGTCCCAAATTTCTCATTTTGCCCTTGGTTAGAACACTTAATTTCTTTAAGCACCAACCTCCTTACATCAAGATACTTGTTTTAAATTCTTCCTTCCCTATATTTCTTATACTCTCAGTAAGTTTATCACCAAACTTCTCGAAAGTTTCTTTCATCTCTTTTGCTGCTTCCTTGTAAAAGCTTTCCACATCAGCAGTTTTACTTCTTTTACGTTTACTAGTGATCGTAGTAGTTGGTGGTGTCTCTTCAACGACATCTTCGAATCCTTCAACATCAATAGGTGAGTTTTTTTGTGTCTCTTCCACGACATCATCTTCTCCCAAATCAGTAGCTCCACTGTCGGTAGCTCTATCCTTACCAAAGACTTTAAACAAATCATCGTATTGGGGAAATGGTTTATCACAAAAACAAGCAGCACCTTTATGACTCTACAATATGATCACGAAATTAACATGTTAATATTCATTGTGTGTAAGCCTTAGAAGGGAAATTTCTATATCTTACACAAAATTTATAATTTACCTTTATGTACTCATCCCAAACTTCATTATCCGCGGTAACACAACATTTTGTTGGATCCCTGCCAAATCCACTCATGTTTGATCCGACTACCATGTCATGCACGATGCTGAAATGGTTTTTCCATGTCTTCATTCTTGATTTAATACGAGGTTTTGCTTTCAAACCTGAATTAAGAAGACTTGCATCTAGTAGTTGTTGCACCGCCTTCAAATAACTGGGTTTAAAACCAATGTCAGCACCGCCGTACTTTCCAGATGCATGTAACTCCAATAATGCCGCAATCAACTTTGAATCCTCGTCATTAGTCCAAGTGTGTTTGCTTCGCCCTGCCATATCTACAAAATACATTTTAAACAATAATTATCGATTGGTTATTAAGTTGTTCAACCATTAAACATATTATCATCACCATATAATGAATAAAATGCTTACACAACTACAATTAAATAACAACAAAGTTCTTCAATCATTAAAAATAATATCAACATCACATAATGAAAATTCAAGTTTACACAAAATATAAGTAATAAACTAATTCTTTGCCCATCTTGCGCTCCAATCACTGAACATAGTACTAGCAATATGATCTCGACGATCATTCCTTTCTTGTGAGGTCTCCACGGTAGAAATAATGTTGTCATGTTCGTGTCCAGATTGTGTGTGATTTGTAGGAACTTCGTTTTCTAAGGGGTCTTCGTTCATTGTTGTACGTATGAAATTTTGCATCAAACAACAAGCAATGATGATGCGTGGCATAGATTCTATTGGATGATATGAGGTATCACGTAAAATAGCCCATCTAATTTTAAGCAATCCAAAACATCGTTCTATTACGTTCCTTGCTGATGAGTGTCTCTTGTTATATAACTCTTTAGCATTTCTAGGAGGCCGAGACCAATCATTAAGATGGTGCCTTTGACCACGATAAGGTGTTAAAAATCCTTCTCCATTTGTATAACCCGCATCACAAAGGTAGTATGTTCCTATAAAAGATTATACATGTTTAGTTACACTATAATGAGAAGTATATCTAACTTTATGTTTTATGTATAACATACAATGAGGTATTTTAAGACCATGTGTTCTACTAATGGCATCTCGTAACACGTGACTATCTGCTGCGGAACCCTCCCATCCCGCTAATACATATATAAACTGTAGATCTCTATTATGTTGAAAATACGATAACTGATCTCCACGAATAAGGTTTTTAAGCCGAAAACTGTGTGACAGATATGTATTTTATCTATAATATGCGGAATAAATAAGAGTTGCGGAATAAATATAAACTAAAATTAAATTACTGAAAGCTATAAATAAATAAAATAAAGCGGTAAATTTAAACTAGACGGTATTTAAATAGACAGAAAGCGGTAAATAAAATAAATGTTAGAAGTTAGAGGTTAGATGTAATAAACGCCATTATCAACGATAAAGTGTTTTTACAATAAATAAAAGGTTAGAAGTTAGAAGTTAGAAGTTAGATGTCTCGGTTAAATACAGTCCACATATGTTGTTGTTGTCACGGTTCAATTTGTATGTCTTGGAATTTAGTACAATTGATTTATAAAAGTTTAAATAAATCAATAATGGCACAGGTAAATTATTGAAAAGAACTTATCGACAGCAGAGGAAGATGGTGTTTTTCTTTGAAGCGTCGAATCTTGAGGTTGTGCGGTTTGGTTCTTGTAGAAAGGATGGTATGCTCGGTCTTTCTTGCTGAAATGGTATTTCTTCGGTTTTGTGTTGATTGGAGGTTGTATGTATTGGTGTCGGGTGGAGGTTTTGTTTGGTGTAGGGTAGAGGTTGTTTAGAGGTTTGAAGTTTTGGTGTCGGATGGAGGTTGTTGTTTCTTGCGGTTATATGGTTTGATTCTTGTTGCCAAATTCAGAGATTTGAGAGTCTTGAAGAGTTTGGTCGTGGGTTTCTTTGAGTGTGTATGAGTATGGTTGTGTGTGTAAGTATTGTGCTAGAATGGCAAGAGGTGAGCTTCTTATTTATAGTTGCTGAAATACAGGCTTCGCGTCGCGACCAGCTAGCCGTCGTGTCGCGAAGGTGCGCTGTCGTGTTGCTTTTGGTCGGCCATTTGTTAGTGCGTTGTGTTGGTAGCCTCGCGATTAAAAAGTTGGTGGTGTCGCGTTGAAGGCTTCGGGTCGCGACTAGTAGTCCCGTCGCGTCGCGATTGCTGTAGCAATCTGGACTTTTGTGTTTTGTTTTTCTTCACGTCGCGACACATATCCTGTCGGGTCGCGATTGCTGTAGCTGGGTGATATTTTTGCATTTTGCTCTTTGGTTCATAGCATCACTTCCTCAGGTTTGGTTGTTTTCTCAAGGTTTCTTGGGTCTTGATTCATGTTTGTTTTTGATCTCGAATTCACGCAACCTGAAATAAACTGATAATATTTGTCAGATAAAATAAAAACAGTTCATCTTATTTCAGTGATGGTCACATACAAAAATATTATTTTCAACAATTTCCCCCTATGTGATCATTACTGAAATAAGAACAGATTAAAAGGTAAGGTTGAACATTCTTGAAATTTGGATAAAACATTTATAAAACCATATCACTTGTTTTGAAAAAGTGTGACTAGATTTTACTTATGTTTTGAAAAATGTTTGTCAAGAATATTTGTTTCTGAATCAAGGTTTCATGTTCAATTATCAAAGGGTTTTTGTATATGTACTTTCATAATATTCCTTAAGATTTTATAGCATTTATAAAGACGACAAGTGATATTAATAGGTCGATTCAGATGAACTCTCATAGGTATAGCTTACACTTGACTGAGGTGTTTTGGTTGTTCTGGGTGCAGAACTGGTGTATAATCACTAAAGATGAGTGATATCTCTCAGTTTGAAGGTGTTGACTTATGCTTAATGTGGATTTATACCTATATACTTTAGTCACTTGGTCTTCATATTAGATAATCAATCACATAAGACTGGTTTCGGCATTACTCAGAGGGTTTCTTCATTCATGCCATTGATGTTCACTCTCTCTCCGTCGGGAAATACATGTAGAGGGGTTTAGAAATATTCATAGTGCAGTTTGCAACTAAGAATATTCAATTATGAAGGCTACAGTATCCCGGTAAATCTTCAGTTTTAACAGTTATATTTGATAGAGCATTTGAGAATCTGTTTGTTTGGAAAATTTTGAGAGATGTCTGTCTTGATGGATTGTTGTTGTAAATCTTCCTTTTCTTTGGTGAAGTGTTCACCTTTGTCTTTATCTTTTCTTGATTTGTATGAATACACATTGTATAAAAGATATCTGATTTGGTTGCCAATTGTGATTTGTTGGAGATGACTTTGCACCTTTTTGATTTTCATGTTTTCTTCTGGTTTTCTTGGATATGACTTGTCGTTTCTTCAATTGTCAGACTTGCTATGCAAGATGATAAATCTTTTCTTGATGTGGCTTGATTGAGGATAGGGATAGGTGATATAAAAGACAGTTTGTCTAATATATAAGAAAATGATTGTATCATCCCTGGTCATTTTGATATCTAAGCAAAAATGAGACTAGCATCACGGTATAAGAGTATAAATCCTATAAGTCACAATGAAAACACCTTTGCTCACAGAAATGAATTTCACTTAGCAGTTGAAGACGAGGCACAAATTCTCACATGGGTTTGGTTTTCATCTGAATCTCCTGATCTTATGTCCCTTAATAGATAAAATCGTTATAATTGAAATAAATTCAAAGGGAATAGGAGAATGTACATAACGAAAATTTTGAAATTTGAACCTTCACTTTAATTAAGAATCAATATGACTAAGAACATTCATCGAGCATAAGTATCTGAAAATTTAGTCAAGAAGATGTTAATCACATGGTTTTATAAAGACTTTAAAAAGATAAAACTTTATCCTAATTTTTGTGATTTTTGATTATGTGGATGTTTTTAAAAATTTTGGTTATTTAAATGTTTTTTTTTTTTGAAAAATTTGGTTATTTGAATGTTTTTGGAAAATTTTCGATTGTAGGGTGAGAATGAGGTAATGAAAGTTCCCCCATAGATGATGCACTAGGATCATCTTGGACAGGTAGATTGGGAGTGTTCAAAGAGGGATTTAGTGTTGGTGGTTCCCCCTCGATTTGATCTGCATTTTCTTGGTTTGATTGTGAAGTTTCTGCATCGGAGGTACTGTGGGTTTGAAGTCTCATAGAAAGCTCTGTTTTCCTGTCATATGCTTGGATCAACCACTATCGATATACCATGTGCCATCCTTGGGCTCTCCAGCACAAAGTGTCTGCAATTAGACAGAAAGTTTAGGTACCCAAACCATGGTGGGTCCTGATTTGTTAATGATTTTCGATAATTTGGAATCATTATGGTATTTGCTGATTGGACGATATGGTTGAGGTTTAAGTTGACTTATCAGATTTTTCCAAAGTAATATTTGTTTTTGAAAACCTGTAAGTTGAAATGGTATTTGATTTTGTGAAAGGTATTTGTTTGATAACCTTTCTTTATGTCTGGGATTTGGATGGTTTTGAAAAACATTATGATGATAGAGTGGAATTTGGTAAAATGATGGTTTTTGAAAGTTCCTTGAGAGATTGAAGTTTATCTCTTGAAAGTGACTTTGAATCGGTTTTTGAAAAGGTTTTGGATTAAAAGTTTGTTTTTGTGGCACAGAGACTGGTTTCAAAGGTTTCTCTTGGGTTTCTTTGAAAACTTTGGGCTTGCTTTGTTCTTTTGGTTTAAAGACAGCTTGAATGGGTTGTTTATTTGTCTGTTGTTTCTTTGAATACTTTTGTCCCAGACTTTTCTTTCCAATAAAGGTTGAGTTTAAAGAGGGAAAGACAGTTGGAGCAGAAATACTACCATTATGATGAACAGAATTGTCTCCATTTATCTTTTCAGACATTTCATTTTCAAAGGATTCTCTTCCAATTCCTGGTTTATAATTCGTATCAATTTTGCCAGTTCCTAAGTTTTTTGCTTTAGTGAAAATATCACCACTCAATTTTCTAGCAATATTGATAGAATCCAGTTTTCCTTGAAATCTTTGATTTTCGGATTCAAGAAGTTTGATTTGTTTTGAAAAATCATCTAATTTCAGAATCAAACTAGAGTTTATGTCAGTTAAATCTTGAATTTTTAGTTTTAACTGAAGGACTTCTATTTCTAAGGCATCTTTTATTTCTGATGGAAAAACAGATTGATTTTTTATTTCTAAGTCCCTTTTTTGTTTTAGAGCTTCATTTAATTGATCTAAGACGTGATTATATTCTTCTGATTTTCGTTCGACGTCTCTTTCAAGTTTGTCTATAGTCGTTGTTGATTCTCCAAATCTAAGTTGTAAGGTTTGTAATTCAGATTTGTAGATGTCAGATTTGACTATTGTGTCATGATATAGTTTAAGATCAGCTTTCAAACTGTTCTCAATCTTAGTCATGTGGGACTCAAATGGTGTTCTTGAAAGACCGATTTCTGAGATCATAGACCATACCTGATCGATGACATATGGAGCTCATGAGTAGTTTGCGGAAGACATTTTGGTTTTTTTATATATTTTAAAATTTTTTTTTTGAACAAGTGATATTAAGATGAAATTTTTAAAGAAAACTTATTGGTGGTTTATAAAAACGCTACGCAAAAGTTTTCAACAAAAATTTCAGACTAAATCACACAAGCTCTGATACTAATTGTTGAAAATACGATAACTGATCTCCACGAATAAGGTTTTTAAGCCGATTACTGTGTGACAGATATGTATTTTATCTATAATATGCGGAATAAATAAGAGTTGCGGAATAAATATAAACTAAAATTAAATTACTGAAAGCTATAAATAAATAAAATAAAGCGGTAAATTTAAACTAGACGGTATTTAAATAGACAGAAAGCGGTAAATAAAATAAATGTTAGAAGTTAGAGGTTAGATGTAATAAACGCCATTATCAACGATAAAGTGTTTTTACAATAAATAAAATGTTAGTAGTTAGAAGTTAGAAGTTAGATGTCTCGGTTAAATACAGTCCACATATGTTGTTGTTGTCACGGTTCAATTTGTATGTCTTGGAATTTAGTACAATTGATTTATAAAAGTTTAAATAAATCAATAATGGCACGGGTAAATTATTGAAAAGAACTTATCGACAGCAGAGGAAGATGGTGTTTTTCTTTGAAGCGTCGAATCTTGAGGTTGTGCGGTTTGGTTCTTGTAGAAAGGATGGTATGCTCGGTCTTTCTTGCTGAAATGGTATTTCTTCGGTTTTGTGTTGATTGGAGGTTGGATGTATTGGTGTCGGGTGGAGGTTTTGTTTGGTGTAGGGTAGAGGTTGTTTAGAGGTTTGAAGTTTTGGTGTCGGATGGAGGTTGTTGTTTCTTGCGGTTATATGGTTTGATTCTTGTTGCCAAATTCAGAGATTTGAGAGTCTTGAAGAGTTTGGTCGTGGGTTTCTTTGAGTGTGTATGAGTATGGTTGTGTGTGTAAGTATTGTGCTAGAATGGCAAGAGGTGAGCTTCTTATTTATAGTTGCTGAAATACAGGCTTCGCGTCGCGACCAGCTAGCCGTCGTGTCGCGAAGGTGCGCTGTCGTGTTGCTTTTGGTCGGCCATTTGTTAGTGCGTTGTGTTGGTAGCCTCGCGATTAAAAAGTTGGTGGTGTCGCGTTGAAGGCTTCGGGTCGCGACCAGTAGTCCCGTCGCGTCGCGATTGCTGTAGCAATCTGGACTTTTGTGTTTTGTTTTTCTTCACGTCGCGACACATATCCTGTCGGGTCGCGATTGCTGTAGCTGGGTGATATTTTTGCATTTTGCTCTTTGGTTCATAGCATCACTTCCTCAGGTTTGGTTGTTTTCTCAAGGTTTCTTGGGTCTTGATTCATGTTTGTTTTTGATCTCGAATTCACGCAACCTGAAATAAACTGATAATATTTGTCAGATAAAATAAAAACAGTTCATCTTATTTCAGTGATGGTCACATACAAAAATATTATTTTCAACATATTACACACTCCCAGTACATTAGTGCAAATCTCACCCTTGCGTGTTCGGTAAGGGTTTCTACTTACTTCAGGGACTCTAACTTTGATATATGTTCCATCTAATGCTCTTAGGCAACCCTTCACGTAAAAATAATTATTAAATTAATATTTGTATAAAATAATTACTTATTAATGATATACTAACCTTAAACCACTTCCACCTATCGTCGGTTTCATCATCAGGTATTGGCACTGGTTTCTTGTAGAACTCCTTGTGCAATTAGCATACCGCAATAAGACTAACTTGAAATATCGACTTATAATTTCACCCGACCTTAGGAATCTATTTACTATAATCCTATTTTTTTTCGTTATCTGCAAGTGTATGTAAGAACATAGCAACTTGCTCGTCAACTAACATGTTTTTGCTATTTTTTAACCCCCCCTCTCTTTGTTCAAGTATATCACAAAGTATTTTAAATGTATTTCTATTCAATCTTATGTTAACCACACTCGTAACATCACTTTCATAAACCATTGCTATTATATTATCACGCCTATTATGGTAACTCATGATGTATTTCTCGTGAATTATTGCAGCTTCTCGTAAACGATTCATGGTAAAATCATACATCATCCACCAACGAATCATAACATACATTGCGTAAGTTGCTCCTATAGCGGATGTAATTGCAACTTGTCTATTTTGAATTTTCTTTTGTTGCAAAGGTAATCGTGCCATCTATATATACACAAAAAGGAAGAGTTGGATACATGTTATGAGCAATAACTAGGCTACTACATACATGATGTGTAAATATCCACATATATGCAAGTTGATTTTTAAAAGCAAATATCCACATATAACAAACATACACAGTAAAGTGCAAACAGAATGAATAGTGCATCAAAAGTTTGTTTGGAATGCTACTACTCATTTTAAATTCTATAAACAATTATATTGAATTCATATATTTATACATAGACACATACACCACATACGTGAGATTATATTGAATTCATATATTCAAGCATTTAATGATGAAAGTGGTGTGGTATTAGCAAAACTAAAATAAAGTTAGGCATGCTACTCATTGTAAATTCTACAAACAGTTATATGGAATTCATATATTTATATATATTGATACATGTACCATATGCGTGAGATTCCAAATATTAAATGATGAAAGTAGTGTGGCTTTAGAAAAACCAAAATAGAGTTAAGAAATAGCTGGTGTGGTATCAACAAGAATAGAGTAAAGAACGTGATGAAGAAAAAAAACATAACAAAAAACAAGAATGGAATTATGTATCGTACCTTGATTTTGAAGTATGTTGATAAAATCCACAAACAAGAAGCAACAATGATACGTGGTTTCTAGGGTTGCCGACTTGCGACTATAGGTCAAGCGTAGAAGATATGAGTCAATACAAATACATTACAAATATAAATACGAACCGCAGAAGAGATATTGGGTTGCTGTTAGTAGGGCTCGAATAAGGGACTTCTCTCATATCTCCGCTTTTTTTTTTCTAATTCTTGATGCCTTCGTAATTTCCTTTCTTTACCTTTCTCCCTTAAAAATAGAGAGTTGATAAGGTGGAAAAGGAATTAATATTAATTCCCTTTTCTTTATTCCCAAGGTTAAACAAACAAGATATATTGTAAGACCCGTTCCGCTGAGGCGCGGCACGGCTTGGTGAGATTCTGGGTTCGCGAATGATTTGTACGCGCGGCGCGGCTCGGGCGAATCCGCGACGCGGTGCGCCGCAGTTATGAAAAACCCTAATTCGGATTTAAACGCCTATATAAAGCGTTCTAGCCCTAGGGTTCGTGTTTTTGGAAGTTTCCTGGAGTAGAATCGACTGGTTTCAGCAGAGGGTCTTTGGTTTCAAGGCTTGGAGGTTTTGGGAGATTAGAAGAAGGAGATCCAACGTGAGAGAAGGCTTGTAACGGATCGTGTACACCACTCCATTTTTCAGAAGTAAGGTAAGAAGATCTACTCTTCTGACTTTACTTTTCTTCCCGTTGTATAAGTATTATCCTTTAGGTTGTAGCCTTAGATGTCTTGCAACACTTAGGGTTTGGACCAAGGACATGCATGGACTTGTATGTGCCATTACCAAACCAAGGAGCGAATTCGTTCAGAAGTCAGTTGACCAGTTAGTTATCTTATTTCGTATAATGAAGTTTTTCCTCTTGAGCAAAGATCTCCATAAGGAAGTGACCTTAGGGTAGTTTCTGATCCTAGGAAGGGTATAGAGAGGAACCCTAGCCGATGGCTGTACTGATTAAGAGCTAATAAGATTTCGGATTAATACGAGTCAGCGACGCGAACTGGCTATGTCAGCGACGCAGATTCGGCTAAACCCCGTAACTATGCGAAGATAGCCGCGACGCGTAGGGTGAGGAGCCACGCCGCGGCGAGCGACTGTTTGACCCAAAAGCTTATTTTCGACTAATGTTGGTCAGCAAATGTTGGGTCTGACCTTTAGGCAAGTCTATAAGAGTTTGGTCAGTGCTTGATATGTTGTGTATGTGGGATTTAGGTGTGTGGACGAGCTAAGTGGGGATATTAGAGAATATCTACACGGTTACGAATCAGGTGAGTATCCTCACCCTACTATATGATGTTGCATGTTAGGCATCTTGTGTGTCATTTACAGTTATATGATTTGTTCTATATCTGTGGTTATTTGTTGTTGGGCTCAGTACTGATGCATGTTCACTTGTAGCTGTTGTATGGCGAGTTGGACTATTGCCTTGTCCCAGAGCTGTGGTATGATGGGCTGGGCCATAACCGGGAACCCATAGATGTTGTATGATGGGTAGAACCACCCCGTGTCCACAGCTGTTGTATAATGGACGCCCGTAGCTGTTGTATGGCGGGTAGGGTCGGGTCATTCTCGAGGACGGGTTGTTTAATATATGGGCATGTATGGTAATTTGAGGACTCACTAAGCTTTAAGCTTACCCGTTGATTTTATAACATTTCAGGTATTTCAAATGACAAAGGGAATGGCAAGGCTTGACGGCAGCGCATCGCGTACAAGAGAATTATTTTAATGAACTATGTTATGATTTCAAATGTTTCCGCTGTTGGTGTAATAAATATGTCGAACAATATTATTATTCTTAATAAAGATTTTGTTGGAACCTTGGTAATAAATGAAATTTTATAATTGTGAAATTAGGGCGTTACAACTTGGTATCAGATCCTTGGTTTGAGGGATTTGGATGAACTGTACAGGGAATCCAAAATCAAACTTAGGACTGAGTGATTTTGTTAAGAAAATGTTTTTGGAAAACTAAACTTAAATAAGAGAAGATGCGATGCGAACCGTCAACCGAGCTCAAGTAAGATTGTGATTCTCAATTACCCATGCCAAGTTTGTGCTATGTATTATGCAAGGATGTAGAATTGTCTGGATAATATATTCTATGGACTGTTTTGTACAATATGTGCTACTTTGGGATTTTATGCTAGTGTCGTTAGGTTGCTTAGTGAATGCTGGTAGGTTATATACAATTAGGGTAAGATAGCCTATGAATTCTTGGTCTGGCCTTACTGGCTGTTCCTTGTTTGGTTGTGACTTTAGGGTAGGATCAGTTATTCAAACGTCTATCTTATTCCCGATTGTGTACGGCTGTGCGTCCGTGAGGCGACTCGACGACGTTAGCATTAGTTCTCTTAGGCACGTGTGGGAGTGAGAATTAGGTCAATGATTAGGCACCACGATGCATGATCACAGGATTCATAGGAAGTGGTTTTAGCGTATGTGCGACAATTTAGGAGAATGGTTGATGAACTTGGAACAAGGGCGAATAGGTGTGGAAGGTAGTACCAGGCCAGTACTACCGAAAGCACAGGATTCACACTTAAGTCAAGAGTAGTCGACCAATGTCCTAGAAAGTCGAGTAGTTGGGTAAACGGGTGTAACCTAAGTATTAATATTCGGATTTTTACGATTTAGAATGGCGATCACCCGAAGTAACGGTGGACCAGGTGCGGGTACCTCGAGTGGGGATAATTCGGTTGATGAGAACCTTCGCGACTTGATCGCTGCAGAGGTTTCACGAGAAGTGGTGGCAGCAGTATCTCAATTCTTTGGCACCACAAAGGCTGAACTGATGGCAATGCTCGAGGAGCGACTAGCTGCACAGGGTTCGTCACGAGCCAGGGATGCAAGCTATAAGGACTTTTCGGCATGTTCGCCTCCGCTGTTCGATGGGGGCAGGGATCCGATTGTCAGTATGTGGTGTATTTCCGCGGTAGAGGGTGCCTTCCGCACCTGTTCATGTCCTAAGAACTCCAAGGTAACATTTGCGGTGAATCTTCTGAGAGAGGGTGCGAAAGATTGGTGGGAATTACGAACGAAAGATCTCACCTCTGCTCAGGTGGATGCTATTACGTGGCCGCAATTCAAGGAACAGTTCAAACTTGAGTATGTTCCAGAGGTGGAAATTGAACGCTTGGCACAGGAATACCTGAATTTGACCCAGACCACTGAGACGATGACGGAGATCACCAAAAAGTTTAATGAGCGAGCACTCTTCTGTCCAGAGTTTGCGGCAACTGAGCGCATGAGGACTCGATATTTGGCGATGCTTCGCACAGACATTCAAGAATTTGTGTCTGCTGCTAGGCACCAAACTCTCACTGATATGATCGCGGCCGCTCGAGCCCGAGAGTTGGAATTAGAAACCCAACAAAGGCAGAAGCGTCCGGCGCCTACTCAAACTCAGCAGGCGTCAAAGAAGTTTCGAGGGGCAGACCAGGGAAAGCCATGGCAAAGGAGCCTGGGTAAGTGTAATAAGTGTGGGAAGAATCACGAAGGGCGTTGCTGGGTACTAATATGTCATAAGTGTGGAAAGGAAGGCCACTATGCCAAGGATTGCCGACAGTAGGTCAAGATTTGTTTTAATTGTAATCAGGTGGGCCACTTCAAGGCCCAGTGTCCCCTTCTGACTCGGGGAAAGGTCCAAAATCCAGCGCCCGCTACTCTCCGAATTACTGATGGTAGGCAAGGGAAAGGGGAAACCCCTAAGACCAAGGGTCGAGCATTCGTCATGATCGCCGAGGAGGCACAGGATGCGCCCGACATCGTTACGGGTACTCTTTCTTTACTTGCCTCATGCTTTGGTGTACGAATTTAATGTATTTATTATGCTTGATTAGGAACTTTCTTAGTCAAATCTACGCCTACTTTTGTATTGTTCGATTCGGGTGCTAGTCATTCTTTTGTGTCTGCCGTTCTGGGAAAGAGTTTCGGTATTGCAATAGGGACTCTTCATCGTCCGTTGGAAGTAGAAATTGCGGATGATAAAACCGTGCACGCGACTAGTGTTTATCGGGAATGTGAAGTAGTGATTCAAGGAATAAAGTTCCCGATCGATCTCATTCCTATACCGTTGAGTGACACTCGTGCTATTATTGGCATGGATTGGTTGGGTCAGCACGAGTCATGGATTGACTGTAAGAACAAACGAGTGTGGATTCAAACACCAAGTGGGGGAGAGCTAGTACTACAGGGAGAAAGGAGGAATCAGGGTGCGGTCTTCTGCTCAGCTGCCAGGGCACGCAGACATTTTCATCATGGAGGTTCGGGATTTGTGGCATATGTTTTAGACGCTCGAGAAAAGAAGTCACAGCAGAAAGCATATGATGTACCGGTGGTTCGAGATTTTCCTGATGTTTTTCCCGAGGACCTGCCTGGCGTACCACCAGAGAGATAGGTGGAATTTAAGATCGACTTAACTCCCGGTGCGGCTCCGATAGCTAAAGCACCGTATCGTCTTGCGCCTCCAGAGATGTTGGAGTTGTCTGTTCAACTTCGAGAACTACTGGATAAGGGATTTATTTGACCAAGTTGCTCGCCGTGGGGAGCACCCATTCTATTTGTTAAGAAGAAGGACGGTTCAAATAGAATGTGCATTGACTATCGCGAGCTGAACAAGCTTACGGTGAAGAATCGATATCCATTACCTCGCATCGACGACTTATTCGATCAACTGCAGGGCGCTTCGTGGTTTTCGAAAATCGATTTGCGGTTAGGATACCATCAAATGCGAGTACGGGAGGAAGACATCCCGAAAACGGCTTTTCGGACGAGGTACGGCCACTTCGAGTTTGTAGTGATGCCATTTGGACTGACCAATGCCCCTGCAGCTTTTATGGACTTAATGAATCGGGTGTGTCGACCGATGTTAGATCGGTCGGTTATAGTTTTCATTGACGACATCTTAGTCTATTCCCGGAGCAGGGAGCAACACGAACATCATTTAAGGGAGGTATTGGAGACCTTAAGGAATGAGAAGCTTTATGCAAAATTATCCAAGTATGACTTCTGGCTGCGGGAGGTCCAATTTTTGGGTCACATCGTCAACGAGCAAGGAATCATGGTAGACCCGGCTAAGGTGGAGATCGTGATGCGGTGGGAGGTTCCTAAAACTCCCTCAGAGATTAGAAGTTTCTTGGGTCTGGCTGGTTATTATCGTCGATTCATCCAAGACTTCTTGAAGGTTATTGTACCTTTGACTCGACTAACTAAGAAAAATGTTGCTTTTCAGTGGGGTGAGGAGCAGCAGCAAGCTTTTGATACTTTGCGACAGAAGTTATGTGAAGCTCCAGTTCTGACCTTGCCTGAAAGGATGGAAGATATGGTAGTTTATTGTGATGCATCTATCTCCGGGTTGGGAGCAGTCTTGATGCAGCGAGGCAGGGTAATTTCTTACGCCTCGCGACAGCTGAAGGCCCATGAGGCTAACTATCCCACTCATGACTTGGAATTGGGAGCGGTGGTCTTTGCTCTCAAGATTTGGAGACATTATTTGTATGGAGTGAAGTGTACCATCTACACGGACCACGAGAGTTTGAAGTATCTGATGGATCAGGCAAATCTTAATATGAGACAGAGAAGATGGTTAGATGTATTGAAGGACTATGATTGTGAGATTCACTATCATCCTGGAAAAGCTAATGTAGTAGCGGATGCTTTAAGTCATAAAGTTACGAGTGCGCCCTTCGGGGCATTTGTCTTAAAATGACGGTTGTGGCACCACTACTCGAACTGATAAGGGAAGCTTAGGTGGAAGCAAGCAGGAGCGAGAATCAGAAATGTGAGAGAATTGTGGGACAGTTGTCAATTATGGTCAAGGATAGCAGAGGCTTGTTAACTCGCTATGAGAGAATTTGGGTACCGAAATTTGGTGGAGTTCGTTAAACTCTATTGGAGGAGGCACATAAGTCCAAGTTCTCTATCCACCCGGGGCGACAAAAATGTACAGGGATCTGCGTGATTATTATTGGTGGCCCGGCATGAAGAGGGGAGTAACTTGGTTTGTCGAGAGATGCATGACCTGTCGTAGGGTCAAGGCCGAGCATCAGCGGCGTCATGGTAGATTACAGCCTCTTGAGATCCCAGAATGGAAATGGGAGCATATCACAATGGATTTCATAACAAAGTTGCCAAGAACCCCTCGACATATGGACACCATTTGGGTTATCGTGGATAGGTTGACTAAAAGTGCTCATTTCCTCCCCATCCAAGAGACCTTTTCTGCAAGGGAATTGTCTAAGGTCTACATAGACTAGATTATCTCTTGGCATGGTATACCGGTCTCGGTGATATCCGACCGGGATGTCCGATTTACGTCTAGGTTTTGGAAGAAGTTTCACGAGGAATTAGGCACTCGCCTCCATTTCAGCACAGCATATCACCCTCAGAAGGATGGGCAGAGTGAAAGGACGATTCAAACGCTGGAGGATATGCTTAGGGCATGCATTATCGATTTCGGTGGGATTTAGGATTCCCATCTCCTTTTAGCTGAGTTCTCCTATAATAACAGTTATCATGCGAGCATCGGCAGGGCTCCCTTCGAGATGTTGTATGGAAGGAAATGTCGGACTCCTGTTTGCTGGGGCGAGGTTGGCCAGCGGGTGTTGGGTAGCACAGAGATAGTACTCAAGACTACTGAGCTAATCCAGAAGGTTCGAGAGAGGTTGTTAACGGCTCAGAGTCGACAGAAAAGTTCTGCTGATAGACGGCGGTCCGATCTTGAGTTTCAGGTTGGGGATTATGTCCTTTTTAAAGTGTCGCCTTGGAAGGGAGTTATTCGTTTCAGGAAGCGGGGAAAGCTTGGCCCTAGGTACATTGGACCATATCAAATCATCGCACGAGTATGTAAGGTAGCTTATCGGTTGGAGCTGCCCGAGCAGCTTAGCCAGATTCACGACACGTTCCATGTTTCGCAACTCAGGAAGTGCATTACCGAGGAAACTACAATTATGCCTTTGGAAGATATTCAACTAGATGAACGCCTAAATTATGTGGAGCGACCGATTGCCATCATTGAAAGGAAAATAAAGACTTTGCAAAATAAAATGATAGGATTAGTTAAGGTACAGTGGCAACATCGTAAAGCGTCCGAGTGGACTTGGGAACCGGAAGAGGAAATGCGGAGGCATTACCCAGAATTGTTTATAGGCACGGATTTCGAGGACGAAATCCAGTTAAGTGGAGGAGAATTGTAAGACCCGTTCCGCCGATGCACGGCCCGGATGGATCCGCGACTCGGCTTGGGGAGATTCTAGGTTCACGAATGATTTGTACGCGCGGCACGGCTCGGGAAAATCCACGGCGCGGTACGCCTCAGTTATGAAAAACCCTAATTTGGATTTAAACGCCTATACAAAGGGTTCTAGCCCTAGGGTTCGTGTTTTTGGAAGTTTCCTGGAGTGGAATCGACTAGTTTCAGCAGAGGATCTTTGGTTTCAAGGCTTGGAGGTTTTGGGAGATTAGAAGAAGGAGATCCAACGTGAGAGAAGGCTTGTAACGGATCGTGTGCACCACTCCGTTTTTCAGAAGTAAGGTAAGAAGATCTACTCTTCTGACTTTACTTTTCTTCCCGTTGTATAAGTGTTAACCTTTGGGTTGTAGCCTTAGATGTCTTGTAACACTTAAGGTTTGGACCAAGGACATGCATGGACTTGTATGTCCATAAGGAAGTGACCTTATGGTAGTTTCTGATCCCAGGAAGCTAATAAGATTTCAGATTAATACGAGTCTGCGACGCGGACTGGCTATGTCAGCGACGCGGATTCGGCTAAACCCCGTAAGGCCGTAACTATGCGAAGATAGCCGCGACGTGTAGGGTGAGGAGCCACGCCGCGGCGAGCGACTGTTTGACCTAAAAGCTTATTTTCGACCAATGTTGGTTAGCAAACGTTGGGTCTGACCTTTAGGCAAATCTATAAGAGTTTGGTCAGTGCTTGATATGTTGTGTATGTGGGATTTAGGTGTGTGGACGAGCTAAGTAGGGATATTAGAGAATATCTACACGGTTACGAATCAGGTGAGTATCCTCACCCTACTATATGATGTTGCATGTTAGGCATCTTGTGTGTCATTTACAGATATATGTTTTGTTCTATATCTGTGGTTATTTGTTGTTAGGCTCAGTACTGATGCATGTTCACTCGTAGCTGTTGTATGGCGAGTTGGACTATTGCCTTGTCTCATAGCCGTTGTATGATGGGCTGGGCCATAACCGGGAACCCATAGCTGTTGTATGATGGGTAGAACCGCCCCGTGTCCACAGCTGTTGTATGATGGACGCCCGTAGCTGTTGTATGGCGGGTAGGGTCGGGTTGTTCTCGAGGACGGGTTGTTTAATATGTGGGCGTGTATGGTAATTTGAGGACTCACTAAGCTTTAAGCTTACCCGTTGATTTTATAACATTTCAGGTATTTCAAATGACAAAGGGAATGATAAGGCTTGACGGCAGCGCATCGCATACAAGAGAATTATTTTAATGAACTATGTTATGATTTCAAATGTTTCCGCTGTTGGTCTAATAAATATGTCGAACAGTATTGTTATTCTTAATAAAGATTTTGTTGGAACCTTGGTAATAAATGAAATTTTATAATTGTGAAATTGGGGCGTTACAGATATGTTTCTATTTCCTTTTCGCCTAGTACAACTCTCTATACCAAACATATCCTACAGTCTTCAAATTAATCTCCGGCAAAAGCAAAACCCACACGCACGTATTCACATAATTAAGAAAGAACAACAAAAGTTTACAAACAGACACATAAAATCATATCATCAGTAAACACACATAAAATCAATGTTCATCAACGTAATTGTCCACATTTCAATTATCGGTCTTATAATAAAGCAAAAGAACTGGAAAAGAGACCTGATATTGAGATCACAATAAGTTTAAAGAGAGAATTATCATGAAACGCATTAAAAACCACAAAAATTAGAATTGAAGCAAATCCATAATCCTTCAAAATTAGACCAATAGGAGAAATCTGAATTATAAACAGTCCAAACCAATGCTTCTGGCTATTACACAATTTTTCTTAAAGAAGATACAACTTATAAGCAACAACTTACGTCCCCAGCACACAAAAGACCCCAGTTTAATACTGTCTGATAATAAGAGATCAGAAGTCGGAATCAGAAATTGGAAATCAAAATTTCGAAAATCGAAAATCAGACTTCGATTGGAACTCCAACTCAAACAGTCATTAGAAATCACAAATCGGAAATCATAAGTAGGAGAATACGAGAGACGAGACTGCGAGACCATCAATTTAGAGGAAAATCGGGAATACCGAATGAGAACAACAGAAATCGAAGAATATAATGTGGGCGGCAACACCGGCCCGCGACAACGGCATGCCTCAGCGGCATCTTCCCAGCGGCACCATCTTGCCGTTTCTCTCTCTTGCGGGTTTGTGAGATACGAGGCGAGTTGACCGTTGACACAACGGTTACTTTAAAATTTTTTTTTTTTTTTCAAATTTAAACCATTTACTCTATATATATACATAAATTGAGCTAAGTTTTTTTACAATCCCTCCAACAACCCTTCAAACAATCCGCAAAACTACCCAAATATATTTGGGTACGATCCGTCGTCTCCGCCACCGTATCGTCCACAATTCGAATCCCCGATGTATTCGCCTAACCCGATGTTGAGCGGTGCACTATTTTATCCGCAATTCGGGATAATGCCGCAACAACTTTTCCAACAAACATTTAATCCGTTTCATCAATCGTCATCTTCGAACTTCAATTTCCAACAAACCCAAAGTCCAACCGAACAAGCACCTATCCAAAACGAACCCGAGGATCCCCAAGACGAGCAAGAGGAGGAAAATTCGGACTCGTCATCCGAACCCGAGGAGCCCCAAGCACCTCAACAAAGAAGAGGACGGGCCCCAAGCACCAAGTGGACGGTTCAAGAGGAAACGGAGCTAGCTCGTGCGTGGATCGATGTGTCGGAGGATCCAAAAAAAGGAAAAAAAATCAAAATTGTGATCGGTTTTGGTTGCGTGTTACAAGACGATTTCGCAAAGGCATGAAGAAAGGGAGGTCATACAGAAACAAAGACCAATGCAACACCAAATGGAACAACATGAACAAATACGTCATGAGTTTCAATAGTATTTACGTCAACTTGGTGAATCAATGGAAAAGTGGTGAAAGCGATGCAAGTATTTTGGAGAAAGTGCACTATGTGTACCGAGACGACAACGCGAAGCAGTTTAAATTCATACACGCTTGGAATGTTGTTCGTCAAACAAAAAATGGGAAAACTTTTGGAAGTTGGAAAAGGGTGGTGGTTCGGGGTCCAAGAGAAGCAAAACATCCGAGTCGGGGTCTTATCAAGTTTCTTCGGATGGTCATATCGGCGTCAACCTTAACGATGACGTTGACGAAGTTGAAGAAGTGGAACCGTCACGGCCTCAACGTCCGATGGGTAGAGACCGGGCAAAACGAAATGGAAATGCGACTTCATCAACTTCTTCTACGGGTTCTCGAATGGAACAATTGGACCAAATGCGTGAGGATTTTCAAGGATTGCGCGCCTCGTTGGATAATCAGTGGCAAGAAAACACCCAGCTAGCGGAAATGCATATGTTTTTGCAAGACGTTAGTCACCTTTCCGGGGCGCATTACGAAGCCGCGATGGCCCTGAAAGAGCATATCCGCAAGAAATGTAATTTGTAGTTTTTTTATTTCAACTAGCGACGTCTTTAATTTCTTTAAAATTTGGAACGTTTAATTTCGTAGGATTATGTAATTTGTCTTTTTAATTTAATGAAATGTTATTTGGTGTGTTTTATTTTTATTTAAAAAATGTTATGTTTTATATTTATTTAATATATGAATTTTTAAATTAAAAAAAAAAAACAATGTTGTCAACGTGCCACCCCTTGACTGCAACAAGAAAATGATGTTGTCAACAAAACTGACGTGACGCCTACGTAACGGGCTTGCCTCCCAAATGTTGGAGGCACCACTCCCTTCAGCCTAAGGGCTCACTCGATAACTCCGTCAACTCTTGATTTCTTCATCTTTGTTTTTGAAGGCGTTGATTAAAGCTCTCACTAGGGACTTCAATTATTTCTCACCCCTTGCTCCTTCACAACAAAAATCAAGTTGTTTATTAGTATTGGGGTAACTGTTTTGGGCCAAAATGATATGCATAGTATTGCTAGGCCAAAATGATATACAAAGTATTACAAAATGGATTAAACGTATGCTCTTTTCATTTGCTGCCCTTGGCCTTAACCCCACTTGCCCAAATAGTGGGTCGGCCCTGATTATTAAGTGTTAGTGGTTTATAGTTTACAAAAATTTAAAGGATAAAAGCATGGTTCATCCAACTATAAAAAAAGATTTCATAATCAGGCCAATTTTATTATGGATCATATTTCTACGGAAACAAGACATCATTCAACAAGAATAAAAGTTTCACTTATTTGGGAAATATTGTTTTGATTGAAGGGAGAAAAGTGAGAGGTTTGTGGACGGTGAAATTAGTGGCAACCAATGTCGACGGTGGACCGAACACGCACTAGATTTTTTTTTTTTAATTTAAAATTAGAGTTGGGACCAGTTTAAAGTTTAAAGTTTAAAGTTTGAAGTTGGGACCAATTGAGTAACATTACATGCATGTCTCTATTCACTTCTTGCGTACAAACACTACCAAACAACTTCTTGGTTTTCAACTCTATGTAATTTTTTTATCATCAATTTAGTTGGTTTTTGGTCAAATAATCTGTCCCTATCCCCCATTAGAAATTTAAAATCATTAGTTACCACCAAGTCAATTAAATATTTAAAATGATTAAAGCTATTAGTTCAAGAAATGCAGATGGTGTATATTGTTTGCAAGTAGACATAATTATTTTTATGGGAGCTTGGCTAATAAACGAGAAAGATTTTTTATACTTTCATTGGATTCATATGTATATGTCATCATGAGAAAGAAACGACATTCTAACATTAAAAACTTCAATACAATAATTAATAAACTTCAGCCAACACATCAAATTATATTAATTTCTCAACATGAGTGCAATTATCACAAGTAAAATTTGGTTGTATAAAATTTACATTTAAACTTTGTTGGTCGTAATATGGTTTATGTTAAATCGTCAACTTACTTTGCATTAAGTTGTAACTAAACCTTGATCGAGATGACGATTTCATATGTTTTTTTGGTAACGTTGTATAATATGTTATATGTTTCTAATGTTATAAAATCGGAAGAGTTATTCAAATATATGCAAAATTGTTCGTATAAATGAATTTTTGTGGGTTTCGGTAATATATCTTCTTAAATAAAAAAAAACAGTTGCAAATTAAGTTTGTAAAATCAACTAAGACCTAGAATTTGGATCTTAGAATGTGTTTTGAATTTATTAAAGATTTCTATAGGTTTTATTGCAACTAAATAAAAGTTTGTATAGTAATCCTAATTTTTTTTTGGGTAAAGAAGACGGTACCTCTGGCAAATTTTATTAATAAAAAGAATAAATACAATTGAAGGCTGGGGACTCCCCACCTAAGAAACGACAAAAACCCATTGGAACATGCCCCAATGGACAACAAGGCTATTCTAGGAACCAAAACAGATTTTGGAACCAGAAAACATAACAGGAACATAAAAAGCAAACATCCTGCAAAAAAACAAACAATATAGGTAGAGAAATATATAGTGGAAAGGATGGGATAGGAGAGAATAATGGACCACAGTGGAAAATAGGAAGTACATCTGTCAACGTTAGGGGAGGGACCAGATCCTTTTAGCCAAAATAACATTAAGGGAAGGTTTCATAGACAGACTCATCAGTCTACAACGGACATCATCGATAATAGACTTGACAACAGCATGATACGTGTTTCTCTTATTTTAAAAAATTCGGTTATTTCTTTCCTGCCAAATGTGGTAGATAGCTCCCGCAAGCACAAGTCTTCGGATAACGGACCAGACATTCTTACCTTTAGAGATGGGCTTGAGAAGATTGATGATATCTGACCAGCAATTTGTGGGGAAGGAGAGGTTCATAACATGCTGAAGATCATTCCAAACCATAGAAGGGAAAGAACATTCAAAGAAAAGATGAGGAAGGGAATCGGAACAATCGCTGCAGAAGGCACAGATGAGGTTGGGATAACCAAACAACTCCCAGCTTCTGATTTTATCATGGGTCTTGAGTCGATCTTTGAGAGCAACCCAGAGAATGAAGGCATGTCTAGGGATATTCTGGGAGAACCAAACAAGATGATACCAGTCGACAGGCTGCTCCGCAGGGCGGATATAGTGCCAGACAGAACGGACCGAAAAAGGATAGACCTTACCGTCGCAAGATCTCCAGAGGAGTTTATCAGGAACGGACGTGGAAAGAGAAGGGGGGTTATGAGAAAGGAGAATGGGGTGGGAGTCCTGCCAGCAATGGGGGCGCACCCAACACCCGTTGAGGACAATGTCAGCAACCTTAGAATCAGGAGTGAAGCCGGCATTATGGATGTTACGGGTAGATAAGAACTTAGAGAGGGGACTAACAGGATGCCAGTTATCGAACCAAGCAGACGTAGAGCAGCCATCACCAACCTTGGAGACAATAAAGTCCCTGATCTTACCCCGCATGTCGAGGATATTGCGCCAGGCATAGCCCGTACCGCGCTTCTTGGGGGCATCCCAGAAGTTACGCCCACAGAGGCGGTACGAGTGGATCCACCTGACCCAGAGAGAATCCTTATTAGAAAGGAGTCTCCAGGCATGGGAAGCCATAAGGGCAATATTCCAAACAGCAAGGTTACGAATACCCAGACCACCATAGGTCTTAGGGAGACACACAGTTTTCCATGAGACTTTGGCTTTACCACGCTTCATCTCACCGTTGCACCAGAGGAAACCCCTAATGAAAATAAATCTAATTCAAAATAATGATAATTATATTTTGCTAAGTAATTCAACTAGAAATATCAAATCTACTTATAAACAAGGTTCAAAAAATGAAAACAAAACTAATGATAATTCACAAAGTAATTCTAACAGAAATACCCAAAGTGTTGTATCGGCTAAAGATGTTTCAAAAAAGAATACTTATAATAAAAATAAAAACATTATTAACAATTCGTGATTTGAGTTCCTCCCGGTTCCAATTAAGAACCGCCCCCCCATTCCCCACCTTTCTCATAATGCCCCACCTGGTTTCCGTTCCCCCTTGTCCGACTTTCTTCCACCACGCAACCGAAACAGTCTGAGCGCTCAACTCCTATCTTCAATGCCTTCTCCGTTCTTGAGAATTGTTCAACCGACATGACAGATCATCCCGCTTCTACTCCCCCCCTCCCACCTAAACGTGCTCACACAGACGAGGATAACTGCATTGAGGTCGACTCTGATGATGGGGAAACTGCCCAGTTCATTGCCGGAGATATTGGATCCCCTCATGATCACCTTATGATAGCTCCGGAGTACGAGCAGATGGACTCCACCACACTATCGGTTTCCATATGACGCACGTCGCTGCGTGGAACACTCGCGGTCTCTGTAAGCTTTCTCATCAGAAAGCTTTGAGAGAGCTTATCCGCGATCAAAATCTCCAAATTTGTGCCGCCATCGAGACTCGTGCCTCCTTCTCTAATCTCCCTGGTATCTGTAGTAGTGTCTTTGGCTCATGGTCTTGGTCTTCCAACGGGCTTTTTTGTACTCGGGGAACTAGAATTGTGATTGCCTGGGACCCGCTGGCTGTTGATATGATGCTTCTCGACTCCAATGATCAGGTTATGCATTTCAGCATTAAAATTCTTGAGTCTAATAAATCATTCTTCTGCTCGTTCATCTACGCTCATAATAATCACATGCAGCGCCGCACTCTTTGGGATTCTCTTGCGGCTCATAAACATGTGGTTAAAGCTGCCCCTGGATCGTGTTGGGTGATTTCAATGTTGCTCTTGACATGAAAGATAGCACCGCTGGGGCGTCTGGTATCTCTCGTGGCATGGATGATTTCAGGAAGTGTGTGAATCGGATTGAGATGGAGGACCTTAATTTCAAAGGTCTCTTCTACACATGGACCAAGTCTCCTAACGGTTACGATGGCATTCTTAAGAAGCTTGACCGTGTCATGGGTAATCCGCGCTTCGTTGCTTCTTTCCCCTATGCTTCGGTCACTTTTCTCCCTTACCGATCGTCTGACCATTCCCCTGTTGTGCTTTCTCTCCCCCTCAGATCCCTGTTCAAGCCTAAACCATTCAAGTTCCCTAATTTTCTGACCTATAAGAACGAGTTTAAGCATGTCGTTGCTTCTTCTTGGGATCCTGATATCCCCGGCCATCATATGTATAAGATTTTCCAAAACCTGAAAAATCTGAAAGCGCCTTTGCGTAAGCTGCTACGTAGTCAGGGCAACCTCTTCTCTAAGGTTATCTCTCTTCGTACGGAGCTTGATAGAGTTCAAATTGCTCTGGATCGGGACCCTTTCAATAGGGCTCTCCGTGACTAACAATGCAGGTACCTTTTCGCTTATAATGAAGCTTGCCTGGATGAAGAGAGGTTCGTGAAACAGAAGGCTAAGGTTGACTGGCTTCGTGAGGGTGATAAAAATTCTACTTTCTTCCACAAGTCTGTTAAAGCCGTAATTCTCGCAATCGTATCGACTCCATCCAGGATGACCAGGGCATCCCCATCGTATGATTGACTGGATCATGACGTGTGTCACCACTGCTGCTTACTCTGTGAGTATCAATGGTAATATGCACGGTTTCTTCGACGGTCAAAGGGGCATCCGTCAGGGTGACCCCCTCTCTCCCTATCTCATGCTTAACCTTATGATCAAAAGAAACATCTCTGACTCTGATTGTTTTAAATTCCATCGGCAATGTGAGGAGCAAAAAGAAACATCTCTGACTTATGATAGCTCCGGAGTACGAACAGATGGATCCCCTCATTATATTTTGCTAAGTAATTCAACCAGTTCTAATTCCGTAAAAAAATTATTAAACTATCAAGTCGCTAGAATGAAAAAATAAACTACTAGATAAAAATAGCAAATTTTGAATTGTAACCAACCAAAAAGAATTTTAACTAAGACAAACTTATAATAATAATAAATAGGTTATGTTATTTTTATATAAATTAAATATAAAATGAAAATTAGCTCTTTTTTAGTGTTTTCATGGGTACATGACAAATTAATAAGTGGTTGTATCTTCAAGGTATTTGCCAAATCAGTATTATTATGAAGCATTTTTAATAGGAAGTTTTTTAGAGTTTAATTATTATTACAAATCCCTGAATATTTATCAAAAGAAGAATATTCATCGTCCGTTAAAAAGAAATAAAAAAGACTATTTATTTCTTTTTTATTCGACATCTATTGTATTATTCGGATATATCACTAGTGTGTATAACATAAAATTTGTATAAAATGTTTTTTATTTTTTGAAATGCAGCTCTTGATGGTACAAATGAATATCTAAGGACTAAATACTCCATTTTGGCCACTGCATATTGTTTCAGGTTTAACCATTAGAAAAAATATCGTTTAGTTCTTGTAAGTACATATCTATTACGTATATGGATTGTAAATATGTTGCTATTCATGCGTAAAGAAATACATCTATGTTGTTATTATAGAATTATATGTTGTTATTATGGTACTATTTATATTAACACCAAAATAATCAAAGTGAATTGCCTATTACAACAGCAAGCTACAAAAACTAGACAAAGAAAACTATGTTAGTTTGATATTTCTGATGGACTGTAGGCAAACAAACAAACTTAAACTCTTAACTTCACATGCAGCCTAAAAGGTCTATGTTTTCTCTATTGAACATATAAATAAGAACATCTATAGGAAACCTAGGTATAATCAAAATTACTAAAGAAGGTTTGGGGATCACATACCTTATTGTTATTATAGCAAATAACAATTATTCCTTGTATTGTTGATCTCTCAAAGCTAGCACCACAAATGTCAAGCCTCTAATAGTTCACACCAAAAAGTCCAAGCAAATGATAATTATCTTAAATTCTTATTAAGAAAAGCTCGCTATAAAACCTTAGATAATGATTATAGATTCTGCTTGAGAGATAAGAGAAATTCTAGAGAACTGTCTACCAGAATTGGGGCCGAGAATAATGTGAAAGGGGAAGCGTATTTATAGTTGCAAAGGTAATAAAGGATAAACTTTATTCGAATTCAAACTAAGATAAAATCCTTATCTCTAAACCCTTTTCCGGCTAGACACGGCGCGCGTCGCGCCATACCACATGCGCTTCGCGCGTGTTACTTCGTCCAGAAAGTTCCATTGTTCAACTATTGAACAATTACAATCCAACCCCTGCACTTTTAATTAATCCTAAATCAATTCCAATTAATTCTGATTAATATCAAACTAGCTTCTAATTAATTCATTATTATATAATAAATTATTAAACTATTTCTCTCTCTCTCTCTCTCTCTATTTAACCTTAATATCAGTTGGACTACTGAGGGTAACCCAAAAGGACTTTGCTACTATCAACTCAAGTATATATCAATTATAGTTATGGGCTTAGACACCTAATCCAACAATTTCATCAATCAAATACCCGACACGTGAGTGTATAACACTAATTATGTTTATATTAGGTGAAAATGTGATGTCGTTTGGTTACCCAGTTATCTATTTATGTTTCATGTCAGTACTGCCTATCACCCTCAGACTGATACCCAGAGTGAAAGAACGATACAGACACTGGAGGATATGTTGTGGGCTTATGTAAATGATTCCGGGTAGAGGTGGGATTCATACTTACCTTTGGGAGAATTCTCCTACAAAAATTGTTATCATTCGAGCATTGAGATGCCTCTTTTTAAGGCGTTATAAGGGAGGAAATGTCAAACTCTGATTTGTTGGGGAGAGGTTGGCTAACGCGTTTTAGGAAGCACTGGAATGGTACCCCAAAAGACTAAGCTCATCCAGCAGGTTCGCGAAAGATTGCGTACGACACAAAGTCGGCAGAAGAGGTATTCAGATAGACGTCGGTCTAGTCTTGAATTCCAGGTGAGAGATTTTGTACTCCTTAAGGTGTCACCTTGGAAGGGTATTATTCGGTTTCAGAAGCGAGGAAATTTGGGGCCCTGGTCTATCGGGCCCTACCGAGTTGTAGCTCGGGTAGGGCAGGTGGCCTATCTTTTAGAGTTGCCAGCGCAGCTCAGTCAGATTCACAACACCTTTCAAGTATCCCAGCTACGGAAGTGTATCGCCGATGAGTCCGCAGTGGTACCCTTGGAGGATATATAGGTGGACGAATGCTTGAATTATGCAGAGCGACTCATGACAGTTCTAGAAAGAAAGACCAAGACCCTTCGCAACAAGGTAATAGGAATGGTGAAAGTGCAATGACAACATCATAAGGGATCGGAATGGACGTGGGAACCGGAAGAGGGGATGAGGAAGCATCATCCGGAGCTGTTCGAATGAGTGGAGTTCGGGGACAAAATTTCGTCAAGGGGAAGAGAGTTGTAAGAACCTTGATCAGGTAATTCTTCTTTTTGAAATTTTAATGTTTGAAAATGTGAATTTTGAGGTTAGCGGCACTAACCTAAGCTGGATCGCGTCGCCTTATCCCAGCCATCACAACGTTACGCATGTGAGATAGTGCCCTGGCACGATTGCGGGTTAGCGGCGCTAACCACTGATTTTTACACTAAAACCCTAAAAGCCCATTATAGGCCATATTTAAGCCAAAAACCCTAGTGGAGGCCGTCATTTCTCACTTCTAAGCTCTGAGAAAACCCTATAATCCTCTCTCAAGATCCTTTTTGTGTTTTGGCTCCATTTTTGGGTTCTTGAAGGATTTAGAAGGAAGGAGAGAAGGAGAAGGTGATTTCTAGGAAGGAGTAGCTTCTTTGTCATCTCTAGACCCTTGTAAGTGTCTATAACCTTTATTATCTAACTTATCCTTACTTGAAATGAGCTTTTGAGCTCCTTTATTACCATTTGAGGTCATGATGGTTCCATTGATGGAATGGGGAAAGGATTTAGGGGCTAGAGGATGGATTCCTCACCCTTTAGTTTTTGAATCCTTGCATGAAACCCAACCTAGCCTTGTTAAGTCTTGTTTGAGATGGCTTAAGCTTAGAAATCACCATTTTGGGATTTGATCTTGTTCATGAGCTTGCATGACTATGATTGAACGTTAAAGTTTACAGTTTTATGTCTTTAGAGACTGTTTGGAAGGCCACCGAAGGAGTATAGCCTTTGGCTGAATGTATTAAAAACTTTTAGGAATTTTAGGCTGTATAGAGAGGTTAGTGCCGCTAACTTTGTAGTTAGCGACGTTACCTGCAATGGTAGCGGCGCTAATTGTGATCTAGCCAAGTTGATTTTGACTAGTTGACTTTGATTTTTGGGATAGTTGACTTTTGAGTCAAACCTTAGAATCCTTAAGTTCCAGTTCTAGTTAGAGACCCGAGTGGTGAAAACCTTATTTGATAAGATGTTTTTGGTAATAGGAAGTTCGGGGGCTCTTATCGGCACTTTCTTATTTTCACATAGTTGTGGATCAGGTGAGTCTCCTCACCTTCTTGAGTATGATGATGATGATGATATGACATTGTGAATGAGTTGATTACCGACGGATTGCAGCAATCCCGAGAGTCAAAGAATGAGTTGATTATCGACGGATCGGGGCACCCTCGAGAGTCAAAGAATGAGATGATTATTTGTTGTCTAGGGCAAGCCTGGAGACCTTGTTTTTAATATGAATCATATAGAATCTGGGAAACTCACTAAGCGATGTGCTTACAGTTTAAGTTTATTGTTTCAGGTGCTCACAGGACTGGCAGTTTGGGCACGGCGTGACTACACGACATGGGCATTCGTTTACCGTGATTTCCGCTACTATCTTTTTATGACTATTTTGGATTTACTAAACTTTGTGACTGCTTTTATTATTATCATTGAAAGAATGAATGGAACTGGATGTTTTATTTAAATTAAGAAAAAAAAAATTCTAGTTTGAATTTTGGGACGTTACAGAATCGGTTCCTCCACTTTGGTTGGTTGTATGCTAATTCTTTTGTAGCATTCAAATATACAACGCGTTAACTTTTTATTTAAGTTAGATAGCATGTTTCTTAGTAGTAAACGATAACTTTGTTTTCTTGGACAGCCAAATCATTACTTTTATTTAGATCATCCTCTTATATTCAATATTCATAAACAGTTATCCATTATCTATACAAATCTTACTTTTTGTCTATGCATTACCGATGATGATAAAGATGTTGGATGTGATTATATAAATATAATTAGACATGAACTTTCTATTAAGCTTTTAAAACATAAAGGAGATGGTTTTAATATGGCTGCTTAGCTTTTGCTTATTTAGAATATGATATATCACTATGTTAGCATAATAAAATAAGGGATAAGGACTTGTAAGGGTAACGAACTTTTGAAATTGTTCACATTTGGTCACTGAACTTATTTTTGTATTTGATTTACCCATGAACTTTTTAAAATTGTTCACATTATACCATTATGACCGGTGATAGAAAGTTTATGCTGATTTGGAATCCTACGTGGCATTCTAGAAGACTTGGAAGGGTAACGAACTTCTAAAATTGTTCACATTTGGTCACTAAACTTATTTTTGTGCTTGATTTACCCATGAACTTTTTAAATTTGTCCATATTATACCCTTATGTCCAATAATAGAAGGTTTGTGTTGATTCGACATTTGAACCCCAACTGAAGATCACCGACTTTTATTTATGTCTCAGCTTTCTGATAGGGATGAGCATATGGACCAGAAAAATCGAACCGAACCGAAAACCAACCGAAACCGAAACGATCCGGGACTGAATATATATATTCAGTTCGGTTTTCGGTTTTTAAAAAATGTTAATTCCATTTCGGTCCAATTCGATTTTGGTCCGGTTCGGTCCGGTCCCCTGACCATGATTATTCCTAACATTACTCTTAATTATAAAAAAACCGAACCGAATTTAAAACTGAAATAACCGAACCGAACCGGAACCGAATATACATATTCATTTCGATCTTTGGTTTTTAAAAAATCATAATTCGATTTCGGTCCATTTCGGTTTCGGTCTAGTTCGGTTCGGTTTTCGGACCGAGCTCATCCCTACTTTCTGATACCACGTCGGATGTCAAATCAGCACAAACTTTATATCATCGGTCATAAAGGTATAATATGAACAATTTTTAAAAGTTCATGGGTAAATCAAGCACATAAATAAGTTCGGTGACCAAATGTGAACAATTTTAAAAGTTCGTTACCCTTTCAAGTCTTATAGGATGCCATGTAGGATTCCAAATCAGAATAAACTTTCTATCACCGGTCATAATAGTATAATGTGAATAATTTGAAAAAGTTCATGGGTAAACTAAGCACAAAAAAAAGTTCAGTGACCAAATATGAACAATTTTAAAAGTACGTTACCCTTACAAGTCATTATCCTAATAAAATAAAGACAACGGCTAGCAAAGGAAATTGAAGATGTGGCTTCTAGGTCTAGGTTATATTAAGAATTGGTTGCATAATCAAAACGAACTATTTTTGTACATATTGCAAGAAAAATCTTGATGCAAAATTAAGGGGTGATGACATCAACCATGATGTCATTAAAAATTACTGATGGGATAATATTAGTCGTATTTAGTTTCGGCATTGAAACTGGTTGAAAGTTGTATGGTCGATCGGTAGAGGGCCAACGCTAAAAATTTCATTGTTTTGTCGTATTTTTTCAGTCATTCGGGATTAAAGATGACCAAATTTACATTTTTGTATTTTTTTTTAAATATAAAGAGGATGTATATTTAGTTATTTTCTTTTTTTAATTTTTGTGTCAAATAAAAAGATGGTGTATATTTAGTTATTCCTTTTAATTAATGATAACTTTTGATTAGGATATAATTTTCGAACATTCAAATTCTAGATTAGGTTACTTCTTCGTATAAGTATTCAATTCGATTTCCTAAGAAGTATATTTTGATGTTTTAATAAAATTGAACCATTATTTGGATTCTTTGGTATTTTTATGTTCTTGTTTTATAAGACCAAGCGTATTCGAGACCACATAGGGTGCGGTGTCCAAGTTGGAGCCCCAAGTCCGTAACATGGCCTTCTGGACGTTTTATTAATCGGTAACGGTGTTTACCTTTTCAAATTTAGTGATGACCAAAGGCCTTCAACATGTCATCACTCATGGACCATGGACGTTTAAAGGTGTCCCGATTGTAATTCAAAAATGGAGACCATGACTTAGTATCCATAAGAACAAGCATGACAAACTCCCACTTTGGATCAAAATCCATGATATTCCCTATGAAGCTTGGAGTGATGACGGTCTTAGCCACATAGCTTCCAAAATTGGAATGCCCCTTTGACACGCGCAGAGGTCGTCGTGCGGTCAAAAATAAGAGAAAAACCTAACACACACTAGTATAGCGGTAGTCAGGGTCGATCCACAGGAGCTTCGTGGTTAGACTAGATGAGAGATTATCAACTAGTAGTGTCACAGCTACAGTCGGAGGATCTAGTTTCTATCTTCCTAATCACTAGCAAACAAAAGCAATGATCAAACACTCTCAAGCCAAGCTAAGCTAAGCTCCAATGACCTAGTCACTTTCTGAAGTCAGAAGTACATCTCTGAATCAGAAGCAATCAAAGGCATCCAAACTAGCAAAACCAAGCAAAGCATAAACTAGCCACTAACTAAATTTCTACTGAACAGTTACTAGCCAAGGTTTAATGCCTACAAACTAACCTAATTAGTTATTGAATTCAGCAAAGGAAAACAGTCCCAATAAGATCAAAACAATATCCAAACATAAATCAAACATCCCAAAACCAAACACAAGCATAAAAACACCGAAAAGCTAAGATTAAATGTAACCAAATGTTTCTCATTCACCAAATCCGAATCCAAACATAAAAACAGTAACCAAATGATCCAAAAACAGAAGCCAAAGCTTAATATCAATGGTTGTCACACCCAAAGATACAAAACCAAGCTTAAATCCAACTATTTAATTACAAATAAAATCTAAAAATAACCAATACCAAATGAGAGTCTTCTGGAATGAAATCTTGGAGTCAAAGAGCTTCAAGGTCGATTTTACACCCGGTCTTTGCTAGGGTTTTTGGCTGGAAATGCATCTATTTATACTTGCAAATTTCCCGCTGCCGCGCCGCGCAGAAGTGAAATTCGCGGCGCGCGTACTAATCTTTTCCCGTTTCTTCGGCATTTGAATGTGTTCCACCGCCTTAAGCCCGCGTCGCGCGTATCATAGATCCGCGGCGCGCGTACGAGTTTCCTTGATTTTCCATTCTTTCCAAACTTCTTCCTTTTGCACGCTTTTAGTCCCTGTTTCCATTCTTTTTCTCCAATCAAGTCCTGGCACGAAAAGTGAGAATACCCAGACATATTTGATATAATTTTATCAAGAACAGGGCTCAACAACGCCTAAAATACTTAATATCACTAGGCGTTGTCAAACACCCCACACTTGTGCCTTGCTTGTCCCCAAACAAGAGAGTTTTTAAAAAATTATAATAAAAAAAATCAAACAATTTTTTACTGTGTTCAGTTTCAAAGTTTATTGCTCTTTGAGTTAGAGTGGAATAGTTCGTGAAAACATAATTGAATTGTTCTTTGGAATTCATGGATTTCTAGAGAACCCTTGATTACAAACTTTCTGTCCACAATGAAGTGTACTTACTCATTCAGATTCTAAAGGCCATTAAGGAATTGTCCATGACTTTCGATGTTGTCCGTGTAACAAGCTTTCAGAAATACCATCCCAGACCAGACGATCTTAGGTGGTAAGGTGCATAAGGCCCACCCATTTTAGACCTACCGGCTCGAACAACAAAGGCCACAGATTGACTTTTCCTTCCTAAATTCCAATCCTAAAACAGCTCAATCTTCTAAACCCGTAAAACTCAACTTATTTGACTAACTAATAGCATGATCACAAATAAACAGTATTTCTTGAAAAATACTAATGCTATCACAATCACAAACCATTCATTTCAAAATTTTAATTTATTAAAAATTTTGAAAAATATTGCTAAAAATTGAAAAATTGATCATTTCTGCAAAAATTTCAAAATAAAATTATCTTTCGACCGTCCACACCCCACACTTAAAACCGTACAACGTCCCCGTTGTACAAAATTATTTCAAAACAAGGGAGAAAGAGTTACCCCTTTTTGGACGATAGACTGCTTGGTGCTCAATATCAGAGGTATAATTGCGTACAGATGGATCCTCGATTTCGTATTCTGGAGTTGTAGCGCTACAGTGATCACGCCGGTGGTCGAGACAAGTAGAGGGGGCACGGTGACCCCACATTTGTCTGAGACAACTCCTTCTCAAATTGGTATATCATGCATAACTTAACAAACAAATTAAAAACAAACATGACAAATAAAATATGAACAAAAATATACAGATAGAACTGCCACGTGGCCTGGAGGGTCCGGCCTCATGATCATGGGCCCTGGCTGGGAATGGTCGGGGGTGTCGGCCCTGCTGTGTGGCCAAATCCAAAAGTACCTCCCCGATCCATGCCAACTGATCGTCAATCCTGGCAACCCTGGCTGTCAGGTCCTCCTGTTGTGGCTCTGTCGGGGCTGCGGGTTCTGGCCTCCGGCGTCTCCTGCCAGGCTGGGCGTACGCGGGCTGGGGTGCCTGAGGAGGCTCGGTCGGTGCCCGGATGAACTGCCCCGGGCGCTGCTGCTCAATGAGCCGCATCCTCTCCAAAGTGCGTGCTGTAGTGCGCGATGGAGGCAGAGCGGTCAAGGAAGCTGCCACGGAGGCAGTAAGGACCCCATAGGAACGGGCCAGGCGGGTGATGAAATACCCCCTGGCTAATGGACTGCTGGTGGAAGCGCCGGTCGAGTGGGTGGAGAGAGCAACCGCGAGGGCGAAGGGGAGATGGAGGAATCGGGACGGGTCGAGGAGAGCCCATAAAAATGTCATGTCCTCCCCAGACACCTTCTCGCCTCCCTCCCGCTGCATGATGGAGGTGGAGACAATACGGTGTATGAGGCGGTGAAGTGGATCGCGTAGGTGGCTCTCCCTCGAGGTCCCTGCCTCATACATGACGTTGGACAATGGTGTCCAAATCTCCATGTTGGGAGCCCGCTCTGGCTGCCCCTGGATGCGCGCACCAAAGAACTGCGTGAAATAACGGTGCCGCAAATCCGCCTGAGTGTAGATGCCTGTGCGCCTCCCGAACTCCCTGAGGTTGCACTCCCTCTGTGTACCTCCCAAACGAAAGCGGATCAGCCTGGATCGTGGATCCGACGCCCTGGGAGCGAAATGGATGGTAGACAGGAACTCCAGGAGAAGCTCCGTATAGACCACATCCTCGTCAGTGGCCATGATCCAGTCCCATCCTCGGCAAGTAAATAACGCCTCCTCATGGGTCCAGATGCGATGCAAGAACGGCTCGATCGCACCCCATAGCCCTGCGTCTCTCAATATATCTCTGTCAATAACCGTCGCCTCTAGAACCCGGCGACTCCTCAATGCGTCTCTCCGTGAAGTATACTCTGCAGAACTGGCCAGTCCCTCGGGGAACTGGAGGAAGGCATGCTCCAATCTGAACATCATCTGCAAAAGGAAAATATAGCCACAAAACAAAAATTTTGCAAAATCAGTCCCTATCTTCCCTGTCGCACCGCGGCGCGGCCCAAGAGCAAGGGCGCTGCGCGGCGTGCGGCTGTTTCCAAACCCCGATCCAAAACCTCAATTTAACCTACTACAACTCAATTTAATAAGACCACAAGGTAGCCTAGGTGCCGACTAGCTCATCTAGGGTCTCCATTTGGCAAAACAAACACCCTATGAGCTAGCATTAGCGATTCTAAGTTTTGAACTATTTCGAGCAAATCACTAAAATTAACTACCTAATCACTAGTTTTAACGAGCAATAGATAGTTAGAATGGCGTACCTTGACAGTGGAAACAAAATGAGCAAGAAAAATTGCAAGAGAATTTCGATAACCAGAGCTCCGAGTCGTGTGTGGGTTATGTGAGCCGCGGCTTACCTTATAAAGGAGAAAACCGACTGATCGTTTACCGCGTCACGGGTTTACGCTTTGCGCGTCGCGCGTGTCACCAAATCAACCCCTGCGCATCGGGCTGGTTTACGATCCCGCGTCGCGTAATTCAAATACCCGCGGCGCGGACTTCAAAAATTTCGAAACTTCTCAAATGACCCCACACTTATTTCAAACTACTAGTACCTGCAAAAAGATTGATGTATTTTTGTATTTTATTCAAAGAAATATATCCTAACTTATGACACGATAGGTTGCCTCCCAACAAGCGCTAAGTTTAACGTCTTCAGCCAGACGTAGTGTCCTTCTACAGCTACGGTGGATCGTACGCCATTTGTTTCTACTGCATTTCTACTTCAACCATCCTTTCGCTGACCCACTGCCCCTCAAACTTTCCTGGGTCGAATGGCTTGTTGGTTCTCCTGTTGCTGCCCAGTTGCTGCTTTCTGATTAACTCCCGTGAATGCTTGGAGGTAGCTTTGAACCTCCAAGCTCGGTCCTTCCTTCTATATCTCTTCAAAATCACTGGCATGACGTGAAGCGCGCCCAGTGCCGCTTCCAATAGTTGTTTTGCAGATCTTATTTTGCCAGTGTCCCGCATGCTATCTTCATGTTGCAATTTTGGCTTGCAGTACCAATAAAAATTTTCCAATCGAATGGGATCGGAAGGCAACATATCAGGATGCTTCCATATGTCCTCATCGATGGTATTGATCACATCTAATTTTCCATTCATGAATGGATCATGAGTGGTGATAAAATCATGTTTATTGTTTTCAAATATCAATTCGTCAGCATCAACTTCTTGATCATCGTCCAACAGGTGGATCGAGACCAAGAGTGGGTGACTTGTTTGATCTGATGGTGGTATAAAGTCACCCATCACCAGATCCTTGCTTTCAAATTTCTCAAAATTTTCAAAAATCATAGGTTCGGGGGTAGTATTGTCATCTACACCCCCTTCCCCAAAAACATTAGCAATTTCAACAATTTTAGGACTTATTGGGCTGGTATCTGTACTGTCACTTACAGCCCCCTCCACAATATCCTCATCAACCAAATTGTCTGGTGATGGTATGGATTCACTCATCACCAGCTCGATATTATCAATATTTTCAAAAACATCAAAAACATCAAAAGCTGTTGAGTTAGAGGTAGCATTGTCACCTACAACCTCTTCCTCAACAACATTTTCGACCCTCTCAGTGGTCTCTTGATTTTCCCACGGTGTCTGCCCTTCCATCACATATTCAGGTGATGCAAGCTCACACACATTATCATTGGTATGAAAATCACTCGCCTCCGGTTCTGGAGAAGGTGGTGAACATTTCCAACTTTCCTCTAACCTATCTAAAGAAGCTTGCACTTTTTCAAGAGCTTCGGCCTGGTCCTTCTGCTCGTGGTAGTTGTTATACATGAATACCCAAAGTTGAGCCCAAGTTGCAGAATTCTCAGGCTGAGATGACTCCTCGGTCCGCCATCCATTGTCATTGAATGATCCATTGCAGCAATCATCCTCGTAATAGGTGTCGGCCGGATTTTCATAATCTTCATAATACTGATCCGGGTACATGTAATCACCCATTATAAGGATGTACACATACCAAAAATCAGCAAACTAAATTCAAACATCAAAAATCAGAAACTAAATCCTACAAATCACCTAATCTAAGCTCACAGCTCCCCGGCAACGGCGCCAAAATTTGACACGCGCAGAGGTCGTCGTGCGGTCAAAAATAAGAGAAAAACCTAACACACACTAGTATAGCGGTAGTCAGGGTCGATCCACAGGAGCTTCGTGGTTATACTAGATGAGAGATTACCAACTAGTAGTGTCACAGCTACAATCGGAGGATCTAGTTTCTATCTTCCTAATCACTAGCAAACAAAAGCAATGATCAAACACTCTCAAGCCAAGCTAAGCTAAGCTCCAATGACCTAGTCACTTTCTGAAGTCATAAGTACATCTCTGAATCAGAAGCAATCAAAGGCATCCAAACTAGCAAAACCAAGCAAAGCATAAACTAGCCACTAACTAAAGTTCTACTAAACAGTTACTAGCCAAGGTTTAATGCCTACAAACTAACCTAATTAGTTACTGAATTCAGCAAAGGAAAACAGTCCCAATAAGATCAAAACAATATCCAAACATAAATCAAACATCCCAAAACCAAACACAAGCATAAAAACACCGAAAAGCTAAGATTAAATGTAACCAAATGCTTCTCATTCACCAAATACGAATCCAAACATAAAAACAGTAACCAAATGATCCAAAAACAGAAGCCAAAGCTTAATATCAATGGTTGTCACACCCAAAGATACAAAACCAAGCTTAAATCCAACTATTTAATTACAAATAAAATCTAAAACTAACCAATACCAAATGAGAGTCTTCTGGAATGAAATCTTGGAGTCAAAGAGCTTCAAGGTCGATTTTACACCCGGTCTTTGCTAGGGTTTTCGGCTGAAAATGCATCTATTTATACTTGCAAATTTCCCGCAGCCGCGCCGCGCAGAAGTGAAATCCGCGGTGCGCGTACTAATATTTTCCCGTTTCTTCGGCATTTGAATGTGTTCCACCGCCTTAAGCCCGCGTCGCGCGTACGAGTTTCCTTGATTTTCCATTCTTTCCAAACTTCTTCCTTTTGCACGCTTTTAGTCACTGTTTCCATTCTTTTTCTCCAAACAAGTCCTGGCACGAAAAGTGAGAATATCCAGACATATTTGATATAATTTTATCAAGAACAGGGCTCAACAACGCCTAAAATACTTAATATCACTAGGCGTTGTCACCCTTGTCATGGACTCGTATACGGCTAATATGTGCTCTTATGCGGCGGGCAAAGCCATTTATGCCTGTGTCCTTCTTGAGGTCCCCACTCGATCGTCATGGGTGGATAAAGTGATGGTTCGTATCCCTGATCCTGATACTTTTGAGTTATCCACTCACACTCTTCGTATCGAGTATGAGTGGAAACCTCCTATGTGCACTCATTGCATGGTTTACGGTCATGAAACTAACACTTGTTTGCATGTCATTTCTAAAACTAATGAAGATAAGCTCAAAGATAAAAGTTCTATTGATCATATGCAAGCTTCAACCCCTATGGAACAAAATGATGGTTTTACGGTTGTCTCTAAAAAGAAAAATATTTCTAAACAAGATTCTAAAAATGAAAATAAATCGAATGATATTTTGCTAAGTAATTCAAATAGAAATACCAAATCTTCTTCTAAACAAGGTTCAAAAAATGAAAAGAAAACAAATGATAATTCTCAAACTAATTCTAACAGCAATACCCAAAGTGTTGCATCGGCTAAAGATGTTTCAAAAAACAGCGCTTATAATAAAAATAAAAACAGTATTAACAAGTCGCGATTTGAGTTCCGCCCGGTTCCGATTAAGAACCGCCCCCCATTCCCCCCTTTCTCATAATCCCCCACTCGGTTTCCCTACCCCCATCGTCCGACTTTCTTCCACCACGCCCCCGAATCAGTCGGAGCGCTCCACTCCTATCTTCAATGTCTTCTCCGTTCTTGAGAGTTGTTCCATCGACATCACAGATCATCCCACTTCTACTTCCCCCCTCCCCCCTTCGCGTGCTCCCTCCCCCATTATTCCCGATGATTTTGCCACGGATACTGATGACCTCTTCGACGAGGTTAACTGCATTGAGGTCGACTCTGATGATGGAGAAACTGCCCAGTTCATTGCCGGAGATATTGGATCCCCTCATGATCACCTTATGATAGCTCCGGTGTCTGAGCAGATGGACTCCACCCCCTCTCAGTTTCCATATGACGCACGTCGCTGCGTGGAACTCTCGCGGTCTTTGTAAGCTTTCTCATCAGAAAGCTTTGAGAGAGCTTATACGCGATCAAAATCTCCAAATTTGTGCCGCCATTGAGACTCGTGCCTCCTTCTCTAATCTCCCTCGTATCTGTAGTCGTGTCTTTGGCTCCTGGACTTGGTATTCCAACAGGCTTTTTTGCCCTCGGGGTACTAGAATTGTGGTTGCCTGGGACCCGCTGGCTGTTGATATGATGCTTCTCGACTCCAATGATCAAGTTATGTATTTCAGCGTTAAAATTTGTGCTTCTAATAAATCCTTCTTCTGCTCGTTCATCTATGCTCATAATAATCACATGCTGCGCCGCACTCTTTGGGATTCTCTTGCGGCTCATAAACATGTTGTTAAAGTTGCCCCCTGGATCGTCTTAGGTGATTTCAATGTTGCTCTTGACATGAAAGATAGCACCGCTGGGGCGTCTGGTATTTCTCGTGGCATGGATGATTTCAGGGACTGTGTGAATCGGATTGAGATGGAGGACCTGAATTTCAAAGGTCTCTTCTACACCTGGACCAAGTCTCCTAACGGTTTCGGTGGCATTCTCAAGAAGCTTGACCGTGTCATGGGTAATCCGTGCTTCGTTGCTTCTTTCCCCTATGCTTCTGTCACTTTTCTCCCTTATCGATCGTCCGACCATTCCCCTGTTGTGCTTTCTCTCCCCCTCAGATCCCCGTTCAAGCCTAAATCGTTCAAGTTCCCTAATTTTATGACCTATAAGATCGAGTTTAAGAATGTTGTTGCTTCTTCTTGGGATCCCGATATCCCCGGCCATCAGATGTATAAGGTTTTCCAAAACTTGAAAAATCTGAAAGCGCCTTTGCGTAAGCTGCTCCGTAGCCAGGGCAACCTCTTCTCTAAGGTTATCTCTCTTCGTACTGAACTTGATAGAGTTCAGATTGCTCTGGATCGGGACCCTTTTAATAGGGCTCTCTGTGACGAACAATGCAGGTACCTTTTTGCTTATAATGAGGCTTGCCTGGATGAAGAGAGGTTCCTGAAACAGAAGGCTAAGGTTGACTGGCTTCGTGAGGGTGATAAAAATTTTGCTTTCTTCCACAAGTCTGTTAAAAGCCGTAAGTCTCGCAATCGTATCAACTCCATCCAGGATGCCCAGGGCAACTGGATCTCTGGGGATGCCCTCCCCAATCTGTTCGTCTCCCATTTTCAAACTTTCTTGGGCACATCCCACCCCTCTCTTGCTATTCGTATCCCGGGTTCCCTCTTCTCTAATAAGCTCTCCCCTCTTTAGTCTGCCGCCATGCTTACTCCTGTCATGGATGAGGAGGTTAAGTGCGTCTTGTTCCAGATGGGCGATGATAAAGCGCCCGGCCCAGATGGTTTCTCGGTTAAGTTCTTCAAGTCTGCTTGGGATATCGTGGGGCCCGATGTCTGTTCGGTGGTTAAGGAGTTCTTCTCTTCTGGTAAACTCCTTAAGTCGCTCAACAACACCGTACTTGCTCTCATCCCTAAGGTTGACTCCCCGTCTAAAGTCACTGATTTCCGCCCCATTGCCTGTTGTAACGTTGTTTACAAATGTATCAGCAAGATTATTGCAGATCGTATCAAAAACCACCTCTCTTCTCTGGTTGATGAAAACCAGTCTGCTTTCATTCCAGGGCGCCTTATCACTGACAACGTTCTTCTTGTCCACGAGCTCATGCGTTATTATCATTGTCATCGTGGTCCCCCAAGGTGTGCGTTTAAAGTCGATATCCAAAAAGCTTACGATACGGTTGACTGGTTTTTTTCTTCGCACCATCTTGTTTGTGTTTGGTTTCCCCATTCGTATGATTGACTGGATCATGACGTGTGTCTCCACTGCTGCTTACTCTGTGAGCATCAATGGTAATATGCACGGATTCTTCGACAGTCAAAGGGGCATCCGTCAGGGTGACCCACTTTCTCCCTATCTCTTCACTCTTGTCATGGAGGTGCTTAACCTTATGATCAAGAGAAACATCTCTGAGTCCGATTCTTTTAAATTCCATCGGCAATGTGAGGAGCAAAGTATCACCCACCTCTGCTTTGCCGATGATCTTCTTTTCTTCTGTCATGGCGATAGTTCTTCGGTTCGTGTCATATTTGACTCTCTTGCTGAATTCTCTAGGGTCTCTGGGCTCCACCCTAATGAAGCAAAGAGTGAAGCCTTCTACTGCAATGTTGGTGAGAGGACCAGAGCTTCCATTGATCGTATTGTTAGGTTTCCGGAGGGATCTTTCCCTGTCTGATACTTTGGTGTCCCTATCATCACCACACGTCTTGTCCACAAGGACTGTAAAGGCCTTGTTGATAAAGTCAAATGCAGAATTAACAACTGGAAGAACAAGTCTCTCTCATTTGCCGGTCGTCTCCAGCTCATCCTCTCTGTCCTTTCTTCCATGCAAATTTATTGGGCCTCCGTTTTTATTCTTCCTAAATCTATCTCTAACGAGATTGAAAAACTCATTAGGGGTTTCCTCTGGTGTAACGGTGAGATGAAGCATGGTAAAGCCAAAGTCTCATGGAAGACTGTATGTCTCCCTAAGACCCATGGTGGTCTGGGTATTCGTAACCTTGCTGTTTGGAATATTGCCCTTATGGCTTCCCATGCCTGGAGACTCCTTTCTAATAAGGATTCTCTCTAGGTCAGGTGGATCCACTCGTACCGCCTCTGTGGGCGTAACTTCTGGGATGCCCCCAAGAAAAGCGGTGCGGGCTATGCCTGGCGTAATATCCTCGACATGCGGGGTAAGATCAGGGACTTTATTGTCTCCAAGGTTGGTGATGGCTGCTCTACGTCTGCTTGGTTTGATAACTGGCATCCTGCTGGTCCCGTCTCTCAGTTCTTATCCGCCCGTAACATCCATACTGCGGGCTTTACTCCTGATTCTAAGGTTGCTGACCTTGTTCTCAACGGGTGTTGGGTGCGCCCCCATTGCTGGCAGGACTCCCATCCCGTTCTCCTTTCTCATAACCCCCTTCTCTTTCAACGTCCGTTCCTGATAAACTCCTCTGGAAATCTTGCGACGGTAAGGTCTCTCCTTTTTCGGTCTGTTCTGTCTGGCACTCTATCCTCCCCTCGGAACAGCCTGTCGACTGGTATCATCTTGTTTGGTTCTCCCAGAATATCCCTAGACATGCCTTCATTCTCTGGGTTGCTCTTAAAGATCGTCTCAAGACCCATGATAAAATCAGAAGCTGGGAGTTGTTTGGTTCTCCCAACCTCATCTGTGTCTTCTGCGGTGATTGTTCCGATTCCCTTCCTCATATTTTCTTTGAATGTTCTTTCCCTTCTATGGTTTGGCATGATCTTCAGCATGTTATGAACCTCTCCTTCCCTACAAATTGCTGGTCGGATATCATCAATCTTCTCAAGCCCATCTCTAAGGGTAAGACCGCCTGGTCCGTTATCCGAAGACTTGTGCTTGCGGGAGCTATCTACCACATTTGGCAGGAAAGAAATAATCGGATTTTTAAGAATAAGAGAAGATCGTATCATGCTATTGTCAAGACTATTATTGATGATGTCCGTTGTAGACTGCTGAGTCTGTCTATGAAACCTTCCCCTAATGTTATTTTGGCTAAAAGGGTCTGGTCCCTCCCCTAACGTTGAGAGATGTATCTCCTATTTTCCACTATGGTCCTTTATTCTCTCATTTCTAATCTTTTCTACTATATTTTTCTCTGCTTGTATGGTTTGTTTTTTTTTTTTGCAGGATGTTTGCTTTTTTGTTCCTGTTATGTTCTCTGGTTCCAAATCCTGTTTTGGTTCCTAGTATAGCCTTGTTGTCCATTGGGGTCTGTCCCAATGGGTCATTTTGTTGTTTCTGAGGTGGGGAGTCCCCAGCCTTCAATTGTATTTATTGTTTTTATTAATAAAATTTGCCAGAGGTACCGTCCTCTTTACCCAAAAAAAAAGTCCGTACAAGTTTACTACCCCAATTGGGTGATCGATCACGGTGAAGGGCAGGTGATGGGGTTGCGTCCCCATGCAATGATCTAGTTGAGATGTTGCAGTTTGGCCCCAAACTTTGTTGAGTTTTGCAACCCCCCCCCCTCCCCAACAGCTCTATGTGTAACTGCTTAAAAAAACAATCTTTTAAAAAAATTTACCCAACTATATATACTCTTGATTTATACAAATAAAATCACACTTCTATATACTCTTTTATATCCAATTCTAAGAACAATTTCAAAAAAAATGTCTTCTCAAGATTTCTCCAAACAATCAAATCCCACCGTCGAATCGAAACTGAGAAAACGTTTTTGCTTTCAATCAATACTACACACCCAACATTTACTATCCACAAATGGACCAACCGATTTACTCACCCAACATTTTCCCATATCAAATGACGGGTTACCCGTAAATGCAACCGCAAAATTTATACCATAATTTTCAACAATTTCCCGACATACCAACCCAACAATTCCAAAACCCAATACCCGATTCCATTCCCGATACACAAGATTCACCGGAACAAGTGTCGGAAACCCAACCGGAAGCCCAACCCACGATTCAAAGGCGAGGAAAAACGGATAGAGCAAAGTGGACAACCGTCGAAAAAGTCGTGTTAGCCCATTTGTGGATTGACCGCTTTCACCAAGAGTTACGCCGCGAGCCTTACCGTTCCAAATACTCGTTGACAACAAAATATCGCGATATAAACTGTACGGTAATGCAATTTAACAGATTGTTCCACAATTTACGAATGCATCGGAAGAGCGGCGAAGCGGAGCAACATGTTTTGAGGAAACACTAAAAATTTACAAGTCCGACAATAATGAAACGTCTTTCCGATACGTTGAGTTTTGGCGGATTATCGAAAAATGCAAAAAGTTACATGATTCAAAGGTCGAAACCGGCGTTCCGGTCCCGACAAGAAAGCGTTCGAAAACTTTTGAATTAAGCCACCACACTACCTTCTCCGACGCTCGCATCAACATCGATTTAAACGATGACCTCGAAGAAGACCCCCTTTGTCACACCCCCAAACCACGATGGCGGAATCGTCGGAGGGTAGAACGGCACATAGTATCACAACCATTGTATACAACCAAACATAAGTAATAACATCCATCATGCATTATAATTGAAAAGTTACACAGTTTGGTAATATTGTTTCGATTCAATTACATCATGATAACAAAAGTATTAATCGGAAACGTCTTCGCGTCTCGCCAAAAGGTTTTACCTGTTCTTGTTTAACGGTTACCTGAGAATACAAGTAATTTTACAAGTGTCAACATTACGTTGGTGAGTTCATAAGAGTTTTTGTAGTGATAAAACCAAGTGATTTCTTCATGAAAATCGTAGAGAGATGGTGTAAGTTTTCTTAGCGTAGTAGTGAAAATCTCATAGTGTAGTAGTGAAAAACTCTTAGTGTCATAGTGAAAAGTTCTCGTAATATGATAGCGATATTTGTTTCATAGTGAAATAGTGAAAATTCTTGTTTGAACCCTTGAAAAGTATCACGTGTTGTTTCACACTTAAGTGAAACCATTTGAAGATATTTTCCCAAATATAGGACGTTCGTTGTTAATTTGTGAGTTATTATAACCTTGCTATGACCTAGTGACCTGGCACGACGTTCTTCAGGCGTCGTAATAGTGAAGACATTTGTCACCCTTGATCCATCGATCGTAGTTGTAGCTAACAACCATAGGTGGGGATTGTCAATCTCATATAGATCTATATACAACTATCCCGCTCATACATGATTGAGGTTATAATCCAGGATTTAATGTGTACTCTTTTAGTACCGTGAAGCAATGTCTCACAATGTTACCCAACGCAAATGTCATATCCTTATTTGTAGCGTAGTGAAAACCGTTTTGTATTGATAATTACCAAATATATCCATGATAATTAGTATACTTAATAATTATATATTCATATAATTATTATTATAACTTTTAGTGTACTTTATCGTTCGTTTCGCAAATTATTCTCTTAACAATTTATACAATTGTTTTCCGTCGTATCGGTATATTTAGATCTAAGTGTTGTCAATGAGTTGAAATGTATCATTTCTTACATCTAAACATCTAAACATGTGAATATCAAGATAGTTTTGGAAATCATGTAATAAGTCATAGTGATGAGTTTATATAAGTCATTTTAGTAAAGTGATGGTAACGTATTTTCAAATCTCGTCGTATTTTGGAAATAATAGTAATTTTTGCCAAGTGGCATTTCTAGTACTTGTTACTATGATATATTCCTCTTCATTTTGAAAACTCAAATTTTGTAATTAAATAACTCCAAACTTACTTTGGCGTTAATTATTCAAGAAAACTTAGTTACGCCGTAATAACGTTCTTTTTTACTTATATAATAGTTTTGGAGTAAAAGTTGTGCCATCATGTGTACTTGGCTATTTCAACAAAACACTTGTTTTTACATCCTTTGCCAAGTACTCACATGAACAACACATTTATGTCCACTACCTCATAACCTAAACCATATAGCATCATTTGTTACAATTATGTGTAAAAGTCTAAATACTTATTTCTTTAAGCTACAAATGCATAATAATTTACTACAAGTATTTTGTTTGTGCCATTCACTTCATAATAAGATGACTAATATGGATCTCTTTGTATTTCAAGAATATAACATGTAAACATAGCATTTGCCAAGATTATATCATAAACTTTACAATAATACATCAATTTTATAGTTTAAACTTGTATTCTCCCCCTAAAACTTGGATAAAAGTGAAAATAAGGGGTATGAACTCACCTTGAGTGGTAGATCTTAAGGTTTCTTGGTAGGAGATTGAAGAGTTTGGTTCTAGGACCCGGAGGACTCTTGGACAAAGCTATTATCCAATGGATCTTCGTGAGTATTTGTGTGTAAAAGAGTAAATGAAAGTATTTAGAACTTTAACTACTAGATGATCATGACTTACCAAGAAGACTTGCAAGATTCTTGAAGATGATGAAGATTGGAGCTCAAGGACCTTTGGACAAAGCTAATATCCAATGGATTTTGGTGGATGTTAGTGTGTGTAAAAGAGATGAATTTGGTATGGAAAGTCTTAGAATCAAGAGAGGAGTGTAACTTACTACTTAGATTGTTGCAATGCTTGATGAATCAAGATCTTGGTTTTGGTGGATTGAGGCCGAGAATGAGGGAGAGAGGAAGAGAGAAGAGAGTGAATGATGTTGGTGAAACACTTGACAATATGAAGATATGATCTTGATATCTAAAGTTAGATTTTATCCATTTTTTTATTAATAGCCTTTACTTTCTCTTTAATCAAGCATAGTACCTAGGAGATTTGATCTTGATGGGTTGGTTCTCCCAAAGTGGCTGCCAAAATGGGGTAGGGGGTGGGGTGGGGTGGGTTAGTTTTATAAAAAATAGCATCCTACTTATATAAAATGTGTGATTTTTATAAAATCGTAAGTCGTTTTAGTGAAATTTTATAAGTTTTTGACGAAACAAAGTTCTAAATAATTATTTTGTAAAAAAACATTGTCAAACATTTATTTTGATTGAATTATGACTCGTTGGATGTTGAAATATGCGTTTAAGCGCGGTATTCTTCCGATTTCGCGATTTTCGGCATTTTACCGGAAATTGAATTTGGTTTTAAAACTAAATACTAGATATTATTACGTCCCATAATATATGAATTGTTATTTCATAATTGATATTTAAGACACCACATTATGTATTTTGTATTCAAACCCTGTGTACATTTATCCGTTCACAGCGGTTTAATCGTTGTATCTTTCACATACGAACTCCGTTTTCGACGTTCTATATATCCACGGTTTCGTATTCATGAATACATCGTGTTATTATTTATATCAAAATAATATTTGTGTGTTTATCGAATTTCGACGCTGCTGTAATTTATTTTACGTATTTAGAATGTTCATTCGATAATTGTTCTCAACTAGTGCGTGTAGTATTATAATATTCAGTTGTATAATACTAAAGTTATGAAACTTACATTACAACATGTTGGCCCAATGTACGCCTCAGTTGACTTTGTTGACTTTCGTTGACCTTTGTTGACCCATTTTTAACGGTTGTCACACCCTTGAATTTCCCGAATTCCGCCGGCCGATGGGACGAGATGCCGTAAAAAGAAAAGGAAAAGTGAGTTCGTCAAGTGCAAGAGGTGGGTCGGTAACTAGCGAAGACGTGGCACTTATGCGGTTGGAATTTGAATGCTACAATTTAAGTATCGTCGAGCGGATCGAGTTGTACAAAAAAGTGTTGGAAGACAAACAATGAGCTTGGGAAGAACGTCAACAAATCCATCAAGAACGTCAACGAGTCCGTGAAGAAAAACAACGTATAAAAGATATTAAGTTTTTGACGTCCAATCCGGAGGAAGGTCTCGAAGGGGAAGCACGTGAGATGGTTTTAAAATTAAAAGCTTATATTATGGCAAAATATCGTTCGTAGGTTGTCGTTTAATTTTTTACGTTTTAAATTTATCGTTTTAGTTGTCTTTTTTTTTAATTTGTAGGTTGTTGGTTTGTTTTTCGTTTTTAATTCTACGTTTGTCATTTTAATTTACGGTTGTAATTTTTAATTAATGAAATGTTTATTTTAAAAAAATTAGATTTTTTTAGTTTAGTTTATTTTTTATTTATTTAATTAAAAAAAGGGAGTGGTAGGGATGGGATATCATTTCCTAAAATTTAAGGGGTGAGGAGTTAGTGAGGAAAAAGTGAGGTGGCGGCTACGTGACACACAAACCTCTTGGGGTGGGTGGTAATGGCACCCCTTGGTCTAACCGGTTTGAATTTCTAGATCGTACATCATAATTCAAATAGTTTTTGTACAATTGTATACAACGGAGTATCTCGTTGCACCCACTTTAAACAAATTCTAATATATATATATATATATATATATATATATATATATATATATATATATATATATATATATATATATATATATATATATATATATATATATATATATATATATCAAACGTAATTAGAATTAGATTAATAAAACTAAACTAAAACTTTATGATGAGAATGAAGAAGAGTTTGACAGAGTTTGAATACTTATAAGATTGCATTCAAATTGGTGTAACTTTTATCTTTACAATTTGGGTATTTCTACTAGAAATTTCGGTAGACATAATAAGTGAAATCTTACACATAAACGCTATCATCACACGCGTGGATAAACTGTGTCGGTAGCTGGTTGAATATCTAGTTGATATTAGCTGTGCGGACGAATACATGAGTACTAAGTGGTGATAACCATGGATATGGTATCATATTGTGGGTGGAGATTTTGTAGTTGTATGTGGAGGCTGAGCTGATATGAGGATTCTTGGTGTCATATGGTTCGTTGCAGAGCTGTGCAGTTGTATGTGTGTTAACTGTTAAGCCTTTAGAGCGAAAAGCTGTTTATTCTGTGGGGGCACTTATACTTGTAGTTGGGACCACTTATTAGGTGGGGCTACTAGTATTGTGGTTGAGACCACTTATGCTATGGGGCTACTTGTACTTGTGGTTGGGACCACTTATTCCGTGGGGCCACTGGTAACTTGTAGTTGTGACCATTTATTCTGGGGGTTAATAGTACTTGTGGTTGTGACCACTTATTTAGTGGGGCCACATTTGGTAAGACCACATATATGTTGTGGATCTTATGAGCAGTAATTGTGGTGGGACCACATACAAGTGTTGTGATGGCTTTATTGGCTGGCAGTTCTAACACACATACAGTCGGGTGTCTGGTGAATAGCTGAGCTGTTGAGGTTGTGAATAGCAGGGGTTGTGCTATGATGTGGAGAACATGTGATTATGATTATACGATGCATAACAAGTACCTTGCATCCATGATGTCAGTATTGTAAGTATATGAGATTACATAACGAGTACTTATTAGTCTCAATAGGTTGGCCTAGTTGATTAGAGGTGGTTAAGGTGCCAGTATTGTAATACCCTTTGGGTTTACTAATACAACCGTATTGTGTTGAAATAGAGAATGATTGGGTGAAAAAATAAGAGTATGTCAACGCTGGAGATTCCGGGGACGGAATCTTATAAAGGGGGGGAGAATTTGTAACGACCGTTTTTTTTCCAAAAAAAAAAAAATTGTGAATAGTAACTCCGGCTTGAATAGTAACTCCGGCGTGAATAGTAACTCCGGCGTGAATAGTAACTCCGTCGTGAATAGTACCCGAGAAATGAAGTAAGCGCTTACCTCGTGATGACGTCGACGATGATGTCGTGATGACGTCGTGAATAGTGTTTTCAAGCCCTATAAATAGAGGCCCAACTTCTTCATTTCAACCCACAACAAACACCAAACAACCTTACGATATCGAGGAGTGTTCTGGTGAGGAAAATAGGTCGGGAGGAGTTAGGAGCGAGCGGTAGCTGGTAACGAGGTGCTCGGGAAGTGTTGGAAGAGCGGAACGGGAAACGTGCCAAGGCTTTGCGAAAACGTCAATCTTAAGTGAGTAATCACTATCGTATTTCTCTAGTAGTTTATAAGTGTTAAACTATAATATGTAGAGGTTATACTATCCAAAAATAATACCGAGTGATTTACTTACGAGGATGGTGTCTAGGCCGATTACTTGGGATCTGGTTGTTGGATTTTCCGAAAGGCTAAAATGCTGAAAGGATTCTGCCACTACATCTAATCTTCTACCTGGCCGTTCTTTACTTGATAAATCATGAGGTATCATGTTGGAATTATGGAAGAGTTTAATGATGCAACTATAAGATAGTTAAGAATTAAAGAGTGATAAATGCCTTGCTGTGTTAACAGTTAAAGAGGAAATACGAAGCAGAGATAAATGTTGTAGTCGACTATAACCAGGTGAGTTTCTCACTACATTGTGTGGACGTTATATGTCCTTTACTGTATTTTGTGTGCTTATAAGATGTTTATAAGATGTTGGTAAATGGTACCAAGTTGTGTGTATATTATTGATATATATCTTTCTGTTATAATTGTATGGGTTGGGTTATGGTGTGTGTGGGCTCGACGTAAAGATACGTGCAAAATACACTGAGCAGATACGCATGACTCGACGTACAAGGTATGCACAACTTTAAGTGCTGAGCAGGGGAATTAGATTTACTGAGCAGGTACGTATAGGAGGTTGTAATCCAATATACTGGGTAGAGCAGATTATGTGACGTGTGGTTGTATTATTCTGTTAGGGGTAAAGTATGTGTAACTGATATGTTGTGTAGTTGTTGGAGCTCACTAAGTCGTGTGCTTATCCTTCTCTATTAAATTTCCATTTCAGGTTGTACATGTGGAAATGACGGCCAGGCATGACGAGTACACACTGATGCTGCTTAATTGGGGATTCATGCGGTGAATTGATGTTTAAAATGATTTCTAAATATCTTCAAAATGTTAATTATTGAATAAATTGATATTTATTTAAATGAAAATGTTTTATTAAAAACCGGGTGTTACAACAAGCCCCTTCCACCACTCGCCTATCAGGATGAGCCCCCACGATAGACGTCTCAACTTCACACCTGGGCTGGAGAAGGTGGCATGCGATCCCCATTCGGTCTGCGTCCACCGCAGCACGCCCCAGTCCTCAACACTCCAGCAGACCGCGCCTTACCTATCCTTGTACCTTGAGTGTCCCATTTAAACACCCGACTCCAGGCACTTCATCACGAGGTGATGGAAGTTGGCGGAGAAGCCCGGAACACAACGATAAGAGTGAGGCGAATAGACGAGGGACAAGATCTCCACAAAGAGACGATGCTGACTCTGCAGGAAGAATGGATGGGTACCACGACCCATGTACAGTCACTAGAGGAGAGGATGACCGCCCTAGAGCGACTAGCCGAGGCAACCGAGGCCAGGGCGGCAGCTGCAGAGCAGTTGGTAGATAGAGTTACCCATGAGGCGAGCGAGATGGTCGAACATCTTGTACGTATTTACCGCATTTGATAGGTATGATAGCCTATCGAGTAAGTGATTACACTACTCGAATGAGGTCATAACGAGGTTATAATAACTCACATGAACAACAACGAATATCCTTGGTTTGGGAAAAACATCTTCAAATGGTTTTATGTAAATATAAAACTACATGTTGCTTTATACAAAATATAAGTATGGTTTTACTTATACATACGGGTTTTATGGAAATTAAAACTACATTTCAGCAACATACAAATATAAGTACGGTTTTACTTATACATACGAGTTTTATGGAATCAAAACTACATTCTATCACGTTACAAATATAAGTATGGTTTTACTTATACATACGGGTTTTATGGAATTAAAACTACATTTTTTCAAGATATAGATAAGTACGGTTTTTACTTACACAAGGGTTTTATGGATTTAAAACTACGACAACGTTAAAGAAAATACTGTTTTTCTTGGTTCATACGCTACTAGTTTTCACAAATGAATTACTGAGTTTCTCATTACAAAAATCTTATAAACTCACCAACGTAATGTTGACACTTTTAAAATTACTTGTATTCTCAGGTAACAATTGGTCAGGTACGACTAATCTTTTGAGATGGGACGCGAAGACGTCTCTTTTTATTATTTCGTTATCATACTGTAACTGGGTTGAAACAATAACGTTTGACAATGTAACTTTCCAATTATAATGTATGATGGTTTTTTATCTACTTATGTTTCAATGTATGCAATGGTTGTGATACTATGATTCGTTCCGCCCTCCAACGATTTCGCCATCGTGGTTTGGGGGTGTTTCAGATTGTAAGTCATTGCAGTCTCTTTATCAATATCATTTATTTCCTCTCCTTGGGAACTCTTGATATTTTGTGTTTCTTCAGGTTCAAGTGCATTTTTGGCTCCTCTTCGTTTTCTAGGATTTTTATACTTAGAACCAAATGGTCTTCCATGCTTCAGGCGTGCTTTAGATTCTTGAGTGACTTTATCACCATATTGTTTATCTGGAGTCTCAATTCGAGCTGGAGCATTAACAGCTTGTATATATGATTTAGTCACCCTTTTTGTATCAGTAAATGCATCAGGTAATTGATTTGGCATTTCTTGGAAATGCATTATCTTTTGAACTTCTGTTTCACATTGTTTTGTGTAAGGATCAAGATATGACAATGAAGGTCCATTCCATGAAACATCCTTCTCTTGGCTTTTCTTTTCTCCCCCTAATGATAGAAAAACTGTCTCATCAAATTGGCAATCAGCAAGACATGTTGTAAAAACATCACTTGTTAAAGGTTCAAGATACCTTATGATAGAAACTGTTTCATATCCAATATATATTCCTAACCTTCTTTGAGGACCCATTTTTGGACGTTGTGGTGGTGCAATAAAAACATATACTGCACACCCAAAAATTCTGAGATGAGAAATATCTGGCTCTTGACCAAGAGCAAGTTGTTGGGGAGAATATGTATGATATGCACTTACTCTTATACGAATTAATGATGCAACATGTAAGATTGCATGACTCCATACAGAAACATGAAGTTTGGTTCTCATTATTAATGGTCTAGCTATTAGTTGGAGACGTTTAATCAATGACTCAACTAAACCATTTTGTGTGTGTACATGAGCAACTGGGTGTTCAACAACAATTCCCACAGACATACAATAGTCATTGAATGCTTGGGAAGTAAATTCACCATGATTGGGAAGTAAATTCACCAGCATCATCAAGTCTCACCCTCTTGATATTATAATCAGAGAAATGGGCTCTTAATTTAATAAGTTGAGCAAGAAATTTTGCAAATGCCATATTACGAGTTGGTAATAGGCAAACATGAGACCATTTGCTGGATGCATCAATCAGAACCATAAAGTATCTAATGGTCCAAATGGTGGATGAATTGGTCCACATATATCACATTGAATTCTTTCAAGAAATCTAGGTGATTCCCTTTCAACTTTCGTTGGTGAGGGTTTTATAATTAATTTTCCATGGGAACAAGGTGTACATGGTCTTGTGTTACTTGATTGAGGGAACTTCTGGTCCCTCAATGGATGCCTATGTGTATTCTCAATTATCCTGCGCCTCATTGTTAATTCTGGATGGCCTAGCCTATCATGCCATAAACTGAAAATCCGAGGATCACAACATTTTTCTTTTACTACCATATTTGATTAAGCAATATGTATGTATGTATAAAGTAAACCAGAACCAAGCGTTGGTAGTTTCTATAGTACACGATTATTACCTGTAATAAGCATATATTTTTTATTTTCTATGGTCATAGATTGAGTGTCATATCCGTTAAGATATATATCATTATAACTTAATAGATTTTGATTTGAGCTTGGAGAAAATACTGCATTATTTTTTATAAACTTTGTACCATTGGGTAAGGTGAAATGAGCCTTTCTTATTCCTGTAATCATGTCTACAGGACCTGATATAGTATTCATGGCACCTATTGCTGTGTTTAGTTGGGAGAAATATTTCTTAGATTTCAGAATTCTGTTTGTGGTACCACTATCTTCTATTAAAAGATCTCCAAGATTTCCTTGGTGTTGAGCTCCAATTGAATTCATATTGATCTTCACATAGGAAACAAATGATGAGTCTATAATCATATTCATAACAAATGTTTATTTATAGTAAGAATATATTACATAACAACATCACAGAGAAAAACAAGTTACAACTTAACATTAGAAATCTTTAATTATTAGGCGTCTATGATATTACAGAATTCAGTATTCAGCTCAGTGTTTTCAAATTCAAAATTATTAAAATCCATGTTGTCAAACTCCACATTGTCAAAGTTAACATTGTCGATTAGGTTTGCTTCTTTTCCCTTTCCTTTTAGGGAAGCCTGGTAGAGTTGATAGAGATGTGCAGGTGTGCAACAGGTCCTTGACCAATGACCTATGCTGCCACATCTATAACAAGAACCATTAGTCTTTTGTGATGTCCAAGCATCATTTCTTGCCATTTTGGACTTCTTTTGTGGCTGAGCATTGTTTCTTTGTAGAGCATGGTAGTTATTATTCTTACAACCATGACCACAATAAGAATGACCTCTTCCATGACCAGATTTATTATTATTTTCATAACCTTGGTTTCGACCAGAATGGCCATGCCCGAAACCACGACCTCGTCCTTGTCCATGTGTATTATTTTTAGGACCATCAATGTTGGTAACATTTTCTTCTGGAAGTGCTACCGATCCTGTTGGATGGGATTGGTGGTTTTTCATTAAGAGTTCATTATTTTGCTCTGCAACAATGAGACATGTGTTCAGTTCGGAGTATTTTGTGAACCTTTGCAGCCGATATTGTTGCTGCAAAGTGATGTTTGATGCATGAAATGTGGAGTAAGTTTTCTCCAACATATCTTCATCGGTAACCTCATGTCCACAATATTTAAGTTGTGAAACAATTCTGAACAAAGCCGAGTTGTACTCATCTACTTTCTTGAAGTCTTGAAATCACAGGTTCTCCGTTCATCTCTAGCATTTGGAAGTATAACTTCTTTTTTATGATCAAATCTGTCCTTTAAACGATTCCAAAGAATGCTTGGATCAGTAATGTCAAGATATTCAAATCTCAACATCTCATCAATGTGCTTATGAAGGAAAACTTGTGCCTTTGCTTTATCTTGTGCAGAGCACTAACTAATTTCATTTATAGAGGTAGGAATGCCCATGGATTCAAGATGCATTTTTACGTCTATCATCCATGGCATATAGTTTTTTCCACTCACTTCAAGGACTGCAAACTCGAGCTTTGCAATGTTGGACATTTTAACTTCATTACAATAGTTGTATTTTCCGCTTGCTTAATCTCCTTGCTTAGAGATTTTGTGTTGATAACGTGTTATAAATTAAACGTAATTAAAACTAGATTAATAAAGCTAAACTAAAACTTTACGATGAGAATGAAGAAGAGTTTGAGAGAGTTTGAATACTTAGAAGATTACATTCAAATTGGTATAACTTTTATCTTTACAGTTGCTGTATTTATACTAGAAACTTCACTAGACATAATAAGTGAAATCTTACACATAATGTGACATAATAGTTGACAATTTGTCATCCATCGATTATATGTCCTCAATCAATTATTTAATATATATATATATATATATATATATATATATATATATATATATATATATATATATATATATATATATATATATATATATATATATATATATATATATATATATATATATATATATATATATATATATCATCGATATTTATTCATAATTGTATGGTACGAATCAAGTAGGGGTATAGTGTGATTTGATTGCGTCATATTTCCCATGGGGGTAAATTTGTGGTCACCACAGTATTGGAAAGGCCAAAAAATCTCCACGTGCCTAAAAACACACTATAAATGCATGATCATGAAGTTCAACATCAAGCACTGATTCAATTCTTTCTAGAAAAATCGTCAAAAGTAATAATTAATCAAGCAAATGGATATACCCGTGATTGATCTGAGTTTGTATGTGGATGTAGTGTCTGGTGGATTTTGCTTGGATGGTGTCGTGAATCCTGAACTTGAGAAGGTGTGCTCGGAGGTTAGTCAAATCCTAAGAGAGACTGGAGCTCTGTTGGTCAAAGATCCTCGGTGCTCTACTGAAGATGATGGGCGATTTATTAGTATGATGGAGAAATATTTCGAAATGCCTGATGAATTTAAGTTTCTTCAAGCACGTCCTCACCAACATTACCAGGTTTCTTTTGTCCTATATTTCTGATGTTAAGTTTATGAGTTTTTGAATCTATGCATGTGAATGAACTCGATTGGGGTTTATTATAATTAAGGATAAAAGTGATGAATTATTGTGTTTAATGGAAGAAAGACATATGGATTTGTAAACCAGTTGCATGCTCCACTATTAACATAAAAAAACAAGAACAAGACAAACCAAGTAAGAAACCGCTGCTGATTGACCATAGTAACTTATTCCTAATTCGTGATGAGATCTTTGATGTAAAGTTATAGTTCATCTCATAAAGACGATCATTTTATTCGATATGAATATACAAGAAAATTTTGATAATTGATTAAATATCAACATGTTTTAACAAAAACAAGGTGTATATCATACAAGCAAGGTTATCCATTTCAAGAAACATTATTAATGAGCAAAAGTTCAATTAAGACAAAAACATACCAAATATAAGTTAAATCCACTTCAAGAAACATTATTAACGAGCAAAAATTCAATTGAGACAAAACATACCAAATATAAGATATGCGTGTTTGAGAGATTGTTCAAATTTGGAATCGGTTGTTTACACTTTATTATCCAATTTATCTATTATTAGTCCATTATTAGATTATGCATCAAATATTATATCAAATTGATGTGAAAAACATAATTATGTCAAATATGAGTTATGTACTACATTTAGTTAGAAAAATAAGCTATATTTTAGTTATAATTACCTATTGATTGATTTCAAATAAATTATATTATTTATAAAGTTCATAACATATTTTTATTTTATTTTATTTTATTTGTAACATATGTATATTCATATAAACTAATTTTATTCTTTAAGATATAAGAATATCATTTGTATTGTGGTTCCATTATTTCTTTTAACTTCATTAAAGTTTATTTTAGGAAAAACTTTATATGTGTCATTTTTATTTATTAAAATATCATATTTGCAGTGTCTGATATTTTAAATCAGATTTACTTTTCATAAACTTTTAGAATATCAAATTTGCCACAATCATTATTTTTAATATTTTTAAATATTTCATAATCATTTTAAATCTTTGTTTTTTATCAATAGACTATTATACCCTTATTAGAAATCTATATATAAAATATCATTTATATTCTTCCTAAACTTTCAAGATATCATATTACCTAAATTATTATTTCAATCATTTTTAATAGGGTTAAGGTCACATTTGGTCACTTACGTTTTGAGTTTGTGCTCATTTGGTCACTTAACTTCATTAAGTAATAAAAGGTCATTTAACTTGCAAATTTTGTTCTGAAATAGTCATTTTGACCTGCAATAATATGTTACCATATTCTTTTAAGCTATTAAAGGTCACTGAACTTCTAGTTTTGGCTAAGAAGGTCACTGAACTTTTTTTGGGCTATAATTAGTCACTAAACTTTTATAATTGTGCCTACTCATTTATATTTTTTTTTCAGAATTCGTTTTTATAATTTCATTTTTTTTACTTTCATATGTTTCTTACAATTTGTTTTTATAACTTTAATTTTTTACTTTGTTTTTATATTTTTCACAATTCGCTTTTATAACTTTACTATTTACTTCGTTTTCATTTTTTCACAATTTATTTTTTTATTTCATTTTTTAGTTCTTTTTCATGTTTTCTTTTGTTAGGTAAATGAAGGCTTGTTCTAGAAAGTCAAATTAATGACTTTGTTTGGACGGTAGATTTTATTTGTCAAACAAAAGTTGGTAGACTTATTTTCTTTGGTAGGTGCAAACTTTGTCAAATATTAGGTGGTTAAGCTTGTTTTATTCAAACAAGAGTTGTTGTACAAAGGCTATAAATAGCCTTCATATGTTCAAGGAAAAATTGCACCACTTGAGCTCAAAACAAGAATTATAAATTGTAATCTTGTGAGTATTAATAAGATTTCTCTAGTTGTAGCCCGTGGACGTAGGATTTGCACCGAATCCGAACCACGTAAAAATCCTTGTGTTCTTCTTGCTTTATTTTCGTGAGTTTGTGTGTGTGATAGTGTATTTCCGCTGCGTGTACCCGGTCCGGTTCCTAACAACTGGTATCAGAGCTTCGGGTTTTGGAGGAGGTCTCGGTTTTAGAAATTAGAGTATGCTCTGTGGTTGCAGTTTTGTCTGATCTTCCACATCAGAAACTAATTTCTATTAATCGTATTAAAGATGTCTCGGTACTTTGAAGGGTATTGTTCTGTCACACACGAGTACACTGAACGAATCGGTCAGGCCCGTGCCATTGTTGTGTCTGTTTCGTTGTCTCAATTTGTTTCTTGTTTGTCGTAATGGCTGAAGACAAGATTGTAATCGAGAAGTTCGACGGTTCTGATTTTAGTTGGTGGAAAATGCAAATAGAAGCATTGCTATGTCAGAAAGACTTGGATGTGGTACTTGGGGACAAGCCGGAGAAAATAGAAAAAGCTGATGAAGATGTTTGGAACTCAAAGAACAAGAAAGCTAGGGCGGTTATTACATTGTCGTTGTCAAAGAGCGTTGCTTTCAATATCATGAATCAAAACACGGCACGTGGTATGATGGATGCTCTGACGAACATGTATGAGAAACCGTCGGCGGCTAACAAGGTGTTCTTGATGAAGGAGCTGTTCACTACAAGGATGAATGAGGAAGGCTCAGTTACTGTTCACATTAACAATCTAAATTCAATTCTGTCCAGATTATCATCTGTAGGAATTAAATTTGATAATGAGACTCAAGCTTCACTGCTACTAGCTTCACTACCTGATAGCTGGTCAGGAACAGTTACTGCTATTACGAGTTCCGTGGGGACCAGTGGTATGACGTTTGAAGGGGTTCGAGATTTGATTCTAGGCGAGGATACCAGACGCAAGAATCAAGGTGGCTCGTCTTCTTCTGAGTTATTAAATATCGGAATAGGTAGAGGGAATAGCAGGAATAGTGGAAGCAGTGAGAGTCGGGGAAGAAGTTCATCTAGAATTTGGAAGAATGTGAAGTGCTGGAACTGCCAAAAGGTGGGACATGTTAAGAGTCAATGTCCAAAGAAAGAATTAAACAGTGTTGGTGCTGAGAATGTTTATCAGGAAGATGCATTGATACTCAGTATGGAAAGTTCTATAGACTCTTGGGTCATGGATTCAGGGGCTTCGTTTCACGCCATGAACAACGGAGAAACGATGGTGAATCTAAAAGAAAAAGATTTTGGGAAGGTACGGTTAGCAAATGATGAGATGCTTCAAGTAACGGGCATGGGAGATATTGATCTGGTTACTTCATTGGGAACTACATGGAACCTGAAGAATGTCAGGGTGATTCCGGAGCTGAAGAAGAAATTGATTTCTGTTGGTCAGCTGGATAAACAAGGACTGGAAGTAAGGTTTGGTGGTGGTAAATGGAGGGTGGTCAATGGTAATTCGGTGATTGCTCAAGGTATGAAGTGTGGGTCATTGTATATGGTTGAGGTACCTGCTGAGGGAAGTATGACCGTCCCGGTTAAGCATGACAAAATCTGGTTCGCTAAATCTAGTGCTAAGAGACTTCATTTGGCAAACATGAAGTCTGGAGCCAAAGAGATGTTAGCTGAACGAGTCGGAAAGTCTAAACCATTCAGGGGATTTTGTGACAATGGGAGCACGGGGTGTGTTCCGGGTACAGTTACAAAGAGCCGTTGGGTTTTGAAGACTAAGACTGAAAAATTCTCTCCTGTTGGAAGTTTGCAAAGTTTGGAGAGTGTTAGTGGTCCTCGGTGTATCTCTGGATCCGGTGGAGTGTCCAAGCCGGTTGAGACATGGGATGAGTCGGTGGAGGTATTGACCACGACTGAGTCGGTAGCGGGATTGGCTAAGACTGAGTTGGAGCTTGTGGTAGCTTCAACTGGCCCTTCTAGTACTTGATGATGAGGGGCGGCTGCAACTAGGAAAATTGGACTAAGTTTAGCTTGTTCTTGGGAACTGGAGACTTGGAAGACTTGGTTGTTTTAAGATTACTGGAATTGGATGACAGAGACGGACTATATTGTTCAAGCCTTCAAGTGGGAGATTGTTAGGTAAATGAAGGCTTGTTCTAGAAAGTCAAATTAATGACTTTGTTTGGACGGTAGATTTTATTTGTCAAACAAAAGTTGGTAGACTTATTTTCTTTGGTAGGTGCAAACTTTGTCAAATATTAGGTGGTTAAGCTTGTTTTATTCAAACAAGAGTTGTTGTACAAAGGCTATAAATAGCCTTCATATGTTCAAGGAAAAATTGCACCACTTGAGCTCAAAACAAGAATTATAAATTGTAATCTTGTGAGTATTAATAAGATTTCTCTAGTTGTAGCCCGTGGACGTAGGATTTACACCGAATCCGAACCACGTAAAAATCCTTGTGTTCTTCTTGCTTTATTTCCGTGAGTTTGTGTGTGTGATAGTGTATTTCCGCTGCGTGTACCCAGTCCGGTTCCTAACATCTTTAAATACATTTTTAAAACTTTAATTTTTCTTTATTTATATACGTTTGTTATTTTATAACTACATCTATTTAATTTGTCAATTAGGTGCCAAATAACAAAATTACAAAATTATTGATCTAAATAATAATCTTAGAATTATCATATGCATAAGAAACTGATAATTCTAATGTTATCATTTAGATTAATAATTTTAAAATTCGGTTATTTGACATCTAATTGGCAAATTAAATAATTGAAGTTATAAAAATAAATAAACATATATAAACAAATAAAAAAACAAAGTTGTAAACATATATTTGGAAAAAACATGAAAATGAACTAAGAAATATAGTAAAAATAGCTTGTGAAAAACCATGAAAATACAGTAAAAATCTAGTTATAAAAGTGAGTTGTGAAAAAACATGTAAAAAGCGAATTAAAAAACATTATAAAAGAATGGTAAAAAAAACATATGAAAATGAAAGAAAAATAAAGTTGTAAAAACAAATTGTAAAAAAATATATATAAATGAATTGACATAGTTTATAAAGTTGACTAATTATAGCCCAATAAAAGTTTCAGTGACCTTTTATAGCTAAAACTAGAAGTTTAATGACCTTAACTAGCTTTAAAAAATATGGTAACTTGTTATTGCATGTTATAGTGATCATTTCGGAACAAAATTTGCAAGTTAAATGACATGTTATAATTTAAATGAAATTAAGTGACCAAATGAGTACAAACACAAAACTTAAGTGACCAAATATGACCTTAACCTTTTTTAATAAGTCAAAAATTATAAATAACTAAATAATTAATTCATATCGAAGCAATTTTGCACTCTTGTCGTTTCTATTTTTATCGTGGAATCTTGAAAGAGATGACCAACAAAATCACTTTTTATTCTTAATATCACACCATATTGTAATCGAGTCAAAATTTTAAAATATATTTCACCAAATGTTATCAAATAAATTTCTAAGGTCAATAAATAATCTTTTGTAATATAAGTGATATTCGTATCAAGTTTTTGATGTTTGTCTAATATTGTTAAAATGGAATATATAAAATGGTTATATTAAGAATAATTTTGACAAATAACAATGTTAATTGTCTCACCCCACACACTTTGTCAACTATTTGGATTATTATGCGTCCCGTCAACTATTTGGATTATTATGCGTCCTTATTCCTAACATGTGTAAGTAGCAAAATTATGCATTTGAAAAAAAAATAATAAAAAAAAATAAACTAGCCAATTGACATGTTTCGAACTTCTAAGATATGTGTTTCTGGTATATATGTGTCTCAATATAAGCAAGAACGTTGAACGTGGTAATTCACTTTGTCTACTATCATTTGATCCATAACCTATTTCGCTTATTTCTACAAGATATTTATATGATATTGGTAGAATATATTTTTAGGTTTCGACACAATTACAATATGGTACATATTGAAAATGCAGAAAGATTTTAAGTTTTTACCATTTTAGAGCTTCAACGATAAAAATAGAAACTATGAGAGCGGGGAATTGCTTCAAAAGAAATTAATTATTTAACTATTTATAGTTTTTAATTATTAAAATTGGTCAAATAATAATTTAAATAGTTATGATATTTTAAAATTTTATAAACAATATAAAGATATTTTAAACTTAGATTTATAAGAGAATATAACGGGGAATTGCTTCAAAAGAAATTAATTATTTAACTATTTATAGTTTTTAATTATTAAAATTGGTCAAATAATAATTTGAATAGTTATGATATTTTAAAATTTTATAAACAATATAAAGATATTTTAAACTTAGATTTATAAGAGAATATAATAACTAATTGATATTTAATAATGATTTAAAATGATTATAAAATATTTAAAAATATTAAAATTAAAAATTTTAATATATCTGATATTTTAAAATTTTATAAAGAATAAATAGATATTTACAAATTAGGTTATATAAATATACATTTTGATGTTTAATAAGTTTATATGCAAAAACTATCCCTTTATTTTATTTTAACTTTATAGTGTGGTTGTAAAATTTAATTTGGTGGTAGTTTGTATTTATAGTTTGGCTGTAAATTTTAATTTGGTTGTAGTTTGTATATATGTCTGAGTTAACATTATAGATTATTTAATTATAATTATTTATTTATTTATTATCACTTAAAATAAATAAAAGTAGTATCCTTGGCAAATTATCGTACTACAAAGCGGATCCAAAATTTTTTACTGTCGTGTGCTACTTGTCATGAACCAATTAAAATTCTCGATACCACCTTAATATCAGCATGTGAAGTCCAGCCTAGCTGGGTGGATGCACCCGGGTTATATACTCATGTGGTGGGAGGTCTGGAGTTTGACTCCGACTAACCCCATGTGGGGGATTTTCCTGGAAGCGAATTAGGTGGAGGGGAAAGGCCTTTGCGTCTTAGGTAATCGCCAACCGCCCTGGGTTGCGGGGCTGATTACCCTCAGGTGAAACCATATCTATTCGCTGGTTCCAAAAAAAAACCACCTTAATATCAGGAGGTTGTATATTTAGATTATCGGGTATGGTTATTCTATACCTACATTAAAAGTGTTGACTTCTCTATCACACTTTTTAGAAAATAACCAACACTCCACATTACCCTTTCCTTTTTGTTTTTTAAATTTTTTAGTAAATATTTATGTAATTAAATAAGAGAAAAAGAAAGAGAGAGAGAAAAAAGGAAATAGAGAGAGATAGAGAAAGCCATAGATGCAGTTGACGTTGGCGTCGGTGGAGCTACCCACATCTCTCTACACCACTTCATGCCCACACCAAGTTAGGGTTGGTGTTCTGTGTTCATGGCCTAGGTGGCAAGCACATTATCCCCACGCCAATGGCGTGAGTTACCATACCGAATAGAAGTTTGTAACTACGTACCATTGTGATATTCACATATTACATTAATTTGTTTAAAACAATTTATATACATATCAATTTTTAACGGTTGAACATTAATTATATTAACTTTTTAATTATTTTAAATAATGTTTATAAAAATTATATGATTTGTTTTGAATTGTTCGACATCTATATAATAAAGTTTGCTAGCTAGGGTTTCAATTTATTGTAAATCGTCTTTCAAACTCGTGAATAATAATATTCTTACTTATCGCGAACGTTGACCGTATTAATCAAACCACGTTAAATATTATGTCTTGTATGTGTGTGATTTTATTTTCGTTTAATTTATTTAAGAATGTCTATATACATATCAATTTTGAATGATTGGACAGTAATTTTATTAACTTGTTAATATTATTTTAAATAAAATTTAAAAAAAGTATGACACATTTTCTTGAAAATAGACTATGTCTAGCCCAACGGTTAAGATGTTTTGCTTTGAGACTCAGGAGGTAGAAGGTTTTATCTCTCTCCTTCCCTTTCGACGGGTCACAAGACATGTATATATGCTAGCATGCCACCCTGCCTCCGATCTTGCGACATGTACGCCCGATCAAAATTTCCTACTTTCATAATTTTGGCTCAACATTAAGGTTTTTATGAATATAGTCCAAATTTCTTTCAAATTCTCCCAAACTTTTTTTTCAGCTTCCTTCAATATGTTTTTTAAAAACTTTTTTTTAGATACGTACTTTTTTACAACTTGAAGGACTTGTAAGGGTAATAAACTTAATCTGTGTATATATTTAGTCACTTATGTTTTTTGTATAAATATGACCATTATGACCGACTGTTGTAAGTTTACTGATGAGAAAGTGTTGAGCCTAATCTGAACCGGAGCCATCCAAGACAACCGAAGAGAACTCCGAAGCAACCAAAAACAGAGGCGAGATTAGCCAGTTCTGTTGAGGTGTGCATCTCAGATAAGTCTAGTCTTCCGGTTGAGTGGGAGTCCTTCGCTCTGGTCAGATCAACCATGGCGGATCAGAATTAAGAAGGAGGTAATCCTTCAGAAGATCAGCAGAAGGTTGAAACCAAAGGCATGAAGATCAGCAGGACCAAAGCAGCCTTACCTTGTCCGGATCTGAAGCCATGTCCAGTGCCTAAACTGAAGGTAGATTCAGAACTAGGAAGGTCAAACCTCGTCCGAATTAGAAGATACGTCCTCAGCATGGACATTCAGATAGACATCCAAGATTGACATCAGGGCCAGTCATAATCGAGGAGGTCCGTTCGGACCGAGGAGGTTACTAGGCCGAAGGCATGTGACAAAGTAAGAACTAAGTCCGAACCAAGGAGTTGTGTCCAAGGAAAGCTTCATCAGTATCTCATGCGGACAGATGTTCACAGTGACATCAGTAGCTTGGGTTATAGTCACAGTGGTAAACATGTCATCAGAAGAAGAAGATGAGCTAGCAGTATCCTCCAGCCAAAGCGAAGTTCAGACGGAAGAGTTCTTGATAGAAGAGTTGGACCTTGTATGAAGTAAAGTTCGACAAAAGCTGCAGAAGCACAAGTCGGACAGGTACAATTTCTTTCAAGGGAAGATCTCGACCGAAGACCAATGAGGAGTTCTTAACCGAAGGTGAGGCCTTGGTTGGACTCAATATTGGTATTGTCACATCACATATTTAAAAGAATCTTGGAAACACGCGAAGAACAGTATCTTGTGTTAGGGGCAACATGGGGAGCATTGTGTAGTTACCTTTCTAGCCTATAAAGTGACAAGGTGCGGGGATAGTTTGTCCTTTTGCTTTTTCCCGCCCAAGACTTGCGTGTTCAGCCTTCCATATCTCGCTATTAATACATCTCATTAACTACTCATTGTAACATGTTAAACATATCTAAGATATGAGTGTAGCCATAGTTTCTTTCTTGTAAATCATTTAAGTTTATCAATGAAGTTTCTCTCGGTTCTGACAGTGGACGTAGCCCAACTCGATGTTGGGTGAACCACTTTATATCCTTATGTTTCTCGTTCTCAATTTTTCACATTACCCACTAGCCTTAATAGTCGAAGAACGTTTGTCGAAGTACTTGGCCATGTTCATTGGTGCTTTTGCTGCCCAACAAACTGGTATCAGAGCTTCATGGTTGAAGTTGGGAGGTCTAAGATCAGCAAACAGGAGTTTATGACTTTTACTATTGGTGTATGTAGACATAAGGTTGATCCTGCCAGATCTGTTGCACATGTCCATGGTTTGAACAACCTAGAGATGTGGCAATGGCGGAGGAAGAACCAAGTTGAAGATAGAACAGATCCAGAGGCAGTTCTGGCATCACCTGTAATATGGAGAGAGAACTGTCGTTACTGTGATCCGTGCTCCAATTTCCAACCGAGAACGGACGGGGAGAGATAGGAGCAGGAGTCACAAGTGTCAACGACAGGAAAGAGAGTTTGACTACATGTGGGGGGAGGGATGACGGAGTTGGACAGTGAGGCCAAAGATGATGGTGGCATCCTCACAGTAATAGCTAAGGCTTGAGACATAGTCAGTGTGAAGCCAACGAGAAGAATATGCCTGCTTCCACGAGAAAATTAAATCGGATCCATTGTGGAGCCTCAGTTTTCCGAAGCCATGTTCCACTGGTTGAAATAGGTAACATGAATAACGAGCATCCGACGTCTCAGGTTGGACAAGGCTCTTCTGACACATCAATAAGAGAAGTCCAGGTACCACGTCACTCATCCGGAAGCAAAAGTGGGAGAAGCCCCACTGAAGTGCCGAAAGTTAGCACTCATGTCAGAAGTCACAACGTTGGTCCTTACCGAGGTGACAGTCTCTGACCGAAGTCAACGCCGAAAGTCAGAAGAGAGGCAGAGTAAAAGCATTGATCCCCAGATTCGAGAAGTTCCAAGGCCAAAGACTTCAAGCCCGAAGTCAGTCTTGACCAAAGAACCAACCAAAGGGTAAGTATCTTCACAACGACGTGCAGATCTATACTCAAACGCCTTAGCCTTCGTTTGGCTTGTTGGTTGCGTTGACGAAAAAGGCAAGGAGGAGAAGTATCCTTGCACATCTAAGGGTCTTTGGATGTGTCATGGTTGTCAGATCTAGACAAGCGACAGTGACTGGAGCGAAGATCCAGAAAAAAAAACCAATTTACCTTAGATGAACCCACTGCACTTCACTAGCCCATGTGGCAGGAGAGTCAAAGGCAGTACGCTCGTCAGAACTTCTGGTGACATCAGGGTGTCAACATTCACTGCCATGGAAAGCGAATTGTCTATTCAATACACTTGATGCGGTACTCTTGTTAGCAAAGTATAACTGCTAACTGAAGGGGAGTATCAGACACCTCGTCCGGAGCCATGAGGATGGAGATTCCATAAAGTGGAATATGGCTAGAAAGACAAGAGATGCTTAGCTTGACAGGAACGAGACTTCGTTTTCTGTCAAGTAAAACCAGCAGAAGGTTGCACTTCAGAGCCGAAGATCGTTCAGGCGTCAGAAATTGTCGAAAGACAAGAGATACAAGAAAGGGTGCAAAGTCTTCAAACAGGAGGAGTGGAGTTGATTAAGATCTTTTCTCCTCACTGTGGAAAATATGAGCATATAAGGTTCTTGGTAACTTGGCCATGGTGGAGTTTACCCTAGAAGGTCAGATATGAATCCTGAACCGAAGGTATCTAATCATTCGGACCAAGGAAGGTCAAACCTCGTCCGGATTAGAAGATACGTCCTCAGCATGGACATGCAGGAAGACAACCAGTGTTGACATCAGGGCCAGTCATAATCGAGGAGGTCCATTCAGACCGAGGAGGTTACCAGGCCAAAGGGCATGTGACAAAGTAAGAACTAAGTCCGCACTAAGGAGTTGTGTCCAAGGAAAGATTCATCAATATCTCATGCGGACACATGTTCACGGTGACATCAATAGCTTAGGCTATAGTCACAGTGGTGAACATGTCATCAGCAGAAGAATATGATCTAGCAGTATCCTCCGACCAAAGCGAAGTTCAGACGGAAGAGTTCTTGAAGGAAGAGTTAGACCTTGTATGAAGTAAAGTTCTACAGAAGCTGCAGAAGCACAAGTCGAACAGTTACAGTTTCTTTCAAGGGAAGAACTCGACCGAAGACCAATGAGGAGTTCTTAACTGAAGGCGAGACCTTGGTTGGACTCGATATTGGTATTGTCACAACTCCTGTTTAAAAGAATATTGGGAACACGCGAAGAACAGTATCTTGTGTCAGGGGGCAGCATGGGATGTTGGTGTAGTCATCTTTTCATCCTATAAAGTGACAAGGTGCAGGGATAGTTTGTCCTTTTGCTTTTTCTCGCCCAAGCTTGTGTGTTCAGCCTTCCATATCTCGCTATTAATACATCTCCTTGACTACTCATTGTAACATGTTAAACAATCTAAGATATGAGTGTAGTCATAGTTTCTCCCTTGTAAATCATCTAAGTTTATAAATGAAGTTTCTCTCGGTTCTCACAGTGAACGTAGCCTAACTCGATGTTAGGTGAACCACTTTATAATGAGTTTATATCCTTGTGTTTCTCGTTCTTAATTTTTCACATTACCCACTAGCCTTAATAGTCGGAGAACGTTTGTTGAAGTACTTGGCCATGTTTGTTGGTGCTTCCGCTGCCCAACATTTACACAGTTTCCAGCATTCACACTTAGTCATTTATGTTTTTTTTGTACACATATGACAACTTATATTTTTACACATATGATGACTTGATTGTTTTTCTTTTGTACAAATATAATGATAAATAGTTATTGACTTCAATATGTGATGGTGGTCGTTCATGCAAGACTCCGGTCATGAAAAAAACAAACACACACACACAAAAAATAAGAACAAACAAACCCTCTATCTTTAGTTCATCTTCTTCAACCCAAGAATCGATCAAATGATCAACATTGAAACAAATTGGAAAACATAGTGTCAAAATCAATTTTTTTTTTTTGAAAACCTGGTGTCTGAATTCAAAAAAACAGCAACATGGTACCAAAATCAAACTTTTTTAAAAACTTATGTCTTCTAATAGGTTATTAGGTATACAAATTTAGATCTCACAAGAATTTCTTAGACATTTATGCAATAACAATTTTTTGTGAACTGCTAAAGTTAGATTATATATTGTACTTGGCGTATTTTTGTGCATTGCGAAGGAGTAAAATTATATGGTCAAAATATATTGACAGATCAAATATAAACATGAGCACTTTAGATCTAATCAAAATATATAAAACTAAATATAAATCGATCATGACATATGTATCAATAATAATTGATCATTCAAATTTCAAACTAGAAAAACATAATCACCTTTTTGAAGTCAATTATTATAGATATGCTAACATTAAAAATATAAAGAAATACATTCAAATGAATTATCTCAAAAATAAAAACAATATATACTAATAATAACATAAATCTAATCTATGAGAAACGTATTGTTATTGATCATTTTCTGCGAGAATCGTAGATGTAATAGTATAATCTAATAATTTTGTGAGGTACGCTTCCAATCGATAAATAATTAATAACTACGAGTTAAAATTTGGTATTATTAAAATAATACTTCAATCAAATTAAAATATATAATATTTTATTTTTTGAATGAAAAGGTTTTTAATTGATAAATATTTAATAAAAATATTTAATTGATAAATATATTTCTATTACACTTATTATTAGAAAATATTTCTACTTTTCCTTTTTAAAAAAATTATTTCATCGTATAGTATTATATTTTCATTTCTTTCTCTAGTAAAGTTTGATTCCGCCCTACAGAATTCAAAACCCTAAATGTGATTTCTGATAAACATAGTCTTGAACTCCAAAATAAAAATGAATTAGAATTTGTAATGTTTGGTTTAAGTTTTGTTTGATAATTCTAAATTCGAAATATACTAAGTAAAGAATATAATCATAAAAATTATAAAAAATAACTAATAAATATAATAAGAATATGCAACTAAAAATAATATACGATAATGAAAATGGTTTTAAATTTTTTTTTTGACAAAATAAAAATAAGAAAATCAATTAAGAATAAGAAATCAAATACAAACAATAAGAAGTTGGAATATGATGTAAACTTACACAAAATTAAATATTATGAATACTTTTAACTTTCACATGTCAAAAAAACAACATTGTTTTTCTTTGTTCTATTTAATTATTATTTATACTATTTTTAAATGTTAATTTTATTAAATCATAACCAATTTTTAGTTTTGTTGATGTTAGTATCTAAATGTTTATAAAATTATTTACCCTAAACTTTCATTTTTGTTATATTTATGTGGAAAAAATTCTAACTTTTAAATGTTTAACAACTAACTTAACAATAATGTCACAACTTTTATATTATTTTTCTTGTAAGATAATGTTAATCCCAAAAAAGACTATAAACCAAATGACCGGTAAATGTGTATTAAACAATATAAAATCACTTTTTGGAAAAAATATGGATATAAAAACATTATAAATGATAGACATATTTGTAGGCCAACTACAAACTATCAATTTCTTTGACAATCACTAACTTCAATGATTATCGTTCTAAAAATGAAACAAAGTAACGTCCCTAAAATTTCAGCCAAAAATTTCATTTTAAAAATCTGGTATAAACGTAGAAACCATTTTAATACCTAAAACCATTCATTCAATGTTTAGAGAAAGACAAAATATCCATAATCCATGAAATCAAATCCAGTAAAAATATACATCAGCGAAAGTCTCAAACAATGTACTAGATGCAATATAGTCATGCCGCGTTCTTCCCATTATCCGAAGAAGTACCTGAAAACATTTAAGTTGAGAGAGTAAGCACAAAGCTCAGCGAGTTCCCCAAACAATCATACATTCCATCACATCACATACATACCACATAATGAGACTCGGCACCGTCCTACTCTTTCAACGTACCACATCGAGACTCGACACAGTCCTACCCCTATAACGGGACGTGACACCTTCCTACCCTAACCACATATCATCATCGAGACTCGACATAGTCCTACCCATAACAAGCACCACATAATCCATAATTATATGAATGAGTCATACGACTAAGCATTCAACAAGCAATACTATACTAGTATAGCAACACAATCTCACCCTACGGGTCTCAAGTTACCTACACATGCAACGTCACATATAGTATACTAAGGAGACTCACCTGAATCATAGAGTTGAAGTACACCCACACCTCCTCGAATGCTCAAGAACACAATCCTCCTAAATCATCATTAAGCATTACTTAGTGACCTAAACCATTCAAAGGTCAAACCCTTAATTCATATCTTAAATCCATAAAAGTTTAACCAAAGGTTAAACTAGTCAAAGTCAATGTACACGCATCGTGTCCATGTGATCATCGCGCTGCTACGGTCCGCGATCCAAAAACAGTTTCCCTCCATAGGTAGCGTCGCTAACCTTTGGTGGTAGCGGCACTATCTCTGAATATGTCAACTTCTTTTTTAAGTGCTTATTCCATTAATCCAGTGGCTATGACTCTCCATAAATCATCCATTTAGGTTGTTAACAGATAAAAATGTAAACTTTAAGGACATGCATGTCCAATAGATATACAACTCAAACCCTAGGTCAAAAGAGGTCCAAAACATCAAAACTATTGCATGGCTTTAAGAGAGCTTTAACATGCTCTATTTCCTGGTTTAAAGGCTTCGTAAATGGTCTAGGAAACTGTTAGGATCCGTGAATGCTAGCGATGTGCGGAATAATAAACATCTTGAAAGATAATTAGTAATAAATATGAAGAACACAATGAGCAAATCTAGATTTCATAAATAACAAAGAGCAATAATAATACATGAAGATCATGTGGTGGGAAAGTGTTTCACAACCATAGAGAAACTCTATGAAATCTAAGAAACTACATTTTTGGTGCACACTAACAATGACCAAATCCTTTCCTATTTATAGGAAGAAATGAAATATTCCTAAATAATATTCTATCCTATTTATCACTCATCATTGTAGAGCATTTCCAGCTCCAACAATCTCCCCATAAATGCTAGGACATTATGAAGGATATAATGAGTGATAAAATACATCATACACATACAAGTCTAAAATACATAATATCCGGAAGCAGGAATGGTGCGGCTGTGAGAAACAAATGCAGAGATGTCTTAGAACTCTGAAGTGTCTGTGATCTCTGATGCTGAGTAATAGAATCTTTAATTGTCAAAGGGATTTGGCTTCGGAGGCTTAGGCTCTCCAAGGCAGAAATGTGAGATCCCAATCTACAACTGATCAATCCCCAAAAACTGATCAAGTCCAGAGGACTATGTCAACTCCACAACTGAAGATCCCAATGATCAGATCATACGTCGTCATCAAAATTCTGAAACGTCTCTTGTTCCTCGGATAACTGAAGAACGCATAGAGCACCACTAGCAATAAGAATAATCTACTAAAAATAATAAACATCCTGTAATAGAGTCTGAACAATAAATAATCGTGATCCGAAGATGATCTAGCAACACCATGAATTTGATCTTGGAATACGAAAAATAAGTGCCACGTTGTATCGATAAATAATACTTCGTCGTCGGTCGGCTTCGGAAATCCAAACTCTAACAATAATAAAAAGTGCTTTGAATCGTCATAGAATAATTTGTGTCTAAAGTGAGTCCAAGAGATGTCAGAAATTTAATCAGTGATGACTAAAAATCCGTGCCACATCGCATCGTAGCGCTAAAAATCTCTTCGCCTTCGGATGACTCATGAAAAAAAGCAATCTCAGTCCAAATGCTCATCATATATTCCCCCTATTTTTTATCACAAGTGCCAATCAAAAAATAAAATTTGGGCCAGAGAATCTCGGATACCAAGAGCTTCACATGCTCCCCCTAGATGTATGAAGTATCTCAATGAAAAACGAGACGGTCGTCTGTAGCTGGTCGACTATGTTGTGCTGTGCTGAATCATGTAATATCGATGAAACGATAAAGTACATCTGCTAAAAAAAATTCTATTGTATGTGTTGAAGAGCGGCTGAAGTCTACCAACACAAGATCCTTAGTTGCGGACGCAATATCGTAGGTGCAAAGCGAAGCAAACGCTTCGGTCGCAAACCGGAGGATGATCAATGAAATATGGTTTCGGAATGTTTCGTCAGAACATGTCGATCGAAAACATTGGATAAAAATATCTTTTGTCGGATGCTACTGAGTCAGGACCTTTGATTCGTCAATCGATGGTATGTCGACCCAATGAAGAACGTCAGCAGCAACGAGTTAGATAAAAACCCACACAATTCTACTCAACCGTAGTAAGATGCAATCGAAAGTGAGGGTCGGCCAAAGAAAATATGTCGTAATCTCGAACGAAGCGTGACAATCCAATTTTTTAGGAAAAATAATGTAACGATGTAAATATCGTTTCCTCAAAAAAATTCACTTCGATCGATGTTGGAAAAATAATTTGTGTTAATAAAAATAATTGGTAAAGATAAAAGGAATAAATTGGTTTTACAAAAAAATTGTGGTAAAAAAAATTGGTGAGGAGAAGGCAGTCGTGGCTTCTCCTCGGTTAGAAGGGTAAATGAAAATGTTTGATGGAAAAGGTTGATCGGGAGAGAAGGTTGGAAGAGGAGCTTCTCATTCATCAGAAGAGTGGCTAAGTCTCATGATGAAGTGAAGCTAAAAAATGGTATTAACAAAAATGTTGGTTAAAATGGTGTTAAAAAATTTTCGCCTAAAAATGTCATTTTCTTCTGTTTCGGACGAAGTTGGAAGAAGGAAGGGGTAAAGGTGGTATTTTGGCCTAATGGGAGGGGTGAATCTAAAAATTCGGACTTAGGATGGACAAGTTTCCTTCGGTTCGGAAATGTAAGCTTTTTTCAGTTTGGGTTTAAATGGAAAATAGAAGGAAAAGCGAGGGGCTAAATCCGGACAAGAGAGAGGAAATCAGAGGTGTAAGGAGTAGCTTTGGCCGAAATATTGGGGGGCTTGGGGAAACTCTCCTCGGTTTGGTTTTGACCGAGGCTAAGAGGTGCAGGTTGTTTCATAAAGTTGGAAAAAAGTTGGAGGGGGGAAAACCGTAAAAAAGGGGTGGCGGAGGCTTGCTTTTTCCCGACAAAGAGGACAATGCATTAAATGGATGATGAGAGAGAGTGAAGTACGACGCATGAGAGAGATCGGTTATAGGCGTGCTTGGGATAGCTAAAAAGACACTATTATTTACCAATTAGACACCTTAATCATTACTTTTAAATAGGATCAACTGTTTTTTATTTGTTGAAATTACAATGTTTTCCAAAAAAACAAATATAATTGGTTAAGAATGTTTGACTTTTATTTATATGGTGTCTATTTAATAGCACCCGTGACTTTTTCTTACTCCAAACTCCCCACACACAAGTACATGAGAGAAAAAATATTGTGTAGGTATAGTTAATGAGGGAAGAGAGACTGTTGCTTTTTTATTTTCATTATCCAGAACCATGATCCACGTGCCAAGGCTTGCAGTGCATAGCACGTGCCATGGCTTCATCATGCAACAGCAGCGAGTAAAAGCCATGCTTGCCTCCTGCGATTGGCCATTTCTCGTCCGGCTTAAAAGCAAGTGAGCTTTAAGCTCTTGGACATTCAGCATATAAACGTGTACCTTGCTTTAATCGGACGAAAATCTCTCCTCGGATCATTTAAAATGCACACAAACACAACCAAAATATCATCCAAAGCTAATATCAGTCCATTTTCAAGAACAATGCAAGAACTTCAAGAACAACTTCATCCTTTTTCAAAAAAATTTGCCCAAATGATAATTTTAAACTGGTATTTTTGGAAAGTATTTCTCTCCTACTCATATATTCTTAGTCTTCTCCTATATCTTCAGCAAAATATAGGTAAATTTCATCTTTTTAAAGAGAAAAGATAAGAACATAACCTTCATTTTCTTCAGCAGCAGAAGAATAAATACTTGATAAAGAACGAGATCTTCGGCAGAAAAATACGATCAGCAGCAGCAACTTATTTAGGATAGAATGAGTCAACCGAAAATCATAGATAAACTCATCAGATAAATCTTTGTAGCGAATCTAGAAATTTTTGTAATAACCAAAAAATCTTCAAGAACAAAAATCGCTAATACGGGTATAAATCGTTCCGTTAAAATAACTCTTACATCTTCAAGGTACGACTCTGATACAAATTGTTAGGACTCGTGAATGCTAGCGACGTGCGCCTTTCATGCAAGAATAGCTTATCTTTTAAGTTATTCATAATGTCAATTTAGCCCTTCGAGTTTATTTTAACTATTACATATATTTTAAATCAATTAAGAATATTATTTTTACTATATTCCTTTTATTATTAAAATTATTAAAAATTTATAATAATTAAATCATTGATTTTCCTAAAATAAGATTTAAAATAAATAAATAAGTAAATGAATAATTAAATAGAAACGTGATGTTACAAAAACCTATGGTAGCATTCAATTCTCTATGATTTTTTATTCATAATATGGTTTAAAATATCTTTAATAATTTTTAGTCATATGTTGATTGATTATGTGTTATTTATTTAGGCAAATCTCAAAAAAGACACTAAGTTTTCAAAAAAAACTCGATTTTGACATTGTGTTATTTTTTCAATTACGTCACTAAGGTTTCAATTTTTTCCAATTAAACCACTATGTTTCAATATTGTTTCAATGTTGGTCATTTGACCGGTCAACCCGATTATCAGCGGATGTGGCATGCTAATGTGGCACCTAGGTGTCAAAATTGAAAACATTGTGACTTAATTGGAAATTTTGAAATTTTCCCAAAAAATAATTAGAAACGTTTCAAAATATTAAATTGATAAGAAGTACAATAATAAATAAAATATGAATAAGGAGTCGTTTTGTCGAATGGTGAGATAGAGGTTATAATTTGAATATTTATAATAAACAAAGGGTTAGAGCATATCTAAGGGCATTTATGTCAAGATTAATGAAAATAATTTGATTTATGAAACTAATGAACATCTGGGAGTAAAGTGGAAATTCCATAAATCAATAATGAATGCATGACTGCCTTCAAATGCTCTCTCATCAGAATAACACGTGGAGTCGCAAACTTTCATTGCCTTATTTTCGGTTAAGTGTTGTCAAAACTCATACGACCGGAGTTAACACAATCCATACACACACACACACACACACACACAACACAATGTATGCATTTGAGACTCGTGGTAACCATGGCCTTCATGGGAATATCCTTTCTGGAAAAATAAAAACGCCTACTGTGTAACTCTTATTTTCTTAATCTTGAATAGTTCACTTAATTAACAGTTAAACTAACATCGCACCTCACATGCTATCTTCTTCATTTGGCTACCAATAACACACCACCAAACCCAACGAGGCAACATCCAACGTCATTAAGAACTCGCTGAAAAGTACATAGGAAACTCATCCATGTATATCTTCTAACAGTAATCCTCAAACGGGTCTTGTTAATCCCACCCTTTCGATATTGTTTCCTTCATTTATCTTGTTTCTCTTTCATCTCCATGTCTCTCTATATTATTTACACCTAAACATCATGCCCAAAGAACGTCAATTTGTGAAGGCACTTTGGCCCTTCCCATTATTTTGCTCTAGACGTCAACACGACTTGTCGGGACATCTTAAAGAATTAGTGATGTTTCATTGTAGTTGGACACCACCATCTATCTTCCTTTCTCCCTACCATCAAACCCTCGCTCTCTTTTCTACTTGTGGAAGGCGTCTCATCATCCCTATTGGGTTTCTTATACGACAATCAATGGTCGAGGAAAAAGACGTAACGATTATGAATAGATTTCCTCAAGACTTCCATATCACATGCGTAGATATCAGGAACACAGGTATATATGTGAAGAGTTACGCATGAAAACTTTATTTTTAAAACTTAAATCCCAAGGTTCACTTTTAGTCATTAATCTTTCTTACATTAATCACATTTAACCCTTCTTCCATTTTTTTTTCATTATTGATTATGAAAATTCCAATTTACTTTCCTAATCTTTCATTAGTCTCGTAAACTAAGTCTTTTCAAAAATCTAAGCATAAATGTCCATTTAATTACACTCTAACCCTTTGGTTATTATAAATATTTCAATTATAACTTCTATATCACCATTTCGACAAAACGACTCCTTATTCATATTTTATTTATTTTTCTACTTATTATCAATTAAATATTTTGAAACGTTTATAATTAGTTCTTGGGCAAATATCAAAAAAGACATTGAGCTTTTAGAAAATTTGATTTTGACATTGTTATTTTTTTCAACTAAGTCTATAAGTTTTCTGTTTTTATAATTAAATCATTATGTTTTCATATTTGTTTCAAATTTGACACCTAGGTGTCACGTCAAGATGTCATGTGAAAGCCATATCATCAAAGACTGACACCACCATGTCATGTCAGCTGGCAACCGGGTTAACCGGTCAAATGGTCAATATTGAAACAAAATTGTAAACATGGTGACTTAATTAGGAAAAATTGAAAACTTAGTGACGTAATTGAAAAAAATAACACAGTGTCAATCGAACTTTTTTTGAAAACTTTATTTTTTTTATTTTGGAATTTGCCCTATTTATTTCACGATTTAATTTTTATTATAATATTTTATTTAACAAAATCATATAATTGTTTTGGTCTGTAGTATTATTTTGTTATTTTTATAAATACATAAATAATCAAAATATCATTAAATGGTAGTTTAGTCATTTTATATACTTTATATTTCAATTCCTTTGATCAAATTTGCAAATCAAATAGAAATCAACAAATAGTTTTATTTCATTATTTGTCAATCAAACGAAATTCAAATTCCTTCGTATTTCAATTTCTTTAAATTCTCATTCATTCAAAAAATTTCAATTTTTTCTAATCATTTTATGAACCAAGCGTATCCTTACATATTCTAATAAATGTTTAATTATCAGCAAACCTTTTACATCATAGAAATTAATAAATATAAGTTTTTTATTACATCATAGAAATTAATATTCAATAGAATCCCATTTTTGTTTTGTCAAGATAATTAAATAAGAGTAAGTATACAGTATGAGGCCAACTTCCTAGTGGTATTTATCAAATCAAAACTTAGACAAAATTTATTAAACCAGAATGGCGCGACACCAGGAGGACTTGAAGTTCCCCGCAGTTTGGTTGTTCCGGACATGCTAAAGAAGGCAAACGAATTGCCAAAAGAGCACCAGCCTTTGATTCCAACTGGCGCAGATCTTAAATGGCGATACATGTGGAGAATTGGCCCTCGCCCATCAACAACTCGCTTTCAGGTTTGCAATTTCATTCCTTCTCACTTGTTTATCCATCCATGGCAGACTGATTATTACTTATCACACAATATTGATGTGTTATGTGTACCTCTCATTTAGGACCTGAACTCCGACCACATCATACCGGAAGGTTTCCCGGAGTGGGAAGAGACCATGGATTCATGGGGTTATAAGCTCCTATCTGCTGTCGAGGTCTGTCGCAACTCATAATCAACTTTTATTATCGTTATTTCTTGAATTTTTTATAATCGTGTTCGATTTCTACAGGCTGTTGCTGAAATGGCAGCAATTGGATTTGGCCTACCAAAGGATGCATTTACTAGTCTCATGAAGAATGTGAGTCTATTTAATCATTCATCTTTCGTTGTAGTTGATTATTTTGCAACATTAACTAGAATGAAACCGCAAATTTTGTAGGGTCCACATCTTCTTTCTCCAACAGGGGGTGACCTAGGGAGTCATGGCAAAGAGGGTACTGTTTTTGCCGGATATCATTATGATCTTAACTTTCTAACAGTTCATTATAGAAGTAAATTCCCTGGTCTATACATTTGGCTAAGGAATGGAGAGAAAGTAGAAGTGAAAGTTCCAGAAGGGTGTTTACTTATTCAGACCGGAAAGCAGGTATTTAAACTAAGGCTGTATTTGGTAGCATCTGAATCATTCAGATCTGAACCATTCAGAGGTCTGAACCCATTTAGAGGCTCTTACTCATTCAGACTTGTCCCTAACCCTTAATGATTAAGAGGCCATTAAGAGGCTACCAAACAAAGTCTAACTAATAATTAAAAATATGACATCATCTTACTTTTATTTATTCTAATTCCGACATTATACTTGGAAAAACTACCCACTTATATCAACTTTATCCAAATACAAACCAATTTTCATTGCTATGATTTTGTACATTTTCCAAAGGATATTGTTCTAGTAAGAAAAAAAAATTAGAAGTAGAATGTTATGAAAAGGTAAACTTTTTAAAGTACGGTGTCTTAATAAAAAGAAAAAGAATCAGTAACACAATGTTGTGATAGAAAGAAATGGAAGTACGATGCTATAATACACAAATAAAAATTGCATTGTTATTTCTTATATTTAGCAAAGAAAGAAGAAAAAAAGGTGATGACTAGCCTAAAGACTCAGACCACGTTTATAGATTCTCACCTTCATACTGCTAGGACAAATGGGATAATTGATGTTGATACTAAGATTCATTTGGGATCTTGTTTTGATTTTGCAGTTCGAATGGGTTACAGCTGGAGACTGTATGGCTGGATTGCATGAAGTTGTGGTTACTAAAAAGACAATCGATGCAATTAAAGCAGCAAAACAAGCAAATCGTAGCCTTTGGAGGGTCTCCTCAACGGTGAGTGTATAGACGTTTAGCCACAAATTACACTTTAATTTTTAACGTCAAATAAACTAAATTTGAGACCATTTAAAGTTACTCCATTTCAACTCAAAGTGTACTCCATACAATTAAATGAAAGAAACCGCAACATATATTTGTAGATTTCTTTATTGTAGCACGCCACTATCATTTCTTCCAATTACAGTATCCTACATTGAAATTATATTTATTTACAAAGCAATTTTTTTTAATGGTACAATTGGGTAAACCCTAATAAATCGGTAATGGAATTACAATGCTATATTTTGTTTTTGTTTTTTTTTCAAAGTACAATGTCTAATAAGAAAAAAAATTGAAGTACAATGCTATAATTTGACAGAAATGAAAATCAATTAATTACAATACATAAATATATGAAAGTACGGTAATATTTCTTGTATTTAGTCCTACTTCCTAAACCAAAAAATGTCAATATGCTTCATCTCAACTTTAATTTCTTGTTTTTTTTTCTTTGCAGTTGTTTTCTGCCATTGCATCCGATGCTGTAATGAAGCCCCTTGGCCATTATGCACTATCACCTCTTGCTGAAAAGTATCCACCTGTTTATGCTGGAGAATATTTTCAAAAAGAGCTTGCAGTGATTAAACTTAATGAAAACGGGAAATAACATTAAAAAGTCTTGTGGTGAAGGTGCATTTGTTGTTGCTTGTATGACGGCATGGTGAATAAACAAGGAACTGATTAATTATGTTTATATTGGGTGAAAGTGTGATGCCATTTGGCCACCCAGTTATCTATTCATATCTCTAATGAGATTTATGTTGTAAAAAAGTGCTTGATATATATGTTAAAATACATAAATATGATTTGATTTTCGTGCATATGTGTTGCAACCTTCTACATCGTTGGCATAACTACTTTTATCAATAAAAATGTTCATCCATTTTCGTGTCAATATGAGTATCAGGCCACACAACAGATTCCAAACAACGTTTCAATCACTCATTGATTCATTGTCAATACACGATGAAACTACCCAATTAACACTATTGCCTAAAACTAAAACAATATCTCAAAATGCAGAATATCTCCAAAACAACGAATGTAAGTGTATAACTAAATCAAGCCCTCTCACCACGGATTCTTCGAGCAAGCTGCATATCTTTGGGCATAATCGTGACTCTCTTGGCATGAATCGCGCACAAATTTGTATCCTCGAAGAGCCCAACCAGATACGCCTCCGATGCTTCCTGGAGTGCAGCGACGGCGCTGCTCTGGAACCTCAGATCGGTTTTGAAATCCTGTGCGATTTCTCGAACGAGTCTCTGGAAGGGGAGTTTCCTGATCAATAGCTCGGTACTCTTCTGGTACTTTCTGATCTCACGGAGCGCCACCGTTCCAGGACGGAATCTGTGGGGCTTCTTCACTCCGCCGGTCGCCGGTGCTGACTTCCTGGCTGCCTTGGTGGCCAGTTGCTTCCTTGGAGCCTTTCCTCCGGTTGATTTGCGAGCAGTTTGCTTTGTACGCGCCATTGCTAATTATTTCTAGAGAAAGTATTTGCAGAAAGTGTTGCGATCAATGTTTTACATTGTGGATCGGGAGAGTATATATGTGTGCGTGAGCGCGGGGGTTTTCGAAAATTTGGAACCTTGAAAATATTCTCGTCCGTTGGTTCTGAGGTAGAAATTAACGGTGCAGATGAGATGATAAAATGGATACAGATTCTAATCCGCGTGCTAATTACAAGCGAGTAGAAACCGACCACGTATACACATATTTTTGGGCAGCTTTTTTTTTCTTTTGCAAAATATGGTGGATGGTTTTATATTATTTTTTGGTTGTATGCTAACTGTTTTTGTACCATTCAAAGTACGACCTTCTTTAAAATTTAAGTTAGATAGTATGATTCTTCGTAATAAATGATAGCTTTGTTTTTTTGGACTTGAAAGTTATTACTTTTAATCAGTACATGCATGATTTATAAATGTTTGGGCATAAAAATCAGGGATAATGTCATAAAAAACGATTTAAAAAATGTTAGATTTTCGCCGTAAATATGTATTTTTACGTTATAAATTGTATAAGTCAGCAAAAAAACGTTTACACATAAATAATATTTTTTTAAAACGTAAATACCATTTTTAATGAAATATTTGTTCATATAGAAATACGTATTTTCATGTATTAAATATATTTTTTGTTTCATTAATATGTATAATATAAAAAAATATTTAGGACAAAAACATAAAAAGAATTAAAAACTTAAGGGTTTTTTTGCACATTTCATTTCATGGTGACCTAAAAATCTTTGATAGTGACTCATCGCAGTCGTCGATGCGGTCAAAAATATTAGATTTATACATTACAGTTCACTAGCTAGCAGCAAGTAAGGGTCGAACCGTGGAGTCAGTGGATGAAATATGTGTCAAGAACTCGACCAATCTATAGTATCACTCTATAGACGGTTTTTATCCATACACGCGACAAAACCAAAATAAACCGAAATTATAAAAAACATGCAATTATAACTATCGATCTAAATCGTGTCCAAATCTCGACCAATCAAAACCAACACACTCTGATCCCGAGATGTAACTCAGAAATCAGAAACAATCAAACTTCAATTATCACCCAACGATAACGATTATTGAATCGAAACCGAAAACAAACATAAAATATAACTAAAACGGGATTGCATTAAACTAAAGCCACACTGGAAGTCGAATGCTTCTGACTTCGGGTTGAAATTCAGATCTCAGTGGTCAAAGGAATTCTACAAATCAGAATCCTTGACACAAATAAGGAACAAATACCGAAAATATGAAATAAAAGCTAAAATTATCAAATTACCAAGTATCGATCACTAAACTACGAAAATCTGAGTCGAAGAAGCCCGAGTCTTCGTCAAAGGTCGAGTCTTCGCTCCCGAATCACGAGCCGAATGCCTCTATTTATAGTTGTGAAAAATGCATAGACACATCGCGTAAAGGGCTTATCCGCGGCGCGGATTGGTCTTATCCCCCGATGTTCGCACTTTGACTTTTCAAATCTCATCCGGTGATACAGCTCACTGCGGCGCGTGGCTCTTCTGGGCTCGCGACATGCGTATTCCTTCGACTGAAAGTAGCCGTCTTCCAAATATTTGCCATTTTGTACGCTTTTTACCTTGTATTTAACATAATTCGCATAGAACACACGTGGCACAAAAGGTGAGTAATATCGTAGTTTAAAATATATATTTTACTCCAAACGGTGGTCAGAGGCGGATCTGGGCTGTAGCCCACAGTGGCACGGGCCACTACTGAAAATCTGCCTAGAAATACCTATATATACTCATCAGCCCAACTACCCAAACTTAGAAGCCCAATGAAAATAATCTAGCAGCCCAGCAACTAGCAAGAAAGTGAATACGGGAAACAAATGGAAATCGAAAAAAAAAAGTTCACGCATCTCGCTGAAACAAAAGGAAATCGGAAAAAAAAACACGCTTACACTCACGCATCCCCCTGTGGCCCTGTCTCGCTAAGTCTAAAGGGAAGAAAAAAATCGAAGGTATTTCAAAGCTATTTCAAATCTCGATCACTCGATGTCTCCTTGCTGAAGCTATTTCAATTTTCGAACCACCTTTCTCCTGTTGTTGCTGAAGGTATTTCGAAATTACTAGTAGAAAAACCCCAATTTTAAGCTCTCTTCAAAGTTCAAACCCTAGAAGGCTAGAATGAAACAAGTGAGTATCTGTTTTTGAAGTTTATGATTATTAAATTATTTGTTTATTTATTGAAGTTATTTATTATGTTAGTGAAATTAGTATTGGTTAATTGAATTGGTTAATTGATTGTGTTGGTGAAATTAATGTTTTTGATGTTTCCGTTGAATTTGTTGATTGATTGTGTTGGTTAATTGATTGTGTTGATGAAATTATTGTTTTTGATGTTTCCATTATAGAGTAGCATTGGGTCTTTTTTAAAGAGATCACAAAGTTGTAATGAAAGTGTCGAATGTTCTTCCAAAAGACCATGTTACAATGCATCAATCCCTTCAGTTTCTAATGTAAATGCAATTCCTCAAAGATCACAAAGTCCACTACCTACAACTACAACTACTCCAATTGCAAGTTTTGATTTGAAGGATCTTCCAAGGGACCCGGCGAATAGACCTAGGATAACAACTTATAATTCAAATCAAATAGATGAAATAAGAAGGGCGTATTTGCTACAAGGACCTTGTCAAAACAAGGGGTCATACATTTCCAATAAAGACAATAGGTAAGAAAAAGAGACGTTTTGTTGATGAATGGTTTGATGAATTTGATTGGTTAGAGTATAGCAAAAAAGTGGACAAAGCCTATTGTTTATTTTGCTACTTGTTTGGCGACATTGTGGGACAACAAGGTGGAAGAGATGCATTTGTTACAAAAGGTTTTAATAGTTGGAGTAAAAAAGATGCATTGCGAGTTCATGTGGGTAATATCGATAGTTTACACAACAAATTAAGCACGACAAAAGTGTGAATTTTTAATGAAAGAAAAACAATCTATTAATGTAGCATTTAAGAAGCAAACTGAAGTTGAGGAGAGTAACTATAAACTTCAGTTGCGTGCTTCAATTGGTGCTTGTAGACCGCTTTAGTGAAATAAGCACCCAATTACTAGAATAAATGGGGGCTTTGAGTCCTTGTGATTCATTTGCTAACTTTGATAAAACAAAGTTGTTGAAGTTGAGTGAGTTATACAAAAATGATTTTCATGATTCTGAAAGAATGCAACTGGAAGGTGAACTTGAGATATATTATCACTCTTTGCATAATGATGATCGATTTACTAGTTTGAAGGGAATTGCCGACCTTTCTTGTTTGATGGTGGCAACGGGGAAACATCGTTCTTATCCTTTGGTTTATAGGTTATTAAAGTTGGCTTTGGTTTTACCCGTCGCAACCGCAATAGTAGAAAGATGTTTTTCTGCAATGAAGCTCGTGAAGACCGACTTGCGTAACAAAATGGGTGATGACTATATGAATGATGCACTGATTTGTAATGTTGAAAAGTAAGCCCTTATGAAAGTTAAGATTGACGATGTAATGGATCGTTTTCAAAATATGTGTACAAGGAGATGTCAAATTTAAAATGTAATATCTACACTAGTTTATTATATTTAATACAATCGTACTTTTATTTTTTTAAAATCTTTATTATATTGCGTAAAAAAAATTTTGTGCCACCCCTGCCCCACTTTTCTGGTTCCGCCACTGACGGTGCTCAACAACGACTAAAATACTTGATATTATTAGGCGTTGTCCGATAGCAGATAGCAGGTCAAAAGGTTAAACCGAACATTTTTGCAAAACTTAAGGGTTTTAATGAACAAAAAATGTGTAAAAAGGTAAAACCGAACATTTCTAAAAAACTTAAGGGCTTTTATGGCAAATTAAAAAAATACAAGTCAGGTTATAAATGCCAGTAAGTCGGTAACAAAGTTACATTTATTCAAACAAATACTATAATTGTTCTCTACGACTTGTCATCTTGTGAAAACAATCAATTACAACTTCATTTGTAACCTTAGTTAATTTTTTTTTTCAACAGCACAAATCAAAGAACAATTCAGAAAATCATCACTCATCCGATTTCTTAAATCTGCTTTTAACAAGCTTCATGGTCGAAAAACATTTCTCAACTGTCGTTGTTGCAACTCGCAAAATCAATGTCAACTTTACTAGTCGATACACCAAGTATTAAGAAATGTGTTTTCTTGTTTCCACTATGACTCCAGAAAGATCGACAATTTATTCAAGTTAGAAAACCAAACATATTTTTTCACAACATCATAATAAAAAACAATTTGTTGTGCAATATTCCTCCTTTCCACCTCCGTAAATCATTTAGATATAACATACTCAATTTTATTAACTTTGATGCGTCGAATTAAAAAAATAAGCAATAATGGCTCAAAGCCGCCGTATTAGAATCATATCATTCAATAGCATTTACTCGCAACTTGTGTTTGAATAAAGCTAAATATGGTTTTCGATTTATTATTGTTTTTAGCGTTATGATTAATTAATTTAAAAATTACTTATTTGATCTTTTTTTTCATTTGGATTATATGATGATTATTTAGAAAGTCTATTTTTTATGTTAATTTGATATTTGATATTTAACGTTATATTTAAATTAACAAATTAAATATATTTTATTTATACTTTAAAAAGTATATCATTGATGATATTTAGTTTTCATATTTAAAACATTTGACATTTTTGCCTATTTTTAGAAAGTCTATTTTTAATTTTATTTGATATTTCATATTTAAATTAACAATTAAGTATATTTTATTGACGATTTAAAAAGTCTACCATTAATATGAGAATATTTAGGTTTTATATTCAAAACATCTGACATTTTTAACTATTTCTAGAAAGTCTATTTTTAAGTTTATTTGATATTTGATATTTAACATTATATTTAAATTAAAAATTAAGTATATTTTATTGATAATTTAAAAAGTCTAACATTAATATGATAATATTTAGGTTTCATATCTAAAACATTTGACCTTTTTAACTATTTTTAAAAGTCTATTTTAAGTTTATTTGATATTTGATATTTAACATTATATTTAAATTTAAAAATTAAGTATATTTTATTGATAATTTAAAAAGCCTATCATTAATATGATAATATTTAAATGTAATAACATATTTTAGTTAATAAATTATATATATTATGTTTGACATTGAAAAGTTTGGGGGTTTCAAATCAATATGGTGGAAAGAAAAAAATATTCTTTTATAATATATATGAGAAAATTACACGAATGATCCCTGTGGTTTGGGGTAACTTGTGCGGTTGGTCCCTAACTCTTTTTTTTAACTCGGACCGTCCCTACTTTTTGATTTTGTACGTGCTTGGTCCCTGTTAGAGGTAAAAAGTCTATTTTTCCCTTAGTGATCTTATTTTTTCAATTCTTATTATTTGTTTATTATTATTAATTAATAAAAAGAGAAAAAACAAACTCAATTTACAAAAATCAACCCAACAATAACCAATCTCAATCTTCTCCGACAAGTTCTATTTACAAAAAAAAATCACCTGCTCCTTCCTCCTTCGTCATTCACTAAACCAGTAAACATTAATAAACCTGTAAACAAGCAGTCGATCCAAACCAAAATCCAAACTCAGAAACTATCCCAGCATATGATGGAGCAATGGTAAGCGACTTCAAAGGATATATCAATCGGAGTGAAGCCCCGAGAATTTGAACCCTAGGGATCCAATAAAAAACCCTCCCATCGATTGTGTCGCATCTAATCAAAAACCCTCGTCATCTAATCAACATCTTTCGTGCCTCTGTATTTATTCGAGAAAGGAATCGAGAGATAGAAGAAATGGGAAGGGGCCCATCAGATTCAAAACGAAATTCAAATAGTAGAATGGTTTTTTGATCGCCATCGTTGTCGGGGATGAGGACAGAAGAACGAAGTATGGAGAAGGAGAATGCGAGCTTTTGTTGGTGGTCGTCGTCGCCAGCAGTTTTCAGTAAGCTCGTCATCCTATTAGATCCTGACACCATTACTTCTCTCCTTCATCTCTTTTCCATTTCCCCTTTTGAGGTTACCCAGTCCGGTCGTCTTCTCCGAACACCCTCCTGCTGGATTAGGTGTCTAAGCTATAACTATAATTTACGAATATACTTGAATTGATGGCAGTACCGTCCTTTTGGGTTGCCCTCATAACTGGTAGAGGACAAGATAACATATATAGAAAGAGAATTAATATATTATGAGGATAATATATTCATTAGAAATAGTTAATTAATAATTAATCAGAAATTAATTGGAATTAATTTTGGGATTAATTAGATTAATTAAAAGTGCAGGGGCTGAATTGTAATTGTTCAATAGTTGAGCAACATACAATTAGGGTTTACCGAATGGGTTGGACGAATTCCAGGCTTGGAGCCTTATGGAATTCAAAACCCATATATGGGTATAAAGTCTAATTATGGTAATGATAAGCAAGTTGAATTATATGATAAAAGCTTTATCATATCAGGAATTCAAATAAGGTAGTTATATGCCTTATGACTTATAATTCCGGGGCTATAAATAGAGACCCCCCAGGAGCCTCATAATTCACGCCTAACTCATAAAGTTCCTCTCCTCTCTATAGTTCTTCTTGCTTGCTAAGTTTTGGGTGTGAGCCATTAGAGGCACGACAATTGTGGTGCTAGCTTCCAAGGTCAACAGAGGTATGAATACTTCCTTTTGAATTTCGACTTGACCTTAGTTACAGGTTCAATAGTGAAAAACATAGATCCTTATTAGGTTGCATGTGAACTTAAGATTTAAGCTCATTGTTTGCATACAACCCATCAGTGGTATTAGAGCTGTGCTTGTTTTTCTGTTGAATAGCTATAACTGTTATTTAGGGTTTATAGAAATTAAACCCTAGCCTCCACATGGATGTCGACTTGGACTAGGGTTTTGGAAACCCTAGCCTCCACCCTATATTTTCAAAAATTGTATGTGCTTCCCTAGGGTTTACTATTTTTGGTAAATATGATTATTTAATATTTTGGAAACACTTGACCTTATTTTTGGAAAACTTAGTGGACAAGGATTAGGATTAATTAATTTGATAATCCTTGTTTGATTTAATTAATTTAATTAATAGTTAATTAAAAGACATACATTAAATCAATTTGGGTTTAATTTTAAATTTGATTGAATATTTAAATTTCGAAATTTAAAAGGATAAACCAAAATATCATATATATATATATATATATATATATATATATATATATATATATATATATATATATATATATATATATATATATATATATATATATATATATATATATGAAAAAGTGAATATGTGGCTGTTAGGTACCTAAGTTTAGGTATAGAACCTTCTAAAAACGATGTAATTTTAAGTAAAAAAGAATCGAATTTCATTTTTTAGACAAACTATTGATGAAAACAAACAATTATATAATTTTTTTGTATTGTTAAAATCCATCAAAGTTTTTTTAAAAAATATATGAAAAAACACTGTTTGTAAACAATATAACTCATAAATTTTAGTTATTCGATGGAAAAACTCAATCCATAATATTTGTGAAATCCTTAATTGAGTGATGTGCATATTATTTTTAACTTCCATGAAAATATTATATTGCTTATTATTTGGAAAAATGACATGCTTTATTAATTATTTCTAATAAATTTGATCATGGATGTCAGTTTGTTTGTATACACAATAAATAAAAAGAAAATGTATTTGATCAATTTAAGAAGGTATGTGAATTTAGGAAGAATAAAAATCAAAAAATCATGATTAAATTGGATATATCGGAGTAAAAACTATATAGTTTATTGAGTTCTATATTTAAGCTTAGATACATGACAGCCACATATATATATATATATATATATATATATATATATATATATATATATATATATATATATATATATATATATATATATATATATATATATATATATATATATATATATATTAGTAAAGGTTAATTATTTATATGTATAAGATTAAGTCAGTCAAATGGCTAGTATGTCTCATTCACAAAACTGGTCTATAAGGGGGTATAAGGAAACTGCCTATAAAATGGCAGTTGAATAGGTGTCCACTCTCAACGACTTCCTTAATCAGTGGAGTGTCGTTAGCAGAACGAATTTGATAGGACGAACCTAATCTCACTAAAAGTATAATGCTATTAGACAAAGTACTAGAACATTTAATAAAATCCCAATCTAATGACTTTAGGAAAATGTGAACAATATGCTAATCCATGAAATTACACATTACACTTTATGAATCGTTAATGGAGCGTGTGTGGTTAACCGACACACTAGTAGGGATTCATAAAGAGTGGTAATGAGTATCTCATAAATTATCATTGTTGATGGAGCGCGTGTGGTTTACCGACACATCAATCGAGATGATAAACGACATTGAGGTTACCGAGCAATTTGCATGGTTATTCACATCTTGTTTGTGATCCTCGGCATCCCAGTCACAATATAAGAGCATAATCCGATATTAAACATGTCATTGAACATTTCAATGAATCTCAAAAGATCTAGGAATTTCACTTAATATGATTATCTTCCGTGGTGGAATTGGTAAATCGTCATTTACCTACCTTTATGTGATTTACAATTAGATTACGACATCCCTCTTCTAAGTTGTTAAATTACATAGTTGGATCATAGCCTTAATATTTATTATTGGGTTATATATTAAGGATTGTCCTTATCTAATCAAAACTACCTTCTTTTATAGATGTCTACTCCTGATGCTTCTGCTACCCCATCCGCTCCCCAACCATAACACCAACTTCTCTTCGATCCTTTCGCTCTGTTCAAAGGTGATATTAGATGACATCAACTATAACGACTGGATGCGAAATATCAAGATGGCGCTTAGGTTTGAGGACAAAGAGTATGTTCTCGAAAAGGAGCTCATCAAGATCGATCAAGAAATCGTTACTCCTGAGGAATGTGCCTCATTCAAGAAACATTACGACGATGCCACCAAAGTGGCGTGCATCATGGTCGTAACTATGGTCCCCAAATTGCAAAGATTCTATGAGGACTACCGGCCATACGAGATGAACAAGGACCTTATGGAAAAGTTCCATAAGCGAGCTCGTCAAGAAAAGTATGAAGTGGTTAAGGCACTCATGGCTTGCAAGAACCGGCCTCATGATCGTGAGCTCGGGCTGGGAATAGTCGGGGGCGCTGTCCCTGTGCTGATGCAATCTGTAAAAGTACCTCCCTGATCCACTCCAGCTGGTCCTCCATCCTGGCGACTCGATCCTGCAATCGCCTCAGCTCAGTCGCCTCCTCCTGCTGTGGCTGTGGCTCTACTGGTGCTGGTGCTGCCGGTCTCTGGCGTCTCCTCCCCGGCTGGGCATATGCTGGCTGGGGGTCCTTGGCGGCCTCGGTCGCCACCCGTACGTATTGGCCCAGGCGCTGCTGCTCAATAAGGCCCATATTCTCCAAAGCTCGCGCCGTAGTGCAAACCGGAGGTAGGGCAGTCAAAGATGTCATGGTGGCAGCAGTAAGGATCCGGTATGAACGGGCCAACCGGGTGATGTAATGCCCACGGGCCAGAGGACTGCTGGCTGATGCACCCGTCGCACGGGTGGAAAGAGAGACAGCTAGGGCAAATGGGAGGTGAAGGAACCTGGAGGGGTCAAGAAGCACCCAGAGATACGTCATGTCCTCACCGGACACCTTCTCGCCCCCTTCCCTATGCATGATGGAGGTGGAGACGATGCGGTGCATGAGTCGGTGAAGTGGATCGCGAAGATGGCTCTCTCTGGATGTCCCCACCTCGTAGAATATGTTGGACAACGGTGCCCAAACCTCTGCATTGGTGGCCCTCTCGGGCTGCCCCTGAATGCACGCACCCATGAACTGCGTGTAGTGGCAGTGCTGGAGGTCCGCCTTTGTGTAAATACCGATGCGCCTCCCAAACTCCTAGAGGTTGAACTCCCAATGCACTCCCCCAATCTAAATCGTACGAGCCTGGATCGGGCCTCCTGAGAACCCGGTGCAAAACGGACAGTAGATAGGAACTCCAACAGAAGCTCGATATATACTGTATCATCCTGGGTGGCCATGAGCCTGTCCCAGCCTCGGCATGTGAACCTGGCCTCTCCATCAACCCATGTACGGTGCAAAAATGGCTCGATCTCGCCCCAAAGGCCAACGTCTCGCAGAATGTCCCGATCGATGATCGTCGCCTCGAGAACCCGGCGACTAATGAGGGCGTCCCTCCGTGAAATATACTCCACTGAACTATCCAGCTCAGCGGGGAACTGTAGAAAAAGGATGGTCTAATCTGAACGACATCTGCACAAAAGAAAATTTTTGCAATTTTAGTCCCTTTTCTTCCCCACCGCACCGCGACGCGGCCCAAGAACCTGGGCGCGTCGCGCCGAGCGGCTGTTTCCAATTCCAAGTCCAAAATCATGATCTAACCTGTTTAAACTCAATCCAAATACACTACAAGGTAGCCTAAGTGCCGACTAACTCATCTAGGGTCGTTATTTGGCAAAATAAACACCCTACGAGTCAGCATTGGCGATTTCTAAGTTTTTTAGTTTTTGGAGAAATCAACCAAATCAACAGCCAAATCACTAGTTTAAACACGTAAAAGCTAGTTAGAATGACGTACCTTGGTAGTAGGAATGAAATGAGCACGAAAAAACACGAGAAATTTTCGATGATCAGAGCTCCGAGGCGTGGTGTGTGTGAATAGTGTTGCGGATTACCTTAATATCGAAGGAATCCGACCGATCAATTCCCGCGGCGCGGATATGAGCGAACCGCGGCACGCGTGCTCCCAAATCAACTCCTGCGCATCGGGTTGGTTTACGATCCCGCGGCACGCAATTTGCCTGACCGCGGCGCGGTCATAAAAAAAATTCAAATTTCTTCAAAACAACCCCACACTTGCCTTGGACCAATAATACCTGCAAATGGCGATGATATAATTTCCTAATTACTCCTACGAATACAGTACCTAACCTATGAAAAGATGGGTTTGCCTCCCAACAAGCGCTAAGTTTAACGTCTTCAGCCAGACGTGCTGTTCCTGCTCCTATTCTTCTTGAATTCCCGATGGCATCTCCTTGTGATTTGGCGCGAAATTGTGGGCCATCATTGACATCAATGAAGTGAGCTGAGTCATCCTGTCACTAACCCCGCTAATCCATTGTTGCTGGGCTTCTAGGAGCTGAAAAACCTTTGCTTCTATTTCCCTTGCATATTTCTCATACTGCTGGTGCCTTGCCTCCAACATCTCCATCATGTCCAGCAGCTGCTCCTTGTCAATGGTGGACAACGGATGCTCTTTTGTGTCTTTTAATACTTCCTCTTTTCCTCCTTCTCCTGTTCGGGTCCATATTGTTCTTTTGTCCCTAATCCGAGGCTCTATCAGCAAGTTGCTGTCCAAATTCTTATCATCATACCCTTGAGGTAGAGACATGGGACTTCCAAACATATTTAACCTTTTTTTCTCGACCTGAAAAAGATGTCCAAATCTCCTGTTTTGTAGTCGATAATAGCGCCAGCTGTAGCCAAGAACGGGCGTCCTAATATTAACGCGGGCGCATCCTCCTGACTTTCGTACTCCATAACAAAAAAGTTCACTGGGTAAAAGAAATCCCCAACCTTTACTATGACATTGGTAAGCTTACCTCGGGACACTCTGGTTGACTGATCAGCCAGCTGTAACACAGTCTTTGCTAGCTCTAATTCCTCATTCTTGTATTTATCATACAAGTATCCCGGTAGCACATTCACACTTGCTCCCAAATCCAGCAAGGTGTTCCTAATGACCACATCTCCTACAGTAGTAGTGATCAGTGGTGACACAGGATCCTTTTCTTTCTTGGGCAGTGTTCCCAACAGTGCCTCGCTAGCTTTAATCGTCAACCTTACAGTGTCAGGTGTGGGAGTCTTGCTTTTTCCATTTTTTTCGCACATCTCCTGAAGAATTCTTGTATCCTCAGGAGCATTCTTAAGTTCATCCCACAAAGGTTGGTTCATCGATGGCCCCGTCGATTTAGATGTTTCTTGCTTTGTCTTTCCCTTCTTGTCCTTCTTTCTTTGTTTATCCCAGCTATGATTGGCTGCTTTTCCTCCTGACCATCCTTGTTCTCCTTTGGTTGAGTTTCCTTCTCAACAGGAATTTCCTTTAATTCCTTGTCTTCCCTATTTTCCTTTTCAATATCAACCTCTTCCTTAACTTCTTCTTCTTTACTCTCTGCCTCATTTCTAGATTCTAGCAGATCTTCCAGGGTGAATTTCCTCCATTCAGCCTCGACAGTGTTGACATATTCCTTTCCGGCTCGCTGACCATGGGTCGGATTGACTTCTGTGGTACTTGGCAGCTTCCCATTATCTCTTTTCCGTTGGTCTTCAGCCATTTGGGCGATTTGCCTCTCCATATTGACGATGGCTTTCACATTGGCCTGCGATTGCTGCTGTGTTGTATTGAACATTTCATACATTTTCGCGACTAGATCCTCCTGTGTCCCTGGGGCATTGTTGATGGAGTTATTAGGCCCCTATTGTTGCTGCTACCATTTCCATTGGTATTACCATTCGCCGGTTGATGCTGCCTAGGCGGGTTGGATGACTGCCCTTGGTAGTTGTTCTGCCTTTGGTTATTGAAATTTTGCTGACCTTGGTTATATGGTCTGTAGGGTCGTCCATTGCCATACTGTCCTTGACCCTGACCATAGACTTGATTCGCTTCTTGAGTCTTTGGTCCTCCTTGACCTCATTGTGGTTGACTCTGAGGTCCATTCTGCAGAGTAGACACAAGCCTATCAAATTTCTTATTGAGCTCGTTTATCTCCTTCTTTACATCCTTTTTCCAGTCGGCATCGGCTCCTATTGCTGCAACAGTGCCTAATGTCTTCCTTGTAGAGAAATTCGCCTTGGAGCCATTACTTAATTGTTCCAAGAACCGCCAAGCCTCCTCCGGGTCTTGCATCATAATCGTGCCACTAGATGATGCGTTAATCATAGCTTGGTTCGTCTCACTTGCTCCTTCAAAGAATACCTTGACCAGTTGCCACTTGGGAATATCGTGATGAGGGCATGACCTCATCAACTCCTTTAGACGATCCCATGCTTCATGAAAAGCTTCTCCAGGCTTCTGCTGAAAATCCTGAATAGCTCTCCTGATTTCCGTCGTCTTGCTTGCCGGATAGAACTCTTGTAAGAACTTAGCTTTGAGTTGATCCCATGTAGTGATGCTATTCGAGGGTAAAGATGTAAACCAGTATTTGGCTTTGTCTTTAAGAGTGAATGGGAACAATCTTAGTCTAAAAATGTTCTTATTAGTATTCCTAGGGGTGTTAGCGTTGGCTATGGCTATAAACTCATACAAGGGATTGTATGGGTCATCCTGTTTGTACCCCTAAATTCCGGTAATATCCCTAACAACTGAGGCCTAATTTATACTTGAGATTCTATATCCTCAGGAATGTAAATGGGCGACGAGTCATCGTACTCCCGTGGCTGGAAGTGCGATGCAACCGATTGCCCTCTCGGTTGTGCAAAATACAAGGGTTGAGTAGGATTACCGTAAAAGTGATGATCATTATATCTCTGCTGACCTTGTAGTGGTTGATGATGCTATGCTCTTATTGGAGGTCCCCGACCTCGGTTCCATGATTGCTGTGGTGCTGGTGGAACCCATCCTTCGTCTTATTCTTCATATCTCTCCTCAGCCTCTTGATACTGGTACTGCTGCTGAGGTGGTTGTTGGTATTGTTGTTGCGGTGGTATAGGTTGGAATGTGAGTTGTGGTTTAAAAAGTACTGGTGCTGGTTGAGAAATGGGTTGGGAAATAGGTGTCTGCTGTCTAGATACTGGGGTGCCATCACGGGTCGGCGCTCCCCAAGACATGACAGATGTAAATGGGTTTGTGGATTGAGGTTGGGATAAAGGTTGAAATGGTGGAATCGACGGCGGAGTGCATGAAGGTATAGGTGCAGGGGCTGAAGCTACACCACCAGTAGCACTCGTACTCCCAATGTGGAATTCTGAAACCGGGGGAATAAATGACATCCCCGTTGCCTCACCCGAGGGTTCCTGGGCAACACTTACCATACTACTACTGACATTACTGAAACTCATTGTATTCAAACGCCTACGTGCACGGATCTTGCGCGCAGTTCGCTCAATCTCTGAGTCAAAATGCAAAGGGGATAATTGCTCACCCCTACGGGTACACATGCACTAATGCAACATGCCCGAAAAATCAAAAATCAAAATTACTAACTAAAATCAAAAACTAAAAAGTCCTACAAATCACCTAATCTCAAGCTCACAACTCCCCGGCAACGGCGCCAAAATTTGACATCGCAGCGGTCGTCATGCGGTCAAAAATAAGAAAATAAACCTCACTCTCACTTAGCACAGTGGAAGCCAGGGTCGATCCACAAGAGTTACGTGGTCGAGACAGGTGATAGATTACCAACTACAGTGTCACGCTACAGTCAGAGGACCTAATTCCTAACTTTTGACAACTAAACCCTAAAGAGCATAAAATCCAATAATCCAAACAAGCATGAACTAAACTATCAACCAAATCGATAACTAACCCTAATTGGTCACTGAAAGCAGAAATGGAATTCAGTACAATCAAGGGCAAACCAACATCAAACACAATCTAAACATCCAACTTTCATTCACAAGCATAAACACCGAAAATAAGGCAAATAACATAAACCAAATCAAATATGAACTAAACTAAACTAAACCAAGTTTACTTACTGATTCCAGAAGTAAATTCCAGAGAGATTAGAAGCAATTACAATGCCAAAACATCCACACAAGCATTCAACATTAACAATACCGAAAAAGTGCAATATACTTGAACCGAATGATTACTTTGATAAACCAAAAACCAAATCAGATCCAAAGGTTTAAAAATAGTAAACAACTATCTAAAATCAATAACAAAGACTTAATGCCACTGGTTGTCACTCCCAAGGACATTAGCCAACTATCACTAATTATTTAACTAAGTGAAAATTAAAACTAAAAACATAAAATTACCAAATGATGGTTTCAGATGCTAAATCTCGGAGTCAAAGAGCCTTGGGGGTCGATTTCACACCAGGTCTTCGCTAGTTTTTTCGACCTAAAAGCCTCTATTTATAGTTGCAAAAATCTCGAGACCGCGCCACGCATTAATGGATCCCGCGTCGCGCATAGGGGTTTATCCCCGTTTCTTCGGCATTTGAATGTCATCCACCACCTCATCACCGCGTCGCGCCTTGATGATTTCCGCGGCGCGCGTACGTCTTTCCTGATTTTGCGTTGATATTCACAATTCTTCCAAATTGCACGCTTTTAGTCCCTGTTTTTATTATTTCTTTCCAAACAAGTGCTGGCACGAAAAGTGAGAATACCACGATGTATATGATATAATTTCACTAAGAATAGGGCTCAACAACGACTAAAATATATGATATTACTAGGCGTTGTCAGATCTATGTTTTCTAACTTTGAACATATAAATAATTCTTAAAGGCCAACAGAAAAATTCTAAAAGAAATAAATCAGAAAAACTAACCTTTAGGTTTTCTTGGAAGCTAAGCAGCACAAGTGTCCTGCCTTAAATGAGATCACACCCAGGGAGCCAGAGGGATAGGTCATGAAATTCTAGCGAGAAAATGAGTAGAATGAGGCACAGAAAAGGGTTCCCCAGGACCCATATTTATAGTTTCCATTTGGCCAGCAGATAAGTCTTTAGAGATAAACCTTTTTGAATTCAAATAATATAAACCTTTATCTATCAATTCAAATCTATTTATCCTAACATATAATAATCGAAATTATGGATAATCCCTCCATAATTTCGTTGGCCACTTAAACTACCATAATTGTGACTTACTCAACTATTGAATAATTACAATTCAGCCCCTACACCTTTAATTAATTAAATTAATCACCAAATTAAATCCAATGAATTCCAGATTAATTTCTAATTAATTAATATAGTTTCTAATTAATATATTATCACTTTAATATATTAATAAACTATTTATTTTATTTCTATTGATTTATTAATCATATAATAAATCAATCTTTCTTTCTTCTTGAAACATCTGAGATTTGCTTTGCTGAAGCTCACCTTCCTATCTCCATTATTGTTTACCTAGTTGTTCCTTCCAGTCCTCTGAGTGAATTTCCTGGTCCTATGAACTGCCATAGCAATGTGCCAAGAAATGTCCATTTCTTCCAGGTCATCAGGGTTGATTTGATCAAGGTCTCCCACGGTTATGGGCTGAAACAATTCACCAGCAACAAGTGCATTGTAGCAGTTCAAGAGACCAGCCACCCTGCCAAGATTCTCTTCAGCTCCTTTTGGAAGAGTTTGGGCAGGAGTTGTTGTCTTGACAGTAGAAGCAGAAACAGATGGAGCTTGAGGTACCACTGGAGATGAAACAGGCTGAAATTGAGTTTGAACTTAAGTAGTAGTTTGACCAGTAGCTTGAGCAGAGAAAGCATTATTTGTTGAAGTTCCAATGTTAGCAGACTGGTATGAGCTGACATGATTCATCTCTCTCTATTTGTCATCAATGTCACAAGATTTGATAATAGCCATAATATCGGAGAGTGAGAGTCTAGCTAAATCTTTGGTTTTCTTTATGACCGCCACATTCATATCCCAGCTTCTAGGAAGAGAGTTCAGAAGCTTCTTGTTGACATCAATCCTTGGAAAGCTGATTCCAGCAGTAGTCAACTAAGTGTTTAGAGTAATGAAGCATTGTAACTGGGCTTCAAGAGATTCTCTGAGAATATGATTAAACATATTGAATCTTTTACAAAGCATATCCTGCATGCTTTGCTTCATGTCGGCATTTCCCTCAGAAACATCAATTAGAGCTTCCCACAGAGATTTAGCAGTCTTGTACTCACAAAAACCCTGAGCAATTTCAGGTGAAAGTGCCACTGAGAGAGTAGCACGAGCTTTCTGATCAAGTTCCACCTTTTCAAAATCCAAATCAGAATATTCTTCAAAAGGCTTGTCAACCACAACATTGTCTCTGGTTATAGTAATTCTGACGGGTGGACGTAAATAACTTCTCCATAGCTTGACATCCTTCATCTTGATGTACTGTTCGAATCTGTATTTCCACTGAGTGAAACCTTCAATTTTGATCAATCGGGGAATACGGGTAACGGTACCCATAAGAGAATCAAGATCATTGTTAACATTCGAGATAGCTGGATCCATCAGATTGAGTCTTGAAAAACACCAAAAATTAATCACAGAAAATGAGTTGCGACTAGACCGAAAAACCTTGTAATTACACCGAAAAACTCTTCACCGAAAAATTGGGGCAAAAATCAATTCAAACGAGAAACCTTGGACAAGAAACCTTCACACCGAAAAACTATACCGAACAACAGTCTAACCGAACAACAAGAGGAGAAACTTAGACCGAAAAACCTCTATAAAATGAAATTTAGGAAACCCTAAGAAGCACCGAAAACCTTAATGGGCTCACCGAAAAACCTTTATATGGACCGAAAAACTTTAGCCCTAACCGAACAACTTCGAAAACCCTAAGTAACTCAGCGCCGCCACCGACAACCTAGGAGCGTAACCGAAAAACCCAATCAGATCTAGATCTTGCAGAATCAAGTGCAGAAATAGCGTTTTTGGATCAAATACACGATTTTGATGACTTTTGCTTGAAGATTGCCAAGAACACGAAGAACACCAAGCACAAAAACACCAAAATTTCAATCAAACAATCCAAAACAGTCCAAAATCCTTGAAAACTCCAAGATCCGAGCAAAGGAAAGATGAGATTGATACCAAAACACTCAAAAACATAAGGTTTACAAGCTCTGATACCAATTGTAGGTCCCGTAACAATCCTAGATCTTCACACGGTATCAATCAAATCAAAACAAACACGAGGAGATTAATTCTTCAATGCACACTTTATATTAATAAAGTCGGGTACATAAGAACAATGGTTGCTTGAACTTTTGACAAAATTTCGCTATGATCACTAGAGCTCCAAAAACAACCAACCACTAAAAGAGAGCATATGACACCTATATATACTCACGCCACTAGACCGAAAAACAAACCCATAGGCCAAAACCAAGCTGCCAGACCGAAAAACCAGGGGTAATTCAGTCCCCAACTGAAAAACCAAAAAAAGCCCTTAAAATTGATATTTTCTGTTTTAGACCTTCTAAAATATAAAGATTAAACCAAATAAATTTGTCTTAACAAGTCTCCTCACCTTATTGGTTGTATTAATGCATGATTGATATATTCGTATATATAATTACTTGTGAATGATTATTGACGGATTGGGGCAAGCCCGAGAGTCTAAGAATGAGTTGATTATTAGCGGATCGGTGCAAGCCCGAGAGCCTGGTCGTTCGGGGCAAGCCCAGAGACTGTACTTGGCATGATCTATAAATCGAAACGTATGGTAATCTGCGAAACTCACTAAGCGTTGTGCTTATAATTTGTTTGAATGTTTCAGGGACTTCTAGGGATGTCGGGAAAGGTACGGCATGACTAAAAGACATCGGCATCCGTATTTTATGACTTCTGATGTTATCTCCTTTTTATGTTTAAGATAGAATTTGCTAAACCTAAATGAATGTTTTTATGAATGAATGGTTGAAAACTTAATGCTTTATTGTGTAAATCAAGAAAAAAAATTTTGGCTTGAATTTTTGGGACGTTACATAGACAACACTAACCGTGGTTGGGGACACTACAGATAGAGGAAGAGCATCTCGCCATATGAAGGTTTCACTAACAATGGTGTCGAGGAAAAATATTCTTTCAGATCTTGGAATGCTTATTCATGCTTGTTGGTCTATTCAAATATTTTATTCTTCTTCAAGATGTCATAGGAACGCTTACATCTTTCGGAGGATTTAGAGATAAACCTTTTTAGTGTTGCTACTCTACCTGTCAACATTTGAATATCTTGGTAGATGTTGGATATTTCAAGTTGATGATTGCCTTGATTTGTTTCAGACTTACTTCAATGCCTCTTGTGGTTACCATAACCTAAGAACTTCCCTACCTTTATACCAAAGTGACACATGACTGGGTGTAACTTCATTTGAAATGGTCCAAGATGCCATACACTTCTTCAAGATCTTTAAGAAGGTCTTTGGCCTTCTTGGATTTTACCACCATTTCTTCAATGTATACTTCCATTGTGTCGCCAAAATGATCTTTAAACATCTTGTTGACCAATCTCTGGTATGTAGGCCCTGCATTCTTTAGTCTAAAAGGCATAACAACATAACAAAAAGTACCTGTTGAAGTTATGAATGCAGTGTCTTCCTAATCAGATGGCTCCATCTGAATCTACTGGAATCCAAATGATGCATCTATAAATTTCAATATCTCGTGACAGACAGTTGCAACCACAAGTAAGTCTATATGCAAAAGCGGAATGGATCTTTGGGATATGCCTTGTTTAGGTCAGTGAAGTCTATGCACACCTTCTGTTTCCCATTCTTCTTTTTAACCACCGCCATGTTGGCCAGTCATCTTTGGAATTTCACTTCCCTAATCATCTTGGTTTTGAGCAATCTTTCCATTTCTTCTTGAATGATAACATTTCTCTCTGGTGCGGATTTCCTTCTCTTTTGGTGTATTGGCCTAAAAAAGGGATCTATATTTAGCTTATGAGTAATTAAAAATTTAGTAATACTTGTCATATCTTCATGTGTCCACATGAAGGTAGACATTTGATTTTGCAAGAACTTACTGAGATTGTTCATATTTTGGGGAATATCTCCCCCTCCCCAAGAGCACCTTGAAATCTAGATCGATGAGCTTTAATTGGATTTATTTCACATCTTTCTCCCTAGCCTCCAGGATGTCACATGCCTATTTATTTAATTGCTATGCATGTCGGGGAGTCGGTTGAAGATTTCATCGACGTCGTATAACAATCCTCGTCCTGATGTTGATCATTGGTGGTCTTCACCACACCCTATGGTGCAAGATCTTACCCTATTGATGATATGTGGATGGGACAGCCTTCATGTCACATATCTATGAACTTCTTAAAATAATATTATAACTAGATAATGAATCAGTTGCACTATATCATTGGATCGAATTTACCCCTTCTACATAAACATGTAATTTCATCTCTCCAACGATGTTCTATGTCTCTATGCTAAACCCTACCAAAATCGAAGACCTTCCCACTATATATGATGTTGGGATGTTCATTTTTGTGAAAGCGTCCAGCAAGACAATGTGTATTGAGCTCCCTCCATCCACCATTATCCTTTTCACGGAATGGTTAGTGGTATATAACGTTGTCACTAGCCTATCATAGTGGAGATCCAAGACTTCTGTCCTGTCATCCTCGTCAAATGAAATCTCGGTCTTTCTAGTGATGAATGAGTTCTTTTTGAGTCTTTCTTCTTTTTCAGATTTGGACTGCTTCGCATGTCTCTTTTCTGTTTAATAAGAAGTACCACGGATGTCAGAACCATTAGAAATAAAGTTAATTATCTTGGTATCTGGTGGGTGGTGATGCCATTATTTCTGGGGTCTTTTCAAGATGTTTCCCCTGTTCCTATATTTGTCATTATCATTCTTTCATCCTAGAAGCTCCTTTAAGTGTCCTTTTCCTAGGAGGTAGCTAATATCCTTTTTCAAGGCAATAGAAACTTCAATGCTATGTATGAAGTCTTCATGGAATGCACGCCATTTGATTTGTCTTTCCAAGTCAACACTTCTCATTAGGACATCGAATTTATCTCCAAGAGCTTGAATGATATAAAGAAGTCTTGAAACATCAACGAAAAAAATTAATTAGAGATCTTATGATAATCATCCTCATCTTCTAGTGCATTGATCCTAGGAAGTTCTGGTCTTGAGTAAGGTTTAGATTTGTAAGATCTTGAAGGTTTATCTTTTTGTTGGGTTGGTCGTAAGATGTTGGAGTGTTGACTCTTTTTTGGATCCTTCTGTCTTCCTCCAACCTAATAAACCTCAAGGCTCTGTTTCTAACTTCATCTGATTTCTTGCATGGAGTCATTACAAGATTTTCATAAAAGGGAGAATATTTTTTCAATCCCATCTTGAAAGCTTCAATGGCTATGGCAGCATTTAGGTTTGGAATATCCAATGCATCTCTCCTAATTCTTCTTACGTAATCCCTAAAAGGGTCGTTAGTATCTTGGGTCACTCTGTAAAGGTCACTGGTTAATCTTTCAAAAGTTCTACTACATGAAATATGATTGTTAAAGATGTTGATAATGTGCTAAAAAGAAGTAATTGAATGAAAAGGAACGCTTATTAACCATTTCAATGTCGGTCTTGTGAGGGTTGAACCAAAACCCTTACATAAGCAGGCCTCCTTAAGATGTATTGAAATATGGATAATCTCCATTCTTTCATGGTATTGGACAATATGTTCCTCCAGATTTATGGTACCGTCATATAACTTTATGTTGGGTGTTTGGAATCGCTTTGGGACCTCTGTATCACATATAGGAGGAGCAGATCTTGAAACACTGTAATTAGATGGTGACACCTCTGGAATGGGCTGGACTACTCCTAAAAAGCTGGAGATCATATCTCTTAATTGCTTAAGTTATTTCGATATTATCAGAATGATTTCAAGATCTTGGCGCTGAGTTGGGGTATTGAAGATTCCACCAAGATCTTGTTTGTTTATATCTCATTTATTGGAGTAAGACTATCTGTAATGGTTGGTGGTCCAATGGGAATGAGGTCTCCTATATGGTTTTCCAAAGATCCGTCACATTCAAAGTTCAAAATTCTTGGTCGTAGGATCGATGGTGCGGCTTCTGCAAGCTTCCTCACTTGAGCCTTCAATTTATCTATTTCCTGGAGCAACATTTTGTTGGTCTCTTATTGTTGGTGTATTTGTTGATGTACATGTAAAAAGACAGACAAAGCTCTTCGTTAGAAGCCATAATAGGTGCTACCTGGCTTACCCAACTTCTTGTGTCTAGATGTCTAATTATCGTGGATTTCTAGGCTACTTCCATAGCCTTCGTCTAAGGATTAATAGGAGCTAGAGGACAAAGGCTTAGCTTAGAATAAAATGGTAGGAGTAGTGCTAGAAGATGATTTAGGAATAGTCGACATTGCTAAGGAGTGACTGAAAAGAGGGAACGTTTCATAATTCAAAAAACAACGGCCCCACGACAGGTGCTAAATTATTTTGGTAAAAAATTATTAAGATCGAGTTCAACCAAGTATTCAGTAAGGGATGTGATGCCTTGAAATAAAGTTCAAAATAATGGTTGTAAACATTGGTACAAAACCTCGGGAGGTGACAAATGTCACACTGCTTATAATTTTAGTAATGTGAAACTTGAGTACAAGTGATCGAGAGTGTGTAGGTGATTAGTGTAATGCGTGTTAGACTACTCAAATGTGTGCCTATGTTGAGTGTGTGACATTATCCTTTTATACAGTCGACTCTAACAAATTATCATAAAATCCTAGAGGCAATCTCTCCATGGTCTTAGGATGATATTGACTTGACCAACTGCATTGTTGTTCCATGCAGAGTGAAATTGACTTGGTCGTCATTAGTAACGTCTTTCTAGCCTCGTCTTAGTCGGCCCCAATTCTTAAAGTGATATGTTACATAAACCGTATAGAGAAACGTTCAAGATTGTAGATAATTCCAAGATCATGTATATCAGTCCAAGATGTTGAGGCTGTTAAGCGCCTTTCAAGACTTAATGGGGAAAACATATTAAATTCAAAGTACTTTGAATATTAGATTGTTCTTTCGAATTTATTATATATATATATATATATATATATATATATATATATATATATATATATATATATATATATATATATATATATATATATATATATATATATCCAGTAAAAAGATTATAATGAAAAACCTTTTGGATCATAATCTTTTATTTCTTATCTCTTTTCTTGATTAAAGCATTTATTAAATACATAAAAGACATTTTTTTTAATCCAAACTAGCTTCATGTGCATCTTTTATACACATAATTTTCTTATATGTACAAACGTATGCCTCAAAAAACTTGTAATTATGACAAAACCAATCTAAATGTGCAAGAATCTTGATTAAGTGGCTCGTACGACTATTGAATTTAGAAAACTCGTTGACAAATAAAACGCACTGGAAGCAAGATAAACAAAACAATAATCTAAAACCAAAATCGAATCACATGTTCCACGGAACTTGTTGGCCCTATTTTGTGGTTTTTGCTTGTTTATTGGTCTTATAGGCGTTTTTGGCCTTTGGGCTTTTATATGTATTTGGGTTTTGGATGTAATGGTGTTGTCTAGTGAGTCTAGTATATAAAAACTAGGTGTTAGGCGTGTTTGGATGGAGCTGATCAATCACATGAAGTGTGGGACAAGGGTGAAATCGTTTTGTATGTGTGTGTGATCTTATATACTCGACTTGCTGATTAATCCAAGTGTGCATTTGAAGATCTTGCTTATTGTTTTCATCTTTTCTATTGTTTTCTTGAATATTGTTCATTGGGATTTCACACCAATTGAACAATCTGTGATTGATATCGTGTTAAGATCGAGTTTGGGACTTACAATTGATATCAGAGCAATTAAAACAATTTTTATTGTTTTGGTGTCAATCATTTTCGAGAAAAGCATCAAGTTTTGAAAGTTTTTTTGTTTGGTATTTTGGCTACTGTGCATCGAAGTAATGTTAGGGTTCCTTGAATCTTCTTAGAAAAAATCGGCACTTGAATTTTGGAAATAATAAATCATATCTCGTGTTTTTGGAAACAACCAAAATTTCATTGTTTTCGGTGGTATCTTGGGTGATTTTGGCGGCAGAAAGGAACTTCTCGGTCAAACCCTTGGTCAAAGTTGGGGTTTTCGGTCAAACCCTAAGTCAACATTAAAGGTTTTCGACGGCAAGAGGGTTTTCAGTCAACATCAGGTCAAATTTGGAGGTTTTTGGTCAACCTTTTGGGTTTTCTGTCACACATTGTGGTTTTCGGTCAACATTAAGTCAAACCTAGGGTTCTTGGTCAATTTTTGGAGATTTCGGTCAAGCTTCTGGTTAACATTTGGAGTTATCGGTCAACCTTTTGACTTCTAAAGGCCTGTCGATCAATTCAAACATTTTTAAAAAACGGTTCCAAGGACAAAGGACAATTGTGAAGCCTCATGCACTCAAGCTTGCGAAGATAAGATTAAAATATACCATGAACAAAACGAACGTTTAGTTGGAGAAGTATTTGATCTCACAAATGATGTTTACAACAATAAAAAGAAACTGAAACCCCTTTAAGAAAAACTAGACGTTAAAACATCTGATTTTAAGAAATTGCAAGCAGATCACAGTACAACAAGCACTCGATATCATTATGCTAAAGAAACAATTGCAAATTTGACTGCCGAGCTTGACACATTGAAGGAAAAATTTAAGAATGCTGAGTTTAATTTCAAAAATTTTGATGAGTCAAGCGCGACAGTCGAGACAATAATTGAACATCAAACTAAGTGGACTAATAAGAATGGTGAAGGTCCGGGGTACAAAAATGTTCCACATCTGTTTAATCATAACTATACCCCACCCATTGAGTTCAATGAAATAGAGAAAACTAACCAATCCGGCCCAACTGAGAAGGTCGAGGTGAATGATACTGATGTCTCTGTTTTTTGTACAGATAAAAAGGTGGAAGATGGTAACAAGTCAAACCTTGAAAAGGATCCATCCAAAACTAACATTTCATCTGCAACAACACTGAAGCTGCAAAATGTTCAAGGAAATGTGATGATGCTGCTACAATTCAACTGATCGGGTTTCCGAAAAGTTTAAGCCACGAAAATCGATAAAACAAGCAACTACTTGTATGTGTGATTGATGCCGTTCCTTGAAGCCAACCTCATCTGGACCAGGATCCAGTTCCAGTCATGCTGCTTGGAAAAGACAGACATGTTACAACTGTGGAACTCCTGGTCACATAGCCAGAAATTGTCCACACCAATCATACACTCCCTATCATGCACAAGGCCAGAAGAATATGTCAAGAGAGAGATCCTTCAAAGGAAATACTTTAAGATCTCGTTCCATAAACGGTGATTGAAACGTAGCTAAAGCAAAGAATCAGGCCCAAAGGGACAGAAGGACTAATCCAAGAGATGGTTTTGGCAAAACAAAACATGTAATGTCAAATTCATCTCGTGGATCGTCCTCCAGCTCCCACTCATAGTACAAGCCTAAATCAAGGGGCAGTTCTACCTCCAAGACAAGTGTTAAAGCACCCATTCGGTCAAATTATAAAATATCCAGACCAAATTACCAATGGGTACCCAAAGGGAGTATTTCAAAATCATCTAACAGTTCGGTTAACTCCTCATGTTCTTTCTTTGACAAACAGGACATGGCATGGGAACGGGTATCAAGCACATATAGCAGTGGAAAACCCAGTTACAAAATGGACTAGGTTCCCAAAAGCAACTGATCGTGCATCGTGTGCAGGAGTGGCCATGGAGGAACATTATCAAACCTTGGTTTGGTGATAATGGCTGCTCCTTGCACATGATAGGAGACGTCTCTCTACTGCACACCATTCAGAATTTTAAATAGAGAGTATGTGTCCGTTGCGGGAAAAGAAAAGGAAAGTTCACTTAAATGGGTGACACGCCTAGGTCGTCGTGCGGTCAAAAATAGTAACATAACCTAACACACACTAGTATAGCGGTAGTCAGGGTCGATCCATAGGAGTTATGTGGTCAAGGTAGGCAACAGATTACCAATTGTAGTGTCACTCTACAACCAGAGGATCTAGTTTCTAACTTTTACCGAAAACAATCCCGAAATCACAAAATCCAACAAATCCAAAAACTAACTCTAACATTAACCAAATCAATTCAATTTCTAAACTAAAATGAGTTACTGAAATCAGAAAGTATAATCTAAATTCAGAAACACAAGAACAATCCAACACAATCAAACATCCAAATTCATCCCAAAGCATAAAAACCGTAAAAAGAGTAATTAACAATAACCGAATGATTAACTATTAAAAACTCAGATCCAAACTTGTTCAAAACAGACAACATAAAATTTCAGAAACTAAAAACTAATGCCAATGGTTGTCACACCCAATAGCCAAAGCTACCAAAACTACTAAACTACTTGGAAATTAAAAGAGAAAACAATAAATACCAATTATGGTCGACTGAAAACTAAAACTCGGAGTCAAAGAACCCTTGGGGGTCGTTCCTATGCTAGGTCTTTGCTGCTGATTTCGACTTAGAGCCCTCTATTTATAGTTTTGAAAAATAAAAGACCGCGCGCCGCGCATTAAGAATCCATGGCGCCCGTACGAGTTTATCCCCGTTTTTTCGGCATTTGAATATTCTCCACCGCCTCAATCATGACTCAGCGCGTCGCTCCCTTGTACATCACCGCGGCGCACGTGCAAATTAGACTGTTTTGTCTTTATCTTCAAAGTTCTTCCATTTTGTATTCATTTGGCCCCTGTTTACATCATTTCTTTCCAAACAAGCACTGACACAAAAAGTAAGAATACCACAGCATATATGATATAAATTCACCAAGAATAGGGATCAACAACGACTAAAATACTTGATATTACCAGGCGTTGTCAAACACCCCACACTTGTGCCTTGCTTGTCCCCAAGCAATAGAGTTTTTAACAAATTCTAACTAAGACTCAAACAATTTTTGAATGCGTTCAATTTCAAAGCTTATTGCCCTAAGAGTTAGAGTGAAATAGTTTGTGAAAACATAACCGGAATATCCTTTGGAATTCACGACTTTCTAAAGAACACTTGATTACAAATTTTCTGTCCACAATGAAGTGTACGTACTCATTCAGATTCTAAAGGCCATTAAAGAACTGTCCATGACTTTCGATGTTGTCCGTGTAACGAGCTTTCGGAAATACCATCCCAAACCAGACGATCTTAGGTGGCAAGGTGTATAAGTCCCACTTATTTTAGACTTACTGGGTCGAACAACAAAGGCCACTGATTGACAAGTCCTTCCTAAATTCCAATCCTAAAATACTCTAATCTTCTAACTCTTAAAACTCAACTTATTTGACTAAACTAATAGCATGTTGTGATTCCCCAATCGGAATCTCACTGTCTCTTCCGTATCCATCCCGGTATGCAGCTTGTCAAAGTGGTAACTCGCGAGGAATTGTAGGAAGACCTCGCGATAAATAGGTTCGTTCATTAAAAAAGCATTTTCGAGCACCCGGCAGGTATATGGTAATTCACCCTCTTCATAGCCCCCTTGGACTAGCCAGTCCTGAATATGTTCCAGAATCCCCGCCTCTTTGGTCAACTCCCAATTGACCGTGCGAGCCAGAAGGACTGTTTATGTCGATAAATTCTGTGACGGTTGTAAAATTAGCAATGAAGAACTCGTCCCATGCCTGTGGCCAAAGAGTTCCAATCTAGTGATTCTGAACTGCCAGATGAAGACATGTTGCCTGTAAAAGTGTATAAAATCGCAATTAAGTTACTGTTTAGCGTTCGACGCGGTACGGGACGAACAGGCCGCGTCGCGCCATATGAACATTCATACCCTACGTCGCTGACTGTAACAGTCCGCGGCGCGGCGTATAAGTTTAAACCAGAATCGACGACTAAACCTAATTCAGACCACTTTGTTTGATTCTAAACGTTGGGTTTCGTAGAGTGCACTATTCTAAACCTAATTGCATCATCAATTTCAACATATATACACTAAATTGCAGATTACAGAAGATTTTCAGAAGTTCCAAGACATTAAAGAAAAGAGAAGAGATTAGTGAAACTTACTTTATTTGCTGAGAGGCAATACGAAGATGAAGATGAATGGGATGCACAGTTGAATGATCAGTAGTAGAAGAGCAATGATTTACGCAAATTCAGATTATATACAAGTGTGGGCAATTGGATGTGTTTTCAAACTCTGTTTTAGTGATTATCTCTAAATTCAAATTAAGATAAGGCCGCGGCACGGGAAGCTTCTATACGTGTCGCGTATAAAAATTTGATTTCATTAATAATCGCGAAAACTCAACACGCGTGGCGCAGATCCTAAGACCCTGCGTCGCGGTGTTATAAAATTACCAAATTGACCCACACTTGTTCTTTTCTTACCATGACCAAGTAAATGTGATTAACTACTTTTGAAAAATGCAAATTATACACATGATGATCGGGTTGCCTCCCGACAAGCGCTAAGTTTAACGTCTTCAGCCGGACATGCACTTACCTGACCTATAGCATGTATACAGGAATATATGTCACGAACTCTACCGTTTCCACTTCCAGTTTCTGAAATGTGCCTGCAATGATATAGAGTTTGATTCTATGCCCATTGACTTTGAATGGTGGTCCACCTTTGAAATCCCGGATTTCTACTGCACCGTAATCTGTAACACTAACCACTTCGTATGGCCCATTCCATTTACTTCTTAATTTCCCAGGAAACATCTTCAATCTTGAGTTGTACAGCCATACCTTCTGCCCAACTTCAAAAGTTTTCAACCGGAGTTTAGCATCATGATATCGCTTCATTTTTGACTTGTACGTGGCAGCATTCTCGTAAGCTTCGTCTCGCAATTCTTCTAATTCAGACAGCTACAGCTTCCGTTCTTTTCTAGCTTCAGTGTAGTCCATGTTCACTTGTTTGATTGCCCACAGGGCCCGGTTGGCTAGCTCTACAGACAAATGACAGCCCTTCCCATAAACCAACCGATACGGAGTAGTTCCGATCGGCGTCTTATAGGCAGTTCTGTATGCCCATAATGCGTCATCCAACCTTTGCGACCAGTCTTTCCTGTCTGTTCTGACCGTCTTCTAAAGAATTTCCTTGATCTGTCTGTTGGATACTTCTACCTGACCGCTCGTTTGTGGGTGATACGGTGTTGCAATTCGGTGGTTCACCCCATAACGTTTCAGTAGCCTCCCTGTTAGGATTCTAGTTGTGATGATATTTTGATATCCGAAGTACATGCGTTCCTATCTGAAGGATTTGATGTATGCGAAGTGATGAGCTGATGCGAAGTGGGTGATGATACGAAGTCTCCATGCTTATCGGAAGACTGTTTTGATTATACTTATCTTTTGTAATAGATAATGACTAGGGTTTAAGCTTATCTGTAACTAATTGGATTGAGTGTTTATCCAATTAGATCCTAGTATATAAACACCTTTAGCCCTAGTTGTTTAGTACGTAACTCTTACAGTCGCATATTCATTGTAACGAACCTTATAGTTGCTCGTCGTTAAAAAGACTTGGAGCACTATCGTTTTACATTGAATACAAATCATTCGACTGATTGATTACTCAATTACTTTGGTTCTCGTTGTTTGCCTTGTTCTTAATTTGATCTTACAAGTGGTATCAGAGCACGTTGTTTGCTGATCTGATATTAAGATTAATATACCTTCTTTGATTCGTGGGTTCAAATCGTTCTTAAATCCACCCTTTCGTGTTTCAGAGTTTTAATCTTGATAATTTTCTAGCAATGATCTAATCTTTCAATGGCCTATAACGCGAACAATGCTATGATGAATTACGCTGCATTACTTGGTTCCAGCAACAAGGCACCTATGCTGATTCCTGAACATTACGATCAATGGGCTGATCGTATGGAGGATCACCTGTCTGGTATCGATGAAGATCTTTTAAGATCATTGAAGGAAGGTCCTTTTACTGCTAATGTTCAGACCAGATTTGCTGCTAAATCTGGTGAAGCCACTTCTCCTCCAAACGATACAGAAGCCGTTATTGCTGCAAACAAGACGAAGATCGAGAATGACAAAAGATGCATGCGAGAATTGAAAAGTGGACTGCCTCCTGTTGCCTTCAATCTGATCCGAAGGTCAAAATCAGCTAAAGAAATTTGGGACAGACTGAAGATGCGATACGAATATAGCGATGTCATGAAGAAGAGCATCGTCAATAACATACTGGCTGATTTCAGCAACTTCAAACAACTGGACAATGAGAAGATTGATCAGACGTTTGAGAGATTTACTGATGTGGTCTACGAACTGGAGAAGTATGGTGTCTCCAAGACTTTGCATGAAACCAACTTTTGATTCATGCAATGTCTCCGAAGAGAATGGAAGCAAATCACTATGATGGTAAGAGCTCATGAGAAGATAAACTCCTACTCGCTCGAAGAACTCTACAATCTACTCAAATCGTACGAGTATGATGTTCTAGATGAAGCTGGTGATCCACCCAATGCTGGGACTCTTGCCTTTGTCTCAAAGACTGAATCCGATGATGTCACTGATGATGAAGGTGATGAAGATGAAGAAAGTGATACGAAGGCACTGTACTCCAGTAACAACAGAAACTTTCAGAAAAGACCACAGAACAAACCCAACATAAATAGAAATTTCAACAATGGAAAACAGCCAACTAAAACTACTGATTATTCCAAACCAAAGTCTGATGCAACTCCTCAACTTGAAAAGAAGTTATTGGGTGATTCTGGATACGACTGTAACTATTGTTTCGGGAAGAATCATCTGGCCAAAGACTGCATGCTGAAGAAAGCAAATGAGAAGAAGGAACGAGTCAAAGACGAAGCATACTATACAAAGAAACTGGAAGAGGTTCATGCGAAGAATCAAAGTCTGTCACTTGTTGCTCCTAATAGTGGTGATGGTACATACCAGATCTGGTCATCTGGTTCGGATGACGATGAAATCCGAAGACCCACTCATGGAGCAATGTTTGCTACACATACTGGCCATGGCATATGGTCCGACGGGGAGAGCTCGGATGAAGAAGAATAAAGCAAAATCACAGGTGTCTGTCTGATGGCACAAGGAACAAACTCTTCATCCAATGCTCGCCTTACCATTCCAGAACAGGTATCTCTTTTACTTCAAAACTTTAACGTTCCAGAAGAACTTTTTATTAACGACCTTAAAGAAATTACTTCTGACTGTTTGCGTATGAATCAACTTCTTGTTTCAGCAAATAGTGATGCGTGTCAGGCAAAGGATGAAGTAACTTCGCTCAAGGCCAAGCTAGAAGGAATGCGTGGGGCACTAGAGAAAAGTCAACTTAGAATAGATATTTTAGAAGAAAGTAGGGAACAGTACATGAAAAATAATGAATTGTTATTAAAACAAAGAAATATTTTTGTGAAACCGCTAAAAGATTATATGCGTATATTACCCGTATTTATCACTCATCTGATATTTCTTTAGATCATCACAAAAAATTATTACCTTTTATTGAGTTTAAGTTACAAGAAGTTGATTCTATTTCATACGAATGTGAATCCATTTTTTCATCAATTGAAATCCCAAATCTAACTTATTCTCATGGTATTGTTCCATTCGAAAAATTTTTAAGCCCTAACTATTAAAAGTAATGGATAAGACTCTACCCACAATTTCTCTAGCAACTAAATGTGAATCTGTGAATGTTATTGTTGATACTTCTAAACAGGATTCTGATTTTGATTCTGATATTGAAGAAATAGACTGTAGGTACTTATCACAATTAAAAACTTCATCAGTCTGTTCTTTAAAATCCGAATCCAAAGAATGTACCAATACTCATCAAGTAAATACTGCTAAGGTTACACAGGTCTCTTCGGATGACAATTCCAAAACTTTTCAAATTCTTAGTACTTCGAAAAACTATTCAGAATACGTAAACAATAAATCTAAAAGACTTGTTGAACAAACTTGTACGTATCCAAAAGTTGCAAACTTTAAAAATACAGTTTTTATCAAAAAGGGTGTAAATCTTGAAGATAACTGCGAACTTCTCTCGATTATAAAAGATGACAATACCAATGTAACAGCCGAAGGCTTTTTCTTATCTGATAAAATGCTCGAAAACACTTTGAATACGGAAATGGAATTTAAAATCAATAAACGTAAACAAGATATGCATCAGATGAAAAACACCTTCGGACGGTGCAACAATCGAAAATTTACAAACAACAAAACTCTTTCAAACAATCGAAGTTGTTCAAACAATCGAAATTTCTCATACAATCGAACTTTTCAGAATAATCAAACTTCTTCAAATACTAAAAACTTCGCAACAAATAGAAATCAATCAAAGACTCAATCTTCCGTTGAAAAGCATAAACAAATTTACGATAATAGACGAAGGAAGAACTATCGTGATTCCCAAAACAAAAAGAAAGCTTTTCAACATCAACAAAAGTCCTTTACTGTTAAAAAGTCTTCAACAAAACCACAAAAAATATCTTTTGAACCAGCGAAACCTATTTGTTCAAACAATAAATACGAAAAAGCAACTAAGAAAACCTTCACTAAGGGAAGCAATCTTGTTGATACGTTTCAAGTTTGGCTTGATAAAAACATGGATTTGTTTAAAGATAAAAGTTTAACAATTCAGGATTTTAAACTTGCTTATGAGGAGTTTTTATGCGAATCTACTCGATGTAGCACTTCGTCTGGGAAATCCTTACTTTCAAACAGGAAATGGGTCCCTGTGAAACCAAATCCACTTTCAACATTGAGTCCTATAGAGCCAAAACAAAAGAAAATTTTGAAATGGGTTCCAAAAGTTACTAAAAATCAAATAATTGAACACTCCATCGAGTCAAATATTGCTTCTACTTCTGCCACCAAAAAGGATGATATGATCGCTTCATGGATCTATGATCTGAATACTTACCCTCAAGGACGCAAGCCATGTTGGGTACCTGAACTCTCTCTCTAAATTGCAGGTAATGATCGATGAACAGTACGACAAGGAATGGTATATCGACAGTGGCTGCTCACGACACATGACAGGGAGGATAGAGTACTTAAGGGATTTCAGAAGCTTAGAAGATGGAGGAGATGTTAAGTTTGGAAACAACAAAACTTGTCCGTCAAAGGATATGGGAAAATTACCAATGGAAAATTTACGATCAACCGAGTTGCTTATGTAGAAGGACTCAAGCACAATCTGGTTAGTGTCTCTCAACTTGTGGTGGGAACTGGTCTGAAAGTCAAATTTGATGAAAATGGAAGTGTTATCAAGAAGAAAAAGACCAAAGAGGTTCTACTAAAATCTAAAAGAAAAGGCGAAATGTTCCCACTTGATATGAAGCCAATCGTAGGAGCTCCTTCAATATGCTTACTTTCAAAAGCTCCTTCGGATATGAGCTGGCTATGACATATACGATTATCTCATCTAAACTTCAAGAATATCAACAAGCTAGTGGCACTTGACTTAGTTAGAGGAATGCATGCGTTGAAGTTTGATAATGATACCTTATGTGCTGCATGTGAACATGGAAAGCAGAAAAGACAAGCACATCCCATCACCATCGACTCCAAAATAACCGAACCACTCGAGCTTCTACACATCGACCTTTGTGGTCCATCTTCGGTTGAGTCACTTGGAGGCAAGAAATATATTCTAGTCATTGTGGATGACTTTTCAAGATTCACATGGGTTATCTTTCTGAGAAATAAATTTGATACCTCAGCAGAACTCATTGCCTTCATCAAGCAAATCAAACTTCATCTCAAGAAACCAGTACATGCTATCCGAAGTGACAATGGCACCGGATTTAAAAACCATACAATTGATTCGTATCTAAAGGAGAAGGGCATCACTCATAATTTTTCAGCCCCCTATACTCCACAGCAAAACGGTGTGGTTGAGCGAAGAAACAGATCCCTATGCGAAGCAGCCAGGACTATGCTTGACTACGCGAATATCCCAATGTACTTCTGGGCCGAAGCCATTGCTACATCATGCTTCACTCAGAATCGATCCTTCATTCATCGAAGATTTAACATCACTTCATACGAAGTCATAAACAAAAGGAAACCAAATGTAAAATTCTTCCATGTATTTGGCTGCCGATGCTTTATCATGAAACTCAAACCTGGAACTACGAAGTTTGAATCCAAATCCGACGATGGGGTCTTCCTGGGCTACTCCCACTCTGCGAAAGCCTATCGTGTACTAAACAAGACAACAAGGAAGATTGAGGAAACTTTTAATCTAACATTTGATGATCACTATATCAAGAAATCAGAACAACTCTTTCCTCGTACCCCTATTTTTCTAGAAACACCAAATGAAGCTATACCTTTGGACTCTTTCAACCTTGATTTCTCTTTCCTATTTGACAATCCTGATCAAGCAATTCATGCTGAAATACATGCGAAGGACAACAATGTACTAGAAATCACCAAGCTCACCGATGATCATTTCACAAAAGACCCATCACCTCCAAAAGATCCTTCGGTTGAGGGGGAGTGCAAGAAATCCAACCCAAAGGATCCTTCAGCAGAGGAGAACTCATCAAAGACCACTTCTTCTAATCCGGAACACGTTCACTCAACAGAACCACCCGCTTCTCATTTCGAAGGGGAGTCATCCAACAAGACACCTTCCGCTGAGGGGGACTTATCTGATAAGCCCGCTTATGTTGAGGGGGAGCAACCAATTCCTGACGATATACCCGAAAGACAACCTTTTTACTTCGGATTATCCTTCTGATACGGAGGAAGTGCATGGAGAAACTCTGCCTGAATATGATCCAGCTTATCCACCGCTTGAAAAATGGACAAAGGATCATCCGAAGACTCAGGTAATTGGAAATCTAGACGAAAAGGTACTCACACGATCTCAATTAAAAGCTAAACAAAATGAATTAAATAAACGATCGGATTACTGCATGTTTAACGTATTCATCTCAAAAATTGAACCAAAAGCTGTAAAAGAAGCTTTTCTACACTCAGATTGGGTTGAGGCCATGCAGAGTGAGTTAGCTGAATTTGAACGAAACAAAGTGTGGCGTTTAATTCCAAAACCAACCAACTCTTCTGTACTAGGTCTTAAATGGGGTTTTCTTAATAATCTTGATACAGAAGGTAACATTGTTTGAAACAAAGCTAGGCTAGTTGTCAAAGGATATTGTCAATAGGAGGGAATCGATTATGATGAAACCTTCGCTCCTGTTGCCAGACTTGAGTCTGTCCGAATCTTTTTGTCTTTCGTTGCCCATAAAAACTTTGATGTCTATCAAATGGATGTCAAATGTGCTTTTTTAAATGGCGAACTTGAGGAAACAGTGTATGTAGAACAACCACCTGGTTTTATAAATGAAAAATACCCAAATCACTGTTATATCCTTGACAAAGCAGTCTTTGGGTTAAAGCAAGCACCAAGAGCTTGGTACGAAACTTTAACCAGGTTTTTAAAACAATCAAACTTCAAACTGATCCCACTCTCTTCAGAAGGAAAGTTGGAAATCATCTCATGTTAGTTCAAATCTACGTGGATGATATCATCTTCGGATCAACAGACGCTAAACTTTCAAAAGATTTTGAAACCTTAATGAAAAGTAAGTTTCAAATGAGCATGATGGGGAAGATAAATTTCTTTCTCGGCCTACAAGTTAAATAAACATCTGAAGGCATCTTCATAAACCAAGAAAAATACACACGAAGCTTATTGGAGAAATTTGGGATGGAGAACTGCTCAAATGCGAAGGTTCCCATGGCTGCTGGTACAAGACTCACACCTTCGCTTGACAAACTAGAGGTTGATCAGAAGGTCTACAGGAGCATGATTGGGTCTTTACTCTACTTAACAGCAAGTCGCCCAGATATCATGTTTTCAGTGTGTAATTGCGCACGATACCAGGCAAATCTAAGAGAACCTCATCTAGCCGCAGTCAGGACAATCTTTCGTTATCTTCATCGAACTCCTTCTCTTGGTTTGTGGTACCCTTCAAATCCAGGCGTCTTTCTTCAAGCCTACTCCGATGCTGATATGGGGGGATGTGCACTTGATCGTAAAAGCACTTCAGGGGGATGTCAGTTTCTAGGTGGCAAGCTCATCAGTTGGCAATCGAAGAAACAAACTTGTGTTTCCATCTCCACAGCCGAAGCCGAATACATTGCTGCTGCTGCATGCACCTCTCAGATGATCTGGATCCAAAGTCAACTAAGAGATTATGCTATCCACATGCGCAGAATACCCTTATTCTGTGACTCACAAAGTGCCATATGAATTTGTCACAATCCGGTTCAACATTCAAAGACCAAACGTATTTCTCTCCGATATCACTTTATTAAAAGTCATGTAGAAGAAGGTAATATTGAGGTCCATTTCGTTCATACAAACGATCAGCTGGCCAACATCTTCACCAAAGCTCTGGATGAAAAATCCTTTACAAGAATCATTCATGGGCTGGGCATGCTTGAGTCATCCGCAGTTCCAAATACATAATCAGCTAAGTGCTTACAGTCAAACAACTTTGTACTTCATTTGTTTTTGATTTTCTTAAGTTTTTTTTAAATAGGTTTAAAATTTTTTCCTTTTGCATTTAAGTTTTTTTCTTAGAAAATTTACCTGTCATCAGAAGCGAAACTATTCATATACGAATCTTCGGTTCCATTCGGATACATTTATATTCGGATAAAAATAGTCACTTCATCCGACACTTCGGATCGCTCCTGATAACGCGTAAATACTGACTTCTGCACATAGCATCGTTGATGTCACTCTCATCCTAAACCATATATTGCAAAAATATCAACAAACATTTAAAGGACAAAACGTGGTTTTTAGAGTCTGTTGAACATATCTCATAGCACTAAGAGATATTTGGGACTCGCATTGCAACATTGGTAACACTTCGGATGATCTGATCATGGTTAAAGACCTTATGACATGTCCATACTTCATACAAGACTTCATGTAAACCTCATGTCTTACTTGCACCCAATGGTTCTTCCTTCGCATAAGCGAACAACTAATCAGAAAGACTTAGTCTTTTCAGGACATATTTCAGGTATTGCGTGGTTGTAAGCAATTGACAATTCCTGATATGAAGAAAAGAAGATCCTTACACATTCAACTGATGGGATTTATGAAAATATTTATGAAAAATCATGCTTAATTGAATAAGAAGAAATAATTAATAGCAAATACATAAGAGTTGAAATAATTCAAAAGCAAAGAAAAGCTAGCAAAGCACTTATACAACACTTCAAGTCTATCTTCGAATACCATAACGAAACAATACTAAGATTAGCACTATACGAAGTACTCAAGGTGTACCTCCTGTCTTCAATGCAACAATCAGGATCTCATGTGACACAGTTGAGAACCAGATTGGAGGTATGAACATCTCAGTAATCCGTCTTCCATGACAAGGGTGGAGTAGTGCATAATTTTCAAAGGCTTGTCATCCGAAAAGCATGTCCAAATACTCCATTTGGTGAATCGAGATAATTTTTTTAACAATCCCATAAAACTTCAAATCAGAAAATCGGAAATATAACTCTTCGTATTGTGATGTGTCATCTAAGGTTACTACTCGTAATACTTAGAATCTTTTACCAGACAACTAAGTTCATATACAGGCGATGGTGGAATAACTACACTGGGTTCAACTATCCATATGAATGCACATTACATTAATCTTGTTCGGATATAAATGTGTCATAAGGACTTCCTAGAATAATCAGCTCTCATCCTACGAACTGAACCGAAATCATAATTTCACAACTTCAATGGATCATTGTACTAGCATTTCGGATGGTTGACATAAATGAATCATGAGTAGACTTCGGTTGTATATTTCATAAACAAGACAAAACCCAAAAATATTTTTTATTATTCATTTTATTTATTTATTATTAAATCATATGCAAATCATGTCTGTTGGGATTCAACGAGATTTGTGGGATCCTTACTGATCCTGTTTTGCTTTGGGAGATGCAGGAACTAATAGGAATCGAGCACAACGGCTACCTAGGGATGATGCAGCTGTCAAACCGAGAAAAAGGGAATGTCCCCTCAACTTACGGATGACGTGGACGAACCCTATTCAACCGTTTAAAAACACGCATTAATTGCACATTCTCTCTCCACTCATCAACATACTATATAAACTAGGCAAACCCTTCCTTTACCCCTTCCGTTTCAAAACTCTCTAAACCTGCAACTAAGAATTCCCAAACACTATCAACTCTCAAAACTCAAAACACTCCCAATGGCCACTGACGATATTTGATTCACAACAGGAGATGCTGATTCAGTTCCAGACCTTAACCCCATGTTTGCAAATCATGTTGCAAACCTTAACCCTGAAGCTTACTTGTCAACAATGGCGATGCTAGTGGTATGTCTATAACACTCACCACTTTATCACGCCATGACAACAACCGCTCAAGTTCCAAAGATTTGGGTAAACAGGGCACACCACACTGCACGTATGAATGCAGATGGGCAATCTGTGTCTTTTGAAATTGTCACTGCCAATGAAACCAAGAAAACGATCACAGTTAAGAAGGAGCAATTCGTAAAGATTCTTCATCTTCCGGTGACTGGACGGTTTCAGATGGCCTCTCTGTCGGAAATCCTGAATATGCTGAACGAGATGGGGCAGACTCTAATAACATGCACCATGAGTTCTTTAAAAAAGAACAAGCCGCCCGCCGCCCTCTGTCTGGGGTTACTTCTTTAGCATTCTCCTACGAAGTCTCTCTGGCAGAACTTCCGGCCTAGATTCTGCTTCCTACACCTTCTTGCAACTTCACTATGGAATCTACTATAATGTTCCAGTCGACTACGCTTCGACTCTTTGGACCGATTTCACCACTTATCTGAACCATGCGAAGAGGGAAACATACATCGCATCGACTAGGTTCTGCACACTAATTGTTCAAGCAGTGTATGCACACGAAAAGATACCAGTGCCTTGGGACATACCTGTCCATGATTTCCATCAAGTTCAGACTCCTTCTAGCTCCACTTCGGATGACCGGATGGAATTTATTGCTCAGATTCCTGAGGCGATAATGTGCAAGGTTCCTGACGATAATCTAACCTTGATCGAATATCGCAAGACGATCACCACACCTGCACCCCTCAGGGTCTTCACAAGGGTCATAGAATCCGAAATTCCTAAGGCCAAGGGTGGAAAACGAAAGGGACAAGCAGAACCATCTGAAGCCCCAACAAAGAAGACACGAACAAGGAAGAAAACCCACGCAGTTAAGCCTTCAAAGAAGAAACCTGCTCAATCGTCACGACCATCAACACCTCGATCCGAAGAAGATGAAGAAGAGGAAGAGGAGGACCACTCACATCAGGAGGATACAATCATTCCTCCCTCACCAACTGGCACAACAACAACTACGGTACCACCTTCTGATCCTTTTATTACTTTAACTGAAAATCCGGTGGTATCTGCACATATGACCAATGTCGAAACATCTAATGTGGAGACAAGTCATATTGAGACCTCTATGCACACATCTAATGTGGACACAAGTCTCACATCTGGTAATCCAACTGGCACAAAACCACCATCTCCACCACCATCAAACACCACATCAATTTTCACCACAACAACATAAGTCCCTCCTCTATTACATTCATTCTTCATGGATGATCTAACCGATTCACCTTCTTCCCATGAAACTGATAAAAGGGAGGAAGATTATTTTGAGACAGCCCCAATACACATACAAGATGAAGATGAAGATGAACCAGACACAGCCTAGTATCAATGAAACAGTTTCGCCAACTCAATGTGAAACTAAATATTTTGATCCAAGCCCAGCCCACTTATACTTCGGACAAAGGGTCTGTGGTTACTAATGATCACTTGGCAGAATCCATTACATCTTTTGAAGAAATCATCACGAAGAAAGTCACCAAGAAAATTGATGACGCAGTCAAAGTCGTAGAAACGGATGTCAAACAGATGACAAGGAATGTCTTGGAGAAAATCGACTTACGATGTAAAGCTGTTGAGAAACAAGTCGAAGAAAAAACACAGCAAATCCAGGAACAACATACATCCAAGCTCACCGAAGTGGTCACCAAACTCAATGCTGCCCATACAGAAGTTCAATCTAAGCTTACTACTCTGTCTACTTCGGTTGAGAATCTTTCAAAAAGTGCTGCTGAAGAATTTGACGTTCAATTGAAGAGTTTAAGGAAAGAGGTTGAGGATGCCAAGAAGACAATAGCAACATATGAACCGAAGGTGCAAGAGCTCAGCGCCTATAAAGAAGCACAGTCGATCAGTAACCAACAAATGAAAATTTTGGTCTCTCAAACCACCGACTCCATCCGAAAGGATATTGCACCGCTTCTGACACTTGTTAGTCGGTTACCGGGTGCTCCGAAGCCTTCAATGCCTTCATCACAAGGGGGAGAAGGACCTTGACTAACAACATGGCAAACAAGAATTACCTTCGCTCCAACAGCAACCATCACAACCCTCGCACCACTCACTCAAACATCGACTACCACTCCTCAAACGACAAAACCATTCTTCGGATTCACATCACCACCAACGATCACCACAACGTCACCAACAACAACTGTTCCTCCTGTTTGGGGAAGAACAACACCAATGACAACCGAATCCACTTCGAGTCTCATAAAAAGATTCTCTGGTGGAATCAAAATTGGAATTAGTTCTGTACCGTCTGCAACATCAACGAAGACAACTACTTCTCAAACTCCTCCTGAGACTGGCCCTTCAGTTGACAAGGGAAAGAAAATTGCTGAAGTGTTGTCCAAGTCTGAGGAGAAAAAGAAGAAAGAAGAGGAATACGAGAAGCTAAGGCATTTGTACGTGATCTCAAGAGACAGGGTAGGGAAGAAAGAAGTCTTGGGTCCAGTGAACAAAATCTGAACATATGAGACGATAATGAATTTGGGCTTTACCACAGTTGAAATGTTTGACTGATTACCACTTGTTTCATTCAGTGATGAGAATTCAACAGAGCTGCAACTGGATATCCCATTCAATCTGAAGCTATTCGCTGCCAATGTCTATGACATTGAGTTTGATCCAGCTGAAAAGAGAAAATTTCAAGAGCAAAAAGCCAGGTTTCATGCGCACCTTGCTGCTGATCAAACCGATGTCTGGTCCTGCTTGAAGATTGTTGGGATAGACAAAATAGAAACCGGACCACTCTTCGAAGACATATATCAAAACTTCACCTATCATGTCCGAAGAGGAGAATAGAAGATAAAGAGCTCTTTCACTGTTGCAGACTTCCACTGATGAATCCAAATGACTTCATGGTTTTAGTTGAAAGATTTTACAGCCGAACTCAAGTAAGAATCTCACAGCAAGTTGGTCTTACTAGATGTCAGAAGCTAATTGGAAGATTTATGGGTTCATACCTTCGAAACTTCTCCCAATATGACTACGAAATTGCAAAGCTTTTTAAGCAATCTGTTCCAGCTGCTGATAAAGAACTAACTGGCATAACCAAAATCAGCGATGGAAAGATTCTACAGAAACCTTGGGGAGTAGTTTACAAAGGGAGGTTGACAAAGAAAGGGGCTTTGAAAAAGTTGTTCTTCGACATGGATGAGAAAGAGAAGTTTCCTTCAACATTTTTGGAAGGAATGATTGCGAGAGTGACTGTTAACAATGAAAACTCAGATGATGCGAAGCTTGAATTGTTCACTCATCTAAAGTGGTGGCTGCAAATTCGGAAGGAATTGACCAAAGCCTTTCGTATGTTATAAACTTCGGATACCTGGCATCTTCACCACAAAGGGGGAGAATGTTAGGATTCTAGTTGTGATGATATTTTGATATCCGAAGTACATGCGTTCCTATCCGAAGGATTTGATGTATGCGAAGTGATGAGCTGATGCGAAGTGGGTGATGATACGAAGTCTCCATGCTTATCGGAAGACAGTTTTGATTATACTTATCTTTTGTAATAGATAATGACTAGGGTTTAAGCTTATCTGTAACTAATTGGATTGAGTGTTTATCCAATTAGATCCTAGTATATAAACACCTTTAGCCCTAGTTGTTTACTACGTAACTTTTACAATCGCATATTCATTGTAACGATCTGTATAGTTGCTCGTCGTTAAAAAGACTTGGAGCACTATCCTTTTACATTGAATACAAATCATTCGACTGATTGATTACTCAATTACTTTTGTTCTCGTTGTTTGCCTTGTTCTTAATTTGATCTTACACTCCCAAATTTGAAGTTCCTTAAGTGCGACCCACCATCACTTATAATAACCCGTGGGACTCCATGTCGAGTGAAAATGTTTTTCTTAACAAATTTGCACACCACATGATGATCATTTGTGCGGGTCGCTTCTGCCTCAATCCACTTAGAAACATAATCCACTGCTACGAGAATGTAGACATAGCCATGCGAGGTGGGAAATAGCCCCATGAAGTCGATTCCCCATACATCGAAAATGTCTACCACCAAGATCGGGTTTAAGGGCATTTGGTCCCTTTTCGATATATTCCCCAGTTGCTGGCAATTCAGGCACTCTTTAGCAGTTTTGTGAGCATCCGTGAAGATAGTCGGCCAATACAGTCCTGCTTCTAAAACTTTGTATCCTGTCTTCTTGCCACTAAAGTGTCCTCCACATGCTGAAGCATGACAGTGATCTACAACATCACCTATCTCACTATCGGGCACACATCAATGAATTATTTGGTCTTCCCCCACTTTAAAAAGATCAGGATCATCCCAAATAAACCTCTTCGCGTACGTACGAAATTGCTTCTGTCTCTGTTTCATCCAATGCGTTGGTATCGCTCCTGTAGCCAGAAAATTGACATAATTTGCATACCTTGGAGCCCCAATGAGTTCCAACAACTGCTCGTCTGGAAATGAATCTTTGATACCAGCTTCTAACCCTTCTGCTGGCAGTCGTGAGAGATGATCTGCCACTACATTTTCTGCCCCTTTCTTATCCTTGATCTCTACATCGAACTCTTGAAGCAATAGTATCCATCTGATCAGTCTCGGCTTAGACTCCTTCTTTGCAAGTAGATGCCGGACAGCACTGTGGTCAGTATAGACCACCACCTTTGATCCCCAGATGTAAGATTTGAACTTATCCAACGCAAATACTATGGCAAGTAACTCTTTTTCGGTGGTTGTATAATTCAATTGAGCCTCTGAAAAGGTCTTACTAGCATAGCATATGACTACCGGCTTCCTATCAACCCTTTGTCCTAATACTGCACCAGCAGCGTAGTCACTAGCGTCATACATAATTTCAAAAGGTTGGGTCCAATCGGGAGGTTTTAAGATGGGAGCCTCGACCAATTTATTTTTAAGGATATTGAATGCTTTTACACACTCTTCATAAAAAATAAATGGTGCGTCCTTTAAAAGAAGGCCACAAAGAGGTTTAGAGATAGTACTAAAGTCCTTAATAAACCTACGGTAAAAACCAGCATGGCCTAAGAAAGATCTAACCCCTTTCACGGATGTCGGGGGTGGCAATGTGGAAATGACCTTAAACTTAGATCGATCTACCTCAAATCCTCTCTCAGAGACTACATGACCTAAGACTATTCCTTCCCTAACCATAAAATGGCTTTTCTCCCAAGAAAGCGCTAGATTAGATTCTACACATCGTTCTAACACTTTTTCCAGTTGACTTAAGCATGCCTCAAATGTTGATCCAAAAAACGAGAAGTCATCCATGAAGATCTCCAACACATCACCAATCATGTCGGAAAATATTGCCATCATGCACCGTTGAAACGTAGCGGGAGCATTGCACAAATCAAATGGCATTTTGTGAAATGCAAAAGTACCATATGGACATGTGAATGTGGTCTTCGCCTGATCCTCCGGGTGAATGACAATCTGATTATACCCAGAATAGCCGTCCAAGAAACAATAATACTTCTGTCCAGCTAGCTTTTCTACAATCTGATCAATGAACGGTAATGGGAAATGATCCTTGGATGTAGCAGCATTAAGTTTCCGGTAATCAATACATACCCTCCATCCAGTTACGGGTCTCGTGGATACTTTGTCACCATCCTTAGTATCCACTACAGTTATACTAGATTTCTTCGGCACGGTTTGTGTCGGACTGACCCACTCACTATCGGAGATTGGATATATGATCCCAGCATCCAACCATTTCAATACCTCCTTCTTCATAACTTCCTTCAAATTTGGATAATATTCTTTGTGTATCCCTAGCATGTTTGGCTCCTTCTTCTGTGATGATCTGATGCATACATGTAGTCGGGCTAATTCCCTTCAAATCTGCAATCGTCCAACCAATGGCTTCCTTATGTTTGGACAAAACCTTAAGCAAGTCCTTTTCTTGTTCCATTGTCAAATTCGCTGCTAAGATCACAGGTAGGGTTTCTTTTTATCCTAGAAAGGCGTACTTTAAATGAGCTGGTAACGGCTTCAACTCTAAGGTTGGTGGTTCCTGTAAAGATGGTTTTAATGTCTTAGGAATCTCCGTCGGCAACATCTCGATGTGTGCGCATTCTTCATGCTTCATGCCTTTATCTTTTCCTGTTACTTCCTCTTGCTTCTCCTGCTCAGCCTCTCCTTTTTCTTGAATATCCATCACTTCTTGCTGTAACACTTCAGGTGTGTATTGCTGCACTAACTCGTCTATGATGTCCACCTGGTAGCATTCTTCATCCTCCATGGTACTTCCTTTAGCATTAAAAATAATAATCTTAGTTTGCCAATGTCCAAAGGAAATCCCCATCTCTCCTGTACGACAGTCAATGTTTGCATTAGCTGTAGCCAAGAAAGGTCGCCCCAAAATGATCGTCGGTTGTTCTCCATTGGCAGCCTGACAGGTATCCAGAACTAAGAAATCTGCTGGGTAATAGAAATCTCTCACTTTAATGATGACATTTGACAACATTCCCCTAGAAATCTTCGTAGACTTGTCAGCAAGGTGTAAGATTACATCAGTAGGCCTCAAAGTACCGAATTCATATTTGTCAAAAAGCTGTCTTTGTAGAATGTTCACACTCGCACCCAAATCTAACAGAGCTTTCTTGATGTGCACATCACATAAATCAACTGAGATGAGAGGAACCCCTGGGTCCTTCAGTTTGGGTGGTAATGCATCCATAATTATAGAACTTACATTCTCGGGCAAATTAATTCTTTTAGAAAGATGCGACAAAATGTGCTTTTTGTGAATACACATGTCCTTGAGAAACTTTGCATACACAGGAACTTCCTTGATAAGCTTAACCAATGGGATGTTAACTTTGATCTGACTGAACAGATCCCACATATCCTCTGCTTGTGGTCCTTTCTTCCCATATGGTCTCCTTTCAGGCTTTTCCAAAGCCGCAGGGAAAGGGGCTGTCCCACCTGTTTCTCCCTTCTCCCATGTACTTGCTGGTTTCTTTTTCTTTTGTACTTGCCCTTCTTTTTCTCTTTTCTCTTTTTTTTCCAGCTCTTACTTTTCATGAAAGACTATCTCCGCATCACTATCCTCTTCTGCTGGTGGAGCTGTAACCTTGTTGTCCACCTTTTTCCCACTTGTGAGCGTGATAACTTCATTTACTTGCATTTTTGGTGGTTGTGCCTTTTCTTGTGCCCTATCTTTCTCCAACTTCACAAGCAATTCCCCTAACTTTAAAATTGCTTGCGAATTTGCATCTTCCACTTCCTTGAGCTTAAGTAACATTTTGAAAATCTCTTGCATGCCAATGTTCATATTTCTTGCTGGAGGCGCTGATTGTACATGTTGCTGTCTTACTGGTTGTTGCCTCACTTCCTTCTGTTGATTATTTTTGAATGGTCGTGACGTATTGTGGAATTGACCATATCCGTTCACCTGACTGATTTCCTCATGTGTCATTGAGCATTCATTGTGGTTATGTCCTACTTCACCACATGTATTACAGATAACTTTCCCATGTAATACATACGCTCCTTTCTCCTTCTAAAATATTGTGAGCATTTGATTGAACTTTTTAGTAACAGCGCTTAGCTCATCTTGGATCTCCTTTTTCCACTTATTTTTTGCTTCTATATTCGCCACATACACTGTGCTATCCATCATGGATCCGCTGACCTTAGATCCTAAACTTCACTATTCCAAGAATCTTCATGCATCCTCTGGCTCTTGCCACATGAATGTCCCACTCGATGAAGCATTTATCATCGCTTGATGCATCTCGTTCACTCCTTCAAAAAACAATTTCACCAGCTGCCACTTACGAACTTCGTGATACGGGCAGGAATGCAACAACTCCTTCAATCGATCGAAAGCCTCGTGAAATGCCTCGCCAGACTTCTGCTGAAAGTCTTGGATCGCACGTCTAACCTCAGTGGTTTTACTGACTGGATAGAATTCTTTTAAAAACTTTACCTTAAGTTGATCCCAAGTAGTGATACTATTAGGTGGAAGAGATGTAAACCAGTACTTGGCTCTATCCTTTAAGGTAAAAGGAAATAATCTTAACCTAAAAATATCCCTATTGGTGTTCCTAGGAGTATTGGCGTTTGCTATGGCTAGGAATTCATAAAAATGATTATAAGGATCATTCGTCTTATACCCTCTAAATTGTGTTAATACTCCTATCAACTGGGGCCTAATTTCTACTTGAGTATCTATATCATCTGGAATATAAATGGGCGATGAATCATCGTACTCCCGCGGTTGGAAGTGCGATGCAACCGACTGCCCTCTCGGTTGTGCAAAGTACAAGGGTTGAACAGGATTACCGTTATAGTGATGATCGTTGTTGTAACCTTGCTGACCTTGTGGTTGTTGTTGCTGTGGTGCTCTTCGTGGAGGTCCCCGACCTCGGTTCCATGGTTGTTGTGGTGCTTGTGGAACTCATCCTTCTTTCTCATCTTCATATCTCTGCTCAGCCTCCTGGTACTGGTACTGCTGCTGAGGAGGTTGTGGTATGGTTTGAAAAGTGGTTTGTGGTTTAAAGATTAATGGTGGTTGTAATGGTTGTGATTGTGGTTGAGAAATGGTAGTGTGCTGCCTAGGCATTTGGGGTGCCATCACGGGTCGGCGCTCCCCAAGACATAGCAGATGTAAAAGGGTTTGTAGATTATGGTTGAAATGGTGGAACAGAAGGCGGAGTGCATGATGGTATTGATGCGGGGGCTGAAACCGTACCACCAGTAGCACTCGTGCTCCCTATCTGAAATTCTGAAACTGGGGGAATAAATGGAACTGCCCCCGTTACCTCACTCGAAGGCTCATGGGTAACATCCTCAATACTACTACTAACATGACTAAAACTCATTGTATCTAAACGCCTACGTGCACGGTTCTTGCACGCGGTTCGTTCGATCTCTGAGTCAAAACGCAAGGGTGATAACTGCCCACCCCGACGGGTACGCATGCATTAGTGCAACACGCCCGTCAAAACCAAAAAGAAAAATACTAAACAACTAAAAATCTCAATACTAAAACCAAAAATCAGAAACTAAAAGTCCTACAGATCGCCTACTCTTAAACTCACAACTCCCCGGCAACGACGCCAAAATTTGACACGCCTAGGTCGTCGTGCGGTCAAAAATAGTAAAATAACCTAACACACACTAGTATAGCGGTAGTCAGGGTCGATCCACATGAGTTACGTGGTCAAGGTAGGCAACAGATTACCAATTGTAGTGTCACTCTACAACCAGATGATCTAGTTTCTAACTTTTACCGAAAACAGTCCCGAAATCACAAAATCCAACAAATCCAAAAACTAACTCTAACATTAACCAAATCAATTCAATTTCTAAACTAAAATGAGTTACTGAAATTGGAAAGTATAATCTAAATTCAGAAACACAAGAACAATCCAACACAATCAAACATCCAAATTCATCCCAAAGCATAAAAACCTTAAAAAGAGTAATTAACAATAACCGAATGATTAACTATTAAAAACTCAGATCCAAACTTGTTCAAAACAGAAAACATAAACTTTCAGAAACTAAAAACTAATGCCAATGGTTGTCACACCCAATAACACTAGCCAAAGCTACCAAAACTACTAAACTACTTGGAAATTAAAAGAGAAAACAATAAATACCAATTATGGTCGACTGAAAACTGAAACTCGGAGTCAAAGAAGCCTTGGGGGTCGTTCCTATGCCAGGTCTTTGCTGCTGATTTCGACCTAGAGCCCTCTATTTATAGTTTTGAAAAATAAAAGACCGCGCCGCGCGCATTAAAAATCCGCGGCGCACATACGAGTTTATCCCCGTTTTTTCGGCATTTGAATCTTCTCCACCGCCTCAATCATGACTCAGTGCATCGCACCCTTGTACATCACCGCGGCACGCGTGCAAATTCGACTGTTTTGTCTTTATCTTCAAACTTCTTCCATTTTGTACGCATTTGGCCCCTGTTTACATCATTTCTTTCCAAACAAGCACTGACACAAAAAGTGAGAAAGCACAGCATATATGATATAAATTCACCAAGAATAGGGCTCAACAACGACTAAAATACTTGATATTACTAGGCGTTGTGAAAATGGTTCACAAGGTTCTTCAATGGCTGATTTATGGTTTGAATTCTCTCATCTCTTATATCTATTTTTGGTTGGATGTGCTTATAGAATCTTCTTGATTTTCGTTTCGTGACTGATAATTTTAATTTTCGTTCATATTCTCGTTATCTCTCCTCTCTGCACAAATTTAGGGGGAGAGGTCAAATTTAAAAATAGAAAAAACAAATATCCAAAATATCTTTTATGCATTTTTGTCAAAAAAAACTTTAGAAAAAGGTCAAAATATTCTCATGGAAATTTTTAGAGGGAGTATAAAACCAAATAAAATTCAGAAATGTTCAAAAATAAATAAGTGTTCAACCCTGCTTCATTTGTGAGTTTGTCCTGGTTTGGTAAAATGATGTTCATGAAGATAAAAATAGTTGTTTTCCTAGTCAAATGTGATTCACATATGTTACAAAATGAAATAATTGGAATTGAAATGATGCATAGAAGGTTAGTATTTTTTTAAGGACTATGAATAGTTATTGTGGTCGCCTATCTGGTTAGTGTACTATCACCATGAGCTTAAAGGGTTCGTTATACTTCAAGTTGCTATGAAAATGACTTTGTCTGAGAATCAATGTCTACCCAATTTCTTCTACATACATGGTCTGTTAACCTTGGCTTCCCCAAAAGTTTGGGTTTGAGAGAAACTTTTAGTATACTATCATGGTCTGCTGAGTGTGTCTGAATGTCACAACCCACATTCAAAAGAGTGTGCGGTTTAGGCTAAAAGAGGCCAATGAGCACACATGTCAAAAAGGACACTAGGATTAAATGAAAAGAGGCACAAAATTAACCCAAATTAGAGACCTTAAAAGAGGCCAATGCACTCACATGAATAAGCCTAAGGAGCATCAATGCAAATTCTATAAGAACTCCTAAAAAGACGCCAATGATGCACAAAATGAGCATTAAAACTCCTTAAAAGATCCCAATGTTGCACAAGTCAAAAGAGTGAGGAAAACATGTAAGAGCGTGGATTCAAAAAGAACATAGACTTAGGGAAAAGAGACAGTTAACCAAAGAGTTTCTCGATTAGAAAGGGGAGATATCCTGTGTATGTTATGGAAATTCTGTTGAGAAATAGATTCTCGAGATAAAGCTTTTCATTCAAAGTGAAGAAATTGGAAATGGTGTTTCGAACGAAACAATTTAAGATAATTATCCGGGTTGACGATTCTCTCGACACAATAAAAGTTCATGTCTTTCTATAAATTCTAAATTGTATATGTGTTATTTTGAGAAAATTTGTTTTGTAATGTGACTGTGTGAATCTTGCTTGCAAATGAAAAGCGTAAGTCTATCCTGAAAATATCAACCAAACGTGGGATGAGCTTGAAAAATTTGGTAGGCTTAGTTGGACTGTGGTTCGTGAATTTGTTTAAATTTCCAAGTCGTAGCTTTAATTTAATTTTAATTTTTCTTTTCATGAGTTCTTACTTTTCAGTATTTTAGAAAATAAAAAATTTTAATGTACAATATTTGATTTAGGGGGAGAATATAAAATAAAAATTAAAATTCCAAAATCTAGAGATAAATAACATAAAAATGATAAAAACAAAAAAATTAAAAATCAAACAAATTTATTTAAGCTTTTCGTTGTGTGTATTTTATTTTATTTTATTTTTATTCGTCACGAAATTAAATATCATAAACTTTTAATCGCATTAGGACCGAAAACGGATTTGGGCTGGGTGGTTCTCGGTGGACCCATAGGCCGAAAACCCATGTGGGCCCACCTAGTTATCGGTGGTTTAAATGGTTCCCACCCCGCCCTTTTGTCTCTAAACCCTAACTCTCACCGCCGTCATCTCCATCTCTCTCTCGAACTCCCTCTCTCTCGAACTCGCAAACCCTCTCGATCTCTCTCGTTTTTCTTGCGTTTAATCCGTTCAAAAGGTTAGATGTTGCTTCTAATCGTTGCTAATGATCTAGATTTGGTGTTTGTACGGTTCGATTTTGGTTATTTTGCAGGTTTTAATCGAAGTTTGGAGGTTCTCGGTAATGGCGACGAAGGGTTTTCGCCCAAATATCATCGGGTTCTAGGTTGGATCCGGATCTGACCGAGATTCGACTTGATCCGACCCATCTCGACCAATATCGTTAAAATTGGACCGAAAACACCCTGATCCTACCCGTTTTCACCGATAACATCGAAATCCGGACCGAAATCGTGGACGTTGACCGAAATCGGTCTCCTTTGACCGAAATCGACACCATATGAACCGAAATCGCTATTTATGGACCGAAATCAATTTTCAGGGAGATTTTTTGGAATATTAATTTTGAAAATAATTTTTTTAAATTGAGAAAATTAATTCCTTGGTCAAAATTGATTTTTCTTGAAAATTAAAGCAAGAAAATCAATTTAAACGAGAGATGTGAGTTAATTTAATTTTATTTGAATTATTTTCTCACTTGGCAAGTTTGGTGCAGTTAAAATGGCTGCTGAAAGTACATACATGAAGCACGTGGATTCCCACAACATCGTAGGCTATCTACTAGATCCACCAGCTGCACACAAGGAATTCCAATCGATGATCAAGGGACTCAACTTGTGCCGAATTTCTCACGCTCTATGTTTCAGTCCAGTCATTTGTGTGGATCTGATCAACGATTTTTGGAAGAATGCTGCATTCAACCAGTAGGGTGCAGATGGTGCTGGTACTATAGAGTCCAATGTAAATGACGTGCACGTGACTTTCTCTGAGGACACTATTCGGGAAGTGCTGTTATTTGGTGACGCACCTGGATTCCCGACTGACTATACTGCTGACAAGGTCAAGGCAGCTCTTGCTGAAATGTGCTATGAGGGAAAGTATCCTCCCACCTTGAAGAAGAAGTTTCCACCGTTCTGGAAATTCGTTGCACATACATTTGTAAACTGTGTGTCTGGAAGAAAGGGGGGATCAAATGAGATCATCCAGACCGCAACTTCTGCCATCGTTGCTTTAGCTATGGACTGGGATTACAACTATTCTAGATACGTATTTGAGGAGATGCAGAGTAACATTCAGCAAAAGAAGAAGAACTTGTTCTAGATGTACCCAAGGTTCCTCTAAATGATCTTCAATGAGAAATACCCTCAGATGGAGAGGACTCCAAACACCTTGGATCTCAAACCTCTGGGCCCTATTACTTTTAGTCTCATGAAGCAAGTTAGAAAAGGTAAAGCTTTGTATCAAGGATTGAAGAAGCTAGTGAAATTTGGGAGGTTTGTTGATGCAGAAGAGACCCTAGAAGCAAATGTACCGGAGACAAATGTGGAAACCTTAAAAACCAAGTTCGTATTTTCATTTGAAGAGATTGTGGATCTTGAAGATGATAAAGAGGGTGAAGCAACTGAAGAGAACCAAGAGAAAGAAGAGACTGAGCTCACCGAGATAGAGCTTGAAGATCTTATCGAAGGCATGTCTGGCCATGTGCATGTCGTCACCGAAACTGAATCTCCACATCAAACTGTGTTGATTCCTCTTCAACCAGTTGTTTCTGCTATTTTTGACCCTGCAGAAAGTGAACAGGAAGAACCTACTCCCGCCCTAGTTCAAAGGAAGAGAAGAATGCTAGACCCAAGGCCGGGAGTGTATGTCCCACAAACAACCAAAGATACTCCAACCGCTACACCTACTCCTACATCCACACCAACAGAACCAATTACTATTGTTCAAGATATTCCAAGCCCAGTGGTCCAAGAGGTTCAAAACCCGATTATTGAATCAAGCCTCTTGGATCAAGATCAAGACATTCAAAGTGCTATCATTGAAAGAGATGAGGTTGTTGAAGAAAAGGTGGTGCCGACTGCAGAGTTTCAAACTGGTGGAAGCTCATCCATCCCATCTGCAGTAGATATCCCCAAGGGCAAAAGCAAGATGCCCGAATATGATTTCGTTGACGTTGCCCTGCTCCAAAGCAAAGCTTTTGAATTGGAGCAAGACTCGGCTGAGAAGGATCTGATGATCGGAAAACTAGATGTCAGAGTTGATGAACTAGAGAAAGACAATTCTGAGAAAGAAAAGAAGATCTCTGAGCTTCTTGCAAATCTTGGAGGATTGTCAGCATTGTATTTTGATATGAAGCAACGTTTGGCTCAAAAGTTTGGTGATGATCTCTTTTCCCAAGATGCTGAAGGAAACATACATGCTGCTACTGGCTCAAGAGCCACCACTCCTGCTCCTGATGAAACTCTAGCTTAGTACATATCTGCTGATCCTCTCACTGCTAAAGAAAGGAGGAAAAATGAAAGAGGATGGATCTCCAGAAACCACCTAAGGGCGACACACTTATCCGAATAAACTCCAATCAACACGCTGTTTCTGTCAATGAACTGGAGGTGTTTATCTCTGATATGCAGAAAAGGTTCTCTGAAAAATATAGGGATCATTCTGGCATTAAAGTTTGGGGTTATGACACCGAGAAAAATTTGTTGTATGTAAAGAGAAAAAGTGAGAATGTGGAATACTACGAGAGGGCCACGAAGTTCACATCCTGGACGAGAGTTGATCTGACATAACTTTCTCAAGCTCCCTTTCACAATCCATCTAGTGACACTAAGGCCTGGATGTTCAAAAGGTTTGTGGAAGATCAAGTTAAGTGCAACTTCAAAGATATCACAATTGCCAAGTCATTCATTAAGAGAGCTAAAGGTGTCAGAGACGCTTATACGGGTAAACGATTGAAGTGTTGGATTAGGTGTCTAAGCCATGACTAATAATTTGTATTTACCTAATTAATAGTAGCAAAGTCCATTTGGGTTGCCCTCATAGCTAGAGGTTTGGCAGAATTTCCAGGAGAGAGAAATATTGATTTATTATATGATTAATATATCAATAGAAATAAAATAAATAGTTTATTAATATATTAAAGTGATAATATATTAATTATAAACTATATTAATTAATTAGAAATTAATCTGGAATTAATTGGAATTAATTTAGAGATTAATTTAATTAATTAAAGGTGCAGGGACTAGAATTGTAATTATTCAATAGTTGAGTAAGTGACAATTTTAGCAAATAATTATTGTCATCGAAATTATATATATATATATATATATATATATATATATATATATATATATATATATATATATATATATATATATATATATATATATATATATATATATATATATATATATATATATATATATATATATATATATATCGATTTTAATAGTAGGATAAATAAGATTTGAATTGTAAGATAAATGCTTATCTTATTTGAATTCAAAAAGGTTTATCTCTAAAGGTTTATCTGGTTATCTGCTGGAGGCTATAAATAAGGAGCCTTAGATCCCAGAAACCTGCGACACTTTCTGCTTCCATTCTCTCTGGAATTTTCGTCCAATACCTCCTGCTCCCTGGGTGTGATCTCATTTGAGGCAGGATACTTGTGCTGTTTGGCTTCCAAGAAAACCTAAAGGTTAGTTTTTATGATTTATTCTTTTAGTTATTTTTATTTGGCCTTTAGGAATTTAGTTACATGTTCAAAGTAAGAAAACATAGATCCAATCTAGGTTGCATGTGAACTTAGGGGTTTAGTTCATAGATTTGCATAAAACCTTTCAGTGGTATCAGAGCTTTTGGTTGTTTTCTTATTGAATTGCTGTAATAGTTTTTCCTAAAATTTAGGGTTTATTGTTTCTAAACCCTAAATAGGGCCAATTGATTTTTAGGGTTAGGGTTTTTGAAACCATAGCCCCTCCCCTTATTTTTTCGAAAATTGCCTAGGGTTTTAGAAGGTTTTCTATTTTTGGTAACTTTAATTATTTAATTAAATGAATAACCTTAAACCTATTATTTGGTTTTTCGAAAATTAGGGGGTTTAACTTTTAAGATAGGTTTAAATTAATTTGATTAATTTGTGATACCTATCTAGATTTAATTAATTTAATTAATTTTTTAATTAAAAGATAAATTAAATCATTTAAAGATTTAAATTTAATTTTAAAATTAATAGTTAATTTTTTGAAAATTAAATAGATAAACCAGAAATATTTTAAAAGTTTAAAATATTTAATTAATTTGATTAATTTGAAATACCTATCTGGATTTAATTAATTTAATTAATTGTTTAATTAAAAGATAAATTAAATCATTTAAAGGTTTAAATTTAATTTTTAATTAATTGTTTAATTTTGAAAAATTAAATAGATAAACCAAGAATATTTTAAAAGGTTTAAAATACATCTTATATATATTATAATTAAAAGTTAATATTATATGTATAAGATAATTGGTCAGTTAAATCAATGGTAGGCCTCATTCACGAAGCTGGTCTATAAGGAGGGTATAAGGAAACTACCTATAAAATGGCGGTTGAATGGGTGTCCACTCTCACCCACCGCTCTCTTGATCAGTGGAGGGTCGCTAGCCGAACGGGTTTGATAGGACAGCTTAATCTCATTAAAAGTATAATGTTATTAATGAAAGTACTAGAATAGGTTTATAAAATCCCAAATCTAGTTACTTTAGGAAAAATGTGAAAAGATGCTAACCCATGAAATTGCACATTAGACTTTATGAGACATTAGTGGAGCATGTGTGGTTAACCGACACACTAATAGGGGCTCATAAAGAGTGGTAATGGGTTTCTCATGATTTATTGTTGTTGATGAAGCGTGTGTGGTTAACCGGCACATCAATTAGAGATGATAAAAGACATTGAGGTTACCGAGCATATTTGCATGGTTATTCACATCTAGTTTGTGATCCTCGACATCCCAGTCACAAACAGTAGAGCATATCCGAGATTAAACATGCCATTGAACAGTTCAATGAATCTCACAGATTTAGGAATTTCATAGGACTGAAATTGATAAGTGTTTATCCACCTTAATGACCATTGTGTTGTGATTACGCCATCCCTCTTCACACCATAGTTGGGGTATTTTGGATCCTAGCCTTGTTAAATAATATATTGGGTAATTGTTTAAGAAGGATTAAAATTAAACTAACAAATTCAAATTTTATAAATGTCAAAAGATAGTGTCAGTTCTCCTCCTTCTCCTCCTTCACCCATTTCTGAGAGCTTCAGAAAGCACCTGTTCAATATGGTAAGGCTGACTGGCCTTGACTATGTGATATGGCTTTGCAAATAGAGAATGGCTCTTAGTTTTGCTGGCAAACCATATCTGACTGAGTGTCCGCTCCTTGTTCTACCAAAGCATGGCATCACACAGTAGCTTGTGATGAGCATGATCCCTTGACTATTAAGTCAAAGGAAGTTCGTTGCCTCATGCTATTAATCATTGACCCCGAGTTCCGTAGGGATTTAGAATTCCTGGGTTCAGATAAGTTAGCACAGCTGGTTGAGGAAAGGTTCCGAGAACTGGTTGAAAAAGGAACGAACTAATATCTTCAAAGAGCTTGAAGCTGCAAGCTAGAAGGAAGTAGCACCAGTTTGCATGTTCTCATGATTGAGTGATACATGGGCAAACTGTATAAAATTAGGTCACCCCTTATGATCAGGAGTTAAGCATTAGCTCGACTTGCTGATCTGTTCATCCAGATGAACAAAAAGGGTAACCAGATAAGACAATCATGGAAATGCATTTAATGTCGACTCTGTATGAGTCATTCATGGAGATGCATAGTTCCATTGATTCGGCTGCTTCAGGATTGAGTCTAGTATTAAGGCGCATCAAGAAATGATCCAGATCGTCTGGACCGATTGCTCGATGTCTCAAACTGGGAATCCATAGGGTGGGACACAGTCATAGAAAGATTGGAAAAATGCTCCAAAGCCAAACAGTTTGGCAACTCAGTAATATCTTAAAAACTCAGAACACCTGATCCTCATTTCCTTGATACAGGATGTGTTTCTCACATTTGCTCTGTATGCACGGACTCTGTAGGATGCGGGATGTTGTCACACAGGAGCATATTCGGATTGGATCTGGAGCTCGTGCAGTTTTAGAGTTAAGCTAGATATTTGTTCGTGTTATTAGTTTATAGATGCATATGACATTGTTTCGCATAGTACATTGTTCTGAGGATAATTCTGGTTTAATAAAATATTTTCTTTTAAAACATGATTGTTTTAATTATCCTCGAAATGTTGTGTGAATGTGTTGATGGCATAAATGGTAATAACTTGAATGTTGATACATCCAATGGGATTGAATTTATAAATTGTGTTCCTTATGATTGTTAAAGTGAATTTTAAGAGAATCACTTCAACCAAAGGTCCAGTTGGACAGGAATTTGGAATCATTTGACTTAGAGTCGCATGATGAATCGAGTGCTTAATAAAGTTAATTGTGGAAAGAAATGAATAACCCAAAGATCCAATGGATAGGATTTTGGAATCAGTTGACTTGGAGTCAGGTGATGATTGCATATCTTGAACAAAATTAACAAAGTCATAAATTTACATAGAGATGTAAAAGATATTAAGATTTTGAGCGACATACACATAAGTTACTGTGTATTGCTTGAATCTTCGAACACAACACAATTAGTTATACTTCATGATATTTGCCAATTAGTATGACAAATATGGCTTCGCTTATCAGAATAAGAGATTGATTGAAACCTTGAAGTGTTCAAGAATTTCAAAGGAAGTATAAGATCAACAGAACCTGAGTGACAACATAGACTGAGAAAATGTTTCATAGTTTATCCTCTTCCAAGAACATTAATGGTTATAATGTGTCTTAGGGAAGATGATGGGGCATTGGTCGAAATAGTTCGATCCTCGATGTATAAGATACATTTCCAATTAGTTTTTCGATGAATTAAATATTAAACCAGTCAGACCATAGAAACCATATTCCGACCACATCTTAGACTAAGTAGGTTATATAGACACTGTCTGAAATGTAAAGCTGTGATCATCCCACTTGTACGTAGAAAGTCCAGGGTCATGTAATGTTCGTCCAACATCATGACTAGCCTGAACCTGATCAGCAATGCCGTTTCATTGGCCATCCCGGTTGTAACTATGAAAGAAGAGTTCTTTTGGAAAGGACTCATATTCTTAGGAAACAGTGGGAGTAAGAATAATCCTGAATAAGTTTAGGGATTAGCCAAGTGAAAGAACCTCTAGTCATCACTAGGCCTTGACCAGGAATCGGATTCCTGTTAAACCTGACATACTCTTCTCTTGACCAGTAGTATTGGTCACCGTCATAAGGAGTTATGATCTGGGTGACATACCGATTAGTGGTAAAACACTAAAGATGGTACGGATAAGCAATCTGACTACTTGGAAGCATTGGTGAGCCCAGTTGCTGCCAAATAAGAGAACCTTAGGGCGAGACACAGTCTATGTGACAATTTGATTAATTTTACACCTGGTCTAAGAACCAGTGGGAGTAATTGAATCATCAAAAGAAAGCAACATAGATAGAAATGTACTTACAGAACATCTGGTTGAGTGGGACGATACTCAGGGTCAAGCAATTGATTTCGCAAGAAGCACTCTCAATAGAATATGAAATCTGAAAGGATACTGCGTGGCATATTATGAGTCGTTAGTGGAGCGTGTGTGGATTACCAGCACACTAATATGGACTCACAAAGAGCATGCCAATACAAAAGGTACATGGTCCCGGGATTCATGTTGGATTAGGTGTCTAAGCCATGACTTTACATTTGTATTTATCTTATTAATAGAAGCAAAGTCCATTTGGGTTGCCCTCATAGCAGGAGGATTGATGTAGAAGTCAGCAGAGAGAAAAGTTAACTTATTAATTGTTTAATAAATCAATAGAAATAAATAAATAGTTTATTAATATATTTAAGTGTTAATATATTATTTAGAAACTATAATAATTAATTAGAAATTAATCTAGAATTAATTGGATTTAATTTGAAGATTAATTTAATTAATTAAAAGTGCAGGGACTGGTTTGTATTTATTGAATAGTTGAATAACTGGAAAGCCAGTAGCCAGGGGCCAGAGTTGGCACCACCTAGGGGGCTTCCCTAGAGGTTGGCGAAACCCTAATTAGGGTTTAGGAGATCTGGTCCAAATGGGCAACATGCTTGTCTATTAAGGGGGCACCTCTAAGGTTTCACTGGAGGCTATAAAAGGAACCCCCTGTGCACCCCAAAACCTGTGCCATTTTCATGATAAGATCACTCTGCTGATTTCTCTCCTCTATTGCTTGGGTGTGACACCATTTGAGGCAGGACACTTATGCTGCTAGCTTCAAGAACAAGATCCAAAGGTTGGTAATTCTTGTTTTGATCTTTAGAATTAAATGTTGGCCTTTAGGTTTTACTATTGTATGTTCATAGAAGAAAACATAGATCTTTCTTAGGGTTGCAAGTGAACTTAGGAATTTTGTAGTTTATTGTTTGCTATAAAACCCTTCAGTGGTATCAGAGCTATGGCTTGTTTTCTTGTGAACTGATATAAACTGTTTATGTGATCATGAGGGTTTTCGAAAAATAACCCTTCGGAGGCCATGAATCCTGTTGGCGGCTAGGGTTAAGCAAACCCTAGCTTCCCTTCCCCTTTTTTGCGATTTACATGCCTTATTTGGAAGTAGGTTGTTATTTTTGGTAATTGCTGCTTAATTAAATAACAGGAACCCTTTTCCCATGCATGCTAAATTTCGAAATTAAAGGGAAAGCTTAGGAAATTAATTTGATTAATTTTGTGTTTCCCCATACTTGATTTAATTAGTTTAATTAAATTGTTTAATTAAAAGACCAATTAAATATAAAATATTTTAATAAGATTAAAATATATCTTATATATTTATGATTAAAAGTTAATATTTATATGTAAGATAAATTGGTTAGTCTCACCGTTAGTAGGCCTCATTCGCAAAACTGTCCTATAAAGAGGGTATAAGGCGACTGCCTATAAAATGGTAGTCTAATGGGTGTCCACTCTCACCCACCGCTCTCCTGGTCAGTCGAGTGTCGTTAGCCGAACGGGTTTGATAGAACCGCTAAGCCTCTTAAAAGTATAATGCTATAATTGAAAATACTAGAACTTCGAACAAAATCCCAATCTAGTTACTTTAGGTCATAAATGTGAATTAGTTGCTAATCCATGAAGTTGCACATTGCGCTTTGTGAAACATTGGTGGAGCGTGTGTGGTTAACCGGCACACCATAGGGGTTCACAAAGAGTTGCAATGGGTTTCTCGATTTTACCATTATTGATGGAGCGTGTGTGGTTAACCGGCACATCAATTAGAGATGGTAATTGACTTCGAGAGTACCAAGCTAACTTGCATGGTTATTCACACCCGGTTTGTGATCCTCGGCATCCCAGTCACAAACAGTGGGGCACATCCGAGACTAAACATGCCATTGAATAGTTCAATATGTCTGAACAGATCTAGGAATTTCTATGATGAAATTGATAAGTGCATTATCTACCTTAATGACCATTATGTTGTGATTACGGCATCCCTCTTCACACTATAGTTGGGGTATTTTGGGTCCTAGCCTTAATAAATAATAAATTGGGTAATTATTTAAAAGGATTAATTAAACTAATAAATTCTGTTTATTATAGATGTCTAAACCAAGTGTCTATTCTCCTCCCTCTCCTCCTTCACCCATTTCTGAGAGCATCAGAAAGCACCTGCCTAATATGGAAAGGCTGACTGGCCTTAACTATAAGGAATGGCTTCGTAATTGGAGACTGGTTCTCGTCATTGCTGGCAAGCTTCATCTCACCGAGTATCCGATCCCGGTTCCACTAGAACAAGTCATCATAAAGAGTTCTTGTGATAAACATAACTTCTTGGTTGATGAGTCCGAAAAGATTCGTGACCTCACGCTATTGACCATTGACCTTGAGTTCCGTAAGGATTTTGAATCCTTGGGGCCATATGAGTTAATGCAATCGGTTGTGGAAAAGTTCCAAAAACCAATTGAAGAGGAACGAGCTAGGATCTTCAAAAGACTTGCAGAGTGCAAGCTAAAAGAAGGAAGTAGCATTGATTCGCATGTTCTTCAGATTGAAGCGTACATAGGAGAATTGTACAAACTTGGGTATTCCATGAGTCAGGAGATGAGTGTAAACATTCTAATCGCTTCACTGACTAGTAAGTACGATCTGTTCATTCAGACGTATAGAAAGGAAGACCAGAAAAGGGCTTTATACGAGTCACTCTTGGATAGGCATAGCTCCAATGGTTTAGCTGCTTCTAGATTAAGTCCAGTGAAAAGACACAGCAAGAAACAATCCGGATTGTCTAGACATGTCTCAAACTGGGAATCCACAAAATCGGATACAGTCACGGAAAGACTGGAAGACGCTCCAAGGTCAAATTTTTTTGAAAGCTCAGTTATACCTAAAAACCTCAAAACTCCTGTTCCATAATTCCTTGATGCATAATGTGATAGTCACATTTTGGTTTGTATGCAGGGAATCAGTAGGGTACGGGACCTTGGCGCATAGGAGCACCTCTGGATTGGATTTCCAGCTCATGCAGTTTTGAAGTTTAGGTAGATATTGAAATCATGTTATTAGCTTATTAGATGCGTATGACATTGTCTATCATATATTTACATTGTTCAAGGATTTTTGTTTTAATAAAATTGTCGATTTTCTTTTAACACCTGTTGTTTGAAATTGTCCTTGAAATGTTATATGAATGTGTTGAATGCATGATTAGTAATAACTTGAATGATAATGCATCCAAAGTGTTTGGATTCAGGAATTGTGTCATTTATGATTGTTAATATAAATGTTATAAGAATCAATTCAACCAAAGGTCCAGTTGGACAGGACTTTGGAATCATTTGACTTAGAGTCTCATGATGAATTGTGTTCTTAATGTGTCAAGAAATTAATCAACCAAAGATCCAGTTGGACAGGACTTTGGAATCATTTGACTTAGAGTCGGATGATGATTAAATTCTTTATAAAGCACATGTGGCAAGAAATGAATCCCCCAAAGATCCAGAGGATAAGATTTTGGAATCAGTTGACTTAGAGTCAACTGAAGATTGCAAGTCTTGAACAGAGTTAACAAAGGCATAAGTTTACATAGAGATGTAAAAGACATTGAGATTAGGAGCAACGGACACATCAGTTGCTGTGTATTGCTTGAATCTTCAAACAGAACACAATTGTTTGTACTTCGCGATAGTTGTCATTCGATATGACGAATATGGCTTCGCTTATCAGAATAAGCGATTAAATTGAAACCTTGAACAGTTCAAGGACTTTAAAGGAAGTACAAGATCCACAGAACCTGAGTGATAACATAAACTGAGAAAAATGTTTCACAGTTCAGCCTCTTCCAAGAACATTAATAACTGTAATGTGTCTTAGGGAAGATGATGGAGCATTGGTCGAAACAGTTCGATCCTCGATGTATGAGATACATCGTCAATTAGTTTCCGATGAATTAAACACTAAACCAGTCAGACCATATAAACCATATTCCAACCGCATCCTAGACTAAGTAGGTATTGAAGACACTGTCTGAAATGTAAAGCTGGGATTTTCCTACTTGCACATAGAGAGTCCAGGGTCTTGTAGTGTTCGTCCGAACATCATGACTACCTTAACCTGATCAGTAATGTCGTTTCACTGGCTATCCCGCTGTACCTGAAAAAGAAAGAGCTCTTTTAGAAAGAACTCATGTTCTAAGGAAACAGTAGGAGTTGGGACAGTCCTGAATGAGTTCAGGATTAGCCAAGTGAAAGAACCTTTAGTCATTACTAGGCTTAGAGCAGAAATCATATTTCTGTTTCAACACTGACATAATCTGCTCTGGACCAGTAGTACTGATCACCATCATAAGCAGTTATGATCGGGGTGACATACCGATTGGTGGTAAAACACTGTAGTTGGTACGGATTTACAATCCGACTACTTGGAAGCATTGGTGAGCCTGGTTGCTTCCAATTAAGAGAACCTTAGGACGCGATACAGTCTATGTGACAGTTTGATTGATTTTACACCTGGTCTAAAAACCAGTGGGAGTAATTGAATCATCAAAGGAAAGCAACATGGACAGAAACGTACCTTCAGAACATCTGGATGAGTGAGACGATACTCAGAGTCAAGTAATTGACTCCGAGAGAAGCCATACAATAGAAGATGAAAATCCGAAAGGATTCTGCATGGCACATTGTAAGTCGTTAGTGGAGCGCGTGTGGATCACTGACACACTAATAGGGACTCACATAAAGTATGCCAATATAAAGGTACAAGGGCCCGGGATTAACCCTACGGTCATCTAGCAAGAAAGGATATTCAAATTCTCAAAATATGCCAAAGGATTGGATTTTGAGAAAGGGCTGAAAGATTTCCATTAAGAGGTCAGAAAGGTTTAGATTCTTAAAATGTGCCAAAAGTTCTATATTTTGTGAATAGTCCATAACCGTGTCAAAGCCAGTGGGAGTGTCGCTGTTATCTGCTATCTCCATATGTGGGTTACATACTGTTTCTAGGAAATGTCTCTTTTCATTACAAAGCGTAATGACTTGGTGTTAAGAGACGGATAGCTATGAAAGACTTAATAGAGATACGGCATACTGAGGTGGTTGTAAACATCTATGATATAGATCGAAACTCTGCCAATATGATCTTGATGACATTCAAGATGCATAGCCCCAGAAAAGGAGTTTTCTATCATTGCAAAGTGTAATGATTTCACATGAGAGATATAAATAAGGTGCAACATACTCACATAATCCATAAACATCTATCAGATAGATGTTATCGACAGTATAGACCTAGCCATAGTAAGCATGATCTTGGTAAGATACAAGATGCATAAGAAAAGTCTTCGAAAGAAAATAGTTATTAAAAGTCGTGACACAAGGATTACAACTAATCCTAAGATTCCAAAAGGGTTTGGAATGAGATTAGATCGAATTCCACGAGCATCTTGGATCGATCAGAAGTGTCGTGAACATGTCCTGATGACTTTTTTTTTTTTGGGCCTCCTATGGAGCCGAGGTTCCGGCACGCTTTCGCGAACCGACTAATCCCCGGGCGACTACCCGCTTCGCGAGTAGCCCAGAGTCATCGCGGGTGAACCTCTGTGGCCACTAGGGGGTTTTTGTTCCTCCTTGGATTAGAACCTGGCACCTCCTGGTCATTTTGACCTTTGGAGACCAAGCTCTAACCAACTAGGCACCACCCTTGTGGTTACATGACCTGATGACTTAATGCTTAAAGCATAGTAAGTCAGAGTCAGGATATGACCTGGCTGGGAATACTTAATAGACTTTGTACATACGTGAGAAATCATTGGAAAATGATTGGGGTGAATGTTAATAGTAATTTGAAAAGAGTTTCAAATAAGTAAAAGGACTTAATGGTTAAAAAATTTCGTTGGTATTCCGATGGAGCGCGTGTGGGTCACCGGCACATCGTAACACCTCGAAATAGTCTTAGGATGCAGTCGTGTGGACTAAAGATCCCAAGAACCATGGAAAGTCACAGTACACAGAATGGATAAAGTGAGATATTATTGGAAGAATCTCCGATTGGATAAAGTGTATCAATATGAGACATTTGGATACATAGGAAGAGTGAAAAGTCATATAGACATAGATACATAACATGAATTAAAAGTTTAAAAGGAATCTAGAAACCGATAATAGTTTTATGAAGAATCCGACTTGGTGATTACCTCGTGGAGACTTGGTAATAAGCAAGAGTAGCTACCAGTCAGATTTTTTGTTTCGTTTTTGCATGTTTCACTTCTCGAATAATTTGATTATTCAAAGGTCCACAGTCGCTCATACTTTTAGGAAGTAAGTATGAACAAAAGACTGTCATGAATTGGGTTGTAGATTGTCTAAGGAGTTAGACATTGCAGTAAGACTGCTACAATGTTCATGAGTACCTGGAAATAGAGATTTGAGTATTAGATAAACCCGCACTCAATAGATTGCTTCATGGATTACATCACGAGCAATGTTGAGACGATAGCATCTTATGATCTTGAGGCAGAGACATATGAGTTGAAATTTACGAGTCGGTTGTGCATTGATAATGCGTAAACGCATCGGTAACTCGATGTTATAAAAAGCATTGTTGTGTGTAATTTTGATAAGTAAAAGACACAAGCATATGAGTCGAAGCTTATTCTTTCCTTGACCCTGATGGGAAACAGATATCCGTAGGCCTCTCGATGATTTTGAAGTTGACTAAAGTGCTGGCCAGCCTGGACTAAATTGATGTGTTCAATTAGAAGTCTAAAAGTCATAAGCAGAATAGGAGATCAGGAAACAGAGTATCGGACAGAGATTGATCTCAATCCATGTCTCCTGTCTGAAAATATCTTGTTGGACGAAGGATCATATGAATACTTATCTATGGACAGAACTGACTGGGTCAGAGTTCGGCAGCAGTTTTTATGAAACTGCAGGTTGTTTATTAATCAGAAAATAAATTAAAGTCATAGACTTATCCAAGTGGGAGACTGTTGGATTATGTGTCTAAGCCATGACTTTACATTTGTATTTATCTTATTAATAGAAGCAAAGTCCATATGGGTTGCCCTCATAGCAGGAGGATTGATGTAGAAGTCAGTAGAGAGAAAGGTTGATTTATTAATTTTTTAATAAATCAATAGAAATAAATAAATAGTTTATTAATATATTTAAGTGTTAATATATTAATTAGAAACTATAATAATTAATTAGAAATTAATCTAGAATTAATTGGATTTAATTTGAAGATTAATTTAATTAATTAAAAGTACAGGGACTGGTTTGTATTTATTCAATAGTTGAATAATTGGCAAGCCAGTAGCTAGGGGCCAGAGTTGGCGCCACCTAGGGGGCTTCCCTAGAGGTTGGCGAAACCCTAATTAGGGTTTAGGAGATCTAGTCCAAATGGACAACAGGCTTGTCCATTAAGGGGGCACCTCTAGGGTTTCACTGGAGGCTATAAAAGGAACCCCCGGGGCACCCCAAAACCTACGTCATTTTCAAGATAAGATCACTCTGCTCATTTTACTGGAGGCTATAAAAGGAACCCCCTGGGTTTCACTTATGCTGCTAGCTTTAAGAACAAGATCCAAAGCTTGGTAATACTTGTTTTGATCTTTAGAATTAAATGTTGGCCTTTAGGTTTTACTATTGTATGTTCATAGGAGAAAACATAGATCATTCTTAGGGTTGCATGTGAACTTAGGAATTTTGTAGTTCATTGTTTGCTATAAAACCCTTCAATTCATCCCACGGGCATCTCGCAAGAAAGGATATTCGGATTCTCAAAATATGCAAAAAGTTTGGATTTTTTGAATAGCCTGAAAGATTCCAGTAACTATGTTAGAAAGGTTTAGACATCGGATTCTCAAAATGTGCCAAAAGGTTTGGATTTTATGAATAGTCCGGAAGAGTCAAAGCCAGTGGGAGTATCGTTGTTATCTGCCTATGACTCTATGTTGGGAACATCTCTTATCATTACAAAGTGTAATGATTTCACATTAAGAGATGATTCACTACGAGATACTTAATAGAGATACAGCGTACTCAATTGGTTGTGAACATCTATCAGATAGATCAAAACTCTGCCAATATGATCTTGATGAGATTCAAGATGCATAACCTCTGGAAAAGAGTTTCCTATCATTGCAAAGTGTGATGACTTGGCATAAAAGAAATAAAGAAGGTGCAACATACTCACGTAATTCACAGACATCTATCGGATATATGAAATCATCAGTATAGACCTAGCCGTTGTAAGCATGATCTTGATAAGATTCAGGATGCATGAGAAGAGTCTCTGAAAGGAAATAGTTTTCAAAAATAATAACACAAGGATTATAATCTTTAGAATCCGAAAGGGTTTGGAATAAGATTAAATTGGATTCCACAAGCTTCTTGGATCAATCAGAAGTGTCATGAACATGTCCTGATGACTTGATGCTTATAGCATAGTAAGTTGGATTCAGGATATTGTCTGACTGGGAATACTGGATCGATTATTTGAACTCACATGAGAAATCATTGGGAAATGATTGGGGTGAAAAGTGATAGTAATAATTTGAAAGAGTTTCAAAGTGGTAATTATTAACGTCGGGATGAGGTGCTATAGGACTTCATGGTTAAAGAGTTTTGTTGGCATTCTGATGGAGCGCGTGTGGTTCACCGGCACATCATGACACCTTGAAATAGTGTTAGGGTGCAGTCATGTAGACTAAAGTCCCCGAGAACCATGGGAAGTCACAGTACACATCACCAGAATGGAGTTATGAGAGATAATGAAAGGATAACATATTGAGATGTCATCGGAAGAGCATCCGATTGGATCATTTGCAATAAAGTGTATCAGTGTAAGACACTTTGGATACATAGAAAGAGTGAAAGGTTCATGAAGACATAGACATAAAATTAGAATTGAAAGTTTAAAAGAAATCTAGTAACCGATAATAGTTTATGACAAGATCCGACTTGGTGATTACCTCGTGGAGACTTGGTAATAAGCAGGAGTAGCTACCAGTTAGATCTTTATGTTTCATTTTCGCATGTTTTACTTCCCGAATAAGTTGATCATTCGAAAGGTCCACAGTCGCTCATACTTTGGGAAGTAAGTATTGAATCAAGACTGTCATGAATTGGTGTAGACTGTCTAAAGAGTTAGACATTGTAATAGGATTGCTACAATATTCATGAGTACTTAGAAATAGAGATTTGAGTATTGGATAAATCCACGCTCAAAGAATTGCTTCATGGATTACATCACGAGCAATTTTGAGACGATAATATCTTATGGTCTTGAAGCAGAGACGTATGAGTTGAAATTTTCAAGTCGGTTGTGCATTGATAGTGCGTAAACGCATCGGTAACTCGATGTTATAAAACATATTGTTGTACGCGATTTTGATGAGTAAAAGACACAAGCATATGAGTCGAAGCTTATTCGTTCCTTGACCCTAATGGGAAACATATATCTGTAGGCCTCTCGATGATTTTGAAGTTGACTAAAGTGCTGGCCAGCCAGGACTGAATTGATATGTTCAATTAGAAGACTTATGTCATATGCAAATCGGAAATTGGGAAACAAAGTACCGGATATAGATTGATCTCAATCCATGTCTCATGTCCAGAAATATCTTGTTGGATGGAGGATCATATGATCACTTATCTATGGACAGAACTGACTAGGTCAGAGTTCGACAGCAGTTTCTAGGAAGCTACAATTTGCTGATTAATTAGAGGTTAAATTAGTAATTATAGTCATAGACTTATCCAAATAGGAGACTATTGGATTATGTGTCTAAGCCATGACTAATAATTTGTATTTACCTAATTAATAGTAGCAAAGTCCATTTGGGTTGCCTTCATAGCTAGAGGTTTGGCAGAATTTCCAGGAGAGAGAAAGATTGATTTATTATATGATTAATAAATCAATAGAAATAAAATAAATAATTTATTAATATATTAAAGTGATAATATATTAATTAGAAACTATATTAATTAATTAGAAATTAATCTGGAATTAATTGGAATTAATTTGGTGATTAATTTAATTAATTAAAGGTGCAGGGACTAGAATTGTAATTATTCAATAGTTGAGTAGGTGACAATTTTAGCAGATAATTATTGTCATCGAAATTATATATATATATATATATATATATATATATATATATATATATATATATATATATATATATATATATATATATATATATATATCGATTTTAATAGTAGGATAAATAAGATTTGAATTGTAAGATAAATGCTTATCTTATTTGAATTCAAAAAGGTTTATCTAGTTATCTGGTGGAGGCTATAAATAAGGAGCCTTAGATCCCAGAAACCTGTGCCACTTTTTGCTTCCATTCTCTCTGGAATTTTCGTCCAATACCTCCTGCTCCCTAGGTGTGATCTCATTTGAGGCAGGACACTTGTGCTGCTTGGCTCCAAGAAAACCTAAAGGTTAGTTTTTCTGATTTATTCTTTTAGTTATTTTTATTTGGCCTTTAGGAATTTAGTTACATGTTCAAAGTAAGAAAACATAGATCCAATCTAGGTTGCATGTGAACTTAGGGTTTTAGTTCATAGATTTGCATAAAACCTTTCATGAAGAACGTCGTGTGGCCTCCAACTGATAAACTCAAGACTATTCCCATCTCTAAACCTCTTCCAGATGGCACTCTCGACAGCATGGAATTTCGGACATTTGATCCTTCGACTGCTACTGCTGTGATCAAACTAAAGAAAAATCAGACTCGTTTGATTGATCATAGATACTTGCTGAAGTTTGGTGAACGAGACATTTGGAAGCTTGCAAGTACACAGATACTGGTAGAGAATTCCTTGTTTGAAGTCGTTGCCAAACCGTTTACTGGAACAACTGCTAAAATTGTTGAAAATGGGTATTGGGCAGGAGCCTTGGGGAATGCAGATGTACATCTTCTTGATTTATCATAAAGACCAGAAAGCAATAAACCAATGGGAAGATTGTTGGGCCCAATTTTGTGGTTTATGCTTGTTTGTTGGTCTTATAGGCGTTTTGGGCTTTTGGGCTTATATATGTATTTGGGTTTTGGATGTAATGGTTTTGTTTAGTGAGTCTAGTATATAAAAACTAGGTGTTAGGCGTGTTTGGGTGGAGTTGGTCAATCACGTGAAGTGTGGGACAAGGGTGAAATCGTTTTGTATGTGTGTGTGATCTTATGTACTCAACTTGCTGATTAATCCAAGTGTGCATTTGAAGATCTTGCTTATTGTTTTCATCTTTTCTATTGTTTTCTTGAATATTGTTCATTGGGATTCCGCACCAATTGAACAATCTGTGATTGATACCGTGTTAAGATCGAGTTTGGGACTTACAAAACTTGCAAAAATCTAGTAAACCCTAAATACATGGTATATGATTTTACTTGTCTTGAAGAGTCTTGATAAAACCTTGGATGAATGTAAAGTCCAACGTAAGACTCCTATAATGGAATCACACCTCAAGGCATAGATCAAGCACCAAGTGATCAGAAACTCCAAGCCGATAGTCAAGATCTCCCAAAACCATGATGGATTACAGTTGCTTGTGGTCCAAGCTTCACCAACCCGTGGCTAGTCCTCACTTTTTTATACCCAAGAGAGAGAAAGGGATAGAGAGAGAGAGAGAGAGAGAGAGAGAGAGCTGAGAACTAGAGAGAGTGTGTAGAATTAGGGTTTTCAAGTTTTTGCTTGCATTTAAAGCTTCCATACCCCTCTATTTATAGGTTAGGAATCACTGTCACTTTGATATGTTTATTAACGTGAAATTCCTCGATTGGAATAAGTCATAACACTTATAACTTATCGGGTTTGAATATAGTTCTTTTAAGTCCTTCAAGTTTCTAGTTAATTTATATAAACTAAAAAATAACAATTTGGTCCTTAATTTTTCAACATTGACATTTTGTGCTTAGTCCTGCTTTGTATATAATCCAAAAACATCATACTATTTATAAAAATGTTAACACAATTAACATTTTTCTAACACTTTGAGCAAAAGAAAATGTGGGAAGGACCCATTTCGATTATTCTCCTTTTTATGGTGTGGGGAAAAGTGGGGAAAAGGTATAATATAGGAGGCGTATCAGGAAACCACAAATTATAGGAAAAGAACCACAAAGTAAAGTATATATCGTCTCCTTCAAGAAACAAGCCAAAAGGGGTTACACCATCGCTATCCTTAAGAAAAGTGGATGTCGCAATAACTTTCAAAATAAGCATTGATCACTCATAAAAATACGTAAAATAAATATTTACAAATTTGGAGCGTAATCCAAATATAACTAAAATTTGAAATGTCTTACTAAGTAATAAAATAACACAAAATAAAATGAATAAAAATCCGATCTCGTAAATTTAATAACCACGAATTGGGCATATGATTCAGTGGACATCGTATGAACTATAAAATTTAGCGAAATCCTTCACACCATAGACATAACATGTCAAAAACATGTGATGCATTTGTTTTTGCTGTTTGAGTGATGACTAACATGTTTTTTCTCCTAAAGGTATTTGATTATTTTATTTAAGTTGCTCAAGGTCAACCTCACACTTTATTTTTACAAAGTTATACGACATTCTACTAAAAATGTTACGTAGTATAAATGCACAATTTAAAATTACACATTTAATTTATCATATCTTATATTTTAAGAGCATTTCAGTTTTACTCATTTTCAAAAATTATCCGCAACGACACTCTCAAGTAATTTTGCATAAAAACACTATCTCTTTAATAAAACGGCTAGACACACATACTTTCTAAATCCTAATCCTAAACCACATCAACCCTCAACCCCTTAAAAGATAAACACTTATTCAAACATCTTAAAACCACTAGACCAAAGCCATTTGGCTACTGACTTAGGGATCTATCATCCGTATCGCACAATGATATGGTTTTTAAACTATGTCTACACTCTACACATCATTGGATGATGCTAAGGTAGGATAAATATTATGCTTATATGCCTGACATTGATATTTTTTTTCGTATTTTTATATTTGCAAACTAATCTGTAGAACATTATTGATAAAACTTTGTTGTATATTAGATTTTTTGATGATCCGTAAAATTGGTGGCAAGAGTAGTAACATTTGTATCCGTTCCAAGTAATAATGATGATAATGACTATGGTTATATTATAAAGACAAAACGTTAAAAATGGTCCCCGTGGCTTATGACTTAATAGTGGATAAGGTTCCTTGACTTTCAAAATCGTGAAAATAGTACTTATCAGAAGGTTTCTTTGCGGTTTAGGTCTATGTCCAACTTGAAATGTCTATTTTGTCTTTTTAATTTCTTTTTCTTTTTCTTTTTATCCATTAACATATTTTAATAATCAAACAAATAAAAAAAATCCACCACCCATCTCTCTCTCCCTCTCTCTCTCATCATTTTTCAACCAATCTGAATTTGGAAAAAACTCTTCTTTGAAGTAATCTCGAACGACAATACGGAGGAAAATATGAATTTGGGAAAAACTCTCTCCTTCTCTCTCTCATCAATTTTCAATTGATTCTTATGCATCCTTCTTCAGTGGGTTTGGTTGCATTCAAGCCACAATACGAAGGAAAATCTCGAACGACAAAAACTCTTCTTTGAGGTAATTTCATATAGATTCCTTGATAACACTACCACCATTATCATACACCTCAACCACTGCATTAACAGGGCCACTGATTTCATCCTTCAACATGGCTTGATTGTCTCCTTTCTGCAATAACTTGTGAAACTCCACAATCAGCCCCATCTTTTCATAATCTGTTCATTTTGACACGTCACGAGATAAAAAAAATTTAACCTGTGTGTTTCCATTGTCTCGGTATAATTAGCTTGATTATTAATATTGATCAATGATGAAGATGGATTAGCTTATTGAGAACCCACATTAACTGGCACTGCACAATCGGTCCACACCCTTGCGTAAAATCCCTAACAACAGACATGTTGCTGGATTTCCATTTAAGGGGAAGAACAGAAGCCACGTTAGAGGAAAAAGTACCATTTTGATTTCGACTTCGTATCAGACTCCCATCAGTTAAAGAGTCATTCGACAGAAGCACCATTATCGACGTCGAAATTCAAGATTGGATTCCTAGAAACTAACATATAATCAAACAGATAATTAAAAAATTAAGAATGAACAAGACTTAGAGTTAGACAGAGAAACAATGAGGTGCGCACTAGCAAATCTATAGAGAAAAGTAAAAGAGGTGGGTGGTGGTGGTGAAGAAATTTGAAGTTGTCGATGTATATATATATACTGTTCTAACATATATGGGTAAATTTAAAATTTATATTCACTATTAATTCTATTAAACTCATTTAATAATTAATCAAAATCAACTGAAATCAAAAGGATGGCAGTTTAGGCAACAAGACACTTAAGGAAACTATGCAAGTTATGAAACTTGTAAGGTAAGCAAGGGTTTGTAAACCATAGCCGCCAAAACCCTAAGGAGGCTCCTAAATCCTATGAACATTTTGACTAATAGGTATTCCAGCTCATAAATCAGGCAAAACTCATAACACGCAATTTTCAAAAATTCTCTAGCATATATCCTATGTTTTTTCGATAATTAGCAGGCAAAACAATTCACAATTTAGGTTTTGATCTAAAGTGTATCCAACCTAAGAACAGAGGCTCTAATACCACTGTTGTGATTTGAACTTGATAACAAGAACATTCAAGTAGCGAAAGACAAAACAAAATCAAATCCCTTAAGCTAAGCATATTATCCAAGCAATAATCATCAAGTTCATAATCAGAATCATATGTTCATAGCAATTGCATCAACTAACAAAATGAATTATCAATTCATACATTTGTTTAGTTGTAAGGATCCAAACCAGAATCCCACTAATGATTCACACCCAAGAACACCAAAAGAACAAACAGACATAGCTCATTTTCTTGCTTGAAAATCGATCCAATACCCTTTGGAGAAGGGTATTGAAATCGACAAAGGAGAGGGGAGGGAGAAGGGAAGGAGTTGGTGGCTCCTTGGAGCGTTTGGGATGCCTTCGGGTTTGACCCCAAGGCCTTTATTTATAGTAGAAGGTTCCTAGGGTTCCAACCTTAAGCAGCTTTTTTACAGCCACCCCTTGGACTTAATGTTTATATCAATTAAACCTTTAATTAATTACAATCTAGTCCTTCTAATTAATTTTTATAAATTAATTTATCAATTAATTTATGATTCAGTTTCTAATTAATTTATTTCTCAATAAATTAATAAACTAATCATTCATCTTTATTTTCTGCTACTGTTTGTTTTTACTGGGTCGCGAGGGCAACCCAAAAAGACCATGCTATTAGTAGAAATATCACCACAAGCAAATGACATTGGACACTATTTCCAACACCAGGTTCATCATGATATCTAGAAGAACGGAGGAATAATTGATCACTTATGTAAGGGTCGCCTCTTATCTTTGATCATAGTTCAACCAGTTGTATCGGATGACATAATCTTTGCAGATTATCAGATAATATTTAGACCACACAGAGTTGACAACTTATCCAAGTGGGAGACTGTTCAAATTATGTCCAAGGTCATCAACTAGTGATAATATTTCTAATAATAGCATGGTCATTTTGGGTTGCCCTCATGACCCAGAAAACAAAAAGAGTCAGAAAATAAGAAGGAATGATTAGTTTATTAATTTATTGAGAAATAAATTAATTAGAAATTGAGTTCACAATTAATTGATAAATTAATTAGGAATTAAATTATAGAAATTAATTACAGAGACTGGATTGTAATTAATAAAATGTTTAATTTATTTAGAGAAGTCCAGTGGTGGCGGCTGCAAAAAGGCTCTTTAAGTTTGAAACCCTAGGAGCCTTGCGGTATAAATAAAGGCCTTGGGGTCAAACTCTAAGGCATCCCAAGCCTCCAAGTGAGTCGCCCAATACCCTCCTCCCTCTCCCTTCTGCGAAATCAATCACTCTCTAGGGTTTTGATCTTTGCCTCCTTTTCCCAAGTGGAAACTCTGATCTATCTGGTTTTTTTGGAGATCTTGGGTATGAATCATTAGAGGGATTCTACTTTGGGTCCTATTCATTCTCTACAATCGTGGCACTAACCAGAAATCAAAGAAGGAGATTAGTTGAGGTATATTCAGTTTATGATTTAAAATTGTTGTAATTGATATGAACTGTATGATCCTAGACAATTTTCATGGATATTATGTGATTTGATATTGTTAAGAGTTCCACTATATGTTTTTTGTATTTATATGATCGAATCCTAACATAACCAACGTGTGACATGCACTCTTCATCTTACACACCATACCTCTTTGAAAACACTCCACCTTTGTATTAAATGAAAGCATGGGTCTTATGTCTTTCATGATACTATATAAGAGAGTGTTTGCAAGAGTTTTTGGTTAGGGGTATTCTCTCTTCCTCTTGAAATTCGTCCACCTCCTTCTTCCCCCCCCCCCCATCTTGCATGTCTTTTGATGCCTTTTGCATGTGTAAGTGGTGTAGAAGTGCTTCTCCTTTAGTGCTTAATTGTGTTAAGCACTTAAAGGCTTAAGAAGTGTAACGCCCCAGATTTTCAAGCCAAAATTTTCTTTTTGAAAACCAAATATTGATTTATAAATGAATATTTTACAAATAGAGAAATTAGCCATAGTATTGATTTTAGCAAAATACATATAGAAACTCATGTCTTTTATTCTTCACATAAATTATTTATAAAGTAGCGGAAGTCTTGAAAGTAGTGGAATGCGGTGTGTCAGGTTGGAGCCTTCCCTCTGTCTCTGCCATTATCTGAAAATGTTAAATATCAACGGGGTAAGCATAAAGCTTAGTGAGTTTCTCAAAATACCATACGATCCATCACATAACATACAACACACAATAACCATTCATATGTCTGTGAGACTCACGGGCTATCCTTGTTCCGCCTGAAGACTCACGGGCAGTTCCCGTTCTGTCTTATCGCTCGCAGGCTTTTCCCGTTTCGTCTAATGACTCGCAGGCTATTCCCGTTCTGCCTATTGGCTCGCGGGCTATCCCGTTCCGTCCACAAACAATCATTAACATAGCAATAATTCATACAATTATCATAACATGTAAGATCACCTTAGTCTAACATATCTTCCTTCCTACGCATGCAATATCACCTATAGTATAGTGAGAAGACTCATCTGATTATAGTTGACTATATCGTTTATCTTTCTCGGCTTTGTATTTCCTTCAACTTTAACTGTTAACATAATAAGAAATCTATCATTTATTAATCCTTAACTATATTATAGTCGCATCATTAAACCCTTCAATAATTCCAATATGATACTCCATGATTTATCAAGTAAAGAACAGCTAGGTAGAAGATTAGATGGGGTGGCAGGATCCTTTCATTATTTTAGCCTTTCAGAAAATCCAACAACCAGATCCCAAGTAATCGGCCTAGTCACCGTCCTCATAAGTAAATCAATCGGTATTATTTTCGGAAATTACGAATAGTTATAATAACGACATTTTAAGGTTTTTGTTTACTATTGTTAGAAATGAGTATAATATAACATATGTTATACTTATTAAATATTCTACTTCTTAACAAAACTATTTTACAAAACCTAATTAAGCTATAGAAAAGTTTGTAGTTACCTTATGACCAGTCGTCGGAACCTATAACTTCTTTGTTAGGCTTTTGAGCTTCCTTCCGCTCACTTCTTACACTCTAGTGCTTAGAAACCTCTATATATTGGATTGAGATTTGTTGGTGTGGTTTATGAGATGTTTTGGGGGGTATTTATACTTGAATTCTTGAATAAAAAATGGCATGACACTTTTGACAAAAGATTTTAATAATATAACTTTGTTGAAATTAAAGACCTTCTAGAATCAGTCTATTCAAGACTGGTTTAGCCGATCTTAAACCCATTAAATTCACGTTTTTATTTGATATTCAGAAAATTCATCTCAATACCTTTCCAGGGATGTATGGTATGTTTTAAATTCACGTTTTTATTTAATATTCCAGAAATTTATCTCAATACCTTTCCAAGGATGTATTTTACGTATTTATACGATTTTTTTATGATTTTTTATGATTTTTTGAAAACAAACTATCTAATCTGTCAATTTCGAACTAATTAGTGAAGATTGCATTTTTAACCATATATAATGCCACTTTCAAGCTTACAATTATTTTTAAGAATTGTACTAGACTCAATTTGTAAACTTTGTGCACTAGTTTGAGGTCCCAACAATGTTCCTATAATTAATTATGATTTTTCTAAAAACATCACAAAATGCTGATTTTCATATGAAATTGTAACTAAAGTTTTTCTTAGCTTTTTAACTACCAAAAATCATAGAATTCACAACAATTATAACTAAATGCAATAAATGGAATACAGGTCTTACAAGAAGTCACAAATACAAAAGGAAACTAGCATTCCTGGTGCCTTAATCTTGTTGGTGGATACATTATAGAGGAACTCTACTTTGAGTTCTCTTGCCATCGTCATCAACTCCCCAAAACCAACTGGGATCAAAGTCTTCAAAGGTTGTTATTATTTTCATACTATGGTTGTCATATAATCTTTTTAAGTTATGTAATTAGATTCTCTTGGTGGTTTTGTTTAAATGATCTAAAAAAATTTTTATTTTAAAATCGCTTCCATTTGCCGCTTAAAATTGTTTTACACAAAATGATTGTTTTAGTTTATCATAACCCATTAAGTGAATAACACGAAAACTATTGACTTTTAAAGTGTATTCTTAAGATAACCTAAGAATACTAGTAATATGTATAAATAGTAGAAACATGCCCAAACTTGTAAATCAAGAACAGGTGGTAAAGTCAAGACTATGTGTGTACACTGTGTAAGTAGTGTTATGGCATGTGTCTCACTACTGACACATGATACCCACTATGACTTGGCAAAATCATCAAGCTTTCTATGAATCAAGCCACGAGTAACGTGTAGAAGTAAAACATGATAGGAGAAATAAGATGCTTAATAGTGACTAACATGTCCTACCTGTGATGTATTGTTGGCATGTTCAATGCTTCAGTACTCATGAATATTAGTTACTTACGAAAGACTAGATAAACCGATGTAGTTGAATGAAGCAAAAGTAGTCGGATATGGGAAAAGTTACACGAGCAGTCTGGTGGTGACACGATCACCTACAGTACAAAAAACAGTGGTTGTAGCCGAAAGATGAAGCATGGAAGAATTGGTCGTCTATATAATCGAATAGACGAGAAGGACAAAAACTAGAACACACTGCATGTAGGAAAGTTGACACATTTATTATTGTCGTTGCAAATACAAGTAGGCAGAGCATTAAATGGGAAAAAGAACCAAACATTCGAGAAACTTTTTAGATTAATACTGAAGGAACCAGGACAGTACCAGAAGCAGTTCTAGATTAACCTTTAGCTATAGAGATCATAGATGGTGAGGTGTCAAGTTGATCACTGATCATCAAGCCAACCACACAATGTTATGATTGAGAGTGATCAATGGTAGGATCGAGTTTGAATCCAAGTATGGGAGAACTAATCATTTATGGCGAAAGAATGTGCTCAAATCATAAGGATGGGACTGAAGCATGACTCCAGTTCGATTGGGAACTTGGATAAGATTACAAACAAGTTGAGGGACGATATGAGTGTTGGATTAGGTGTCTAAGCCATGACTTATAATCCGTATTTATCTTATTAATAGAAGCAAAGTCCATTTGGGTTGCTCTCGTAGCTAGAGGTTTGGCAGAAATTCCAAGAGAGAGAAAGATTGATTTATTATATGATTAATAAATCAATAGAAATTAAATAAAAGGTTTATTAATATATTATGGTGATAATATATTAATTATAAACTATATTAATTAATTAGAAATTAATCTAAAATTAATTTGAATTAATTTAGTGATTGATTTAATTAATTAAAGGTGCAGACTATTTTGTAATTACTCAATAGTTGAGTGAGTACTGGCCAGGTCATATGACAGGTGGCGAAATTAAGGAGTGGGAATACCCTTAATTTCAAAACCCTAATAAGGAGTTAAAAGGCTTGGTCCAAATGATAAAAGGCTTATCCAGATTTGGGCTTGTCTAGGGTTTTAACTGTCACCACCTGGAGGCTATAAATAGAGCTCCTTGGAAACCCTAAAACCTGCGCCAACTACACTCTGTCACTCTGAAATTTTTGTCCCCTCCCTCTTGCTCCCTGGGTGTGATTTCATTTGAAGCAGGACACTTGTGCTGCTTGGCTTCAAGATTAAAATTAAAGGTTAGTTTTCTTAATTATTTTCTTTAGAAATTTTCTGTTGGCCTTTAGGGATTTTATTATATGTTCAATGTTAGAAAACATAGATCCAATCTAGGTTGCACATGAACTTAGGGTTTTTAGTTCATAGATTTGCAGAAAACCTTTCAGTGGTATCAGAGCTATTTGGTTGTTTTCTAATTGAATTGCTATAATTGTTATCCTTAATTTTAGGGTTTATAGAAACTAAACCCTAAAAGATGGCCAAGATCGATTTTAGGCTAGGGTTTTTGAAGCCCTAGCCTCCTCCCCCTTGTCTGTGATTTCATGCTAGGGTTTTAGAAGGTTTTCTTATTTTTGGTAATTGTGATTATTTAATAAATGGAAACCTTAAACCCCTTTGCTTGCTATTTTCGAGATTAAGGGTTTAAGATAGGATAAAATTAATTGGTTAATGTGTGATGCCTATCTAGATTTAATTAATTTAATTAATTGATTAATTACAAGATAATAATTAAATCACTAAAGGTTTAAATTTAATTTTAAAATTAACAGTTAATTTTTCGAAAATTAAATAGATAAACTAGAAACATTTTAAAGGTTTAAAATACATCTTATATATATTATAATTAAAAGTTAATATTATATGTATAAGATAAATTGGTTAGTCAAATCAATAGTAGGCCTCATTCACGAAGCTGATCTATAAGGAGGTTATAAGGAGACTGCCTATAAAATGGTGGTCTAATGAGTGTCCATTCTCACCCACCGCTCTCTTGGTCAGTGGAGGGTCGTTAGTCGAACGGGTTTGATAGGACCGCTTAATCTCATTAAAAGTATAATGTTATTAATCAAAGTACTAGAACATTTATAAAATCCCAATCTAGTTACTTTAGGAAAAATGTGAAAAGATGCTAATCCATGAAATTGCACATTGCACTTTATGAGACATTAGTGGAGCGTGCGTGGTTTACCGGCACAATAATAGGGGCTCATAAAGAGTTGCAATGAGTATCTCAATCTTATCATTGTTGATGGAGCGTGTGGTGTTTACCGACACATCAATTAGAGATGATAATTGACATTGAGAGTACCAAGCTAATTTGTATGGTTATTCACATCTAGTTTGTGATCCTCGGCATCCCAGTCATAAACAGTAAAGCATATCCTAGATTAAACATGCTATTGAACAGTTCAATAAATCTCAAAGATCTAGGAATTTCACTTAATATGATTATCTTCCGCGGTGGAATTGGTGAATCGTCATTCTCCTACCTTTATAAAATTTACAATTAGATTACGGCATCCCTCTTCTAAATTGTGAATTATATAGTTGGGTCCTAACCTTATTATTATTCTTGGGTTAATATTAAGGAATTTATGTATCTAATTAAAAACTACCTTCTTTTATAGATGTCTCCTACTGATGCTTCTGCTTCCCAATCCATACCCCAACAACAGTAATGTTACTTCAATCCTTTCACTGTGTTCTGAAGTGACATTAGATGTCACGAATTATAATGATTGGATGAGGAACATTAAGATGGCTTTGAGGTTTGAGAACAAAGAGTATGTTCTTGACACTGAGCTCATTGAAGTTAATCCCGACACAGCTACTCCTGAGGATTATGCCTCATACAAGAAACATTATGATGATGCGACCAAAGTGGCCTGCATCATGATTGTTACCATGACTCCCGAGTTGCAATGATTCTACGAGGACTACTGGCCTTATGAGATGCACAAGGACCTTGCGGAAAAGTTTCGTAAGCGAGCGCGTGTCGAAAGGTGTGAAGTGGTCCGAGCCCTCATGTAACGCCAAGACACTCTTTTTATGTAAATATAATAAAAAGGGTAAATTGGTCATTTTACCTTAGAAGGGTAATTTGGTCTTTTGGACAGAAAAGAATTTGGTTTGAAATAATATTTTGAGTTTTGGACTTAAAATGTTATAAAAACTGATTTTTGGTCATTTTACCACAAAAGGGTAATTTGGTCATTTGACCATGTGAAGGACCAATTGTGTAAAATAATTGCTCCTTGTGGTAAAAATATAAGAAATGAAAGTTTTATGTCATAAAACTTGATTATTGGGGCCAAAGTTCAAGAAATGGAACTTAACGACCAAATTTGTAAATTTTGGAAGTATAAATAGAGAGGTTGACTCTCTTCTTTGACTGGCCATTTGTGCAGCAACGGGAAGGGTTTTTGAGAGCAAAAACCTGGAAATCTTTGAAGCTTGAAGCAAGGAATTGGAATCATAGCTTGGAATTGGTGATTCCTAAGTTAAACAAGGTTAGTAATTTGATTTTCTAGCCAAGTTCTTGAGGTATTCTTGATGGGTTTGATAGAAACTGAAATCTGCAAATTTCAGTTATGATATGTGGTTGAAAGTAGCTTAATACTTCCAATAAGTCATGCTAAAAGGACTTAATTCAAGAAAAATGGAAGTAGGTTGCTATTGTTGATGAATTGGGGTTTTGGCTCAAGAACCCTAATTTCTGCATTTGATTGATTGAGGTTGTTTCTTTGGATTAAAACCTTGTATTATTAAAGGGTTTTAGTCAGTAAACAAACCCCATACGATTAAGAACTGGATTAAGGACTTAATAGGCCAAAACTGCGTGCTACAGTGCACAAATCGCAACTGATCAGGAGACTGCCCAGGCGCAGGGCGCAGTGCGCCCAGGCGCAGTGCGCCAGATACCTGGCGCAGTGCGCCCACTAGACAGGGAGTCCAAAACGCTAACTTTTGTTTGTCTTGTCCAATTTACCTCAAACTTGAACCATAAGTCCCTAATGGTTTGAAAAGTATGGGAAAAATATTAAATTGAGTTTTCGACTCCTCGGGGGCACTGTAGAGCAATACGAATGCCTCGGTGAATAGTAAAACTCATGAAAATATGGTAAATGGAAAGTTTATCATCTAGGGATGGTTTATAGTTGCATAATATTGGACTCTTATGTATTAGAGTCAACTGAAATGATTATTAACCTATTATCATTTGGTATATAAATGAATATATAGGTATGGGACAAAATGGTTGTGGTGCACGCAAAGGCAAGAAACAACCGGGATTTAAATGCAGCGAGTATCCAGGTGAGTAATCTCACTGATATCACATATGATATGTGTTGATTGGACTGTTACAGGTTGAAACAGTTTTGGGGGACAAAAATGATAATTTAAAGATTTAATGAAAAAGACAATACCAGATAAGCCGTGAGTCTGAAAAAGACAAGAACGGAGCTGTGAGTCAATAAATGGATAAACAGGGATATGACAATACCAGATAAGCCGTGAGTCTGTGATAGACAAGAACGGAGCTGTGAGTCAGTAATGCGACAATACCAGATAAGCCGTGAGTCATTGCGATGACAAGAACGGAGCTGTGAGTCCACTTTAATTAGGCAATACCGGATAAGCCGTGAGTCATTGCGATGACAAGAACGGAGCCGTGAGTCTAGGCAATAGCGGGTAAACCCGTAAGCCATGATTGATTGTGAAATAAGCTGATAATAGATGGTGCGGCCACTTGTGGCTATGATATTGGATGCTATATCCAACTGGTGCGGCCTATACGGCTATGATATTGTTACAGGAACATGGTACGGCCTTATGGCTATGATATCGGGTTATTGAAACCAATTGGTGCGGCCTGAGGGCTATGATTTATATATTGAAAATGTTTTGGTGAAGCTTATATAGCTATGACATAGGGTGCGGCTTAAATAGCCATGAAATACGATGCGGTCAATTATGACTAAGAAATAGGGGACAGAAATGTATGCAAATAACAACCCGTAAGACTATGCGATAGGATGTGCAATCCTAAGACATATATGGTTAGCCAGAACGGCTAGGCGTTTGGAACCGATATCCAGACAGAGATATACGGTTAATAGATTTATCATATATAGGAAATTATATATGAATGTATTCTTATACGTGTTATTTGCAGATACGATTATTCACTGAGCTTTGTAGCTCATACCGTTTGTTAAATGTCCCTGCAGGTTAGCATAACCCTGATAAGGGTAAGGATAAAGTCCGTGACTCAAGAAGTGGACTTGTAGATGCTGTCAGTAGCAGCCCGGCTTATAAGGAGGTTATTATATCTGAATACTCCTTGATACACTTGTACCCGTTTTATTAAAAATATACCCCTTTGTTTATGGTTTTAGGTACTGAAACCTATGTTTTAAATGAAAAATTTTCAGGGGTGTTTTTGTTTTAAAAGCCGGGTGTTACACCTCATGACCGGCAAGACAAAGAACGGAGAGTCCATCTGCACTCACGTGCAAAGGATGCAAGGTTATGTGGAAAGACTGCAGAAGCTGGGTATGCAAGTCGATGAGGAGTTGGCCATTGACATAGTGCTTAACTCCTTACCGAGTTCTTATGACCATTTCACACTGGCGTATCATTTAAACAACACTCAGACCTCCTTGTCTGAGTTGCATAATATGCTGTAGACTGTAGAAGATTGGCTGAAGGGTAAAAGTGTACCTTCAGTGAACCAGCCCATCTTGGCAATTGGTCAAGGCAAAGGAAAGAAAAGGAAGGGCCCTCCCAAGCAGAATTGGAGGGAAAAGGTTCAAGTTGGGTCATCCAGCAATGGCCCGACATCCAAGCCTTCCGGCATTCCTCATGTCACTAATCCCAAAGATGCCAACTGCTTCTATTGCAAAGAGAAGGGTCACTGGAAAAGAAGTTGCCCGAAGTACTTGCAGGACATCAAGGATGGCAAAGTGAAGCCATTGTCAGCAGGTACATACACTATCTCTAAAAACTCATCATCTTCCTGTTCTTTGGTCCTTGACACCGGATGTGGTTTTCACATATGTTCTGATTTGCAGGGCCTAAAGGAAAGTAGGGAGGTGGAGCACGGTAGATTGAACCTGATCATGGGAAATAGGAGATCGTCATCTGTTACGAAGATCGGTGTCTATAGATTAGTGCTTCGTAATGGTGTTAGTTTAGATTTGCTAAATTGTTGCTATTCGCCAGATATGGCAAGAAACATAATTTCATTTCATGCATTGTTCAGACAAGGTTTTCATTATTCTTTTGATAATTTGAATGGTTCAATCTCTATCTTTAAGAATGGTGTATTTACTTTTGAAGCTTTACCTTGTGATGGTGTGTATGAAACAGTGACTTGTGTTGACAATCTAGGAATTAGTGTATTACATATTGATTCTTCTAGTGATGTAGAAAAGGTGTGCTCGTGGCACTGTCGTCTTAGGCACATCAACAAGAAACGCATCGCCTAACTCCAAAAGGATGGAGTGTTGGAATCATTCGATCTAATGTCGGATGATGTATGCGAATCTTGTTTGTTGGTCAAGATAACAAAGTCATATTTCAAAGGGTCTTTTGAAAGAGGTGAAGGTCTGTTGGATATCATACACATAGATGTATGTGGTCCCTTCAGATCTACCACAAAGGATGGCACTAGGTTCTACGTGACCTTTAATGACGATTATAGTAGATATCGGTATATCTAATTAATCAAGCATAAGTCAGATACCTTTGAAAAGTTCAAAGAGTTTGAAAATGAAGTTGAGAATCAATTGGGCAGGAAGATAAAAATGCTTAGATCCGACAGAGGCGGTGAGTATCTTAGTATCGAGTTCCTTGACTATCTTAAGGAATGTGGAATAGTTTCATAGTTATCACCTCCCAGAACACCACAGTTGAACGGTGTTGCAGAGAGTCGTAACCAAACCCTATTGGACATGGTTCGTTCCATGATGAGTCGAGCTTCTCTGCCCATCCACTTCTGGGGGTATGCCTTAGAGACTGCCGCCCACATCGTCAATCTTATCCCAATTAAAAGGGTTGGCAAAACACCTCATGAGATGTGCACGGGGAAAGTTCCCTCGTTAGCACATATCAAGGTCTGGGGTTGTGAGGCTTTCGTGAGACGAGAGACTCAAGACAAACTCGTAGAAAGAAGTGAGAGGTGTATATTCATTGGATACCCAAAACAGTCTTTTGGATACTTGTTCTACAGACCGAGCGAGGACGTGGTCTTTGTAGCTAGACGAGGAGACTTTCGAGAGAGAGAGAGAGAGCTCATATCCAAAGAGGACAGTGGGAGTACCATTGACCTTTAAGAGATTCAAGAGTCATCCAATGATACAACCTTAGGAGAAACTAGCAACCGACAAGAGGAAGAAGTTTCTGTTGGTCCGACAGACGTTTCGTTACCTCTTAGGTGCTCCAGTAGAGTTAGCATGCCACCCGAGTTTTATGGTTTCCATATAACTACGGATGGTGACACGTTTGTCAGTGATAGGACACTGATAAATTTGGATGAGCCAGCTAACTACCAGGAAGCGGTGGCAGGCCCTAAGTCTGCCAAGTGGAAAGAGGAAATAGATAGCAAGATCAAGTCCATGTATGACAATCAAGTTTTGAACTTGGTTGACAATGTACCAGGTCGAAAGACAGTTGGGTGCAAGTGGATCTTCAAGAAGAAGACCGACATGGATGGAAAGATACACACCTTTAAGGCTCGACTGGTTGCAAAGGGCTTTACTCAAACCCCGGGGGTTGACTATGATGAGAGTTTTTCTCCAGTGGCTAAGATTAAGTCCATTAGGATAATGCTTGCCATAGCTGCATTTCATGACTATGAAATTTGGCAGATGGATGTCAAAACCGCTTTCCTTAACAAGAAGTTGACTGATGATGTTTACATGAATCAACCATAGGGTTTTGTAGACACCAAGCATCCTAATAAAGTATGTAAGCTTGAGAAATCAATCTACGGATTGAAACAAGCTTCTCGCTGCTGGAATCTCTGCTTCCATGAGAAAGTCAAAGAGTATGGCTTCTCTAGGAGTCAAGATGAGTCTTACGTATATGTCAAGGCTAGTGGGAGTATAGTCACTTTTCTGGTGCTATATGTTGACGACATACTGTTCATGGGAAACGACATTCCAACCTTGCAAGATGTCAAGTCTTGGCTTGGGAAGTGTTTCGCCATGAAAGACCTAGGAGAAGCTGCCTATATTCTCGGGATAAGAATATTGAGAGATAGGAAGAAGAGACTAATAGGACTTAGTCAGAGTACATACTTGGAAAAGGTACTAAAGAGGTTTAGTATGGAAAATTCCAAGAAGGGAGAGCTGCTTATCCAGAGTAATGCAAAGTTGAGTAAGACACAAAGCCCGAGTACAGATGAGGAAATAGCTGACATGAGTCGGGTACCTTATGCTTCGGCGGTAGGGTCGATCATGTACGCTATGACATGCATGAAAGGTTTTCTGCAAATCTATGAACTAAAACCCTAAGTTCACATGCAACCTAGAAAAGGATCTATGTTTTCTTACTTTGAACATGTAACTAATTCCTAAACCGGCCAATAAAAATTAACTAAAAGAAATAAATCAGAAAAACTAACCTTTAGTTTAATCTTGAAGCTAAGCAGCACAAGTGTCCAGCCTTAAATGAGATCACACCCAGGGAGCAGGGAGCCAAAGGGACATGTCACGAAAATTCCAGAGAGAACAGAAGAGAATAGCACTTCATTATGAGGTCCAGGGGTCCCTATTTATAGGCTACCAAATGACCCTTAGAGATAAACCTCGTTTGACTTTCAAACAGAGATAAACCCAATCTCTAAGCCATTTTCCGGATTATTCATACGCGCGTCGCGGCCTATACATTGGCGCGTCGCGCGTGTTAATTCAACTATTGAATTGGAACAACTTTAGCCCTTGTCCTCCTGATTAATCTAATTAATGCCACAGAAATTAATTCAATTAATTCCTGATTAATTATTAATCAATTAATATAGTTTCTAATTAATATATTATTACTTTAATATGTTAACAAACCATATATTTAATTCCTGTTGATTTATTAATCGCATAATAAATCAACCTTTCTCTCTACCGAACTTTCTACCAACCTCCAGCTATGAGGGCAACCCAAACGGACTTTGCTACTATTAATTAGGTAAATACAAATTATTAGTCATGACTTAGACACCTAATCCAACAGTCTCCCACTTGGATAAGACTATGACTATAATTACCAATTTAACCTCTAATTAATCAGCAAATTGTAGCTTCCTAGAAACTGCTGCCGAACTCTGACCTAGTCAGTTTTGTCCATAGATAAGTGATCAGAAGATCCTCCGTCCAACAAGATATTTTCAGACATGAGACATGGATTGAGATCAGTCTCTGTCTGACACACTGTTTCCCGATTTCTGATTTTGCATATGACTTTTAGACTTCTAATTGAACACATCAATTCAGTCCTGGCTGGCCAGCACTCCAGTCAACTTCAAAATCATCGAGAGGCATACAGATATCTGTTTCCCGTCAGGGTCAAGGGACGAATAAGCTTTGACTCATATGCTTATATCTTTTACCAGACAAATCACTCACAACAGCATGTTTTATAACATCGAGTTACCGGTATGTTTTCGTACTATCAATGAACAACCGCCTCGTAAATTATAACTCATATCTCTCCACTTCAAGATCATAAGATATTATCGTCTCAACATTGCTCGTGATGTAATCCATGAAGCAATCTATTCAGCGTGGGTTTATCTAATACTCAAATCTCCATTTCCAAGTACTCATGAACGTTGCAGCAATCTTATTGCAATGTCTAACTTCTTAGACAATCAACAAACCAATTCATGACAGTCTTCCTTCATACTTACTCCCTAAAAGTATGAGCAGTTGTGGATATTTGAATAATCCAATTATTCAGGAAGTAAAACATGCGAAAGTGAAACATAAAATCTGACTGGCAGCTACTCCTGCTTATTACCAAGTCTCTACGAGGTAATCACCAAGTCAGATTTATCATAACTATTATCGGTTTCTTATTCTCTTTTAAACTTTCAATTCAAGCCTTTTATATCTATGTCTATTTTAACTAAATGACATTTCCACTCTTTCTATGTATCCAAGTGTCTAACACTTATACACTTTATTGTAGATGATCCTATCGGATACTCTTCCGATGATATCTCAATTTGTCATTTTGTCTTTCTCTATCACAACTCCATTCCAGTGATGTGTACCATGACTGCCCATGGTTCTCGGGATATTTAGTCTACATGACTACACCCTAAGACAATTTCGAGGTATCATGATGCGCCGGTGAACCACACACGCTCCATCAGAAACTAACGAAACTCTTTAACCATGAAGTCCTACAGCACCACGTCCTGGTGTAAACAATTAATAATTTGAAACACCTTTCAAATCATTCACCCTAATCATTTCCCAATGATTTCTCAAGTGTGTTCAAAATCCATTTAGTATTCTCAGCCAGGTCATATCCTGAATCCAACTTACTATGCTCTAAGCATCAAGTCATCAGGATATGTTCATAACATTTCTGATTGGTCCAGGAATCTCGTGGAACCTGATGTAATCTCATTCCAAACCCTTTCGGAATCCAAAGATTACTAATAATCCTTGTGTCATGACTTTCAGAAACCATTTCCTTTCGGAGACTCTTTCTTATGCATCTTGAGTCTCATCAAGACCATATTCTCAATGGCTAAGTCTATACTGTCAATTTCATCTATCCGATAGATGTTTGTGAACTATGTGAGTATGTTGCACCTTCTTTATTTCTTTCATGCCAAGTCATCACACTTTGCAATGATAGGAAACTCTTTTCCTGGGTTTATGCATCTTGAATCTTATCAAGATCATATTGGCAGAATTTCAATCTATCTAATAGATGTTCACGACCACCTAAGTATGTTGTATCTCTTAAAGTCTTTCATAGCGAACCGTTTCTTAACACCAAGTCATTACACTTTGTAATGATAAGCGACGTTTCCTAGAACTACTATGTAACCCACATACATGTGATAGCAGATAACAACGATACTCCCACTGGCTTTGATACGGTTATATGACCTTTTTGGACTATTCACAAAATCCAGAACTTTTGGCACATTTTGTGAAACCGAAATCCAAACTTTTTCAACATATTAAAGGAAATCTTCCAGGCTATTCACAAAATCCAAACCTTTTGGCCTATTTTGAGAATCCGAATATTCTTTCTTGCGAGATGCCCATGGGACGAATCCCGGGGCCATGTACCTTTTGTAATGGCATGCTCTATGTGAGTCCCTATTAGTGTGCCGGTAAACCACACACGCTCCACTAACGACTCACACTATGCCACGCAGAATCCTCTTGGATTTCATCTTCTATTGAGAGTGCCTCTCTCGGAATCAATTGCTTGACCCCAAGTGATGACTCATTCAACCAGATGTTCTATAAGTACATTTCTATGTTCCCTTCTTTTGATGATTCAATTACTCCCATTGGTTCCTAGACCAGTTGTAAAATCAATCAAATTGTCACATAGACTGTGTCACATAGATTGTGTCTCACGCTAAGGTTCTCTTATTTGGCAACAACCGGGCTAACCAATGCTTCCCAGTAGTCGGATTACTTATCCGTACCATCTTTAGTGTTTTACCACTAATCGGTATGTCACCCAGGTCATAACTCCTTATGACGGTTACCAATTCTGCTGGTCAAGCGAACATAGGGTATGTCAGGTTTAACAGGAATCTGATTCCTGATCAAGGCCTAGTGGTGACTAAAGGTTCTTTCACTTGGCTAATCCTTGAACTCCTTCAGGATTGTTCTTATTCCCACTGTTTCCTTAGAACATGAGCTCTTTCTAAAAGGACTCTTCTTTCAAAGGATAACCAGAATGGCCAATGAATTGACATCGCTGATTAGTTTCAGGCTTGTAATAAGATTCAGACGAATGCTACATGACCCTGGACTTTCTATGTACTAGTGGGACGATCCCAGCTTTACATTTCAGACAGTGTCGGCATAACCTACTTAGTCTAAGATATGGTCGGAATATGGTTTCTGCGGTCTGACTGGTTGAATATTTAATTCATTGAAATACTAATCGGAAATGTATCTTATACATCGAGGAACAAAACTATTTCGATCAATGCTCCATCGTCTTCCCTAAGACACATTATAACCATTAATGTTCTTGGAAGAGGATAAACTGTGAAACATTTTCTCAGTCTATGTTGTCACTCAGGTTCTGTTGATCTTATACTCCCTTTGAAATCCTTGAACACTTCAAGGTTCCAATCAACCGCTTATTCCGATAAGCGAAGCCATATTTGTCAAACTATTTGGCAATTATCATGAAGTATAACTAATCGTGTTCTGTTTGAAGATTCGAGCAATACACAGTAACTTATGTGTCTGTTGCTCAAAATCTTAAGGTCTTTTACATCTCTATGTAAATTTATAACTTTGTTAATATTGTTCAAGTCATGCAATCATCACCTGACTCCAAGTCAATTGATTCCAAAATCTTATCCATTGGATCTTTGGGTGATGCATTTCTTGCAACCACTGATTTTATTAAGAACTCAATTCATCATGTGACTCTAAGTCAAATGATTCCAAAGTCCTGTCCAACTGGACCTTCGGTTGAAGTGATTCTCATAAAATTTACTTTAACAATCATAAGGAACACAATTCATAAATCCAATCCCATTGGATGTATCAACATTCAAGTTATTACCATTTACGTCACCAACACATTCACACAACATTTTGAGGACAATTAAAACAATCATGTTTTAAAAGAAAAATATTTTATTAAACCAGAATTATCCTCAGAACAATGTACTATGCGAATCTATGTCATATGTATCTATAAACTAATAACAAGAACAAATATCTAGCCTAACTCCAAAAATGCACGAGCTCCAGATCCAATCTGAATATGCTCCTGTGCGACAACATCCCGCATCCTACAGAGTTCGTGCATACAGAGCAAATGTGAGAAACACATCCTGTATCAAGGAAATGAGGATCAGGTATTCTGAGTTTTAAGATATTACTGAGTTTGCCAAACGGTTTGGCTTTGGGGCATTTTTCCAATCTTTCTGTGACTGTGTCCCACCTTATGGATTCCCAGTTTGAAACATCGAACAATCGGTCCAGACGATCTGGATCATTTCTTGATGCACCTTAATACTGGACTCAATCCTAAAGCAGCTAAATCAATGGAACTATGCTTCTCCATGAACGACTCATACAGAGTCGACATTGAATGCATTTCCACGATTGTCTTATCCGGTTACCCTTCTGTTCATCTGGATGAACAGATCAGCGAGTCGATCTAATGCTTAACTCCCGATCACAAAGGGAAACTAGTTTTATACTGTTCGCCTATGTATCTCTCAATCTCGGGAACACGCAAACTGGTGCTACTTCCTTCTAGCTTGCAACTTCAAGCTCTTTGAAGATCCTAGTTCGTTACCTTTATTCAACCAGTTCTCGGAACCTTTCCTCAACCAGCTGCGCTAACTTATCTAACCCCAGTAATTCTAAATCCCTGCAGAACTCGGGGTCAATGATCAATAGCATAAGGAAACAAACTTCCTTGGACTCAGTAGTTAAGGAGTCATGCTCATCACAAGCTGTTGTGTGATGTTATGTTTGGGAGCGGACACTCAGTCGGATATGGTTCACCAGCAAAACTAAGAACTATTCTCTAATTGCAAAACCATATCACGCAGTCAAGGCCAGTCAGCCTTACCATATTTAACAGGTGCTTTCTGAAGCTCTCAGAAATGGGTGAAGGAGGGAATGAGGAGAATGACACTTTCTTCAGACATATATAAAATTTGAATTTATTAGTATAATTAATCCTTTTAAATAATTACCCAATTTATTATTTAATAAGGCTAGGATCCAAAATACCCCAACTATGCTGTGAAGAGGGATGTCGTAATCACAACACAGTGGTCATTAAGGTAGATAACATTTATCAATTTCAGTCTTATAAAATTCCTAGATCTGTGAGATTCATTGAACTGTTCAATGACATGTTTAATCTCGGATATGCCCCACCGTTTGTGACTGGGATGCCAAGGATCACAAACCGGGTGTGAATAACCATGCAAATTAGCTTGGTACTCTCGGGGTCAATTACCATCTCAAATTGATGTGCCGGTTAACCACACACGCTCCATCAACAATGATAACACCCGAGAAACCCATTGCCACTCTTTATGAACCCCTATTGGTGTGCCGGTAAACCACACATGCTCCACTAACGTTTCATAAAGTGCAATGTGCAATTTCATGGATTAGCATCAAATTCACATTTTTCCTAAAGTAACTAGATTGGGAATTTTGTAAAGAGTTCTAGTACTTTGATCATTATACTTTTAATGATTAAGCGGTCCTATCAAACCCGTTCGGCTAACGACCTTCCACTGATCAGGCGAGTGGTGGATGAGAGTGGACACCCATTAGACCGCCATTTTATAGGCAGTCTCCTTATATCCACTTTATAGATCAGCTTTGTGAATGAGGCCTACTAATGATTTGACTAACCAATTATCTTATACATATAGTATTAATTTTTAATAATATATATAAGATGTATTTTAAACCTTTTAAAATATTCCACGTTTATCTTTTAATTTTTCCAAATTTAACTATTAAATTTAAAATTAAATTAAACCTTTAAAAAACGATTAATTGTCCTTTAATTAACAATTAATTAAATTAATTAAATCTAGATATTTTAAACCTTTTAAAATATTTTAGGATTTATCCTTTAATTTTTCGAAATTTAACCATTAAATTAAAATTAAATTAAATCCCTTGAATTATCTTTTAATTAAACAATTAATTAAATTAATTCAAATATAGATAGGTTTCACAAATTAATCAAATTAATTTAAACCTATCTTAAACCCCTAATTTTCAAATTCTAACAAATGGGTTTCAGGTTATCCATTTAATTAACCAATTAAAGTTACCAAAAATAGAAAACCTCCTAAAACCCTAACCAAGAAAATCCAAAAAAGGGGGGAGGGGATAGGGTTTCAAAAACCCTAAACCCCAAAATCGAAATAAGGCCAATTAGGGTTTATAAGCTTTAAACCCTAATTTTAGGAAAACTATTACATCCATTCAACAAGAAACAAACAAAAGCTCTCATACCACTGAACGGTTTTCTGCAAATCTATGAACTAAAACCCTAAGTTCACATGCAACCTAGAAAAGGATCTATGTTTTCTTACTTTGAACATGTAACTAATTCCTAAACCGGCCAATAAAAATTAACTAAAAGAAATAAATCAGAAAAACTAACCTTTAGTATAATCTTGAAGCTAAGCCGCACAAGTGTCCTGCCTCAAATGACATCACACCCAGGGAGCCAGAGGGACAGGTCACGAAAAATTCTAGAGAGAACAGAAGAAAATAGCACTTCATTATGAGGTCCAGGGGTCCCTATTTATAGGCTACCAAATGACCCTTAAAGATAAACCTCATTTGACTTTCAAATAGAGATAAACCCAATCTCTAAGCCATTTTCCGGATTATTCATATGCGCGCCGCGGCCTATACATTGGCGCGCCGCGCGTGTTAATTCAACTATTGAATTGGAACAACTTTAGCCCCTGTCCTCCTGATTAATCTAATTAATGCCACATAAATTAATCCAATTAATTCCTGATTAATTATTAATCAATTAATATAGTTTCTAATTAATATATTATCACTTTAATATATTAACAAACCATATATTTAATTCATGTTGATTTATTAATCGCATAATAAATCAACCTTTCTCTCTACCGAACTTTCTACCAACCTCCAGCTATGAGGGCAACCCAAATGGACTTTGCTACTATTAATTAGGTAAATAAAAATTATTAGTCATGGCTTAGACACCTAATCCAACAATGCACTCGTCCCGACGTGTCCTTTGCTTTGAGCATGGTTAGTCGTTACCAGTGAAACCCTGGTAGAGCGTATTGGATAGCTGTAAAGAATATACTCAAGTATATGTGAAGGACGAAGAACATGGTGTTAGTCCTTGGTGGCAGTGATACTCAGAGAGTTAGTGGGTACACAGATGCCAGCTTCCAGACAGATAGAGACAATGGTCGGTCTCAGTCGGGCTGGGTATTTCTTTTGAATGAAGGAGCGGTTACTTGGAAGAGTTCCTAGCAAGAGATGGTGGCTGATTCTACGTACGAATCAGAGAACATAGCAGCGAGTGAAGCGTCAAAGGAAGCGGCTTGGCTGAAGAACTTTATCGGTGACCTTGGAGTTGTCTCGAGTATTCAGGAGCCCATGGAACTGTTCTGCGATAACGAAGGAGCGGTTGCTTTGAAAAAAGGAACCGCGAGACCATAGAAAGTCCAGGCATATCGACAGAAAGTACCATTACATTCGGTATAGAGTAGAAGAAGGTCACCTCCTTGTAAAGAGGGTATCATCTGGAGATAATCCTGCAGATCCCTTGACAACGGCTCTAAATAGGATCAAGCACAATAAGCATGCTAGGAGCATTGGATTGAGAGATGATATTAGTTTTTGTAATTAGATAGGATTTTGAAACTTGTAACAATGTAAATGTAGTTGACTTTGGTGATTTAATAATAGAGATTTATTAATGAGTATTGTTTACCGCTATTTGTCAATTGTTTATCATTGTGTTTCATTTTGCATGTTTACTTCCTGAGTAATATGATGATTCGAATATCCACAGTCGCGCATACTTTTGGAAATAAGTGTGAACCAAGACTGTCATGAATTGGTTTGTAGATTGTCTAAGGAGTTAGCCATAGCAACAACATTGCTACAACGTTCATGAGTACTTAGAAAATGGAGAATTGAGTATCGGATAAACCCACGCTCAAAATATTGCTTCATGGATTATATCACGAGCAATGTTGAGACGATAACATCTTATGATCTTGAAGTGGAGACATATGAGTTATAATTTGCAAGGCGGTTGCTCGTTGATAATGCGAAAACACATCGGTAACTCGATGTTATAAAATGTGTTGTTGTGAGTGATTTGACTGGTAAAAGATATAAGCATATGAGTCGAAGCTTATTCGTTCCCTGACCCTGACGGGAAACAGATATCTGTAGGCCTCTCGATGATTTTGATGTTGACTGAAAGTGTTGGCCAACCAGGACTTAATTGATGTGTTCAATTAATAGTCTTAAAGTCATATGCAAATCAAAAATCGAGAAACAGAGTATCGGACCGAGATTGATCTTAATCCATGTCTTGAGTCTGAAAATATATTGCTGGACGAAGGATCATGTTAGTGCTAATTATCGTTGACCAACTCGTAGTTTGATAAGTTTTGGAGTTGTATGATCAAACTTTCTATATTGATGGAATGAACTTATTTTCACTTGAATGTTTTTAAGTAACAAACAATATTTTATCATATATGTTGTCTCTGATAATCTGTACTCTGATTACCTGTTCTATCCGAAATTCAGTATTGAATTTCGGACCCCGCCCTTTCGGAGAAACTTAGTAACTTCACTCAGAAGACTAAGCTCAGAAGATCATACTCAGAACCAAGTCAGAAAGTCAGAACATGCATAACTATTTCCAGATACACTCTGATAACATCAGCCAGGACTCCGAAATCCACTCAGGATTTCGGACTGTCAACATAAATATATCATTGGAAATATCACACTTAAGCATTCAACAAAGAAGACTGAAGACCAAAGAATATCTAAGAGATAAGGCAAAGGATAAGCACGTCAACTTATAGGTTATGATTAGACTAGATCAAGCGTGGTCATATAGAAGCATGTCTATTGTACTTTAGGGCATTATTAAATTATAGACAAGCCACCCTAGTCTCACATTACATTATAATAATAGATTTACCCTTCTTATCTGACTAAAGAGAGACGTGTTGTCTCCTCTTTAGTCTATAGGTTAATACCAGAAGGTCCTCCCTTAGTCTATAAAAGGGAGACCAAGTTCATCTTCAGTCCTCATGGTTTTGAGAGACTTTATGTAACACTTTCTCTTATTAATACACTCTCTCATTCCATCAACTCTTATGTTATCATCTACATTTCTCATCTCTCTCTCATTTCTAATACTCTTACTTTAAGTCTTTATATTTCCTAGTTATTTAAATGTCTATCTTTATTATTTATTGTTGAGCTATTAGGATATGTTCTAAGTATTAACTTCCATTTATAATTCCGCATCCATCTTAAGTCTTCAGACTTGTCCCTCTCCGAAACTTATATTTTCGGACTCTTAATTTCCGCAATCTCTTATTCCGCACTTACTTAGAATATTTGGCGACAACAGATCATATGATCACTTATCTATGGACAGAACTGACTAGGTCAGAGTTCGACAGCAGTTTCTAGGAAGCTACAATTTGCTGATTAATCAGAAGATAAATTGAAAATTAAATTCATAGACTTATCCAAGTGGGAGACTGTTGGATTAGGTGTCTAAGCCGTGACTTATAATTTGTATTTATCTTATTAATAGAAGCAAAGTCCATTTGGGTTGCCCTCATAGCTAGAGGTTTGGCAGAAATTCCAAAAGAGAGAAAGATTGATATATTATATGATTAATAAATCAATAGAAATCAAATAAAATGTTTATTAATATATTATGGTGATAATATATTAATTAGAAACTATATTAATTAATTAGAAATTAATTGGAATTAATTTAGTGATTAATTTAATTAATTAAAGGTGTAGGGACTATTTTGTAATTACTCAATAGTTGAGTGAGTACTGGCCATGTCATATGACAGGTGGCGAAATTAATGAGTGCGAATACCCTTAATTTCGAAACCCTAATAAGGAGTTAAAAGGGTTGGTCCAAATGATAAAAGGCTTATCCAGATTTGGGCATGTCTAGGGTTTTGACTATCACCACCTGGAGGCTATAAATAGAGCTCCCTAGAAACCCTAAAACCTGCGCCAACTACAATCTGTCTCTCTGGAATTTTCGTCCCCTCCCTCTTGCTCCCTATGTGTGATCTCATTTGAGGCAGGATACTTGTGCTGCTTGGCTTCAAGATTAAAATTAAAAGTTAGTTTTCTTAATTATTTTCTTTAGAAATTTTCTGTTGGCCTTTAGGGATTTTATTATATGTTCAATGTTAGAAAACATAGATCCAATCTAGGTTGCATGTGAACTTAGGGTTTTTAGTTTATAGATTTGCAGAAAACCTTTCAATGAGAAGCAAATGAAGAATGGTGAATCTCCATTTACCAGTAACTCGTACATGCCTAAGGAAGGAAGTTTTAAAGACAATTGATGTAGATTGTGCCATGAATGGTCAAGGACAAACCAAGGCGTAAGATATGTGTAGCATATTGGATGAGAATAGTCCCGACCTGACATTCATTAAACCCCCTTTTTATAACAAGGCATAAAGCCCCGACCTAACATTCATTAGTTTCGAATGAAGAGTCCTCTACCGCACCTACTCCTATAAAAAAGTGAGACTTTACTAAACAAGAAAAGCCCCTTCTATCTTATTAGTAAAGCGCTAGCGCACACCCTGCAATCAAACTCAAGTTTAGCCTTGATCAATACGACAACCTTACTAATAGAAAAGGTAAAAATATGCTAATGCAACCTATCTTACTAACATAATAAGAATTAAGGGCCTATCTAAGCCCTAGGGTTGTAAAGCTACAGCTCGAAAGTCGGCCTTACCTTCTATGCTTTTAGTTAACGGCCTTTCCAGGCTCGCGCTAGGTGCTCATGTTTTTTAGCTTCCCTAAAATAGCAGATTTAAAAGTTGGTAAAGACCCGCCCCTTGTTTCAGTCAGAATGAGTCCCCAGGACATTGGCTTCCGCTAACAGTGAAGTATTAAGGATCGTATCTTGCGCATATTCTACATTATAGCCTGCAACTGATTCAGCTTCCGCTTCTGGGAGATTAAAGGGAGCTCGATTAGTTTCTGCTAGACAATAAATAAAGAACATAAACAATACAGGGAACAAGGGAATACCGAACCATATATTCTTTTGTGCTATGACAATCTCACTCAAATTACGAGGACCTACACATATTAGTACAGTATACCGGGGTCCCCAACTAGAACCACATGTGCAATTTTCCCTGCATGTGGCTTGTCCGTGCTTTTCTATTCCGCTTTGCCGCCAATTATATTAATATAGTCCCGTTCGCTCCGCCTTTATTCATCTATACCAGCTGCCACGCACGAGCCCATAGAAAGGATTTTAGCGCCCTTTTCTAGATAAGAAGCAGAACGCACCATCACCTACAACCCTTTCGTCTGCCGGGGACTTCCATGAAATGAAAACGGGCGGCATCGTCGTATGCTCCACTTTTGTTTCCCTGGTTTATATCCCGGAGTACTCCTATGACCGATCTGTCACCCAACCTACTTAAACAACCTAAAGGCTTGGTACCGTCCCGTTTAGAGAATGACCCTTATGGCACGACTTAGTCAGTTATTCTCGCAGTTCAAATAAGATTCGGACCGCCACTTCTCTGAAAACATGGTTCTTGCACCCCCGCTCCCCCTTGATATGTAGAGTCCACGAGAGGAGCTGAATGAAAGGATGGGGTTCTTATTTATAAAATACCAATATAAGTTTAAAAATAAATAGTAAAAATCAAAATAGAGGTAAAATAATAATTTTAGATCAAACATAAATAAAACTGAAAGCTCGATGACCAAAATCAAAATAATATAAACCACCATGATTATCCTTAAAACAAAATACAAACTTCGACTAAAGTTAATGCTTTTTGTAAGGGGAGAATTTCATATATACTCTAAATAAACTCAAAAATATCATATTTATCCTACCAAAACTTGAAATACCATATATATACCCTAGATAAACTTCCAAAATATCATATATATCCAATTTCTAATTTTTAATGTTTTTTAATGTTTTTATAATACTTTTTGTATTATAACCATTATAATTATAAAAAAAAGTCTAAGATTACTAAAATGCCCTCACATATCTTGGTCGAATACTAACTATGTAAAATCAATCACATCGCTGAAATATAGACGACTCCTAAGTTTGCTGCCAAAAACAATTCTAAGGTTTCCGCCATCAATTTCCCGCTAATTGCCACCGGAAGGTAAGGAATCAAAACACACTAACAAACAGGAAAATTTGAGCAAAATTGGATTGTAATATAGAAATAAGCTCAAAACAAAGGCATTTCAAATCCAATGCCGTGAGTGACAAAAATTGTTGTGTGCGAATTTGAGAGCAAGAGTGAGACGAAGATTGGAAAGTGATTGCTGGAAAGTTTAGAAGAGGATGACATAAGGTTCGTATTCCGCAAAATAAAACAAGGGATTTTTAGTAATCTTAGAGTTTTTTTTTTTTTTTATAATTATAATGACTTTAAATTACAAAAATTTTTATAAAAATGTTTAAAAATATTGAAAAATAGAAATTGGTTATATTTCATATTTAGAAAATTTATCCAGAATATATATGATATTTAAAGTTTAGATAAGGTAAATATGATATTTTTAAGTTTATCTAGGATATACATGAAATTATTCCTTTTGTAAGACCATGAACATTATTTATTGAATTTTATTATAAAATTTATAATATAGTATGTATCATCAATGATATGATTACAATCACAAATAATTATATAATTTTATATATATATGTCATGTCAACCGGTCGTTTGGTTCTTCAAATATAGTAAGTTTTATTTAGGAATAAAGATGATAGGGTGCGAGGTTAGTATACCTAATCCATTTAGATCCCAAAATCATGGACTTGGTGCTAAAATTGACTACCCAATTTTCAAGTACTCTATTACTTCAATACTCTTTTAGGTTATTGCCAAACATTTACAAAATATTTTACAGCATCTTTTTATGTAAATTTGCAAGATCATCTTATAATTAAATTATATATATATATATATATATATATATATATATATATATATATATATATATATATATATATATATATATATATATATATATATATATATATAAAATTCACCAAATTTTATACAAAGTTGCAACCGGATGATATATATTAAGATTGGAGAGTGTTATGTATACAACAATTTTTATCAATATACAACGATTTATGTTTTAAAATAGTTATATAATACGCAACAAAGCATTAAATTATTGTATATGGATAAAAATTAATGTTGATTACATATCACTTCCCATTAAGATTACGTCTAAAATTTTGAAAATCTTTAAAAATAATTTTTCCTAATAAAGAAAAGAAAGTGATTCGTAAACAACAATTTTTAACCGTACACAACAATTTAAGGTATTTGTGGATAATGTACAACCTTTTAATGCATAGATTGTTGTGTATAATTAAAAAATGTTGTGTACGAATCACTTCCCATAAGGAAAAGTTGTCTATCCCTCCCTATATGACACATTCCCAAAAATCAAAGACCAGTAGCGGGCGGACCTAGTAGATCGGTTTCAAATTTTTGAAAACAAATCCGATTCTCATCGTTAAATCGGTTCTACATATTTCTTTTCTTGTTGCTAGTTTCACTTCTAAAAAATCAAAAACAAAATAAAAATTTTCTAAAAAGCAATTATAACAAATCAGATTACAACATCTGATCCAAACACATGTTATCGTCCCATTGGTTACTTTTTCGACAGTGTGTGTCTTTTCACTCCAATTGTTGTCCATCCCGCTCAATCCACGTGTCCCGTGTCGTTAATGGCATGAAAGGCATGCATTAAGTTTCCCAGGACAGCGTTTCTTCAACGTACCGTCATGATGGACGCTTCACTGTAGTATTTGTCACGAGCGTATATTCACAAAGCTTTGATTTCAGTACGTATACAGTATACGATCAATGTGAAATGAAATGTGTGGCCTATCTCAGTAATGGAATTCCCCACCACCATCAAAAAAATCTTCACCTCACCACCATAAATGCATGCTGGTTCTCGTGCAATTCTTCTTCAAGTCTCGAGCACTTTTTCTCAATTCTCTCTAAAAAGAGGTAAACAGTGATTAAGATTAACTTGAGCAATGGAGTTGCCTGTCATCGATCTGGCGCCATATGTGGACATAGTCACCGGAAAATTCCACTGCGATGAGCTCCTCCATCCGGAACTGAAGAAGGTGTGCTCGGAGGTCAGCCGGAGCCTGAAAGAAGCCGGAGCTCTGCTCGTTAGAGATCCGCGATGCCCTAATGAAGATAACGACCGGTTTATCGATATGATGGAGAAGTACTTCGAACAGCCGGAAGAAGTTAAGCGTCTCCAGGAACGTCCTCACCAGCATTATCAGGTAACCTTCGTTTCCAGATTCCGTTTTAACCTAACATATATTGTTTTTTTTGTATATATGAAATCACACAGGAACCAATTCGATTGGGCGTTTGTTAGATTCACCAAAGTGACGAATTTGGTTTGTTTAAATCAATGAAATTATATGAATTTGTACGATCTGGGTACGTACATGCTCAGGTATTCATAATTAAATAGTAACGGTAGTCCCGAACACGTAAAATGGAGGATACGGGGTTTTTAAAGGGAGCTGATTCGTACACAATGATTTTTTGTTGTACACAACAATTTATGTTTTACATGAGTTATACAGTATGCATAAAAACATGTTATTGTTGTGTATGATAAAAAACTATTGTGTACGGATCAACTCCTATTTTAAAAGGTCACTCATGCACGAATATGGTCCGATTCAACTATGTGACGTAGAATTCCTATTTTTAACGTAATGATAAAACTAAAAATTTAAACACAAATGTTATATCGGACAACGAAATATAACCAAAAATTGTATTTCACAAACATTAAGTATATATATAGACACACACTTAATTTTGACGTCATAATCTATTGATTGTGCAGTTAGTTGACTGATAAATAATTTGTTTGTTAATATTTTCTAGTCAATTCCTAAGCGTTAAATCTGTTTTAAGAGATTTGATTAGATGGATATGAACCATTCCAATAATAATAATAATAATAAATCTATTTTCAACTACTTATTTATATATCCAACTCATTTGTTTTCATAAATAGGTTGAATCTGATTGGATCTGTCAAAATATCTTTATATTAAATAAGAATTTTATCTTGAAATAAATGTGAACAATTTCTAGACATAGCCTAAAGTTAGAAAAACAGGGAAAAATTTAGTCTAATCAATATTCCAATAAATCAACCGTGCAACAATTCTGCAGTAAATGATTTCCACTTGAATCTTTGGGTCATCTGGATCATGTCCGTTTATATAAATTTCTGTAAAATCGTTATTTTAATCTTGATCCAATTTGATGCAATTCACTCATCGAAGATCTAAATAGGCAGATAAAGAGGAGTCCAAAAACAACACGTGAACCACTCAAAGATATAAGTAGCATCAATCATATTTAAAAGTAATAAATCACCGTCTTTGTCTCCAATGAGGAGACGGGGATCCCCATCGAGAAACAGGGGGTTTTCTATTATAAATTAATTACATCTTTTTATATTACAATTAGCATAATTATAAACTACAAACAACTAAATATTACTAATATCACATATTATCATAAAGTTTGCCACCTCACAACCGGCCAAAAAGATGATCTACTGTTTCAGCAACACGACTACAACTCAGGAACATAACACAATCAACATCAGTACCTCTCATATCCAAGTTATTTTTAGTCGGTAAACGACTAAGAATCACGCCTAATATATATTTTTATATGCATCTAATTGTTCTATCGAGTATGTGAACCTCTGTTATCCGAAGAAGATATATCAATAAAATGATTTTCCAAAGAAGCAAAAATTGACACAACATGTAAATCTTTTTGAGAATAATTTTTCCCTTTCAAAAACTCCAAATATAGTTATCCACTATGGAACCTAAGCATGTCAACCTGGACGCAACTCGAAAAACTTATTATATACTCCTTACAATTTGCAATATGTTATGAGACATGATGAACAGTAATATATACCGAGTATATATTTAATATTTGCCAACATTTAACTAAAAACCATTACAACTCAAAGGTAAGAAACATATTGCTCGCTACCCCAATTATTATAAAAAAATTTACAAATTTTTTATATTAAAAAATCTTATTTTGTATGAATTTGTTTTTATAAGATTACATTTTTACCTCTCATTTTTATGTACTTATTCCGAATTTATAAAATTATTTTCTAAGTTTGCTTTATATATTTTAAAAATTAGTTTTCTTCAGAAAGAAAATAATCTTTTGAAAAGTTCTTTTATATTTTTATTTCAAATTTTAATTTGATTTGGTCTTTATAAAATTTATCATTACAAAATAACTTTTTTACATCTTTGTTTTTTTAAGATGTATTAGGATTTTTTTTTTTTTCATATTTTAGACTTTCTTTTACAGATTTATGCAGATATTTTCTATTAACTTTGACTCAATTTTTTTACAACTTTGATTATGTTTTATGTTACGTAATATCTGTTTAAAACTATTCTTTATATAACTTCTTTGATACTCTTTTTACAACTTTATTTTTACGAATTAATTTTTACAAAAGCAGTTTTTTTCTTATAATTATTTTTCTTTACAATTATTATATTTTCGTTTTTATTAAGTTTTTTCTTAAAGTTTTTCCATTTTCCATAAAGGTATTATGTAGAAAGTAAGTTTTCATTTTATATTATAGTTTATACAGGTAAACATATAATTTTTATATTTAAAAGTTATGTTTGAATATATGTTATCGAGAAATCTCATATTCACTTCGTTAAAGCGTTATTCGACAAAGAGATATTCATATTAAAAAGATATCATGCAGCCTACTCATTAGAGTAATTTTCATTATAAAATATAGTCCTATTTAATAACTGGTTTGTTAATTACCACGTTTTAAATTTGCAATTAAAATAATAAAAAAGGTCAAGCAAAAAGACAAAAGAAAAGAAGACAAAATATCTTTAAAAAAGGAAACGGAAAACGAGTGGTTGTCGATATTTAAAAAAGAAAATTAATACATAGAAATGTATATATGTAAACAAATCTAACCGGATATATATATATATATATATATATATATATATATATATATATATATATATATATATATATATATATATATATATATATATATATATATATATATATATATATATATATATATATATATGGTTAGGTTCAATGGAGAACCAAAATTAAACAAGGAACCAAGCAACCAATCTTACGGCTAGAATGCAAAATATCGACGGCCAGAGAGAAGGATATAAAATTGTTAATTGCACGCCCATGTAGCGGATCATAACAAAAAACTCACTTCGCTTTTTATGTTTTTTTAATTTTTAAGCTTATTCTTTTTTCGAAAAAAAATCTAATTATACCAAAATTCATAATTTTTCATCCTCTATAAATAGAGATCCTTATTGATATACAAAATTTTTTGTTTTTTTTTTTCACTTCAAGTTCGTCCAGATTCATCTTGTGAACCTGAACTGAACTGTATTGTTTTAGATATATTCATTCACATGTAAATGACAGATTCACAACAGTTAATCGATGTGAATCTGAACTATAACAAGTATTATAGAAGATTATTCAAATGTGAATGATCATTGAAATTATTTTTTTCAATAATCATTGATCATTCAATATCAACTTATGTGAATTTAAATAAACTTTTAGATTCAGATGTGAATCTCACTAAATTTTCATATTGAATTTAAGTAGATTCTTTTATATTCTTTACAATTTCAACATTTGGATAATATACAATTGAATTAACTAAGATTTACAAATTAATTTACTTAAACTTACACGTGAATGAACAAAAAATTGCTGAAAAAATGGGGTACAATTATCATTTATATGTGAATTAATACATCTAAAACTAGATGCACACTATTTTTAACCTTTTGATCATACACAAATTAATTAATTTAGATTCACTAATTAATTTGCTTAAAAATCACATGTGGATGATAAAAAAGTGTTAAAAAAGCTGGATGCAATTATCATTTATATGTGCATTATAATGTCTAAAACAAGAAAACAGTTAAAATTCACAATGTAAATATAAACTGTACTAAATTTGTATGGAAGATAATTCACATGTAATTAGTCATTGAATTCAATTATTTCAATAATTGTAAATCATTCAATAACAACTCATGTAAATTTAAAAACATTCTTAGATTCAGATGTGAATTCAAGAAAAAACAATTATATTTTTATTATTCCAACCTTTTGATGTCATATATAATAAATTACTTAAATTCAATATGAATTTAGTCAAATTCACAATGCAAATCTAAAAGTTTATTTAAATTCACATGAGTTGTTATTAAATGATAAATTATTGTTGAAAAATATAATTTCAATGATCATTCACATGTGAATAATCTTCTATAAAAACTTATTATGGTTCAGATTCACATTAATTAACTGTTGTGAATCTGAACAAAAATTTTGAATATTTTTTTTCGTTTTTAGTATATTGATATGGGTGTCTATTGAAAAAGAATAAAAAATTATGAATTTTGATATATTCAGTTTTTTATTTCGATAAAAAATAAGCTCTAAAAAAACGAAGTGAGTTTTTTGTTATGATCCGCTACATGCGCGTCCAAGTTAGAAATTTACAACCTTATCTTCGGCCGTCGATAAAATGCATTCTGACGCTTACGATTGGTTCATTGGTTCCTTGTTTTATTTTGGTTCTCTATTGAACTTTTATCTATATATATATATATATATATATATATATATATATATATATATATATATATATATATATATATATATATATATATATATATATATATATATATATATATATATATACTCGATATTGATTATTAACAATTTGTTAGGCTTGGGGGAGTGGCCTCGCCATCCCCCTCGCCATCTCTCTCGCCATGTCTCGCTAACCTACACCGGCCGAGCTCGCCCTCGCCCTCGCTGAAGAAGCCTCGCCAATATATCAGCGAACTCGCTATAGCAACCATTAGCAACATGACTTGTACCTTTAGCATGAGACTTGTACCTTTTAGCATGGTTAACACATGCTGACTACTCCCACCAAATTTGGTCAGCATGTGCTAAGCTGATGTGGCATAGTTTAGCATGTTCAGCACATGCTAACCACTCCCCCCAGCCTTATCAACTTTATGTTAATTATATGTGCTAAAAAACCTCATGATTGGACCATATCGACTTTTTAACACTGTTAACTAATTTAACTTTTGGTTTTTTTGTTTCGGAACAGTAATTTCTAATTAAGTCACTATCACTTTATGATAAATTCCATTATCAATTTACTTTTTAATCAATATCATTACATGCTAAACAGTTACTGTAGATACATGAATTTGAGATTTGTTATTACTTAATAACATTAACGATATACTTTAATCGGGCTGTAAGGGTTTTTGTTCGATTACTTTTTTGACTTTGTGTTGAGTGTGAAGCCACTCTTGTGGTTTGTCAAAGTAGCTGCAGAAAAACTTGAAGTTGGTGAAGGTTTTTTCAAAAGAAGTTGGTAGCCTCTTATGTTGAAGGCAAAATTTCTTTTGTTCACATTGACTTATTACACACTCAAATGTATATATAAAGGATGCATTGGCTAGTTAGAAAACGCACCACACAACACCATGTAACACAGAGAGAGTGCAGAGTAGCACCAAGAAATAAAACTCCTAGTTACCCACCGTGGACGTAGGTCAGTTCTGGACCGAACCATGTTAAATTCTTGTGTTCTTAATTTGTGAGCTGAGTGTGTGAGTATCGTGTTCGTATGCTAAGTGTCTCGATCCTAACAAGTGGTATCAGAGCCTTGGTATAGCTCCAGATGGTGATTTTCTGTTTTTGGTCGAAATATTTTTGTCTCAAAAACTATTTTGGTGTACGCCGTTGGAAAGGTCTCGTTCCGCAGATTTCGAAAATATATTTTTTGGAATTTTTCGACCACCGGAAGACCTCCAAATCGCCGGTCAAACGTTCGCCGGAATAGTGACCGAAGAAACCAGATCGCCAGAGAAGACGACACTGTAGCGCCGGAGTCTGCCGGAGAAGACGACACTGTAACGCCGGAGAAGACGACACTGTAGCAGTTCACTGTAGCGGTTCCGGTAGCAGATTTCCAGAAATTGCAAAACTGATCCCTGAACTTCAGGAAAATTGCAGTTTGATCCCTGAACTTCAAGAAAATTGCGGTTTAGTCCCTGAACTTCAGGAAAATTGCAGTTTGGTCCCTTAACTTTGTCAAAGTCGCAAAACAGTCACTCAAACATTTGTTTTGGGTAGTTTAGCCAGAAAATAATTTGGGTGGGGATTATATTTTGCAAATAACGAGCCAAGAACAGTTGAATCAAAATTCTATTTAATCGGTGAAGAAAAGTTGAACTCAGAAGAAATTTAAAGAAATCGAAAACCAGTGCCAACAGCGTTTGTCGGGTTTTATCGATTCAGTTTAAATTTTCAGTTTCTGATTCTCAGTTCGGTATTCCGCTGTAGTTTAAATAGTTTGATTATTTAATAGAGTTCAGAAGAACAGTCGTTAAGTTCAGACAAGGCTTCGTTTAGTGAAGATTGAAAAGTTGGTGGAAGACGCAGATTGAGGCTTTATGTGTCAAAAAGTTCAAGATGTGGTATTGGTAAACGGAGAAAATTAGAGAATTACAGAAGATCAGACGTTCAGACAAATCCAGCGATGATCAGAGTTTTAGGGGTTCAAGAACAGATCATGGGATGAACAGATCAAGTAATTAAGAGAAAATCCGTTTTCGGTAGATCCAGCAGTGATTAGAAAGTCAGCAGACTTAGGTGTAATCACGGGATCAGAAAGTTTGGTGTTATTCATGACGTTGAGGTGTGGACATTCTTTAGAGTCGATGTCCAAATAGAGGCAATTCTGCTTCTGAGAATGTGTCTGAGTTTGATGCATTGGGACTCAGTGGAAGGCAGTGAAGACTCTTGGGTCAAGAATTCTGGTGCTTCATTTTTCGTTACCCACAGCAGTGAAGCACTGCAGAATCTGAAAGTTGGAGACTTTGGAAAGGTAAGACTTGTGAACGATGAATGTTCGCTGTATATGGTCGGATTACCGTCTGAGGGAGTGACCGTCCCAGTTCAGAAGAGAAACAAAGTCCGGTTCACAGAATCTTATGGGCAGAAGAGGGTGACCTTTTGCAAGTAGGAAGCCTAGAGCTACAAGGAATATTCAGGTTGAACGAGCATGGAAAGGTTCAGAAAAACCAGTCGAAGGATATTGTGGCAATAAGAGCACAGAGTATTGTTTCAGTTGCAGGGTTTTGCAACAGTGGGAGCATAGGTCGTGTTTCAATCATAGGTCCAGGACGACAGTGGATTTAGAACCAGTTTTCAGCTGTAAAAGTCTCTCCGGTTTTGATAACTTGCTAAATATGGAGAGTGTTGTTGTTTGTTCTCATATTGTTCCAGGATTCGGTAGTTCATTTTCAGTGGGAGCCGATAGGGACAGAGAACGGTTCAAGGGCAGTTTAAGTCATGACGAACATGTTGAAACTCATGGGAGTTTTAACGGGCCTTTCAGGTTAACTGATGAGAAGGCCGGGGTAACTAGGAAGGAGCTAAGATCAAAAAGTGTTTTTTGGAATGTACAGTTGAAGCGCAGGCGAAGATTGTTCCGTGGCTTCAAGTAGGAGATTGTTGAGTGTGAAGCCACTCTTGTGGTTTGTCAAAGTAGCTGCAGAAAAACTTGAAGTTGGTGAAGGTTTTTTCAAAAGAAGTTGGTAGCTTCTTATGTTGAAGGCAAAATTTCTTTTGTTCACATTGACTTATTACACACTCAAATGCATATATAAAGGATGCATTGGCTAGTTAGAAAACGCACCACACAACACCATATAACACAGAGAGAGTGCAGAGTAGCACCAAGAAATAAAACTCCTAGTTACCCACCGTGGACGTAGGTCAGTTTTGGACCGAACCACGTTAAATTCTTGTGTTCTTAATTTGTGAGCTGAGTGTGTGAGTTTCGTGTTCGTATGCTAAGTGTCTCGATCCTAACACTTTGTTTAATTCATTTATCATACTAAGTTAGATTACAATTGGAATTTTCATGTAATGGAGATATGCACGAAATTATTGATATTAGAACGGTCAGTTTAATATTAGTATTAAAAAGTAACAAAATCTTGGTTAAGTTTAATACAACCGCTATCAAACGAAATGAAATACTTTGTACATAAGTACTATATTTCACCAATTATAAATTCTAAATTTGACATAGAGTAACTGAGTCAGGAGCTGAAACAAGAGATTATATAATAACTTTATCGACCGGCATCCGTAATACATAATTTAATACAAGAGTTGACAAATTTTGAATTTGTAGGTGAGTTCAATGGCCGTTGAATGGGGATAGAGTTCAATGACCAGTGAACTCTTAATTGAACTTTTACACAGTTCAATGCATTATAGAAAAGATGGTAGAGTTGTATGATATAGTAAAATAATGATATGAAAACGTATTAAACTCTATGGAGTTGAATGAATTACCGATGCCCTATACTTTGAATAATTTATCATTAAATTTTACTAAAAAAACTCAAAATCTAAATGCATTTATGGAACAGGTTGGTTCCACACCAGGAGGAGTCGAGATTCCTAGGAGTTTGGTGGATATGGAAATGCAAAAGAAATTGAGAGCACTACCCAAAGATCGACAGCCTGCAATCCCAACTGGCCCTGATCTCAAGTCTCGATACATGTGGAGGGTTGGCCCTCGACCATCCAATACTCGCTTCCAGGTTTAATATCTATCTTTTTTGTATCAACAGTTCTCTAAATGTTTGTTTTTTATTAAAGTATTTTTCTCATATAGGAATTAAACTCGGCACCAGTCCTACCTGAAGGCTTCCCTGAGTGGAAAAAGATCATGGATTCATGGGGATTTAAAATGATATCGACTGTAGAGGCTGTTGCTGAAATGGCTGCAATTGGATTTGACCTACCAAAAGATTCTTTCACTAATCTAATGAAGCTGGTGAGTCGGTTTATTTAACTTTTTTCTTGAGAAATAAGCAACATATTATATTACTTATTAGCTGATAGATTGAAATTTTGATGTGTAGGGTCCACATCTTCTTGCTCCAACAGGAAGTGACCTTGGACGACATGGCGAAGAGGGAACTGTTTTTGCTGGATATCATTACGACATCAACTTTTTAACAATTCACTACAAGAGTAAGTTCCCTGGTTTAAGTATTTGGCTAAGGAATGGGGAGAAAATGGAAGTCAAGGTTCCAGATGGGTGTCTTCTTATTCAGGCTGGAAAGGAGGTAACAAAGTTATCAAGTGATTTCGACTCTAGACGTTGCATGCAAACTCAAACATAATTACAATAGTTTTATGTTGTATCTGTTAACAGTTAGAATGGATGACTGCTGGGGAGTGTAAGGCCGGTATGCATGAAGTTGTGGTGACTAAAAGCACGCTCGATGCAATTAAAGCAGCAAAAGAAGAAAATCGAAGCCTCTGGAGGGTATCCTCAACGGTGAGTGGATCGATCTTTAGCCAACCATTTCAACTCTATAATTTTGATGTCACATGCATGGAATAAATGTAACAAAATCAATCTCACTTGTGAAACTTTTTTTTGTTGGTGTTGGTAGTTATTTTCCAATGTAGCATCAGATGCCGTGCTCAAGCCGTTGGGGCATTTTGCGAAATTGCCTAGTGCTAATAAATATCCAGCTATGTATGCTGGAGATTATTTTGAAAAGGAGCTTTCAGTGATCAAACTTAAAGGAAAGGAGGGTGCATAAAAGGAAAGAACAGGCCATGTGTGGAAGCATTTTGGTTATTGTAAGATGGTGTGGCGAATAAAGAAGGTATTGAAGGTGATTTATGATTTGTTTGGCGTCAAGTGTTGTGTGTTTTAGCTACAGTGTCGTGTATTAAAGGACTGTACGCTTATCTTTATTATGTAAATCGTGCTTCGTAGTTATATAAGTTATGTAATAAGTTATGAATATGTGCACCTGTAATGTGAATAAAACCTTTTTTTCAGTCTACGATGTATAATCATAGACTTATAAGTTATGAATATGTGCACTTGTAATGTGAATAAAATATATTTTTTGTTGGTTTATGACACACACACACACACATATATATATATATATATATATATATATATATATATATATATATATATATATATATATATATATATATATATATATATATATATATATATATATATATATATATATATATATATATATATATATATATATATATATATATATATATATATATATATATGACTTCAACAAATGTTTACTAGAGTGAGCTTGCGGAACGCTGTTAGAACAAAGAGACTTGTGCAGAAGTTGAAGATATGATGATTGCCGAAGTCCAATCAATCAAAATCATTTTTAGATTTAGCGAAGTGTTGGGTGAACCGAAGAGAATATTTTTGAACCAGTAAGATCTAGGCTATCCTGCTCCCAATGTCCTTCGTATGTTAGTAATAGCAACCTATTGTGCTTTTTGTGGGTCTAGATGTCTCACTGTGATTGTTCATAGATTACACCGCCTTATCCATGTATAAATATAAGGTGTGTGTTAGGGCTTTAGCAATCAAATATCATAGTCTGTATTCGTATTCGTCATAGCCTGCATTTTACCTTGCATAAATCTGACAAATATCATAGTCTGTATTCGTATTCGTCATAGCCTGCATTTTACCTTGCATAAATCTGAGCACTATCATTCTGTATTAAACCCTTGAATCATTCGACATATTGAATGTTTGAATATCCCTTGTCGTGTGTTCATCAATTTATCTATTATTCAATACTCATTTCATTGAATCGTTACTTTTAAAGTGGTATTAGAGCGAGTTTCAATATTCAATCGATTTGGGGATTTTTGTTCATATTTCAAATCTCAGATCTGAACCGCTTCTCAGATTTGTATTCCGTCGATTTGAAGTTTTATTCTCCATATGTTCTAGTAAACGATCATTCTATTCGATTCGATGGTGAATTTCAAAAACAATGCATTGATGCTCAATTATGCAAATCTCTTAGGATCATCTACGAAAGCTCTGATGCTTATTCTAGAGCACTATTATGGACTGATTGGATGGACGATTACCTGACCAGAATAAACGAAGATCTATGGAGATCAATCATTGAATGATCGTTTGTAAATCTTTAAGGGAGATTCTCTCAGGGAATGTTGCAGAAAATGAAGTTGTTATCGCTGCAAACAAAAAGAACATTGGCAACGATAAGCGTTGCATGCAAGAGTTACATAGTGGTTTACCTCCAAATGTATACAACCACGTCAGGGGATCAAAATCTATAGATGATATCTATGATAAGTTGAAAAATCAGATACGAAGATACATAGAAAATGAAGAAAGTGCTATCACCAACACTCTATTTGATTTCATCGACTTTCTACAAAATGAGAATGAGTTAAAATATCAAACATTCGAGTGGTTTAGTGAATCAGTCTACAGGTTGGAGAAATACAAACTTGGTAAAATCACACATAAAATTAGTGTCAAATCCATGAAGAGTCCCCAAAGGGAGTAGAAAAACATCGCGATCATGCTAAAGTCCCATGAGAAGCCAAGCGATGCTTCTTTAACACTTTTTCCTAAAACTTACCAGATCAAAGAAGAACCTCAAAAGAGTTCAAGTATGAGTTTAATGTAGATGGTGAAGTGATTCTTTTATACTCTAACAACAACAAAAAGTTATTCAAAAGGCCAATTGGAAGCTCATGTAATTTCAAAATCAACTACTTTGGAAAAACATTCACAAAATCTATTGACTATCCCTCAAAACCTAAATCCAATTATGTTCTGAAGCCAGAAAAGAAATTACTTGGAGACTCTAGTTACGATTGTAATTATTGCTTCAAAAAGAATCATTTATGAAGGGATTGTATGCTGAAGATGTAGAATGAAAAGAAATAGAGGGTTAAGGACGAAGCATATTATGCGAAGAATATTGAGGAGATTAACGTGAAGACTCAAAATATGTCTTTGGTATGATGATGAAACAAAGAAATTATTTTGTGAAACAGTTAAGCGACTTTATACATATATCACTCGTATCAACCATCCTACAGATGTTTCAAAGGAGTAGCATCAGAAGCTTTTAGCGTTCTTAGAGTTTAAATTGCATGATGTAGATAAAATCTCTTATGAATGTGAGTTGATTGTCTCTTCGGATGAAGTACCAAACCAAACATACGTTCATGGTCTTGTCCCATTTGAAAATCTTCTTACATCTGATGATTTATTGTTACTCATGAAAGATGATTTACATTCTGCTTGGATATCTCTTGTATGAAATGTGTAATTATCATTAGTGAAGTAATTATCATTTCCTAATGGTTCCGTGGAATAGAGGAAGGAATCTCCACTTGTAAGTCTCAATTGATGGAATAGAATTGGGTAGTGAAGGAATTCTTGCCCATGTGTGATAGTTGGGTCTTTAATGGGTTATGGATGGATGACTTCATCCTTTGATGATTCCCTTATGATCTTAATTCCCTTAGGTGATCAAAACCATGAGAATGACTTAAAACAATGATTGGAATTGGGTATTCCATGAGTTTAATCATTTGAACCAATGATTGGAATTGGGGATTCGATGAGGATATCTTCTTTGGTGTTTATGTTGGAATGACTCCCTTTGGGATGACTTTTGATTAAGAACTTAATGGAATGCTTACTAGTGTTAAGTGTAATGATTGACTTAAAACTTGGTTCATTTACCTCTTGTTAAGAAATAAGAGCTTGAATAAGTGGTTTTCTTTGGATAATTCATGAACACTTGAATTGGGAGTTGAAACATTGGAAATCAGTTCTTAATCATGTATTTTTATGTATATTTGGAGTTGGGTTGATTTGGATATTATCTTGGGTCAATAGGATACTTAATGGACCAAAAAATGACCATTCAGCGTGTTTAATGCGGCCCGTGCTTGGATTTAGGCATGGAGACGTGACCCGTGCAAATGGGAAACGAAACTGGGCTTTTTGCTAATGTGTGCGGCCCGTGCAAGTGGTAGCTTGCTCCTTGGGTTTAGGTCTTTGGTTTTTGGTTCATTTTGTTTTGCTCTTTTGTTTGGTATAACTTGCTCTTTGGGTTTAGGTATTTGGTTTTTGGTTATCTAAATTTGAAAGCATATATTTTGGGGTTCTTTTAGCATATTAATCTCATATATAAAGGGTGTTTAGTCTTGGGATACTAAGGTGGTAAGAAGGACAAGTTTGTCCTTTAAGATCTAGTGGATTGTGAATGACGCCTTCTTTATTGACTTGTAGGAAGGGAGTAGGGGGTAGTGACTTGGTGATGGCTTTGAGGAATCAAGTCATCACTCAACTATGAGGATTTGGATTGAAGAGTTGATGTCTAGGAGCGCTTACCAATGCATCAATATTCTGTGGATTTAGTGTTGACTCGTCAGTTAACCTTGGGTGAGTTTACCGGGAGTACACATCCTTACCACTATCTTTTGTGTGTGTTATCAACTATTTTCATGCATGTTTATTATGTGCAATATGTTATATGAATACTAATTGTGCCTTGCATGAAATGAGTTTGAAAGATGCTTTCAAATAAAGATTATGATGTTGTTTTGAAAGAGTTTTGAGCATCCTATTTGTGCATTTCATATATGATGGGATAGACTGTGTGAACCCTTGAGAACACATCTTAGCCCTCTCTCATCAAATGAGGATGGAGGAGAGATTGATTATGAGTTTAGTCCTATTTTAATGTGTACTCAGGTTAAGGAGATATGATGACTTTGGAGGATCTGGATATTTTTAGAAGGTCACAGGTTGTGTGGTTTTGATTTAAGCTGTGTAACGGTATTCGGATTGTAACAATCTCGCTATTTTACAAACCAAGATGTTTTATTAAATTGGGACCAAATTATTTTTCCGTAACTTAACTCTGAAGCAAATTTTAATAAAACCCAAGTGTGTTTTTTTAAAACGGTATTTATGTTGGATTAGGTGTCTAAGCCATGACTTTATATTTATATTTATCTTATTAATTGAAGCAAAGTCCATTTGGGTTGCCCTCATAGCAGGAGGATTGATGTAGTAGTCAGTGGAGAGAAAGGTTGATTTATTAATTGTTTAATAAATCAATAAAAATAAATAAATAGTTTATCAATATATTTAAGTGTTAATATATTGATTAGAAAGTATAATAATTAATTAGAAATTAATCTAGAATTAATTGGATTTAATTTGGAGATTAAATTAATTAATTAAAAATACAGGGACTGGTTTTGTAATTATTCAATAGTTGAATATTGACTGGCCAGTCTAGGGTTAAAGGTGGCGAGATTTGTGGTGCCACCACAAGGATCTCAAAACCCTAATTAGGGTTTAAGTAAAGCCTTGTCCAATTGGTATAAGGCTTGCCAAAGTTGGGCTCTAGGGTTTTATGCTGTGCCACCTGATACTATAAATAGGGAACCCTAAACCTGCGCCAAACACATCTCTCTAAAGTTACTCTGCTGTCTTCTCTCATTCATTGCTTGGGTGTGACTCCATTTGAGGCAGGACACTTGTTCTGCTAGCTTCTGGATCAAGAATCAAAGGTTGGTTCTTTTGATTTATTCTTTAGAAATTATTGTTGGCCTTTAGTTTTTTTATAATATATTCATAGTAGAAAAACATAGATCTTATTTAGGGTTGCATGTGAACTTAGGAGTTTTCTATTTCATAGTTTGTGTAAAACCCTTCAGTGTTATCAGAGCTTGGTTGTTTCTCTTATGAATTGCTATATTTGTTTTGCATGATAAAGGGTAATTTGCAAAATTTTGACCCTGCATAAGGCCACCATCGATTTTGTGGCTAGGGTTTTGAAAACCCTAGCCTCCCTTCCCTTGTCTGCGAATTGATTGCCTGCCTTGGATAGTTGGTTGTTATTTTTGGTAATTATTGAAGAATTAAATAACTGGAACCCCTTATCCATTACCTGCTAATTTCGAGATCTAGGAAATTAATTTGATTAATTCTGTGATGCCTTCCCTTGATTCAATTAGTTTAATTAAATTGTTTAATTAAAAGACCAATTAAATCACTTAAAGATTTAATTTAAAATTTTCGAATAAATGAGTAATAATTTGCGAAAATTATGATAAAATTAAATCTAAAATATTTTAAAGAATTTAAAATATATATTATATATTTATGATTAAAAGTTAATATTTATATGTACGATAAAACTGGTTAGTCTTAACGTTAGTAGACCTCATTCACAAAACTGTCCTATAAAGAGGGTATAAGACGACTACCTATAAAATGGTAGTCTAATGGGTGTGCACTCTCACCCACCGCTCTCCTGGTCAGTCGAGTGTCGTTAGCCGAACGGGTTTGATAGAACCGCTAAGCCTCTTAAAAGTATAATGCTATAATTGAAAGTACTAGAACCTTGAACAAAATCTCAATCTAGTTACTTTAGGTCAAAAATGTGAATGAGTTGCTAATCCATGAAATTGCACATTGCACTTTGTGGAACATTGGTGGAGCGCGTGTGGTTAACCGACACGCCAACTGGGGTCCACAAAGAGTTGCAATGGGTTTCTCGATCTTACCATTATTGATGGAGAGTGTATGGTTAATCGGCACGTCAATTAGAGATGGTAATTGATTTCGAGAGTACCGAGCTAATTTGCATGGTTATTCACATCCGTTTGTGATCCTCGGCATCCCAGTCACAAACAGTGGAGCACATCCGAGATTAAAAATGCCATTGAACAGTTCAATGAATCTCAATAGATCTAGAAATTTCATATGATGAAATTGATAAGTGTATTATCTACCTTAATGACCATTATGTTGTGATTACGGCATCCCTCTTCACATCATAGTTGGGGTATTTTGGATCCTAGCCTTAGTAAATAATAAATTGGGTAATTATTTAAAAGGAATGATTAAACTTATAAATTCTGTTTATTGTAGATGTCTGAATCAAGTATCTATTCTCCTCCCTCTCCTCCTTCACCCATTTCTGAGAGCATCTGAAAGCACCTGCCAAATATGGAAAGACTGACTGGCCTGAACTGTAAGGAATTGCTTCGCAATTGGAGACTGGTTCTCGTTATTGCTGGCAAGCTACATCTCATCGAGTATTCGATCCCGGTTCCACCGAAACAAGTCATCATAAAAGGTCTTTATGATAAGCATGACCTCTTAGTTGATGAATCCGAAGAAATCCGTGACCTCATGCTATTGACCATTGACCCCGAGTTTCGCAGGGATTTTGAATCCTTGGGGCCATATGAGTTACTGCAATTGGTTGAGGAAAGGTTCCAAAAACAAGTTGAAGAGGAACGAGTTAGAATCTTCAAAAGACTTGCAGAGTGCAAGCTAAAAGAAGGAAGTAACATCAATTCGTATGTACTCCAGGTTGAAGCATACATAGGCGAATTGTACAAACTTGGTTATTCCATGAGTCAGGAGATGAGTGTTAACATCCTACTCACTTCGCTGACTAGTGGGTATGATGTGTTCATTCAGACGTATAGAAAGGAAGACTAGAAAAAGACTTTCATGGAAATGCGTCCACTGTTGACTTTATACGAGTCACTCTTGGACGGGCATAGCTCCAATGGTTCAGCTACTTCTGGATTGAGCCCAGTGAAAAAACACAGCAAGAAACGATCCAGATCGTCTGGACATGTCTCAAACTGGGAATCCATAGGATCGGATACAGTCACAGAAAGATTAGAAGACGCTCCAAGGTTAAAATCTTTTGAAAGCTCAGGTACATCTGAAAACCTCAAAATTCCTGATCCATAATTCCTTGATGCATAATGTGATAGTCACATCTTGGTTTGTATGCAGGGAATCAGTAGGGTACCGGACTTTGGCGTATAGGAGCACATTTGGATTGGATTTCCAGCTCATGCAGTTTTGAAGTTTAGTTAGATATTAAAATCTTGTTATTAGCTTATTATATGCGTGCGACATTGTCTATCATATAATACATTGTTCAAGGATTTTGTTTTAATAAAATTGTTGATTTTCTTTTAACACATGGTTGCTTGAATTATCCTTGAAATGTTGTATGATTGTGTTAAATGCATAATTAGTAATAACCCGAATGTTGATGCATCCAAAGTGTTTGGATTCAGAAATTGTGTCCTTTATGATTGTTAAAATAAATGTTATAAGAATCAATTCAACCAAATGTCCAGTTGGATAGGACTTTGGAATCATTTGACTTAGAGTCACATGATGAATTGAGTTCTTAATGTGGCAAGAAATGAATCACCCAAAGATCCAGTTGGACGGGATTTTGGAATCATTTGACTTAGAGTCAGATGATGATTAAGTTCTTTATACAACACATGTGACAAGAAATGAATCACCCAAAGATCCAGAGGATAGGATTTTGGAATCAGTTGACTTAGAGTCAAGTGATGATTGCAAGTCTTGAACAGAGTTAACAAAGTCATAAATTTACATAGAGATGTAAAATACGTCAAGATCATGAGCAACAGACACATCCATTGATGTGTATTGCTCGAATCTTCAAATAGAACACAATTGTTTATACTTCACGATATTTGTCAATCAGTATGATGAATATGGCTTTGCTTATCAGAATAAGAGATTGAATTGAAACCTTGAACAGTTCAAGGACTTCAAAGGAAGTATAAGATCAACAGAAACTGAGTGACATCACAAATTGAGAAAATGTTTCACAGTTTATTCTCTTCCAAGAACATTAATGGTTATAATATGTCTTAGGGAAGATAATGGAGCTTTAATCGAAATAGTTCGATCATCGATGCATGAGATACATTGTCAATTAGTTTCCGATAAATTGAATACTAAACCAGTCAGACCATAGAAACCATATTCCGACCACATTCTAGACTAAGTAGGTTTTGGAGACACTGCCTGACATATGAAGCTGGGATCGTCCCACTTATACATAGATAGTCTAGGGTCTTGTAGTGTTTGTCCGAACCTCATGACTAGCCTGAACCTGATCAGCAATGTCGTTTCATCGGCTATCTCACTGTACCTGTAAAAGAAGAGCTCTTTTAGAAAGAACTCATGTTTTAAGGAAACAGTGGGAGTTGGGACAGTCCTGAATGAGTTCAGGATTAGCCAAGTGAAAGAACCTTTGGTCACCACTAGGCTTGGAGCAGAAATCAGATTTCTGTTTTAAAACTGACATAATCCTCTTGACCAGTAGTACTGATCACCATCATAAGTAGTTATGGTCGAGGTGACATACCAATTGGTGGTAAAACACTATAGTTGGTACGGATTAACAATCTGACTACTTGGAAACATTGGTGAGCCCGGTTGCTGCCAAACAAGAGAACCTTAGGGCGAGACACAATCTATGTGAAGATTTGATTGATTTTACACCTGGCATAGAAACCAGTGGGAGTAATTGAATCATCAAAAGAAAGCAACATGGACAGAAACGTACCTTCAGAACATCTGGTTGAGTGAGACGATACGCAGACTCAAGTAATTGATTCCGAGAGAAGCACTTTCAATAGAAGATGAAATCCAAAAGGATACTGCATGGCACATTATGAGTCGTTAGTAGAGCGCGTGTGGATCACTGGCACACTAATAGGGAATCATAAAGAATGTGCCAATACAAAGGTACATAGGCCCGTGATTATCCCCACGGGCATCTCGCAAGAAAGGATATTCAGATTCTCAAAATATGCCAAAAGATTGGATTTTGCGAAAGGGCTGAAAGATTTCCATTAAGATGTCAGAAATTTTTGGACTTCAGATTCTCAAAAAATGTACCAAAAGTTCTGGGTTTTGTGAATAGTCCATAACTGTGTCAAAGCCAGTGGGAGTGTCGCTGTTATCTACTATCACTATATGTGTGTTACATACTGTTTCTAGGAAACGTCTCTTATCATTACAAAGTGTAATGACTTGGTGTTAAGAGAAGGATCGCTATGAAAGACTTAATAAAAGGGAAAATGTCATAAAAGGGTAACTAATAACATGCAATTCGCTCTTTAGGTCACCAAACTTTTAATCGGTCTTATTTGCCCATCAATTATTTTCTTTTTGTTCAACTACACCATTATATACGTTTTGTACCGGGTATAACCGGTTACAAGCCCACGTGGATCATCTTCCCGGTTCTAGTTGCTTGGAGGTTCTCGCACCTTTTATTCCCCCAACCCTAGCTCGATCGCACACTTAGAACCGAAAGGAAGGAAAGGGTGACTGATGCCGAAGATTTCCGATGATTCCCGGCAGTGCAAAGATTCCCGCAGAATCGTTTTTATCCTCACGTTGGCATCTCCAGCGACTGTTCTTCCACTCGATTGGGCTGCATCTCCGAAGACTGCTCTTCCAATCGATCGGAATTTTGAGCTCTGTTCGACCCAATACCCGACAAGCAACATAAACCCTAGGCAATCGTACAGGAAAGCACTTGAAGGAAAAAGAAATCATGAAACGATGACGGGAGCTGTTGCTTCAATGGCGTTTTGCAAGTCGAAACAGCTGAAGAATCTCATCTTCACTCCATTTCTATATCGCCAGTTTCTTCACAAGCCCAGGTACACACTCTCCCTTTTCACATGATTCGACGATATTAAGTTGATATTGTTCGTGCAAATGCGTGATCGGTGATTCCAACTCAACTATGAATAAATGGTGTTTGATTTTGATCAATTGATAGATGTCTTGGTATGTCACTAGTTGGATTGTTTGGTGAATTTAATTTTGTTAAATTACTTGTCTTTCTCTATTCGAATACAGAGGAGCTGATTATCTAGCAAGAGCAGCAACGGTTCGCCATGGTGGACAAGAACTGTTACCGTATGGTGGAAGAATGGAAGCTGATCTTCATGCCATGTCAATGATCAGTGGGACACCATCGATTCTAGGGGCGGCCCCACGAAGGGAGGTTGAAGATCTCGTCTATGCTCATTCTTCCTGTAACCATGAAATTGAACGAAGAGAAGAAGATCGACGTCGGGAGATTTTACGTGAACGGGAACGCTTCCTTGCTGAGGGTGTGTGTGTGTGTAAAGCTGTGTAAAGCTATGATTGAAGCTTTGCCACTGGGAAAATGATCCATGTGGGGCATCTAACCTGTGATAACCGGTAGAAAAGGTATCCAATGGTATAATTGAACAAAAAAAAAGATTGATGGGCAAATAAAACCAATTAAAACTTTAATGACCTAAAGAGCCAATTTCATGTTATTAATTACCCTTTTATGACATTTTCCCATTAATAAAGATACAGCATACTCAGGTAGAGGTGAACATCTATGAGATAGATCAAAACGTCTGCCAATATGATCTTGATGAGATTCAAGATGCATAGCCCTATGAAAGGCTTTTCCTATCATTGCAAAGTGTGATGATTTGGCATGAGAGATATAAAGAAGGTGCAACATACTTACATAATCCATAGACATCTATCGGATAGATGTTATCATCAGTATAGAGCTAGCCATAGTAAGCATGATATTGGTAAGATTCAAGATGCATGAGAAAAAGTCTCCGAGAGGAAATAGTTATTAAAAGTCGTGACACAAGGACTATAAGTAATCTTAAGATTCCAAAAGGGTTTGGAATAAGATTAGATCGGATTCCACGAGCTTCTTGGATCGATCAGAACATGTCCTGATGACTTACTGCTTAAAGCATAGTAAGTCAAATTCAGGATATGACCTGGCTGGGAATACTTAATGGATTTTGTACATACGTGAGAAATCATTGAGAAATGATTGGGGTGAATGTTAATAGTAATTTGAAAAGAGTTTCAAATAAATAAAAGGACTTAATGGTTAAAGAATTTCGTTGGTATTCCGATGGAGCGCGTGTGGGTCACCGGTACATTATAACACCTCGAAACAGTCTTAGGGTGCAGTCATGTGGACTAAAGATCCCGAGAACCATGGAAAGTCACAGTACTCGTCACCAGAATGGAGTTATAAGTGAGAATGACAATATGACTAATTTGAGATATCACCGGAAGAATGTCCGATTGGATAAAGTGTATCAATGTATGACATTTGGATACATAGGCAGAGTGAAAGGTCATATAGACATAGATATAGAACATGAATTAAAAGTTTAAAAGAAATCTAGAAACTGATAATAGTTTTATGAAAGATCCGACTTGGTGATTACCTCGTGGAGACTTGGTAATAAGCAAGAGTAGCTACCAGTCAGATTTTATGTTTCACTTTTCGCATGTTTTACTTCCTGAGTAATTTGATTAATCAAAGGTCCACGGTCACTCATACTTTTAGGAAGTAAGTATGAACGAAGACTGTCGTGAATTGGTTGTAGATTGTCTAAGGAGTTAGACGTTGCAGTAAGACTGCTACAACGTTCACGAGTACTTAAGAAATAGAGATTTGAGTATTGAATAAACCCACGCTCAATAGATTGCTTCATGGATTATATCACAAGCAATGTTGAGACAATAATATCTTATGATTTTGAAGCGGAGACATATGAGTTGATATTTGCGAGTCGATTGTGCATTGATAATGCGTAAACGCATCGGTAAGTCAATGTTATAAAACGTATTATTGTGTGCGATTTTGATAAGTGAAAGACACAAACATATGAGTCGAAGCTTATTCGTTCCTTAACCCTAAGGGGAAACAGATATCTGTAGGCCTCTCGATAATTTTGAAGTTGACTAAAGTGCTAGGCAGCCTGGACTACATTGATGTGTTCGATTATAAGTCTTAAAGTCATAAGCAGAATCGGAAATCGGGAAACAAAGTATCGGACATAGATTGATCTCAATCCATGTCTTGTGTCTGAAAATATCTTGTTGGACGAATGATCATATGATCACTTTATCTATGGATTGAACTGACTGGGTCAGAGTTCGGTAGCAGTTTGTAGGAAGCTGCAAGTTGTTTATTAATCAGAAGATCAATTAAAGTCATAGACTTATCCAAGTGGGAGACTGTTGGATTAGGTGTCTAAGCCATGACTTTATATTTGAATTTATCTTATTAATTGAAGAAAAGTCCATTTGGGTTGCCCTCATAGCAGGAGGATTGATGTAGAAGTCAGTGGAGAGAAAGGTTGATTTATTAATTGTTTAATAAATAAATAGAAATAAGTAAATAGTTTATCAATATATTTAAGTGTTAATATATTGATTAGAAACTATAATAATTAATTCGAAATTAATCTAGAATTAATTGGATTTAATTTGGAGATTAAATTAACTAATTAAAAGTGCAGGGACTGGTTTTGTAATTATTCAATAGTTGAATATTGACTGGCCAGTCTAGGGGTTAAAGGTGGCGAGATTTGTGGTGCCACCACAAGGATCTCGAAACCGTAATTAGGGTTTAAGTAAAGCCTTGTCCAATTGGTAAAAGGCTTGCAAAAGTTGGGCACTAGGGTTTTAAGCTGTGCCACCAGATACTATAAATAGGGAACCCCCGGGGAACCCTAAACCTGCACCAAACACATCTCTCTGAAGTTACTCTGCTGTCTTCTCTCCTCCATTGCTTGGGTGTAACTCCATTTGAGGCAGGACACTTGTGCTGCTAGCTTCTGGATCAAGAATCAAAGGTTGGTTCTTCTGATTTATTCTTTAGAAATTATTGTTGGCCTTTAGTTTTTTTTATTATATGTTCATAGTAGAAAAAAATAGATCTTATTTAGGGTTGCATGTGAACTTACGAATTTTCTAGTTCATAGTTTGTGTAAAACCCTTCAATTTAAACGGAATTTGAACCTTTTGAAGATGCCAACTGTTGAAGATATTTTTTTGTGATGAAGAGTTGCCGTCCACATCCGAAGACACCAGTCTGAAGCCTTTTTGTGCCTGAAGATCCGAAGGTCCAGTATAAGAGGATCCGAATGCTTTTTGTAACAAACCTTATCTTATGTGCATGTTGTGTTGTCAGGCACGTATCTGACACTCAAGAATTCTTATTAGTTTGTACAGATATGATATCAATAGAATATTCCATTGTAGGATTTGTTAGTTATTTATGTACTACAGGTATCCTTGAAGATGTATAAATATCAAGGATACCTCCTAGGTGGAATGTGCGAGTTCACTCCCCACAATTGTAAATACTCTCTTATTATCAATTCAAAGCATTCGGCACCCTGTTCATCAAATTCTCAATTTTCTTAGTGTGTTTGCTTAAATTCATATTCTATTTGATTGACTCATACCATTAATCGAATTCTGGTATCAAAGCAAAGTTACAGCTCAAAAATGTTTGAGAGATTTCTATTCGTTTCATCCAAACAATTTCTAGATCTGAATTATTCTCTTAGATCTAGGATTCCCCAAATTGTTTTGATCTTCTCTTATCGTTTTTCTACAAAGATCTGTTTATCTAGATTTCAATTCCAATGGTTGATTCATCAACAAATTATGCCAACATGCTTAGCTATGCTAACATGCTTGGTTCATCATCAAAAGCTCCTGTGCTTATTCCAATTAACTACGAACATTGGTGCGATCGAATGGAAGACTATCTCACTGGTCTTCATAAGGATCTCTAGAGATCCGTTACTGAAGATCCACATGTTCATGTTCAGGCTCATTTTGTACTCGCAGACGGTGAAGTTCTCGAAGTTGTGACTGCTGTGAATCTGAAGAAATTGGAGAATGACAAGCGAGCCATGCGTGAGCTCAGGAGTGGCCTTGGTCAGAACGTGACTCATGACATCAAGGGATCCAAATCCACAAAAGAGATCTGGGATTGCTTGGCCCTTAGATTTGCTGGTGACGATGTGTTCCAACAAAGTATAGTTACAAAAGTTCTAGCTGATTTTGGATCCTACAAACAGCAATAAGATGAGAAGATAGACCACGCTTATGAGAGATTCAACAATACTGTCTATAACCTTGAGAAATATGGAGAGACCAGAAGCCAGTACGAAGTTAACATCAAGTTTCTCTATGAACGAAGAAGGAATGGAGACCAAGCATGCTCATGGTGAAATCCTATGAGAATATTAAATCATACAAGTTGCCAAGCCTGTTCAATCTTGTGAAGTCACACGAACCTAATGTTATGGGTGGTCGTGGTGAACTCTCAAATTCACAAACTCTAGCCTTGTTGCACATAATGAAAGTCATGAAACCTTGGATGTTGAAGATGATGATGAACCTGACAGTTGCATGTTTAACGAAGACAATGAAACTATTGCTCTATATGCTGCAAACCGAAGGTTTGTGAAGAAGCCCTTGGTAATTATCAAGGATCTGGAAAACCATTTGTCAAAAAATACAACTCTCTTTATCCCTTCAAACCCAAGCTTGAGAATTATTAGAAACCCATTTCTGCTTCGAAGGGAGATAGCTCTTCTCATCCGAAGCCCTCTGCTCCGAAGGCCTCTGCAAATCCTCCATCCAAAACAAAGAAAAATAAAGAGAAAACTTCTGGTGATTTTGGATATGACTGTAATTACTGTCATGGAAAGAATCATTTCAAAAAAGTTTGCATGCTTCGGAAGCAGAACAAGAATAAAAACAAGGTTACGGATGAGGCTTACTACATGATGAAGTTTGTTAGGTCATAAATTAATGTGGTTTAATCTTTACATTTCTAGGCTTATTTCAGATTTATTTGGGGGCTGAAATGGGTTTTCGATTTGGATCGAGATCCATATGTTCTCGGTCTCCTGTTGACCGAAATCTCCCTGGTTCTCGGTGGTTTTGACCGAAATCAAGTGTGATTTCGGTGGACTGGAACTACGACTTCGGTGGGCCCACTACTAGAAAATATGCTTTTAATGACATACGAACTATGACACACACTGATATTACGACACACAAAACTGTATGTCATTAAAAAAATGTCATCTTTTCTAAAATCTGAAGATTATATGACATACATAATTGTATGTCGTAAATATATGTCATCTATTTAAGATTTTTATGACATACAAAAATAAATGTCGTAAAATACCGTCGTAACCAAAATATTTCAAAAACACGGAGGATGCTTTGCATTATATGTATGTCATAAAAGTAAATACAAATGTCGTGTTTTAATTTTCCCCATTGTATCGATCATACGTATTCCCTTCTCCATTTTCTTTCTTCATGCTTCAATGCTCATTATTCTCTCTGTAAAGGCGATTGGCGGCTAGGGTTTTAATTGGTATCGCTTCAATCCGTCGTTGCTACCTCGCCACTGTCGTTTCTCATGGACTCGAGAGATTGAAGCGATAACTAGGGTTCGACTAACGAGGTATGTGTTTCAATCCTGAGATGGAATCGATAACTAGGGTTCGAGAGATTGAAAATCGATTAGCTTCTTCCCAAATCGAACTCTTCACCCCGTGAGTCCACGATGTCAACCTCTTCAGTTCACTTGACAATCGGACCAGGTACGTTTGCGAGAATTGGATCGATAACTAGGGTTCCGCTACTGATGTATGTTTGCGAGAATCGATTGCTTCAGGTTTTCTCTTTCAGGTTGATCTAATTAGACTGATTGCATCAGGTTTTCTCTTTCAGGTTCATCTAATTAGACTATGTGTTGATTCGTTGGATTCACGGAGGATGATGTCGTGTCTACAGACTTTGTGGGTGACTGCAGGTCAAGTATTTTTTATGCTAAAGCTAGAATTGCGTTGAATAATAATTTTATCAAGCTTGTGTCATGGTATGACAATGGATGGGGTTACAGGTATGCTTCATTTATTTATCATCTTTTAATTACTGGATTCATCTTAATTTGTGGTGGTTTTTGGTTTGGGTTCCTTGCTAAATCAAGATGGTGAAGTTTCATTGACTAAATCTAGCTGCTACCAGATCTAGATCTATACAAAAGTAGAAGCATGCTTCGGGTTTTATGTAAATCTCGTTGCTACCAGAGATCTCTGGTCCTTAACGACATGAAAAATGTGGACTATGATATGCACTGTAAGTGTTTGATGAAATGCCTAATTGTGTTTATTTTGAGTTTGCAGGTTCTTTTAAGTAATCGATTGTATCATCAACTACGGGTTCTGATTTGTTCTGATTATGATTTTGGTTTCACTTTAGTTTTGGTTTCTGATATGCACTGTAAGCACCCACTACAAGTTACCCAATTGGTCTCTGATTATGATAATGGTTTGGTTTCATTTTGATTGTGTTTATTTTGATTTGCAGGATTTTTGAAGTTATCGTTTGACTTCCAAGCACCCACCACAGGTTACCCAATTGGGTAACTTACTAACATCTAATAAACTGTGGGTGAATATGGCTCAAGTTACTATGTGGCAGTTAAGGTTTGATGGTGAAAACGTTAACTTTTAGTTGAAAAAGAATTCAGTTTAATTACTATGTGGGTGAATATGGCTCAAGTGTTAGTGATAAAAAAAGATCCACTTTTATTTCAATGTTGTAGTTTCAATGTTATACATTGCTTATTAAATGATAATGATTTGTGGTTAGAAAAAGTAACTATTTCTAATTTATATAAACGATATTAGATTTCTTAATTGAAAATTTTATTGTCATATAATTGAAGTAATGGATTGTGATTTTCTTTTGTATTGTAGTTTTTGTGATTGGGGCTTTATGTTCGAATTCATAGGGTTTTATGTGCACCAGGAGACCATGGATTGGGACTAAAAGTCATAACGTATTTTTGACACTATGAGGTATGTTGTTGTTTATTGTATTTCCTTAAAGACTAACCATAAATATAGTTTATTGTAACACTTATATAACTAAGACTAACTACATGGTTGGCAACACTGTGCAAGGTTAATCAAATGGATGGAACTGCTGAATTCATCTTTTAGCAAGAAATTGTTAAGGGGCTTTGGTAGCATAGCAATACAGTTTCTATCTTTTAAACCATTTGAGAATAATTCTCATTAATTATACCGTCATTGTATTGTGAGAATTACTATTATTTTGTATTTGACATATGATGGTGTATGATAATGGATGATATTTGTATTTATGATATTTTATTAATATTTCATATTATGAGACAATAAATTTAATGTGTGATTTAATTAAGACAAGTAAATCTTTTATATATATATATATATATATATATATATATATATATATATATATATATATATATATATATATATATATATATATATTAAATTTATGACTTACATTGTAAGTCATAAAGGTTTGTCATTAATGTATGTCGTAAATTTACGACACGCAAACGTGTGTCATCTGTCATTTATGACAGGGGCTTCCTTGACATACATTTGCGTGTCATCTGTACCCTTTAATGACACGCAATGCGTGTCATTAAAGACATTTTTTCTAGTAGTGGCCTCATCTGGTGGGCTTAGGGTTTTAGCCATAGGTATATAAGCATTGAGATAGCTGTCATTCTAGGGTGACGAGAGTATAGGGATCAACATCGATTTGTGTGCTATGAAAAAGAAGGATATTCTTTGTTGATCATAAGAATCTTATGTACCTGACTTTGAATTAATACAAGATGTGCATTGAAGATTCATCTCCTCGTTCTTACTATTTTGATTGATTACACGTTTAGGATTCCACACCAAATGTGTTTGTGATTGATACCTGATAGATCTTGTGGAGTTTGGGACTTACAATTGGTATCAGAGCCTAAAAATTCAATTTTTGGGTGTTTTGGTATCAATCTTTTGAAGATTTGGGTGTTTGGTGTTCTTGGTGTTCTTCATTTTTCTTGAAAAACCAACTTTTTGATCCTTAAAACTTCAAAATTTTCGTTAAAAAGGTGTTTTTCAGATCTATAAAAAGGTGTGTGGCGGCTACTACAGTGATTTCGGCTAGGGTTTCCTGTTTTTTTCAGTGATTTTGGTCAATTTGTGACGTTTTTGGTGGCGGCGCCTGGTTCTCGGTCAGCATTTTAGGTTTTCGGTGGCAGCGGTTGGTTTTCTGCTAGGGTTTCTTCCTGTTTTCGGTTAGGGTTTCTGAATCTGGGCCAGCCCAATAGAGTTTTCGGTCAAACCCTAATTTAAACTCGAAGGTTTTCGGCAATTTTCTGGGTTTTCGGTCAAACCCTTGGTCAAACCATCGTTTTCGGTCCGATTCTGTGATTTTCGGTCTGAGGTTTTCGGTCAAGTCATAATTTTTTTGGGTGTTCGGTCTAGGATTTTCACTCTTTTCGGTTATTAATGGAGTTGGCTACTACAATGCACACGATCTTGATTCCGTCATGGGGACGGCCACTCGCATTCCACGACTATTATCTGCTACAGGGTTCTCGGAATGGAAATTCAGATTCGAGAAATATGTCAAGATGAAAGATGTTAAAGTGTGAAGATGCTTTTTTACGTGAGCCTGTCAAAATTACAGTCACTAGAGAAGATGGTACTGTGGTAGATAAACCTGTTGAAAACTACAGAGATGAAGAATTTGATAAGGTGGATCAAGATGAAAAAGCCCTTGCCATTCACACCATGGCGTTGTCTCCTGACATCGCTTAGGGCTTCAGAGAATACAAATCAGCCAAATATTTATGGGAGGCATTGATTAAAGTCTACGAGGGAAATGACGACATGAAGCAAAGCATGCAATATTTGCTTCGCCAGAGATTCAATATGTTCAATCATGTGCTCGGAGAGACGCTTGAGGTTCAGCTGCAATGTTTCATCACTCTCAACACTGAGATGTCTACTACTGGAATAGTGTTGTCAAAATCTGAAGTTAACAAGAAACTATTAAACTCCTACCAAGAAACTGGTATATGAATGTGGCTGTGATCAATAAAACAAGGGACCTAGGCAAACTTTCTATTTCGGAAGTTATGGCTATCATCAAATCTTGTGATATTGATGATAAGCAAAGAGAAATTAACCATGTCAACTCCTATCAATCTGCCAACCTGGGTGCATCCACCAACAGTGCATTTTCTGCCCTTCCTGCTCAACATGCTCCTTCTTCCTCCAGTCTACCTATGGCACCTCCAGCCCCCTCTGCTCCAAGTCTTGTTGCAAAATCAACTTCTCCAGCTCCAGCTGTTGCCAAGGGATCTGAAGAAAATATGGCTTTGATGGCTGGGTTCATGAATTGTTACAACGCATTTGTTGCTGGTGAACTTGTTCAACCTGTCATGATTGGAGACCTGGATCAGATTCACCCTGAAGACGTTGAAGAAATGGATATCTCGTGGCAGATGGCTATGGCAGTATTCAGAGCGAAAAAGTTTACCCAGCGAAGTGGAAGAAACAACTGGGGTGGAAATGGAGACAAGAAGGTGGGCTTTGACAAGACTAAGCTTAGGTGTTACAACTGTCATGAGCCGGGACATTTTGCTCGTAAGTGCACCAAGCCAAGGGTGGAGAATGCCAACACTGAGAGGAACTTGGTGCCAGTTGGAGCTAACCGTGAAGCTCCTCAAAATACAGAAAGGGCTATGGTGGCACAACAGTTCTCCTGGGAGGACCAGATGCAGGCCTTGAACATGATTGAAGATGGAGGTGCACACTTAGCTCAGATTGAAGGTGATGAGGATGCTGATATCGTTGAGGAAAAGATGATGGAGCTTCAGTTTGCATTCATGGTCTCTACCACTCTTGCCAACAATCAGGTTAGTGAAGTTTCTTGCTCTAAATCTTGTGATATATAATTGCTAAATATCGTGAACTCAATGATAAACTTGTTAGAGAAGTTTTTGACCTTGAAAATGACGTTTATAATCTTAAAAAGAAACTGAAACCTCTTCAAGAAGCGCTAGATGCTAAAACTTCAGATTTTAAGAAATTGCAAGATTATTACAGTATAAAATGTTATCACCATAAATTTGCAAATGAGAAAATTGCCAGTTTAACTGCTGAACTTGATGCACTGAAGGCCAAGTTTAATGATGTTGATTTTAATATTAAAAAATTCGATACATCAAGTACAGTTGTTGAATCTATGATCGAACATCAGTTAAAATGGCAAAACAAACACGGTGAAGGTTTTGGGTACAAAAATGTTCCACCACCTTTTAATGACAACTACACCCTTTCAATTGAAAATCAAAGAACAGAGCAGCCCACTGTGTCCACTTCTGTTCAGAATGATCGATCCGGCACCACTGATCGTTCAAAAGTGAAAAATACTGATAATTCTATCTCATGTGCAGATACAATGAATGAGGAAGATGAAATCAAGGAGGACAAGGCTGATTATAAATTTAATGCTATTTGCTCAAAGATTAATATTTCTATTTCGTCTGTTTTTAATGATCGTGTGAAACAAAACATTAAACATGTTAAACCTTTCAAAACTTGTGGTGATGTTAATTTTCAAAAATTTAGGCCAAAGGATTATGTTAAAGATTTTGTTACATCCGTGTGTGCTTGTGGAAATACTATGAATGCCCCTTTGAAAAGACAAACATGTTTCAATTGTGGAATTGCTGGTCATATTGCTAGAAATTGTCCACAATTTTTATATGTCCCCCACCATGCGCATAATTGGCAGAACATGCCGAGATGGAGATCGTATAAAAGAAAACCCTCGAGGTCACGTTCACGAAATGGAAATTGGAATGTTGCAAAGGCCAAGACTCAGACTGCTAAGAACAAAAGAATTGACTCAAATAGTAGTCCTGATTCAAAATCAAATGCCAATGTTCCTATCTGGTCAAAAGACAAGAGATTTAAATCAAATTACAGATGGGTTCCTAAGGGCAGCATTCCAAAAACTCCTGAAATTTCATCATTATTTGATAAGCAAGACATGAGCTTAGAACCTATTTCCTGTATTGATAGTAAGGGTCAACCCAGTTTCTGAATGGACTGGGTTCCCAAATCCAATTAATCCTGCAACTTGTGCAGGAACAGCTATGGAGGAATATCATCAGACCCTAGTATGTTGATAGTGGCTGTTCCAGGCGCATGACAGGAGACATGTCCCAATTACACGACATTGCAAACTTTAACGGTGGATATGTTTCCTTCACGGGAGGAGAGAAAGGAAAGATTACTCAGAAAAGGATCATGACCAACGGTGTGTTGAAATTCGAGAATGTGAACTTTGTTCCAGAGCTAAAGCACAGTCTGCTGAGCGTTTCACAAATTTGCGACAAAGGTTTCTCAACCCATTTTACAAAGAAAGAATGTCTGATTCTGAAACCTAAGGTGGTCATTCCAGAGGAGTGGATTCTTGTTAGATCTGAACGCAAAAGCAACTCCTACATTATTGACATGAATCACAACACTCTTGAGAACGTTACCTGCTTATTCTCCAAAGTCTCTAAACAGAATGCCATGTTATGGCATCCTCGTCTCGGTCATGCCAATCCAAAGAATTTGAATCGTCTTGCCAAAAACGATCTTCTCCGGGGACTACCTATTAAAGACTTCATCACGTTTGAAAAGTGTGTTGCCTGTGCTCAAGGAAAACATCATCGAAAGCCACACAAGCCCAAATTGGTCAATACCATTGATTCGCACATTCAACTTGTTCATATGGACCTCTTTGGCCTCGTCAACGTTCTGAGTATTAATAAAAGCTCTTATTGTTTGGTTATTATTGATGATTACTCACGTTTTACTTGGGTTTTCTTTTTGAAGAATAAGAGTGAAACTGAAGAACTGGTCAAGAGATTCATCATCCTCATCGAAAATCAAACGAATCAGAAGGTGAAGGGAATTCGATGCGACAATGGAACCGAGTTCAAGAACGCAGTGTTGGATCAATTATGTGCAGATAAGGGAGTGCAGCGTCAATATAGTGTTGCTTGTACACCTCAACAGAATGGTGTTGCTGAGCGCCGAAACCGAACGTTGATTGATGCTGCGTGTACCCTGCTTTGTGATTCCAAACTGCCGGTATTCTTCTAGGCTGAAGCAATTAATACAACCTTTTATGTTCAGAATCAGGTCATAATCAACAAGCATCAAATGAAGACTCCTTATGAATTCCTCTAAGGCCGCAAGCCAATTGTTACACATTTTCGCACTTTCGGATGTCCTTGCACGCTCCTTCATCTTGAAGCTACTCCAAAGTTCAACTCTAAAGCTGATGATTGCTACTTTGTTTGGTATGCAGGTAAAACTCCTTATCGGGTGTAAAACAAGGTCACCAAGCGAATTGTGGAATCTTTTGATGTGCGGTGGCTAGAGGAGAATGAAACGGATGCTCGAGTTGGACCCGACTGGCTGTTTAATTATGTTGAGTTGTTTAAGTATTTTAATGTGTTTTCTGATGATGTCTCAGGCACACAGCCAGGCCCGACTGGAGTCAACAGAGATGAAGATGTGGAAGTCATTGCTGATCCTATCATACCGTCTGTGATTTTTGATGATCCTATTTTGAATGATGGTGCATCTCCTGTTTCCATTACAGTAACTTATGACGCTCCTGCTGAATCATCAAGGGTTGTTGACAAAACACCAGTTATTGAAGAATCTACCACTCAAGAAGGAGCCATCAACTCTGAGTCTGCCGATATATTCAATTCTACTCTCATGGATTCTCTCTTCCCAGAAAGAATTCCTGATGAGTATGTGGTGAGCACTACACACGATTTCAGAAATTCTGAAGGAGGTGTTTCAGCCGCATGCAGAGTTGAGAATATAACGAATCTTCCAGTTTCTTCTGCAATGCTTGAGCATGCTATCCCTTCAAGAATTCAACGCGACCACCCTATTGAAAAAGTTATTGGTTCTCTGGAAGATGGGGTTCGAACCAGAAGCCAGAGCGGTCATGTCAACGAATGCCTCTACTCATGCTTCATTTCACAAACTGAGCCAAAGAATGTGGAGATGGCACTTAACGAACCAAGCTAGGTGGACGCTATGCATGAAGAGTTGAATCAATTCGACAAATTAAATGTTTGGTAGCTGGTGGAATTACCCGAAGGTAAGAAATCTTTGGATATGAGATGGGTATTTCGCAACAAACAAGACGATTCTGGAGTGATAGTGCGCAATAAGGCACGCCTGGTTGTTCGGGAATTTAGCCAGATTGAAGGTCTGGACTACAATGAAGTGTATGCTCTTGTGGCGAGAATGGAGGCGATTCGGATCTTTCTTGCATATGCCTCATATATGGGATTTACTGTCTATCAGATGGACGTCAAGACCGCTTTCCTGTACGGTGAAGTCAAGGAGGAAATCTATGTTGATCAACCCCGGGTTTTGTCAACTCCAAGTTTCCCAACCATGTCTACAAGCTGGATAACGCTCTTTACGGTCTTCATCAAGCTCCCCGTGCTTGGTATGCTACTCTGACCGAACATCTGTTACAACATGGTTATACGAGAGGGACGATCGATCAGACCCTGTTTATTAAGCGTGAGAAGTCATACCAAATTGTCGTTCAAATCTATATGGACGATATCATTTTTGATTCTACATGTGAGGCCTTGTGCAAAGACTTTGAGCAGGTGATGAAGAAGAGATTTGAAATTATTTGAAATGAGCTCTCTGGGAGAGATGACGATGTTCTTAGGGTTGCAAGTACGACAAAGCTCAACGGGTATTCTGCTACATCAAGGGAAATATGTCGAAAACATTATCGAGAAGTTCGGATTCAAGGATGCTAAAGATGCTAACACTCCAATGGCAGAGCGACATCTGCTGACGTCGGATCCAGATGGAGAATCTGTTGATCAAACTAATTATCGATCAATGATTGGCTCCTTGATGTATATGACCGCCAGCAGACCGGATATCGTCTTCGCAGTCTGCCAATGTGCTCACTATAAGGCTAATCCTAAACTTTCTCACTTAACTGCTGTTAAGCGGATCTTTCGATACCTTACAGGGAGACCAAAACTAGGTCTCTAGTATCCTAAGAACCGCGAATTTGATTTATATGCATTTTCTGACAACAATTATGGAGGATGCGATATTGACAGGAAATCCACAAGCACTGGATGTCAATTTTTAGGAGACAGGCTGATTTCATGGTATTGCAAGAAACAACAAACCGTGTCAACCTCTACAGCTGAAGCTGAATATGTTGCTGCCTCGGCTTGCTGTTTCAAGTCATCTGGATGCAGCATCAACTGCTCGATTATGGTATGGATTTTCTCGACACTACCATATTTTTCGATAATGATGCAGCTATCCAGATTGTTAGAAACCCTGTCCAACATTCATAAACCAAGCACATTGACATCAAAATTCATTTTATACGAGATTGCTATGAGCGTAAACTAATTCATTTGGAACCAATGTCCAACATTCGTAAACCAAGCACATTGACATCAAAATTCATTTTATACGAGATTGCTATGAGCCTAAAGAGATTCATTTGGAACCAATCCACACAGATAACACTGTGGCGGATTTGTTTATAAAACCTTTTGTAAAAGCTCGATTCGATGTGCTTGTTGAACTTTGAAAATGATTCGCTTCGATGACTGATAAATTAGTTCTTGTAAATTTTGTAAATTTTTTAACTAGTTAAATTTGTTCATGTTTTTACTTTTGCTATTCTCTTCCACACACAAATTTAGGGGGAGAATTAAAAACAACAAAAAATTAGAAAATTTAAAAAAATCCAAAAATATGTTTCCTTTTTATGTCTTTCTATTTAAAAAAAATCAAAAAATATGTCTTTTAATTACAAGTGGTATTTGCACGATCGTAAATGTTCCTGATTCATACCAATCAGGAATACAGATCCAAATCTCATGTCAAAGATGTTGTTAGGTCAAAATAGATTGAGTCAATTGCGGTTATTATTTAGCGCCTGATTTTATGCCATTAGTTTAGGTGTACGTTATGGAATGGGCCTGTCCTTCCATACTTAGTTCTTGTATAAAAGGCATGCACGTATCCTAATTAGGGTTAACTTTTGTAATTCACTTTCACGGCACTCATACAGAATAGTTCTCCCTGAATTGTTCTTGAGTTGCATGTTAGTCATTTAACATCAGTTCTACATATCGTGTGTTCTTGTTTATTGTTCTTATTCTGCATAATTGAATCTAAATCCTACTTCTGTGTTTCAACAATTGGTATCAGAGCAGGAGATTGTGCACTTCATACATATCTTTTCTGTCGAGTTTTTAAGCTTTTGTTCATAGATCTATCTCTGATTATTTTCATCGTCTTAATCGATTTTAGATATCAGATCCTGATCTTTTGTTTAAATCTTTTTCTCGATTCAAAGATACACATCTGATTCAAACTTTAACAAGATCACATGGCTCACGATGATCATCAAACTCAATCTTTTAATTTGTCCAGCAGTATCAGTTCTACTACTAGAATCCCGATCCTTTTTACTCATGATTATGAGGTTTGGGCACTGCATTTTGAAGATTACGCCCTTGGTATCGAAGAACATGGAGAAACAATATGGCAAGCCATCACTGAAGGAACATTCGTTCACACCACCACAAGAAGGGTTATCAAAACCCTAAAAGAATACAATGATATTCTTGTCGCACATACCAACATTCCTCAAGACGAAAAGGATAAACTGATGTGTAATATAAAAGCATTCAGGATTATTCGATTTGCTCTTCAAGCGGATACTCTTCGTCTGGTCAGTTCCTGTGAGACTTCGAAAGAAATATGGGACAGGCTACAAGAATTGTACATTGGAGATGCTGATCTGGAGCATTCTGTTCAAACCACCCTTCTCTCCGATTTCGGATCCTTTGAACAGGCTCCAGATGAAACCCTAACACAAACCTTCAATCGTTACAATCATCTTCTAAGTAGATTGCTGAAGTACAAGATTGCTCGAACAGTTATTGAGCAAAAAGTCACATTTTTGAACAGTCTTCGATCGGAATGGAAGGCTATCGTCTCAACAATTAAGGCACATGAACAGTTTAAAAGCTACACTCTGGCCAAGGTGATGGGCATCCATAAGTCTCATGAAAAGGAGATCACTTCGGAAGCAAAAACAACCACTGGCTTGGGCTCCTTTGCTCTTGTTGCAAAGGGAAAGAAAGACAATGACGATGATTCCGAGTCTGACTTTTCCGATGAAGATTTAACAAGGGAAGAAAAAGCTTTGATGGTGTATAATCCTAAGAAAATTTTCAAGAAAAATTTCTCAACATTCAAAAACAGGAGTCGACAGGGAAACTATAATTCCGAAAAACCCAAGGAGGATGTTCAGAAAAAGCAAAAATCTGATGACGAGAAGAAGCTAGTTGGTGATTCAGGCTACGACTGCCACTTCTGCAAGGGCAAAAATCACTTTGTGAAAGACTGCTGCTCCGAAAGCAGATTGAGAAGAAGGAGCAGGTGAAAGATGAAGCATATTACGCGAAGAAGATCGCAGATTTGAAGAAAGACGATGCTTCAAGTGCCAAGGCAGCTTTTGTGGTGCAGGAAGACAGTGAGTACAGTGCCGTTGAAGTTTGGTGAACGGATTCTGAAGATGATGAGATAAGGAAGCCAACGCATGGTCGATGCTTCATGGTGAAGGGATACAGTTCCGAACAAAGAGGGTACTCCACCGATGGATGCCAGACGTCGGCTAGTTGTTTCGCTGCAAAATCGGTTTTGGAACAAGTTGAAGAGTGCGAGGCGGTTGTGAATAAGGTACGCTCTATTCTTAAATCATTAAATATTTGCTCCTCCAGTTATGATAAAGAACTAGATGATCTAAGGTTTACTGTTTCTAATTTTAATGATAGTTTAAAACAAACACGACTTAGCAATTCTAACCTAAATGATCAATTGAGTAGGGTATCGATTAAAAATGAGGAGAGGCAAATGAGAATCGAGAAGTTGGATCATGAGTTAGTTAGAGCTAGAGATGGTATTATCTATGTTAAAAGGGATAATTTGTTACTTGTTAAACAGAGAAATGTTTTTTGCTTGATTGCGAAACGTCTTTACAATAACATTACTCAATTGCATCTTGATTGTGATATAGGCAGGGGTTTACACAGAATGATTTTACCCTTTCTTGAATTGAAAGAGGATGAAGTCGGTGCTGAATGTTACAGGTGTGAAACCATTGTCTGATGATGTTTCGGAAGCATATCGTATCGGACTTGATAAAATTGAAAGTTATATTCAGTCCAAAAAACATAAAAACATGGTTAAAGAATATTTTTCTGAACATGATAAAGAAGAAATCAAATCTGCAACCTTAAAGAATTTTCATTCATTATGCGCTAAATTAAATTCTGATAATACTCTCATTAATTAGATTATTTCTGATTTTGATGAAAGTGAAATGAGTGAGATATCTGTTGAAGATGAGGTTGATTGTTCTGCATTTGTAAATAATTCATCTGAATCCAAGAAAAATATTGTTTCCGAAAATTCAGTAGCTTTCGCAAGGATTATTGAAAATAAAGGACCACAAGCCTTAAATGAACAAGCAACAGTTTTTCCAAAAATTCAAATAGTTCCGAATCAAGTTTTCGTTAAACAAGGCATGAACTCTCAAGACATAACTAAACTCAAAGTCCTTGTTGATAATGATAATTCCGATGGTTGCAATGCCTTCTTTTGGTCAGAACCAATTGAAAATTCAGATGAAACCAAAGGTCTTTCCGAAATGACCTCTTGGAAGTCCCGAGGCAAGTATATATCAGGATCTCTGAATCGCAAAGATTCATTCTTGCAGCCAGGCTCAATTGGCACAAAGCATTTTTCAAACTCTAACTCTAGTGCTTTTAAACCCATACCAACAAAATGTTTAACTTCAGCATCTCGCATTCATAAGTCTCCTGAAGAGCTTATTGCAAAACGGAAACAGATGAATGCGAGATATAAAAAGAATTTGAAGGAAAGAAAACAATTTTGATGAAATAAAAACACTTTCAATCCTACTTCAAATTCCACTCAAAAGGTTGGTATTAAACAAGTTCCGAAACCTCAACCAAGCTCATCTATCAGACAGACCCTTCCGAAATCTCACAACTTTGTGAAAAAGGTTGAAATTCTTGAAACATCAGAAACCTCAAACAAAAATCCTTCCAACCACTCTCTTAAATCTAACGATCTAAAAGGAAAAGCCAAACTTTACACCGAACCTCAATAAAAGCCAACTTTCATAAGTACAAAATTCTCAAAAGCTCAAAAGAACGTTACCTTAGGAACTGCATACTCTTTTCATTCGGTAATATCTTCAAAAGGTTTGCACAGTCACTTGACTCCGATTCCAAAATCCAATACTTTCGTTCACACAAAATCCCGTTTTGCAAAAGAAGTTTGGCAAAATACCAAAACAAAAGTATTTCGTTTGGAGAACCATAAAGATCAACCACCTAAGAAAAAGTCATTATGGGTTGATAAATCGTGCATATTTCCCATCTCCAAGAAATTCTCACATGGACCCACATTGGTTTGGGTTCCTAAATCTCTCGAAATTGTGCAGGTGATGCGTGACGAACAGTATGATTCAGAATGGTACATAGATAGTGGCTGTTCGCATCACATGACAGGGAGACGAGAAGAACTGCAAGAATATCGTTCATTACGAAATGGAGGAATAATACACTACGGCAACAATGCGACAGGAGAAATCAAGGGCTATGGTATGATCACAAATGGCAAACTCACAATTCGCAAAGTTGCTTATGTTGAAGGGCTCCAGCACAATTTGATCAGTGTTTCGCAATTAGTCGTCGGAACTGGGCTCAAAGTTTCTTTTGATGAAGATGGTTCGGAACTCATAGAAAAGAAGACAAAGAAGCTTGTTCTGAAGTCAAAGCGAAAGGGTGAAATGTTTCCTCTGGATATGAAGCCTATCAAAGGAAAACCCGCTATATGCTTACTGACAAGAGGCGCAAATGATGATAGTTGGCTATGGCATAGACGCTTATCCCACATGAACTTCAGAGATATTAACAAGCTTGTACTTGGTGATCTAGTGCGAGGATTGTCGCTACTAAAGTACGATAAGGATCGTCTATGTGATGCATGCGAACTAGGAAAACAATGCAAAAAGAGTCACTCGACGATAATCAACACAAAGATCATTGAACCTCTGGAACTTTTGCATATTGATCTTTGTGGTCCATCTGCAATCGAAAGTGTAGCTCACAACAAGTACATTTTGGTAATAGTGGATGATTTCTCTCGCTTCACTTGGGTATTATTTCTCAAACAGAAATCTGAAGCAGCAACGAACATGATCAACTTTATCAAGCAGGTTGAAGTACTTCTCCGAAAGCAAGTTCGGATGATTAGAAGTGATAATGGTACAGAATTCACGAATCAAACTCTTGATGATTTTCTTGTTAGGGAAAAATCTGATAGACGCATTCCATGTTTGGTTGGACAAAAATTTGGATTTATTTAAAGATAAAAATTTTTCATTAAATGATTTCAAGCTGGCATACGAAGAGTACTTTTGTACATCTACATTGTGTAACTCTTTGTCCAAGAAATCAACAATTGATAAACAAAAATTGGAAAAGAAAAGATTTGAAGGAAAATCTCACAACAAAGTCTAAAAAAGTCTTCAAAATCTGGGATAGCTTCAATGTCTTCAAAGAAATAAAAAACTAAGAAGTCTTCTAAATCCACAGTTTTCAAAAAGACCAAACAAATATGGGTTCTGAAAGTTTCAACCATTTCAATTTCTGAATTAATTCTTCAATGATCACTAAAACTTCATCCAATTCTCTTTCAAGTTTCGATAATTCATCTAATGAAACATCCGAAAATATGATAACTTTTTCATGTGATAATATATCTGAAGAGGCAATTGAAAAATGGATTGAAAAATCTTTCACTTACCCCGAGGACCCAAGATTGATTAGGTACCAACTTCTTCTTGATTAAATTTTAGGTGATGCTCGAAGAGCAGTATGACACTGAATGATACATGGATAGTGACTTCTCTAGGCATATGACGGGGAAACGAGAGTATTTGAAAGACTATTGGACGATGGATGATGCAGGAAACGTGAGATTTGGAAATAATGAAACTTGTCCAATCCGAGGTTATGGAAAAGTTACAAATAGACACTTTACAATAAATAAAGTTGCTTATGTGGAAGGATTGAATCATAATCTAGTGATTATTTCATAGTTGGTCATTGGAACCGGAAACGAAGTTACCTTTAACAACAATGGAAGTTTAATTTCAAAAGAGAAAATGAAGTATTGCTGAAAATGAAGGAAATATTGTAACTGGAGTCCATGCTGATTTTGGAAACTTTTAACAACTTCAAAATGAGACCCTCGATCAGACCTATGAACGTTACAATGATATGGTTTATATTCTTGAAAAGCATGGAGAGACTCGAAGCCAACAAGAATAGAACATCAAGTTTTTGTACTGTCCAAGGAAGGAGTGGCGACCTATTATGCTGATGGTTAAGTCACATGAAAAGATCAAGATGTATAAACTTCATGTTTTGTTCAACCTACTAAAATCACATGAACCTGATGTCATGGGAAGTCGTGGTGAAGCCTCTAATGCTGGATCTCTGGTCCAGATATCAAATGATGATAGCTTTGAAGCCTTGGATGATGGAGACAAAGATGAACCTAATAGCTACATGGTGAATGAAGATGGTGAAAGTTTAGCTTTGTATGCTGCCAACAACCGAAGGTTTAAGAAACCATTTGTCAATCGTCAAGGATCTGGTAAATAGTTTGTTGAAAACTTCAATAATTCCTTCTCCTCAAAACCCAGGCTTGAGATCTATCAGAAATATTACACTGCTCCAAAGGGAGAAAGCTCTTTTAATCCGAAGCCTTCGGATCAGAAGGTTTCTGAAAACCCACCTGTCAAATCTGAGAAAAATGAAGAGAAAGCTTCACGTGACTCCGGATATGATTGCAACTACTATCATAGTAAGAATCATTTAGCAAAAGATTGTATGCTTCAGAAGTAAAATGAAAAGAAAAACAAAGTGAAAGATGAAGCTTACTACGCCATGAAGTTGAATGAGGTAAAAGAGAAGACGAAGGACCTTGCATTGTTGGTTTTGGATGAAGGTCATGGTAGATATCTGGTTTGGTGTTCGGACTTAGAAGATGAAGAGGTAAGAATGCCAACTCATGGCGTACTGATGGCCATTGATGACGGTAAGTGCTTTTTAGGAGATGGTGTTGATGATGTTGTGATTGCTGATGATGATGATGATGATGATGATGATGATTATGATTATGATTATGAGTGGAATGGCATGGCTTCGAATGATGTTCTGTGCTTGATGGCAAAGGATGCTCGTCCTACCATTCTGGAATAGGTATCAAACTTACGAATTTTAATAACGAATAAAATGCTTATTGATGCTAACACTAGGGCAAAAAGTTAGTGAAGAAGACATTCTTAAGTTGTCAGAGGAAAATTGAGGGTCTGAAGGCTACCCTAGAAAAGGCCAACTTAAGAATTTTAATTTTAGAAGAATGTAGGGATCAGTACTTAAATTCTGGAGATGTAATTTTGAAACAGCGTAACATATTTTGTGAAACTGCTAAACTCATGTATGCTCACATAACTAGAATTTATCGTTCATCTGATGTGTGCATTGATCACCATAGGAAATTACTACCCTTCATTGAGTTTGATCTTAAGGAAGTTGATAAGATCTCTTTTGAATGTGAATCAATAGTATCAAAGTCTGAGATGCCAAATATTTCGTATAATCATGGTTTAGTTTCAGTAGAAAAATTCTTAACTGCCAATGATTTGTTGAAAATACTACCAAATGATGTGCCAATCCTCAAGAAATCAATTCCTCTAATTGAAAATGTTCCTGAAAGTAATTTTGAAACCGATTCGGATTAGGATATGGAGGAAATCGATTTTTTGTCTTTAATAATGATAAAGTTTTCCTTGGTATCTGAATCACCATCCAAAGGTATATCTCAAATACTTTCGGATGATAAAGGCAAAATGAAAATTTCTGATTGTGAACTAAATTCATCATCAAAACCAAACGAGGAAAGAGATTGCAACGAAACTGTAAAAAACAAAAATTCAAATTTTAGATGAATGTGTTTCCTATGAATATTATTTTAAGGAAAGTTCAAAAAGGCTAGTCAATGTTGCATGTGTTTATCCGAAAGTTTCATATTTCAAGAATTCAATGTTTGTACGACCAGGTGCTTCACTTCTAGTTGACAATGATTTTGTCAAAATTGTTGAGGAGGATAAGTCCACAATTACAGAGGAAGGTTTCTTCTCTTCGTCTAAAATGTTGGAAAACAATATGAATGAACACTTGGAAGTTAAAATTAATGTACGAAAACAAGATTGTATAGTCATAACTGCGACAACTGTTAAAATCGGTCAACAAAAGTTAATAAAAGTCAACGAAAGCATAAATTAGGTTAAAATGTTGGAATGTAATTTTCATAACCTTCATATTGTATTATTGGATATTATAATCCTATATACGCTAGTTGAAATCAATTATCAAGTAAACGCTATAAATACGTGTAATAAATTACAGTAGCGAAAAAGTTCGATAAAACACACAAATATTATTTTGGTATAAGGAATTCATAAAACGATGTATTCATGCTCACGAATCCGTAGACCTATAGAATGTCAAAAACGGAGTTCGCATGCAAAAGTTACAACAGTTCAGTCGCTGGGAACGATAATTATACACAGGAATTGGGCATTAAAATGCATTACGATGTGACTTAAACAATAAATATGAAATATGTGAAACACATTTTATAGAATGTAATATGGTCTAGTATTTAATTAAATATTCCGATTATTTTCCGGTAAAATACCAAATTTCGCGTATTCGGAAAATTACCGCGCTTAGACACTCATATCTGTTAAGTCGGATTTGACGTGTGCGGAATAATAATAACGTAAAGATCGAATCAAATATCCAAGGTGCCGAATGATTAATTATCAAATATGTGAGATGTACAAAAGATGTTGCTCCAATGACTAGGAATAGGCATAATACAAACACCTCACATTGTGAGCTCTACCTAACAAGTGACTACAACTAGACTATATATAGGTAGGCTACAAATTAGGGCAAGGCCCAATAAACAAGGTTTTACAATGGGCCGACCAAGCTTGCAAACATCAATCCATGTAGGGCCTTTGTACCCCAACAATCTCCCCCTCAAAGGGTGGAATGGATGATGTGTCGCAAGATGACAAATGAGCACTAGCGGAACCGAAGAGATGACAACACGGGGTGTAGAAATGAATCCTCGAATCTCCAAACGTTAGTAATCTACAAAACGAGTCGTGGGTTAATGGCATGATAAGAACCGTGCTATAGAGGATATCCGCAACCTCAAGTAAAAATAGTAATCTCGAAGATAAACATAAGCGAACACTCGTCAAGTAAACCCAATTTGGAATCGAAATCTGATCGTCTCATATACGTGAAAAACTCCCCCTCAATGTGTCACCAGTCTTCATACAATGTGATCGTGAAGTAACCCGCTAGATATGAGAATGCGCTCAATCGGAAAATCAATAAAAACTTCCCCTCGACTTGAGCGTATTCGTTAATGCCCAAAAATTCGGCAATTTCTTTGTAGCAATATGAATAATGGAATTCAAAAAAATTTCTCGTGTTCTTGTTCATCCGTGTGGTGTCACTGTTCACCCAAAAAAATGTTTTTCTTATTTTTCGATCCGAAGTCTAATAAATAAAAATTGAATCTCGAGCACATTCGGATACGAAATAAAGTGGGCATGTTGCACTTCAAAGAGTTCGGCCCAAAATAATGTTTGTGGGTTTGGGCTGTCAAATTAAGACCCGATTGTATATTTGGCTAGAGTCCGATCATTTGAAAGTTAGGGTCTGAATTTGGTTTCATATTTGACTAAGAAGTCAAACGCCCTTCGTCGTCATCACTTCTACTCCCCAAATTCACCTTCTTTTTCTTTACAATACAAATTCTCGTGTTCTGTTCATCATCATCTATTCTCCATCCCTTCTTCTTCATTTTACGCTTCTATATCATCCGATTACATTCCAGTCATAGCCTCACATCCGATTTCTCCTTTTCCGATTCACACTTTCATCTCCATCCGAAGGCCTTCGGAAACAGGTCATGTTATCCGATTCAGTTTTACCTACTTCACTTGCCATCCGATTGAATACCATAAATTCACCGTTTTCTGTTCATTTTCCCTTATGATTGCTTTGCCATTTTGCCTGGTTGTCATCCAAAACTAGGTTCCGAAGGCATTTCATCAAAGGTAGCAGCCCTTCGTTATCTTTTCACGTCTCCGATTGCATCTCAACCCTACGAAGGGAACAGTCCTCCCTTCGGGACAGTTTCTCGCCATCAATGGCTTCCCAGTGAAGGTTGATCCAACGCTATCATTCACCGATTGAGAACTAGAACCACGGAAGGCAAAATCTCCCTTGCATCACAGTTCCGATCTTCACCCAAACCTTGGTTCCGAAGGTTGCTCGATCAATCCTTTTCCTTTTTCTTTTGACTACAGCTTCAACCACATTGACCCATAAACACGTTTTTCCAAACATAAGGGCGGGTTTGCAGATCCGCGTAAGTTTACGACAACAAAATCACCGTAAAAAACAATATCGATATTTCTTCCCTAAGTTACCAGTAAATCATCAACATATATGCTTCTTACAATCGACTTGAGGGTCAGAATTCGTGCCAGGTAATTGATTCACACCAGGAGATCCCAATGAGATTTATCTTTGATAACACAGATTTGTGATGATTGTACAATTTTTCTCGATAAACCCATATTGTTTGCTCTTGAATTTGTTGATTGAAAATATGTAAAATGTATCATCTGGAATGAATTTTATCATCGATAACTGTTCTATTGCAGATTGGTTTTGTCAAATGTACGTTCTGATTCATTATCTCAATCGTTATTCTTGCAAATATTATCCCATAGAACCACAGATCTAGATCTGATTTCGAATGAAATCGGATATCAAGTGACAATGGTGGAATCCACGTTCGAGAGGAACCGTGAGAGTCACCATTACATATTGAACAATTTGATTACAGATGGAAACAAACAGTGAAGCTGGATTTGAATAAATAGGACCAATATTTGTCTCAAAAATGGGGCAAAGAATGAGATTAGATCGAATATGAATGGAGAATGAGGACGTAGAATGAGCATAATAATCTTTTTGGTGTGGATCGATGAACAGTAAGCAAGAAATGTGATAAAATCAGGAATATCTTTGATGAACAGTAAAAGAATGAATCCAAATTTGAACAATAAATCTAGATGAACAGTAACAAAGATTTGGGTAAACAAACATGGTTTTATTTTATATGAGATCTAGATCTGGAATATTAAATTAGGGCTTGAAGAACAATTTCTAGATATAGACCAAAGATGAATATGATGAACAATGGATGAACAAATCTAATGTAAACATGAATATCCAACAATCAAGATAAATTGTAAAAAGAAAGGATGAGCCAACTCTTTCAACAATAAAATCTTGATGATGAACATTAACATGAACACTATGATGAACACCAAGAACAAACAAGATGAACAATATCCCAAAAAAAATAAATGAATCCACTAATTCATGAGAGACTCACCAACAATCCTTGAAACTTGAAACAATCTTCAAAAAGTTGTCAAATCGATATCGTTCCCTTGAAATAATCGCTAGATCTTCAAGGTACGGCTCTGATACCAATTGTTAAGTCGGATTTGACGTGTGCGGAATAATAATAACGTAAAGATCGAATCAAATATCCAAGGTGCCGAATGATTAATTATCAAATATGTGAGATGTACAAAAGATGTTGCTCCAATCACTAGGAATTGGCATAATACAAACACCTCACATTGTGAGCTCTACCTAACAAGTGACTACAACTAAACTATATATAGGTAGGCTACAAATTAGGGCAAGGCCCAATAAACAAGGTTTTACAATGGGTCGACCAAGCTTGCAAACATCAATCCATGTAGGGCCTTTGTACCCCAACAATATCTTCACATAACGAATTGGGAATCAATCTAAATATATGTTTACTAATATTTTATGGTTAATATTGATTAACATATTTATTAGTAATTATATCTCCCATATTTATAAAAACACACAACACATTTTACCAATTTTTATAAAAATACCAAGGTTTATAAAATACTTGGGTATAAATTATAAAAGACATGAACACCTCACCCTACCCCCCCCCCCCCCCCCCCATGGCCGGCCTATGCTACCCTCACCATCACCATCACCATCATTTTTGCTAGATATCAAATCTAATATAATATTACAAGAGCCATACTCTTATTATTATAATCATGAAACCACATGTTGCATCTTTCCCATGCAAAACACCACCTTCTCCCCCTCCGTCCATAAATCTTGGCCAAGATGGCCCTTCACCACTTCCATTTGGTCTTCAACTTCATTTGCTCTCATTCTCTCCAAGTTCATCAAGAAGTTCCAAGTGGTTTCAAGCCTTTCCAAGGGTTTTACAAGAAGATCTTTGTAAGTTCATGTCCATTCCAAGCTTCGAATATCATTTCTACCATCATTCTTTGTTGTTATTCTACTCACACTCTTGATCTTGAACCATAGGCCATCTTGAAGATCAAGCCATTTCCAAGTTTATAAGCTTTGGTCTTTTTCTTAATCAAACTCAAGACTAGATTCAAAGGTGAGTTCATACCCCTTATTTTCTACTCTTTTAAGTGTTTTAAGGGGGAGAATACAAGTCATAAAACTACATGTTTTGTTCTTGAAATATGATGTGTTTATATGTTTGGTCATCTTACTACAAAAGTGTTTGGCATAAAAATGTGTTAAGATAAACTCAAATACATATTTAGTTCAAGAAACTAACATGCAAGACTTTTACACACGTTTGTCACCAACAAAATTACATGTTTTACTTTGTTGGTGAAATTGTCATAAAATGGGACACTATATGTGTTTTGGCAAAAAGACATGAAATTACATTTTTCGCTAAAATAGTCACAAAAACTATTTTGTCGTATATTGTTGGACAAAAATCAAATGTAAAGGTTTACATGACTAAAATGGTCTAAAATAAATATGTCGCTACTATCTTTACATGAAAAATGATCATTTGTAAGAAAAACGTTATTTTCGACGTAATAACGACTATTTGGACTTATAATGTCGTAATAAGTTTGGAAAATGACTTTTTACAAAGAAATTGGTATTTGACACAAAAATAACTATTTTTAAAGTGTAGTGTATAAAAAATGACTATTCGGAAGGATTACGATCATTTTGATAAAAAGAAAATAACTAAAAATGTTGCCATCACTTATGTATAATGACCAAAACTAACAACTTGCCATCACTTATTTGATAAATTGTTAATTTATCTTGTTAGTTATATTTAGTGCCTTAGATGTAAGAAATTGTCTTTTCAACTACTCAACATCTTTTAGGCATAAATACGTTAACACGACAAAAACATTTATGTAAATTATAATGAGTATAATTTATGGAACAAACGACAGCGATACGACAGAAACACGGAAGATAATTATATAAATATATAATTATTACATACTATAATTATCATGGACATTTTGATAAATATAATTACAAAGGAGTGTCAATACATTTACAAACAAGGTTTCACGCTATAATTATCATTGATATATTTTGATAATTACAAATACAAAGGATTTCATTTCAATTACAAAGTAGGATAAAATATCACGTTGGGTAGTTATGTGAGACATTTCTTCACCGTACTAAAAGAAGTACTCAATAAGTCCTGGCTTATAACCTTAATCATTCATGAGCGCAATAGTTGTGTATAGATCTATATGAGACTCACAATCCCCACCTATGGTTGTTAGCTACAACTACGACCGACGGGTCAAGGGTGACAAATGTCTTAACACTGCGATGTTTGATGAGCGTCGTGCTGGGCCATCAAGTCATAGCGATGTTATAATAACTCACATGAACAACAACGAATATCCTTGGTTTGGGGAAAACATCTTCAATCGGTTTTATGTAAATATTAAACTACATATTGCTTTACACAAAATATAAGTATGGTTTTACTTATAACCACGGGTTTTATGAGATTAAAACTACAATTTATCAAGATACAAATAAGTATGGCTTTACTTATACACACGGGTTTTATGGATTTAAAACTACATTTTACCAAGATACAAATAACTACGGTTTTACTTATATACGCGAGTTTTATGGATTTAAAAATACATTTACATTGAAGAAAATACTGGTTTTCTTGCTACATACGTTATCGGTTTTCACAAAGGAATTACTGAGTTTCTCACTACACAATCTTATAAACTCACCAACGTAATGTTGACACTTCTAAAATTACTTGTATTCTTAGGTAACAATTAGTCAGGTACAACTACCCCTTTTGGGATGGGACGCGAAGACGTCTCTTTTGTTTACTTTGATGTCATACTGTAATTGGATTGAAACAATACCGTTTGAACATGTAACTTTCCAATTGTAATGTATGATAGTTGTTTTCTACTTATGTTTCAATGTTTGCAATGGTTGTGATATTATGTTCCGTTCCACCCTCAGACGATTCCGCCATCGTGGTTTGGGGGTGTGATAGATTGATATCAGAGCAATTGTCTAGAGCAAACTAAGTATATTCTTCCATGTAAGAAATACAACGATAGATACAGGGACTTATACCTCTGGCTAAATATTATAACATACGACAATACTTTTAGAATATAATAATATTCAAATAAAAGTATACACATACAAACAAAGATAGTATCACAATAAAACAATCCAGGAACATTAGAGCTTAAGTTGAACGCTATGATTAGACTTAGTATAATATGTTATCAAATCATGGGAAGACGTAGCCTGATCAACTACGTTTGACTAGGGTTTGACCGACATATAACTAACTGTGAGCATAAGGGCAATGGAGTAAAAACTCGAGAATCCTACAATGATTAGTAACCACATAAAAGATAAACGCGTTAATAACGTTAGTTATTATTAAGAGCCAAGTAGTTAACACACTTATAAGCGCATTTTCGTTCTTATTAGTTATAGAGGGCTTTCACCATGAGGACCCCTACTATCTGGCAAAGGATGTAAACGGATGGGTCAAAGAAGATTCCAATGAGGAAGTTAACATTGGGGAGATCGTTGATGAGCCCCTTCCACCACTCGCCTATCAGGATGAACCCCCCGCGATAGGCAGCTCAACAACATACCAGGGCTAGAGAAGGCGGCATGCGATCCCCGTTTGGCCTGCGCCCACCGCAGCATGCCCCGGTCCTCAACACCCCAGCTGACCAAGCCTTACCCATCCTAGTGTAACATCCCAAAAACACATATAAAAAAAATTTCTTTTTCCTAATTAGAATAAAACATAAGTCTCAGATTCATTCATTCAAGTCATCAAAAGATAATAAGTAGTTTCATAATCCAAAGTCAAATAACATAACAGCGGAAGTCAAATAAAAGAGATGCCAATGCCGCGATCACGCCGTGCCCGAGCGTCCCGCGCCATGAGAACCTGAAACATTTTAAACTTAAAACCGTAAGCATATTGCTCAGTGAGTTACCCAGATTTTTCCAATAATTCATAAACATTATTTAACAAACATCACTCGACTCTCGGCCTTGTCCCGATCAGTTAGAAATCATCGTCATCGACTTTCGTCGGCAAACATCGTCATCGGCCATCGCCGACAAATATCATCATCGGCTTTCGCCGGCAAACATCGTCATTGACTTTCGCCGGCAAACATCGTCATCGACTTTCGCCGGCAAACATCGTCATCAACATCATAATCAAGACAGTGAGGAGACTCACCTAATTTGTTGCTAAGCTAAAGTAAGGAAAGGTCGGTGAAATCCTCCAAGCTTCCTAATATCCAAACATCCCATTAATACACAGTTTTCATCTAAAATCCCTAACCCAAAAATTAACACTAGGGTTTTCTTAGGGTTTTTTGACTCAAATGTCCACTGACCAAGAAGTCAAAGTCAACACGTCAACAAAAGTCAACATCGGTCAAAACACAGAAATAGCGCCGCTATCTTTAGAGATAGGGTCGTTATTTACGTTGTTTAGCCATTTGCTCCATTAAGTGCTTAATCCATTTAGACAGAAGCTCCAACTTTCAAGAGTTGTAACAGCGCCTTAACTTATAAAAACGTAATTTCAACCACCAATCCTAGCCAAAATAAGCTCATGGTGACAATCAAGCTCCAAAAATGGAGATTAACAACTTAAAACTTTAATAATGACCATATTAAGACTAGGCTTGGGTTTTTCTCAAGGATTCTGAGACTTAAAGGAGAAGAACTCTTCCTTAGCCTCTAAATCCCACCCTCATCCAAAATATGGAGCCACCATTGTCTTGAAAAGCTTGGAAATAGCTTTATAACTCCATAAACATCAAGAACTAAGGAAAGCAAGCTTCTAAACACTTACAATGGTCCAGAAACAGCAAGAACTTGACTCCTTCTAAGCATCACCCTCTCTTGAACACCTTGCTACCTTCTTCTTCCTCCAAGAACCTTCACAAACCCACAAATGAAGCTTAAACAACCATGAAAACTTGAGAGAGTTTAAGGGTGTTCTCTGGAGTTTTAACGGTGAAATGACAAAGTAGGAGGTGTTATGTGGCTTAAAAATGACCCAGATCACGAAATTTTGGATTTATTCCAATTCAGGCGAAGATAGCGCCGCTATCTTTAAAGATAGTGCCGATATCTTTAAAGATAGCGTCGTTATCTTCAAATCCCTGCAAGGTCAACGTCGTGATCAGTTTGGAACGCGACTGATACATGATTTGGTCCAATAGCACCCCTATCTTTAAAGATAGCGTTGCTATTTCCAATTTTCACCACTTTCATTATTTTGTCTTTATTTAAAACAGGTAAAAGCTTATTTCTTCGATACCTGGTTCCGGGTTTTACAAGTCTTCCCCCTTGACGGGATTTCGTCCCAGAAATCCACTCTGTCAAACAGCTCAGGATGATTCTTCCTCATCTCTTCTTCAGGCTCCCAAGTCCATTCTGAGCCCTTTCGATGTTGCCACTACACCTTCACCATATGAATTTCCTTCCTATAAAGTGTAATATCCGTGTTTTGGGTCTAGAATAAATTAGATTAAGTTCGTAATTAAAACTTTTGAAAAACTAAAAGAAATTCAAAACTCCGATTAAAGGAAATAAATAGACTATTTTCAGAAATTGCTCATGGTTCGGAAGTCGTTTATCTTGGGATCGTTATTTTGAACGAATGTGTAGTTAAACATTAGTCTATTAAGAATTCTCATGTTCATTATCAAGTTAATGTTTTGGTCATTTATATAAAGTAGAGGGCAATTTAGTAATTTTTAAAACATGAATTGAATATGTCAGAATAACCAACTTTATTATAACTAATCTTGGTTTCAAATCCATCGAGAAAATAATATTAAAATGAGTGGATATCTTGGTAAATAACTATGTTTCATATTTTCGAACATTGTATGCTCAATTTCAAGTAGGGATAATATAGTAAATCCATATTAACATAATTGGTGATTGGAAGAGGGGTATCTTGATAATTTCATACAAATACATCTAAATGTAGGGTAATTTGGTAATTTACCAATAAAGAAAAATTCAATCAATTAGAGGGGTATTTTAGTATTTTCAGCAAGGTCTACTCTCCTCTATCATGGAATACGCATTGCATTGCTCCTGGGTGACACTCCATGATCGGAGAGAAAGAGACAAAGGTTAGTCAGAGAAAGGGAAAAGGAGAGAAGCGGGGGGATTAATGGAGCTGTCGAGGAGGAGAATGTCGAACATGGATGTCCTTGGTGAGCCAGGTTTCTCGTGACTGTGTGTAGTGTGTGTGTGTGTGTGTTTCGTAGAGAAGCGGGAACGAGAAGTGGAGTACTCGAAGGGGAGGAAGGGTGAGGTGAGGAGGAATCCTGGTGACGTCCCGATGGAGTTGATGGAAGCTGTCGGAGGCGTACGACCCACTGGAGGATCAGAATCTTGGATTCGTGACCACCCGGTGGTGGTTTTTGTGGTGTTTCAGAAATGGCATTGCCGGAGAGGACTTTAGCGACAAAGGTAATGATGGTGGTCGGAACCGTGTACAATCTGAGTTTCTAAATCCAACCGAGTGATGCCGGGAACGAGGTGCAGTATTTAAGGTCTCGGGGAGGGCTCGTGAGTTCCACATTTTTCTGGCATAGGTAGTGGTCGGAGCAAACTTCAAGGGGTGGCGGAGACTAGTCATCGTCGGAGCAGAAACAACGGCTCCTGGCATGGTTTGCGAACCAGGAAAAAGGGTGCAGTGGGTGGTTCAACCGAAGGAGTTGAAGCAGCTGGTGGGGAAAGGACATCGTGTCGCCGGTGATGATGGAGTGGCCGGAGATGAGGAGCTTGCCGGAGGTGATGGTTCTGAACACGAAACGACGACCGGAGGAGACTAGGTATCGCTTTGACCGATTTGACTTTGCTGTTAGGTCACGTATTGTTTTTGTGGGCTCCTCTAGCTAGGCCTGATGCTAAGGTTGAATTGAAATGATGGGCCGTTTATTAAACTTAAAGCGTGGGCTCGTATCTAGGATCTGTCACCAAGTTGTAAGTTAGCTTTTAAAGCGGTTTAATACTTGAGCTCTTGGACTAAATAAAAGTAACTAACTTAATTTGAAACTTATGACAATTTCATATTAAGTGAGTTTTAATTTTTGTGATAAGTATATCTTACTATTTTATTTTTAATAAGACTGATGTATTAACTAAGATACAACTTATTTTATTAAGCAAGATTTAAACTCATTATTAATGATGATACGAAACTTAAAATGAGTTTAAGTCATTAAATGTATTTTAAACATACGTGGCTTTTCAGGTAAGAACTATGTCTAATGAATATAGTATTTTCATAGAACTAGCTTAAGCGCGATGAGTCGTTAAGATGTATTATAGACTGAATAATAAAGTTTGTATTTTTATGTCTTTGGAGACTGTTCACAGTTAGCGACACTATCTAGGGAAGATAGCGGCACTAACTGGCTGTTGACTTTGACTTTTGACCGTTGACTCTTGGTCAAACCTGAGGGTTTTGGATACCGGTCTTATAGGATTATTCTGTTTAGGATTTAGGAAGTTCTAAGTGGAGTTTATCATTGTTAGGAAGTGCGTATTGTCGGGATTTGAGGGCACTCACGTGGAGTGCTGTCTAGCTTGAGGTCGCGGATCAGGTGAGTTTTCTCACTATACTATGGGTGATGTTGCATGCGTAGGTTGCTTTATTACTTTCTGTAATAATATGATGTATGTGCCTTACGTGTTTACCGACAAGATCGGGGCAAGCCTGTGAGTCAAAGAATAAGTTGATTAGACAAGATCGGGGAAAGCTCGTGATTCTAGACAAGATCGCAAGCCCGTGAGTCAAAGAATGAGTTGATTCGGTGAAGGATGGAACGGGGCAAGCTCGTGAGTCCTTAGCCGAGGCGGATCGGGGTGAGCCCGAGAGCCAGGTCGATCGGGGTGAGCTCGATAACCTTTTGTGATTGTGTTTATATGATGGATCGTGTGGTATTTTGGGAACTCAATAAGCTTTGTGCTTACTCTTTCACCCTTACTGTTTTTTAGGTAATTCCTGGCTTGAGCTTGGAGCACGGTGTGACTGTACCACATCTGAGGTTTTGATAATTAAGTCTTCCGCTGAATAATATTGTAAACGTTTTGATAAATACAATTTCTAATGTTTAAGTACAAATTTTAAGTTAGATGGTTTTTAATTGGTAACCCGTTTTATGTATTTGAACTGTTTTTGAAAGAAAATTTTTATTACTGGAATTGGGACGTTACACGAAGAGTCTTAGTCTTCCTTTCCAAAACTGCAACAGGTCGCTCAGTGTAATTCAAGCGCTCATCCACTTGAATGTCTTCCAGTGGAACTACAGCGGACTCATTGGCGATACACTTCCTCAGCTGGGACACATGAAACGTGTCGTGAATCTGGCTGAGTTGCTCCGGCAACTCTAAGCGATAGGCCACCTGCCCAACCCGGGCCACGATCTGATATGATAAAATATACCTCGGTCCCAACTTCTCTCGCTTACGAAACCGAATAATGCCTTTCCACGGCGACACCTTGAGTAGCACAAAGTCTTCCACTCGGAACTCGAGACTAGATCGACGCTTATCAGCATAACTCTTCTGTCGGCTTTGTGCTGTGCGTGACCTCTCTCGAACCTGCTAAATCAATTCTATCGTCTTGAGTACTATATCGGTGCCCCCCCAAAACTCGCTGACCAACTTCTCCCCAACAGATTGGAGTTCCACATTTCCTACCATACAACGCATCGAAGGGAGGCATCCCAATGCTCGCATGATAACTGTTGTTGTAGGACAATTCTGCCAATGATAAGTACAGATCCTAGTTCCCACTGAAGTCAATCACACAAGCCCTCAACATATCCTCGAGTGTCTGTATCGTCCTTTCACTTTGACAATCTTTCTAAGGGTGATACGAAGTTCTAAAATGAAGTCGTGTCCCTAATTCCTCGTGGAATTTCCTCCAGCAATGTGAAGTAAAACAGGCATCCCTATTCGAAACTTTTGATACCGTAATCCCATGGCGAGATACCACCTCATCTACATATTCCTTGGCCAATTGCTTGGCTGAAAAAGTCTCCTGGATCGGTATAACATGAGCACTCTTGGTCAACCAATCCACTACAACCTAGATAGTATCCACATTTCATGGCGTCTGTGGCAACTTGGTGACAAAAATCCATAGTAATGTGCTCCCATTTCCACTTAGGTATCTCCAAAAGTTGTAATTTACCATGTGGTGTTTGATGTTCCGCCTTCACCATTCTACACGTCAAACACTTCTCCACATGCCACGCTATGTCGCGCTTCATCCCTGGCTACCAATAATCCTCCCGAAGGTCTCGATACATTTTTGTTGCACCCAGATGAAAGGAGAACTTCGACTTATGTGCTTCATCTAACAAGACATGGCGTGCGTCGCCCGCCTTCGGAACCCACACACAACCCAGATAAGTTAACAACTCCCGACTATCCCTCACCATACTCGGCAAAATGCCCACGACTCGCTCTCCTTTTACATTTTCCTCCTGACTAGCCACGACTTGCGACTCACCAATCTTCTCCAATAAGGAAGCAACCACAGTCATCCTCAAACACACACCTTTCAGAATCGGACCCGATACCTTCCTACTTAGTGCGTAGGCCACCACATTGGCTTTTCCCGGATGGTACAGAATCTCACAATCATAGTCCTTGACTACATCCAACCACCTCCTCTGTCGCATGTTCAAGTTAGGTTGATTCATCAGATACTTCAGGCTCTTAAGGTCAGTGAAAATGGTGCATCGCACTCCATACAGGTAGTGTCTCCAAATATTGAGGGCAAAAACAACTGCCCCAACTCCAAATCATGAGTAAGATAATTGGCTTCATTGGGCTTTAACTGTCTTAATGCATAAGCAATCACCCGGCCTCGCTGCATAAGAACGGCTCCCAACCCAGTGATCGACGCATCGCAATAAACCACCAAGTCTTACATGCCATCGGCTAGTGTCAGAACTGGAGCCTCGCACAACGTCTATCTCAGAACCTCAAATGTCGTCTGTTGGTCCTTGCCCCAACTAAAAGTCACATTCTTCCTCGTTAGCCGCATCAAAGGTACTGCCACCTTAGAGAAATCCTGGATAAATTTGCGGTAGTACCCTGCCAATCCTAAGAAACTACGAATCTCCGATGGGTTCCTTGGAACTTCCCATTTCATGACAGCCTCCATTTTAGCTGGATCTACCATGATACCTTTCTCATTAACCAGAATTCACACTTCAAAAACTTCGCATATAACTTTTCCCTCCTCAGGGTCTCGAGAACTTCCCTCAAATGCTCCTCATGAAGTTCCTTGTTTCGTTAATAGATCAATATGTCATCGATAAATACAATCACCGAGCGATCCAACATAGGCCTGCAAACACGATTCATCAGATCCATAAAATAAGCTGGTGCATTAGTGAGTCTGAAAGGCATCACAACAAACTCATAATGACCGTATCTCGTCCGAAAAGTGGTTTTTTGCACATCTTCATCCCTAACCCTCATCTGATGGTAGCCAGAATGCAAGTCAATCTTAGAAAACCATGACGCTCCCTGAAGCTGGTCGAACAAATCATCAATCCTTGGCAAAGGATATCTATTCTTGATCGTGAGCTTATTCAGCTCCCGGTAATCAATGCACATGTGATGAGACCCATCCTTCTTCTTTACAAACAAGATAGGAGCTCCCTAGGGAGAACAGCTAGGTCGGATAAACCCATTCTCTAATAATTCCTGAAGTTGCATGGATAGCTCGAGCATCTCGGGTGGAGCGAGACGATACAGCGCCTTGGCTATCGGGGTCGTGCCCGAGACTAGATCAATGCGAAACTCTACCTGCCTCTCCGGAGGTATCCTGGGAAAATCGTCCGGGAATACATCAAGATACTTGCTCACTATCGGTACATCACCCACGGTCTTCTTCTTACTCTCTCGCGCATCCGACACATAGGCTACAAACCCAGACCCCCCGTGTTATAGATGTCTCCTAGCATAGGCCGCTGAACAAAACAAAGCGCTAGCCCTCCTCCCCTCGCTGAAGATAATAAGAACTGTCCAACTTGAAGACCGAACAAAAACCCTCTTGCCCCTACAGTCGATCCATGCTCCCTGATGACTAAGCCAATCCATACCCAGAATAACCCAGTTGTCGCTTAAAGGAATAGGGATAAGGTCTATTGAAAACTGTTCCCCTTGGGATCTCAATCGTACACCCTCGGTAAACATGTGAAACCATAACCAGACAATCGTCAGCAATCTTTACCTCTAACGGATGATCAAGATCCTGCAAAACGATGCCGAGGCTCTTACCAAGAGCCAAGGATACAAATGAGTGAGTCGCTCCCGAACCAAATAACACAAAGGTTGAGATAGAGTTGATTAAGAAAGTACCTAAAGAATATAATAACTAATGATGATACGAATAGGTGAATAATTTTAAATAGAAGGAAAGAATTAATACTAGTCACTACATCAGGCGCGGCACGCGCCTCCTCGGCGGTCAACTGGAAAGCTCTAACCTTGCCCTTGGAGGCCTCCGCCCTGCCCTAGCGGCCATCAGTAATCCTCAGAGTCGTGGGTGCTAGAGCCTGCACCCCTCCCGTTTTCACCCCAGGCCACTCATCCTGAACATGACCCACCTGGTTGCAGCTAAAGCAGACCTTCAAGGCTTGAGGACAATCCTTGCTATAGTGACCAGCCTTACCACATCGATAACAACTCGGCCCTCGACACTGACCATTATAAAATCTCTGACACTGGTCATACCGCGTCATCCCCTTCGACCCCCCATTCCTCGAATCATTACCCCTAAACTACTTAGTCGGCAGCGGCGCGTATACGGGTGCCGGCCTCTTCTGCCTATTCTGTAGCTCTAACTCGATCTCTCGGGCCCTTGCAGCCGAAATCATGTCTGCCAAGGTCTGGTGGCGAGCAGCGGATACAAATTCGCGGATATCGGTCTGCAGCATAGACAAGTAACGTGACATCCGCATCTTCTTAGTGGCTGCGTACTCTAGGCAAAACAAAGCTCTCTCCATAAACCTTTTGGTGATATCGTTCACCGTCTCTGTTGTTTATGTTATAATCATGTACTCAGCAGCCAGTCGCTCCATCTCGATCTGTGGAACATACTCCTCATGGAATTTGTCCTTGATATGCACCCAAGTCATCTCCTCCTGCCGAGTCGGGGTAAGAGGCTGTATCAAAATACCCCACCAATCCTGTGCTCCACACTGACCATCATGAAATCTCTGACACTTTCCACACTACGTCCTCCCCTTCGATCCCCCAGTCCTCGAATCATTACCCCTAAACTACTTAGTGGCGGCGGTGCATATATGGGCGCCGGCCTCTTCTGCTTATTCTGCAGCTCTAACTCGATCTCTCAGGACCTTGCGGCCGAAATCATGTCTGCCAAGGTCTGGTGGCGAGCAGCGAATACAAATTCGCGGATATCAGTCCGTAACATAGACAAGTAACGTGACATCCGCATCTTCTCAGTGGCTGCGTACTCCGGGCAAAACAAAGCTCTCTCCATAAACCGTTTGGTGATATCGTTCACCGTCTCCGTTGTCTGTTTTATAGTCATGTACTCAGCAGCCAGGCACAATATCTCGATATGTGGAACATACTCTGATATTGCCTCATTTATACATATAATTCGGACAATATCGAGTGCCTAAACACGTGTTTTTGGTATAATATCAAGATAAAAGGTACTTATATGTTTAAATTACCAAAACACAGGAAAAATGGCTTTGCGGATAAAGAAGGAGCTGAATACGAGCCTAAAAGTGAACAAAAGAAGTTGAAGGCAGCAACAGCTAGGATCGCGACGCGATCCCCTATAGGGTCGCGACGCGATCCAAGTGATGACACGGTGACGACGTGCTGATGGAAAGATCGCGACACGAAGGGAAGATGGCAACCCGACCATGGATCGCGACGCGACCCACCAACCACATGGATCGCGACGCGACCCACCAACCACAGTCCACAAAGTCAGAATAGCGGCCAACTGAGTCACGCATTTCACACTGGATCGCGACGCGACGCCCTCTATGGTCGCGACGCGACGGGGCCTGGACAGCACTATAAATAGAGGCCTTCTCTTGTTGTTTGAGACATCACACACCAACCCATCAACACCTGCACCCATACCTCAGAACCACAACATCAAACTCGGCAGTTTGCCTGCTGGTACGGTGCGGATGGAATCGAGAGCTTGAAGAATGTTCGGCCAGGACTTCATTCGGTTTGCTTTATATATGTTTAGCATTCTACTATGATTTCCTAGGCCGTATTCTTCAGATCATGTTATATTTATCTGCATTATTTATTACTTAGATTTGAATACTGACTAGTTATGATTTGATTGTTATTTATCGGATATTGAACGTTTTATATTTTATCTTGCATAATTTATTTGACTATCATATATGTTAAGGAACCGTCCTTTTGGATTTATTGCTAAGTTATTTTAGTCTAGAGGACCAATCTGACTATATGACTTTTATCATAACTGTGCTATGACCATTAGACAGATATGACTAGTGATGGACCAAATCCTAGGATTAAGTCACGAAGGTAGGAACTTATATGTGTATGACAAGTTTGTACTAGAGGACCAATCTGTACAAACCATTTGATTTTCATGACCATTGAGATCAAAAACTCGAATGAATCTTGTATGATACGAACCAATACATGATTATTTGGAATATGTAATTGCATGACCATTGCCATTAATGACCTTATAATCATAGGATTAGGTAGTTGGACCAAAACATCTAATCACTCTAGAAATCGATATTTAGCTTTCAATATCCATTGCACTAATAGCATATCAAACATAACTAGATGGTTGAATCGAATCTAAGTATAAACGTTTACTTTTATGTTTTGTAATTTATATTTATATTTTCCGATTTTAATAAACATTTGCGTTGTCTCTTGACACGAGTCAATGCATTCTCTCAAAACCCCCCTTCCTTTTTATTTACTGTTTGCTTGAATAATTGTTAATTAATAATTGATTTTCTTAACTTAAAAATATCCGTTTTCCCTTGGGTTCGACAACCCGGATTTACCAATACTATACTACAACCGATTAGGTCCACTTGCCTAATTGTGTTGTTCTATTCATACATGGTATATCCCTGTTCAAGAAATGTAAAACTAATGTGAAAACCAATTGCTAATATCATATATACGCTCGTAACATACCAAGTTTTTGGTACCGTTTTCTGGGTATTTTATATGTATGTTTGAAAACACATCAAGTTTTTGGCGCCGTTGCCGGGGAATTCGGTTTTATTTTTATTTTTATGGAAAATTAAATTATTAGTTAATATTTGTGTGATTGAAAATTTGTTTTTATGTATTATGTACTTTTATTGTTTTGATTGACATATCACTAATCATAAAATGGATATTTGCACACCTTAAGCATATTTTAAGTGTGGGGTGAATATTTCGGGAAAAATGAAGTGACAAAACTTTGAAGTCTTTTCTGCTCACGCAATGCGACGTGTATGCCATCCGGACGTGACGCGTCGACAATCCGGATCGCGTTGAGAAAGAGACAACTTCAAGTTACGCGACACGTAAACGTGCATAACGCGTAAACAACCGAGGCAGATGCTGGTCGTGCATAATGATACATGGTTTTTTAGGCTAAAAATCAGTCACTACTGAGAAGAGGGACGCTTCTTTACAGTGGAGGCAGCGATACTGACGACGGTCAAAAGTCGCACAGCCAGGAAAACACACCACAACCGCAACCCAGTAGCCACGGCTTTGAAACTTCAGGGAGCACAAAATGAGTGATATTTTTCTTTTATTGTTATTACTTTTATTTTTTATTTAATTTTTGTGTGTTTATTTGTGTGTGAATAATATTTGTCTGAGTGGTATGTATGCAGATTTGCTAAGATTCAATGCTGGCAGCATGTTCAGCGAATTCTTTTCTGTGGAAAGAGCCTCATATATGACGTCGACCGGTACCCAAGGGGAGTCTGTTCCATTTTACTCCCTTTACTGTTTTGAATTATATATACAATAAAATTATTGTATAAAATAAGTGTAGGGTAAGAGCGTCATACTGCAATAATTAACTAAGCCAAATTAAATTTTTTATCTTAAACATCTATTCCAAAATTGAACGCTATAAAGATAATTGTTAAGAAAAATGTTTTGAAAATAAATTCGTAGGTTACATTTAATCTTATGTATGTATTTTTAGTTTTTCATTGTTTTATATAAAATTTAGTTCTATAGAGGACAAGTTTTCAGCTTGGTAGTTGCAAAATGTTTTGCATAAATAATGAAATAGACCCGTTGAAAATTTATCAGTTGTGAAAACTGAGTTTTTGCCAAAAGAGATTGAGTCAGTTTCCCTACTTACAAAATTACACGAATTATATGCTGTTACTAAATTGAGGAAAATAAGCCTCGATAAATGAACTTAAAATGAGAAAAAAATTTGATGTGCTAAAAAGCAGAAGTCAAGTAATGTTATACCATAAGATTGAGACTCAGAAAGGAAAATTCAATCAGTGGCCTTTGACATTCGAGCAAGTAGACATAAAATGGGTGGCCTTCGGGCATTTATGCACCTTATTACCTAAAACCAACTGGTTTGGGATAATATTGTCGAAAGCTCGCTACACGGGTGTCATCGAAAGTCATGGAATTTCCTTAGTGGCCTTTGGAATTTGAATTAGTAGACTCTGTACAGTCTTGAGTCGAAAATTTGTAATCAAGAGTTCCATCGAAAGTCACGAGTTTCAAAGGTGCGAAAAAAAATGGAAATAATAACTTAACTTGATAAATTTAGTCCAGCATGATTTTTATTTTAAATATGGGAAATTCGACAAAAAGTCTTGAGGTGGAAGAATCTTTAAAGGGTGTATTCGATGTTATGTAAAAATGAGTATTTATCAATCTAAAGACTTGTCGTTTATAGAACGAGAGTTTATGTAAAGTTTTGAAAAGTTAGAAATATATACATAAGGCTAGGTATAATCTACTATGTTTATTCTTAATTCATTATTCTTAACTTCGGTAATAAACGCTAGATCTGTGATAGCGTATGGAAAGTTGTTTGGACATCAAGTTTCTCGGCTTGGTTTTAAATTGTAGTTTGCTTGAGGACAAGCAAAGTCCAAGTGTAGGGTATTTTGATATTGCCTCATTTATACATATAATTCGGACAATATCGAGTGCCTAAACACGTGTTTTTGGTATAATATCAAGATAAAAGGTACTTATATGTTTAAATTACCAAAACACAGGAAAAATGGCTTTGCGGATAAAGAAGGAGCTGAATACGAGCCTAAAAGTGAACAAAAGAAGTTGAAGGCAGCAACAGCTAGGATCGCGACGCGATCCCCTATAGGGTCGCGACGCGATCCAAGTGATGACACGGTGACGACGTGCTGATGGAAAGATCGCGACACGAAGGGAAGATGGCAACCCGACCATGGATCGCGACGCGACCCACCAACCACATGGATCGCGACGCGACCCACCAACCACAGTCCACAAAGTCAGAATAGCGGCCAACTGAGTCACGCATTTCACACTGGATCGCGACGCGACGCCCTCTATGGTCGCGACGCGACGGGGCCTGGACAGCACTATAAATAGAGGCCTTCTCTTGTTGTTTGAGACATCACACACCAACCCATCAACACCTGCACCCATACCTCAGAACCACAACATCAAACTCGGCAGTTTGCCTGCTGGTACGGTGCGGATGGAATCGAGAGCTTGAAGAATGTTCGGCCAGGACTTCATTCGGTTTGCTTTATATATGTTTAGCATTCTACTATGATTTCCTAGGCCGTATTCTTCAGATCATGTTATATTTATCTGCATTATTTATTACTTAGATTTGAATACTGACTAGTTATGATTTGATTGTTATTTATCGGATATTGAACGTTTTATATTTTATCTTGCATAATTTATTTGACTATCATATATGTTAAGGAACCGTCCTTTTGGATTTATTGCTAAGTTATTTTAGTCTAGAGGACCAATCTGACTATATGACTTTTATCATAACTGTGCTATGACCATTAGACAGATATGACTAGTGATGGACCAAATCCTAGGATTAAGTCACGAAGGTAGGAACTTATATGTGTATGACAAGTTTGTACTAGAGGACCAATCTGTACAAACCATTTGATTTTCATGACCATTGAGATCAAAAACTCGAATGAATCTTGTATGATACGAACCAATACATGATTATTTGGAATATGTAATTGCATGACCATTGCCATTAATGACCTTATAATCATAGGATTAGGTAGTTGGACCAAAACATCTAATCACTCTAGAAATCGATATTTAGCTTTCAATATCCATTGCACTAATAGCATATCAAACATAACTAGATGGTTGAATCGAATCTAAGTATAAACGTTTACTTTTATGTTTTGTAATTTATATTTATATTTTCCGATTTTAATAAACATTTGCGTTGTCTCTTGACACGAGTCAATGCATTCTCTCAAAACCCCCCTTCCTTTTTATTTACTGTTTGCTTGAATAATTGTTAATTAATAATTGATTTTCTTAACTTAAAAATATCCGTTTTCCCTTGGGTTCGACAACCCGGATTTACCAATACTATACTACAACCGATTAGGTCCACTTGCCTAATTGTGTTGTTCTATTCATACATGGTATATCCCTGTTCAAGAAATGTAAAACTAATGTGAAAACCAATTGCTAATATCATATATACGCTCGTAACATACCAAGTTTTTGGTACCGTTTTCTGGGTATTTTATATGTATGTTTGAAAACACATCATACTCCTCATGAAATTTCTCCGTGAAATGCACCCAAGTCATCTCCTCCTGCTGAGTCGGGGTAAGAGGCTATATCAGAATACCCCAGCAATCCTGTGCTCCACCTCTCAAATGGTTCACCGCGAAATGCACCTTGGACTCCTCTAGGCAAAAGCAAGTATGGAAAGCGCCCTCAATAGCGGTAATCCAAAGCATACTAGCAATAGGGCCTTCTCCCCTGAGAACATCAGCGGCTGGCATGCCGCAAAATCCCTATATGTCGCTGCTCTAGGTTGCCGAAATGCGGCAAGCTTCTCCTCAATCAAGGTGATCAAATTCGTCTTCATAGACCCGAAATATTGCGGTATGACCACTACCACCTCTCGTGCCACCTCATCAGCAATCATCTGCCTCAAGTCATCATTAATCCTAACATCATCATCATGGGACCCGGACCCGAACCCGGATCCAGACCTAGACCTAGACCCAGACCCAGACCCAGACCCAGACCCAGACCCAGACCCAGACCCAGACCCAGACCCAGACCCAGACCCAGACCCAGACCCAAATCCAGACCCAGACCCAGACCAAGACCTGGACCCGGACCCGCTAGCTCCTCCCTGTCTCGTAATGACCACTATCCTGAAATTTATCCGAGAGACTATTAGAACGTTTGCTCACACTATCTATTCGCACAAGGTACCTCCCAAGGATCCCTTATAACCCACGTGATCATTGTTGTACTAGGCACGAATCCTGTGTTTCCAGTAGTACTGGCCAGGTACTACCTTCCACACCTATTCGTGCTTGATGCAACAAACATTTCCCATCCCTAAGTCGTTCGTCACTTGAGCACACATATGTCACCCATACGGCCCAACACCGAAGTGCGTTACTCTCCTCTAGCATCAACTAGAACTTTTCGCGTTTTGCTACCCTTCCTGCCTACTACACTTGCCTAACACTCATAGTCGTCTTTATATATGCCTAGGACACGAGACATAGGCGAGATAGTCATTCGAATATACAATCCCTACCCTAAAGGCACAACCAAACAAGGAACACCCGAAAAGGCTGGATCGAAGATTTTGAGGCTATCACACCTTAATCTACGTGTATGAACATCTACCTACATATTACTTGTGCTAGTAAATGAAACAGGAAATATGAACATTCGCATCTTTTCTAAGCATCCTAGTCAGGCAATTTTCTAGCATGCTTCCTGAGTCATTTCTTACTAGCATATACAGTCAATATCAACAATTTATGAATTATTGGAAAAATCATAGGGTTCACGGTACTTACTTGAGCCTCGACAAATCACGTGCACTGCATCCTTCCGTTTAAGAAAAAATGTTTGATTATGTTCATTAATTTTACAAAAACGGTTCTCATTCCACGGTTTGAGTTTGATTTCCCCCTAAGGTTCCACCAAATCCCTCAAACCATAGCTCTGATACCAACTTGTAACGTCCCAAAAACACATATAAAAAATTTCTTTTACCCAATTAGAATAAAACATAAGTCTCAGATTCATTCATTCAAGTCATCAAAAGATTATAAGTAGTTTTATAATCCAAAGTCAAATAACATAACAACGGAAGTCAAATAAAACAGATGCCAATGCCGCGATCACGTCGTGCCCGAGCCCTCCCGTGCCATGAGAACCTGAAACATTTTAAACTTAAAATTGTAAGCACATTGCTTAGTGAGTTACACATATTTTTCCAATAATTCATAAACATCATTTAACAAACATCACTCGACTCTCGGGCTTGTCCCGATCCGTCGGAAATCATCGTCATCGACTTTCGTTGGCAAACATCGTCATCGTGGCCATCGCCAACAAACATCGTCCTCGGCTTTCGCCGACAAACATCGTCATCGGCTTTCACGGCAAACATCGTCATCGACCTTCACCGACAAACATCGTCATCAACATCATAATCAAGACAGTGAGGAGACTACCCAGCAAACATTGTCATCAACATCACAACCATGGAAGCTTGAGAGATAGTTTAGGGGTGTTCTCTGGAGTTCTAAGGGTGAAATGACGAAGTGGGAGGTATTATGTGGCTTAAAAATGACCCAGATCACGAGATTTTGGATTTATTCCCATTCAGGTGAAGATAGCGCCGCTATCTTCAAATCCCTGCAAGGTCAACGTCATGATCAGTCTGGAATGCGACTGATACAGAATTTGTTCCAATAGCGCCCCTATCTTTAAAGATAGTGCCGCTATTTACCAATTTTCACCATTTTCCTTATTTTGTCTTTATTTAAAACAGGTAAAAGCTTATTTCTTCGATACTTGGTTCCGGGCTTTACACTAGTGCCTCGAGTGTCCCACTTGGATACCCGACTCCAGGCCCTTCACCACGAGGTGATGGAAGTTGGTGGAGAAGCCCGGAACTCAACCATACGAATTATGCGAATCGACGAGAAACAAGATCGCCACAGAGAGACGATACTAACTCTACAGGAGGAGAAGATGGGTACCACGACCCACGTACACACATTGGAGGAGAGAATGACTGCCCTGGAGCAAAGAGCCGAGGCAGCTGAGGCTAGGGCGGTAGCCGCAGAGCAGATAGCAGGTAGAGCCACTCACGAGATGAGTGAGATGGCTGGACATCTCGTACACATTTACCACATTTGATAGATTAGACTATCGAGTAAGTGATTACACTACTCACATGTGGTGTAAACTTATTGTATTTTCTTTATTTAGTCTAATGGTAGTAAGACGAGTCTATGTATGGTAGCTCCAAAAGTAATGTAACATGAATCACTTTAACGTTATGATAACTTTGTTTTTATTCAAAATCATGACATTTGTGCTTGTGAGATGCTTACTACTACTACTATTACTTACTATCGTGAGTACATTTATGATAATGTTGGTCAAAACATTACAAATATGTCATAATTTTAATATACGACTAGTAACACCTACTGTTACTTATCCCATCATCAAATCCATAAAGGCAGAATCATGCCACCAAGAAGGAGCCCAAGGGTCAATCCAGGAGCGACGCCAACACCAACAACAGTACCACCCCCACCCATGGACGCTGTCGCAATCAAAGCAATGATTGCACAATGGGTGGCAGCCGCACTAGCAAACCATAGCGCTAAAAGGCAGGAGGGATCATGGCATGGTACCAACAGTTCGCATGATGAAAGCTGAGGACACCCTCGCACGTGTATATACAAAGACTTCTCGAACTGCAAACCCAAACTCTTCTATGGCGATGGAGGAGTGATTGTGCTGACACGGTGGTTTAAAAAGACCGAGTCAGTATTCGAAATCAGTGTCTGTCCGAACGAATCCAAAGTAAAGTTTGCTTACTACACCTTCATGTACGCGACACTATCATGGTGGAATGGTCACGTAAAAACCATGGGCCTCACCACCGCCAATGCCATGAGTTGGGAGGAACTAAAGATCATGATCCTGGAAGAGTATAGCCCAAGGGGAGAAATTCAGAATTTGGAACAAGAGTTGTGGAACCTTACCACGAAGGGCTCCGAAATAACAACCTACACCAATTGCTTCAATGACCTGGCCGTTCGGTGCCCTGTAATGGTTACCCCTGAATACGTGAAGGTGGATAGATACATCTAGGGACTGTCGCCCCAAATTCAAGGAATGGTTATCGCTTCTCGACCAACCACTTATGACAGCGCAAAGCGCATCGCCCAACAACTACCTGAGCAGGGCATTTGCCAAGGAAACATGGTCCAGAAAGCCGACCTGTAACATGCTGATTTTCATACACCGTAAATGGTGTAATATTTTATAAAACTTAATGTTGAAAATCTCATATTTAAAAAAAACGTGTTTTTTTATAGACAAAATGTCAAGTTTTAAAAACATTTCTCATGACGTCGAGTCACGACTTAAAGTTTGGTCCCAACAAAAACAATATGTTTTAAAAACGTTTATACAACTTCGGGGGTTACACCTTCATATCGAAACTAAACCATAGAAAGCAAGTTAGGATTACAAACTGTTAAATCGGCCAAAGTTCACTCCTTCTAAAGTCCCAATTTCCTTGGGTCATCTACTACTTCTATCTCTCGTGTCTAGAACCTGGGATATATGGCATAAAATAAAATACGTAAGACGAAAACGTCTCGTGAGCTACATGGGTTGGACACAAACATTTATAAGCATAAGTTAAGTCATTTTTAAAACCTTTATAAACCAATCATATAATGATACTTGCTGCCAAACCTTTTATAACAACATCGAAATATATTTTACTTTCAACATCTTTCAAATAAATCAAGTAAGAAAGTTATTGACATAAAACAATTCTTTTTCCTTCCTTAAACTTGACTGGTATCTTAACGCAATTGGATTTTTATACTTAGGGCGTTAATCACTCTTGGTGATACCCCAAGTCTATAATGAGATGGTAAGAACATAATCAAACCACCTCAGCATCTTATCACATGCTTTGACTGGTATCTCAACATGTTTGCATTTTTATACTTAAGGCATTAATCAGTCTTGGTGATACCCCAAGTCTATACCAGAATGGAGAGAACTTGATTAGTCCATCCTGGCCTCATTAGCTTAGGACATCTACTTCGCGAAGTGAGTGGTACCGTCCTAGTAGATTCCTGTGTAGTCCCCTTGGGGAACATCATTACCCGGGCCAAACATTATCCTTTCATTCACAATACTTTGCATTGCATTACATTGCTTGCTTCAAAATACCAATCATTCATAAACAAAACTTTGCTTGCTGTCAAACATTTGCTCAAATACTCATTAAGGCTAGATGCCAAAACAATCTTTCATAACAACGTAAGGCTTAATGCCAAAACATTCGTTCATAACAACGTAAGGCCTAATGCCACAACATTCTTTCATAACAACGTAAGGCCTAATGCCACAACATTCTTTCATCACAACGTAAGGCTTAATGCCAAAACATTCTTTCATAACAACGTAAGGCCTAATGCCACAACATTCTTTCATAACAACGTATGGCCTAATGCCAAAACATTCTATCATAACAACGTACGGCTTAGTGCCGAAACATTCTTTCGTAACATTAATGGCTTGATGCCAAAACATACTTTCTTAACAGTATGGCTTGATGCCAAAACATACTTTCAAATCATTATGGCTTGAAGCCAAAACATACTTTCAAAATAATCTTAAAAAAATTCATAATCATATCATAACTATAATGATTTGCATATCATTTAATATTCAAAAACGTCACATAAAAGCTTTATCAATAATTTGCCATGTACCCCATATTGGGAAAATACCACATGTACTCACCTTAGTCCGCTAGCCTTTGCCTCTACTTGATTCCGCGTACTCCTTAACTTCTATATCGATAATATAGAAGATTAGTAAAATATTCAAATATTCATACTTTGTATGTTAAATAAGTCTTATTCCTACAACCCTTATCAAAAGAGTTCAAACTAGCTTTATTATAAAAATATTCAATTTTAGTCTATTAACTTGTTCTTTTTATGTGTTATAATCTAACACTTTTCGATATTAATCCCCTTTTTATGGTCAAGTTTGACCCAATCCGACAAGCCAACAACATTGTTCCTCATTTTACCAAAAACTCCAAGTTTACACTTCCAATGTCAAATTAATGTCTTTTTTTACCAAGTTTTAACGTTTCTAACACTATTGTGTTCAAAAACCAACATGTTATAACTTGGTCTACGATGTGTTCCCACAATTTCATTACCAACGACTAAATACACGGGTAGTGTATTTTTAGCTTTTGATATAACTTACTATTCAAACAAATTCCGATCTTGAAAGTTTACAACTTCAACAAAGACCAATTCCATTCCAACCGTTTCCGATTCCAATGTCTATCATTAATGTGGATCAAAACTTTATTCCATCTAGATTAGCAATTACCAACTCAAAACAGAATATTTTTGACATAAAACTCAATTATATGTGATGAACATCAATAGTTCCTCATCCATTCAACCATCTTGCTAACATGCATTCAAAGATTTCAACCCAAATGTTCAAAATATGCAACCTTTATGTGTTTTTGAACTCATAACATCAAAAGGAACCAAAACCCTTGTTCAATTTCAACATGCATGAACCAAATTCGGATTTAGGAACTAGGGTTGGCAAAATCAGATTATACCTTCTTAAGTTTCTGTCCAAGAACTTCAACAAATCTGAAATTGCTAAAAGATTAGTCTTGAAATTAGAAATGTGAGACCTTCCCGACCCTTTATTACTGTTTCCGGCCACCGTGGCTACCACCGACCGTCAGAGGAAGTGCTCAGACAGCACTATCGACGCCTGTTCTTCGTCTCTTTTTGCTGTCGCTGACGACTGCTGTTGTGTAGCTCCGCCTCACGTCCTAGCTGCTCGAAAAATCGCGTCTGATTTGCCTACCTTTTTGCTGCTGCAGATGACCACCATGGTCGGAAATCGCAGACCAGATGCTCCTGTTTGCCTCTCTTGATTTTGGGGTTTACGTAAATAGTCAAGAACGAGGGATGGGTCTCGATTTTCTGCTCCAAATCCCGATATCCTTTTTTATCAGATGTTATGTTTGCGTGATTGGGGAATACGTAGCCCACAGGAGCGACAAATACAAGTTCTTAGGTTTTTAAGTGTCAAATTACGAAAATTCCCCGCTTCCCCAGCTTTAGTGAAATTTTCGAGTTTTTTTCCTTATTTTTTCTGATTTTTCCCTTAATCATAACTCTCTCATATGATGTCCAAAACTTGCAAACTTTATACCTTTAGAAAGGTGGGAACGAGCATTACAACTTTCCCTCAATGACTTAAGTCTGAATGTCAATAGATTTTCAGCTATTACCCCTTGAAAATGACTCTTTGGTCATTTGTCATTTTTGGGCCATTTTAAAACCATCATAACTTCTTCGTTATGACTCCAAATGGCCTGAAGCTTTTTCCTATATTTTTAATATCTCATATATTACCAAAGTCTCCTTGAGGACTTTTTCTCAATTCCTTTTAGATTTTGAGATACTAATTTTAAAGATTGTTCAATAAAAATTTCACTTTTGGTCCTTTATTCCCTTTTTTGTTCTTGAGCCACTAAGACCAAATTTCTAAATGAAATAATATCTCAAAATGACTTAATAAAAAGTCTTAACAATAACTTTCCCATAATTTCACCTTCTTTGACTATTTGGCCCTTTCATAAAACGTTTAAGCATCAAATTGTATCTTATATGCGTAAATAAAATTTTGATTGTCACAATCGCATACCTGCTTTCATCATTCACTCATTCAGTCCTTGAACATTTACTATGTTCCAATTTTCTTTGACCATTCCAATCGGTCATCACGTTTCTTGCATTACCGTAATAATGTTATAATAAATGATTAGCGAATCATTTATTTCGTTTCATTGCATGTGTACGAGTAGTTCAGTCACTATCCTTACTAATTCAGGGATTTACTGCTACTTGACTTTCAACATCCCCAAGCACGCTTATACCTTCTAGATGCATCCAAGATGATCGAGAACTTTACTTGGACATTTCAGTCTTCTAGAGTCAGCAACAGCCGATAGTCAATTCTTTGTCAACGATCACGGTCGAATCGATTGCCAGACGTGCAATACTCACGTGGCTCTCGCAACAATCTATTTCAATATTAGGATACAATCCCTTACGTCATCATCCTTTTGATGACAGACGTGCCTTAGTATCCTATTACGTATTTCGTTAGCTCCTGATCTTCCATTACATTCAAATCATCAAGTCCTTAGACTTGAACTTGTACTACTCTATCCATATGATCGTTCATATCACTAAGCATCTAGGGTCTACCATCTACCCCTTAAATGAAAATGAAGGGCATTTTCCTTTAAGGTCCAACCCTCTACATGATTCCACATGTTAATGATCTATTTCCCTTTGCATATTCTTACTTTTCACGATCTCATGATAACCTTTTGACATAATTAAAATGTCAATTTCCATTAGTTCTTTACTAACTCCATACGTGATGACATGAGACTATCATTTCATTTGAATCAATCAAATATCACCTTTATGATAATCATCTCATGATGAGGATACACTAATCTCATTAGAGTCCTTGAAATACTTTCCTAACTATCATCCTTCATGTGTCAAATCTCGCACAACAATCTTGATAATCTGATATCTCTATAAATAATTCTAGTGCTCTTTATAAGATGTAACTAACAACTTGCATTCCGAACTAGTATCATTAACCATCGAGTAGACATGTCATATATTCATTGTCTAGACCTGTTAATGCATCGACTTCATCTTAAATCTATCTTCTGGAAATGAAGAGTACCCTAGAACAATCGAGAAGCTTTAGGAATCATCACACATACACAACTATAACTCAGTATATCCCAAGTGTCACTATCTTCTGATGTCGTATCGCGTCTACTTAAGCCGCATGCTCTCTCTTTGTTTTAGCATCTTGTTCGTAGAGAATCCTCCTGAACATCGACTCATGCTCAATCATAGCGTCGTGACTTCTACATAGATGCGTCGTGACACTCACGAACTCATTTTGCTAGCAATTCCACTACGCATTAGCTTGGGAACTCTGCTTTCATTTTTGTACTCTACAATGGAAATCAACTTACCATCCCGTAGTGATCCCCGTATGATTTCATTGTACAATAAGGTATAGCGCTCATGACTTGCTTAGTCATTCTAAATATGAAATCTTCAGTATACTTTCACATAGCTTAAGCTTATATAAACACTGAAACAATAATAGAGTATAATATCTGAGATTTCGTAGCTTTGGTACTTTTCCATTTTTATTTCTTTCCCCCTTTGGGTGAAATCACTTGTCATATTTTCCTGTTAAGTCATCATACTTATGACTTGATCGTTCATCCAACCATCATATTCTTTCATTCGACGTACTCGTTTGGGTTTGGAAGTCATAACTTCCCATTTCTTTCTAATGTTGCTATTTCATATCTTTAACTTACATCATCAACTTGGGTTCCTTGCCATGACTAGGCATCTTACTTTCATCTTCTAACCATCTACAAAATCATAACTTTTAACAAATATACTTGAATTTCCATCGTCTTCTTTGAAGGACACACCAAGCTACTACCTTCGGTCTTTCCTTCATTAAAATCAAAGAACCATTCGAAAACCTCAAAGAAATCAAACATTTCCAAGAAGACAAAGCATCAATTGTTTCAACATATGAATCTTCAAACTCTTCAATGATAATTAAAAGTTCATCCAATTCAGTTTTAAGTTGTGATAATTCTTCAAATGAGACATCTGAAAATATGATAACTTTTTCATGTGATAACATATCCGAAGAGGCTATTAAAAAGTGGATTGAGAAGTCTTTCACTTACCCCGACGACCCAAGATTGATTGGGTACCAACTTCTTCTTGATTAAATGCAGGTTATGTCCAAAGAGCAGTACGATACATAAAAGTGAGAACAACCATAAAAATGTATAAAGGTGAGAAGTTGACTCACAATGGTACAGAAAATAGCAGATCTTTGAAGCTCCACTCAAGAAGAACCACCTGTAGCATCAACACCTTCCTTCTAACATCATCTAAGCTCCAAAAATGCTCCCAATGAGACCAAAAAATGCCAAAAACCCAATGAAGATGACTAGAGAGAGAGAAAGGACGATTTGGAGGCTTGAAAGTAAAAAAAAATGGCTGCCCTAGGGTTCCCTACCTTAATATATGCCAAACATGAAAAGTCTAGGATTTTGGCCCAAACAGGACAATTAGAGACGCTAATACCTTCATTAGCGACACTAATGAAGATCGTGCAAACCCACCAGACAGCTGGCAAACATAGCGTCACGAAAAAGTGAGAAATCGTCGCGTAGCAACATTAGCATCGCTAAGATGAATGTTAGCAGCACTAATGGCCTCTTCAACAATTTTCCATATTTTGTTTCCTTCTTCCGCGGACTTGACTTCTCGAGATTAGGGTCTTACAGATATCAAATCTATTCTAATAATAATAAAGGTCATGCTCTTGAATATTATATTCAACACACCACACTTTGCTTCTTCCCCATTCAAGCACCACCATCTTCCCCTCCCTTCATAAATTCGGCCAAGATGGCCCTTCATCACTCTCATTTTGATATCCAACTCTTTTGCTCTCATTCTCTCTAAGTTCATCAAGAAGATCCAAGTGGTTTCAAGCATTTTCAAGGGTTTTTCAAGAGGATCTTGGTAAGTTCATATCCATTCCAAGCTTCCAATATCATTTCTACCATGATTCTTGTTGTTCTTCTATTCACATTCTTGATCTTGATCTATAGACCATCTTGAAGATCAAGTCATCTCTAAGTTGCTTAGCTTTGGTCCTTTTCTTCTCCAACTCAATATTTGTTTCGAGGGTGAGTTCATACCCCACATTTTCTACTCGTTTTAAGTGTTTTAAGAGGGAGAATACAAGTCTTAAAACTATATGTTTTGTTCTTGAAATATGATATTGATATGTTAATTTGTTTGGTCATCTTACTACAAAAGTGCTTGCATAAAAATGTGTTAAGATAAACTAAAATACATATTTAGTTCAAGAAACTAACTTGCAGAACTTTTACACACCTTAATCACCAACAAAATCTCATGTTTTACTTTCCTGGTGAAATGGTCATAAAATGGTACACTATATGATCTTTTGGCAAAAAAAGACATGAAAATACATTTTTCACCAAAATAGTTTATTGTTCGACAAAAATCAAGTGTAGAGGTTTACATAACTAAAATGGTCTAAAATAAATATGTCGTTACTATCTTTACATGAAAAACGACAATTTATAATGAAAACGTTATTTTCGACGTAATAACGACTATTTGGACTTATAACGTCATAATAAGTTTGGAAAATGAGTTTTTACAAAGAAATTGGTATTTGACACAAAAATAACTATATTTAAAGTATAGTGTATGAAAAATCACTATTTGAAAGGTTACCATCATTTTGATAAAAAGACAAGAACTAAAAATGTTTTCATCATTTATGTAAAATGACAAAAAATAACAACTTGCAATGCCTTGTTTGATAAATTATTAATTTATCTTGTTAATTATATTTAGTGCCTTAGATGTAAGAAATTATTCATTTCAACTACTTAACATCTTTTAGGCCTAAATACGTTAACATGACGAAAACATTTATATAAATTATAATGGGTATAATTTATGGAACAAACGACCAAAATACGATAGAAACACGAAAGATAATTATATGAATATATAATTATTACATACTATAATTATCATGGACATTTTGATAATTACATATACAAATGAGTTTTCAATACATTTACAAGCAATGTTTTACGTTATAATTATCATGAGCATATTCTGATAATTACAAATACAAATGATTTCATTTCGGTACGAACTAGAATAAAACATCACGTTGGGTAGTTATGTGAGGCATTTCTTCACTGTACTAAAAGAAGTCCACATTAAGTCCTAGATTATAACCTTAATCATTCATGAGCGAGATAGTTGTATATATTTCTATATGAGACTGACAATCCCCACCTATGGTTGTTAGCCACAACTACGACCGACGGATCAATTGTGACAAATGTCTTAACACTGCGACGTCTAAAGAGCGTCGTGACATGCCATCATGTCATAGCGAGGTTATAATAACTCACATGAACAACAACGGATATCCTTGGTTTGGGGAAAAACATCTTCAATCGGTTTTATGTAAATATAAAACTACATGTTGCTTTGTACAAAATATAAGTATGGTTTACTTATACATACGAGTTTTATGGATTTAAAACCACATTTTATCAAGATACAAATATAAGTACGGTTTTGCTTATACATACGGGTTTTATGAAATTAAAACTACATTTTATCAAGATGCAACTATAAGTACAATTTTACTTATACATACAAGTTTTACGGAATTAAAACTACATTTTATCAAGATAAAAATAAGTATGGTTTTACTTACACAAGGGTTTTATAGATTTAAAACTATAATTACGTTAAAGAAAATACTGTTTTTCTTGGTACATACGCTACTTTCTTGGTACATACGCTACTGGTTTTCACAAAGGAAATACTGAGTTTCTCACTACAAAATCTTATGAACTCACAAACGTAATGTTGACACTTGTAAAATTACTTGTATTCTCAGGTAACAATTAGTCAGGTATGACTAATCTTTAGGGATGGGACGCGAAGACGTCTCTTTTTCTTATTTTGTTATCATAATGTAATTGGGTTGAAACAATAATGTTGAACAATGTAACTTTCCAATTATAATGTATAATGGTTGTTTATATACTTGTGTTTCAATGTATGCAATAGTTTTGATGCTATGTTCCATTCCACCCTCAAACGATTCCGCTATCGTGGTTTGGGGGTGTGACACACTTAAACTTCAAAGCAATCAACAAGTTAGTGGCTATGGATCTGGTTCGTGGCATGCATGTGCTTAAATTTGATAATGATACACTTTGTTCTGCTTGTGAACATGGCAAGCAAACAAAGTAAAGGCATCCAACTATTGTTGATCCGAAGATTACTGAACCCCTTTCTCTTTTATTCATGGTTCTTTGTGGTCCATCAGCAGTAGAATCACTATGGAAGAAGAAATATGTTCTAGTGATAGTTGAGGATTTCTCTCGATTTACTTGGGTTTTATTTCTTCGAAATAAATCCGATGCTGCAAAGGAAATCATTGATTTTATCAAGAACATGGAAGTAACATTGAAAAGAGCGTCCGAACGATACACAATGATAATGGATCTGAGTTCAAGAACCAGACTTTGGATGGGTTTTTGAGAGAAAGGGGCATTAAATACAACTTTTCAGCACCCTATACTTCTCAACAAAATGCGGTTGTTAAACGTCATAATCGCTCCTTATGCGAAACAGCAAGAACAATGTTAAATTTTGCGAATTCGCCATTGTATTTTTGGGTTGAAGCTCTCTCAATCGTATGCTTTACTCCACTACAAATAAAATGACATTTAGTGGCATAAAAAATGTGGCACTAAAAACCCAAAAAGTGCTACTAAAGGCCCATGTGGCAATCCACGGCACAAAAAAAAAGTGTCACTAAAAGCAGTGCCACAAAGTCTTTAGTGACACTTTTTCATTATGTCGCGGTTGACGGTTTGGGTTTTAGTGGTACTTTTTCATTGTGTCACAGTTGACGTTTTGAGTTTTAGTGGTACTTTTTCATTGTGTCGCGGTTGACGTTTTGGGTTTTAGTGACACTTTTTCATTCTGCCGCGGTTGATGTTTTGGGTTTTAGTGGCACTTTCCTATTATGCCACTAAAATAATGTCATTTTTCACATTTATTGCTAAAAAATTACATTAAAAAAATAAGTCGTTTTTTTTTAATTTAATGGCATATGAATTACTAACAAGACAATTAAGATAATGTAAAAACACAATGTCATTACTAAAATTAAATCTAAACTTGTTTAACAACAATATTCTAAATATTCAAAATACAAATGTCTTCATAGTGACCAACACCCCGTTTGTATCTGAATATGCATCTGTGACCTACAGTCAAATTTGAAAAAAGTCATACCAATTTAGATTGCCATCATGCTATGTAGTGGCACTAGTAAATCCATCAATTGATAATGTAAAGCTTTTATCATTTTCAAATTTTCCATGCGATATTCTGGATAAAATTCAAAATTTTCATGTATATCATTACAAAAAAAGTAAACCAAAATATATGTGAAAATAAAGAAGAGAGTAGCGTATTACCATTAGAAAGCTACATCAATAGTGTGCCATCTGCTTCTTTTCTAAAGCTCAAGATGTCATGAAGTGGTTGCTAAATAAGAAAACAATATGTTACTTACATGCAAGAAATAGCAACGTACTTTCATTTATGTTTGTATTATGGCATGCTACTTTCTTCCATTTTCTTTTTCCTTATTAATACATTGTACTTTGAAAAATCTATCGAATTGTGCTTCTAATTTTTTTCTAATTAGGACATTATACTGAGAAAAATCTACCAAATTATAGCAGCAAAACTGCTTTTTAATGAAATTGCTATATTTGGCAGTTTTCTTCAAAGTATAACACTCTAATGGAAAGAAATGGAAGTATGATGCTATGACAAACAAATAAATGGAAGTGTTGCTATTTCTTGCATTTAACCTGATAAAATATGTACCATAAACGACACATTTGTTTGTCATTGACTATTTGTTTACTTATTAAATGATTTTTAACTTTGTTAATTTGATAAGTTTTTGTACCTTTTCCTATAGTGTTGTAGAACTTCCCAAGATTTTAATGCTCTTTGGGTATGTAATTAATATATATATATATATATATATATATATATATATATATATATATATATATATATATATATATATATATTATTACATTAAATAGATTTTACATTATGTTGACATCATTGATCAACGCAATCTGACCATGGTTGACTCAATGACTAGTCAAACTAACTTACATTTTGGGTTTCAGAACATGAGTTAATTATAGAAAATAGCAATGTACTTCCATTGATCCGTTATTATAGCATCCTACTTTCATTTATCCAATTACAACATTTTACTTTGAAAAACATATCCAATTATAGAAACATCATACAAATACAAAGCAAATTTCACTGCTATAATTGGGTTGATTTTCCAAAGTATAATATTTTAATAAAGAAAAATTTTGAAATACCAATTAATAATTTGGTAAATTTTTTAAATTAATAAAAACTGAAATTACAGTGTAGGAAAAGGCAAGCACCTTATCTACATTTAGCCACTTCACATACTCAACCAGTCCTCCAGCAAAACAATATTCATCATATCGATACTTTTCAGGGTCATTATCCTCTCAATAAAGAATAATAGTTAGCTGTCAAATTTTGAAAAATAGAACAATCAATATTTAAGTCAAATAATATTTGAGCCTTAGGATTCCTCTCAAAACATTTATTTACAGATTTTGTAAGAATAAGTACCATCTGCATCCATGTAATTAATTAATTAATAATTATACACGATTCAAGTGATTATAAATTTATAATAAGAATAATACGCATTGGTACATGACCATAAGGAAGTTCAAGTTGCCTGTTTAGTGACTCGTAAGACTCTTCTGTACAACTTATGCAAACTAAATAAATTGGTCCTTTTACAACAAAAACCACCTGTACATTAAAAAATCAAGGTCACGTTCATGTATTTTTTTTTTTAGTTTTTGGTTTTTGGTTTTGGTAGGTGATGATATTTACTTATTTAGATTTAAAATCAGGAAAATTCTGACCTGGTGTTTTCCTGCCCTAACCATTTTAACCCGGCCTCCCTTGAAAAATTAAATAGGAAGAATAAATCGAGTTGTATAAACAAATAGTGGATGTTAATAACCTAATATTAAAATTACCCATTTTCAACAAAGGAAATAATGGCTTGTAGAGTTGCTGAAAATCCTGCTAGCTTGTGTTCATTTCCATATCTGGGGAGTCGAGCCAAATGAAATCAGGAAAGTGAGTGTGACATTTTTCTTTGTGGTGAAATATATATCATAATTGTGAAATTGAAAGGTTTTCTGCAACTATGCACTAAATAACCTAAGTTCACATGCAACCTATGATGATCTAAGTTTTCTTCTAATTAAACATATAACAAAATCTTAAAGGCCAGAAGAAATAAACTAAAAGAAAGAAAATAGAAAAACTAACATTTTAGCGTTTCTTGGAAGCGAAGCAACAAAATTATCTTGCCTCAAATGCAGTCACACCCAAGCCAGGAGGTCTTCGAAAATCCAGAGAGAGTCAGAGGGAAAAATGGCGCAGGTTATGGTGCTCTGGGGCTCCCTATTTATAGGCTCCAGCAGATAACCAGATAAACCTTAAAGATAAACCTTTTTGAATTCAAATTAAGATAAGCTTTTATCTTAATAATTCAAACTATATTTATCCTATATATTAAATCGAAAATATATATATCTATATATATAATTCCGCCATTAATATATACTGCTAAAAATGTCACTTACTCAACTATTGAATAATTACAATTTTAGTCTTTACACCTTTAATTAATTAATTTAATCACCAAATTAATTCCAATTAATTCCAGATTAATTTCTAATTAATTAATATAGTTTCTAATTAATATATTATCACTTTAATATATTAATAAACCATATATTTAATTTCTATTGATTTATTAATCAGATAATAAATCAATCTTTCTCTCTACCGAACTTTCTACCAAACCTCCTGCTATGAGGGCAACCCAAATGGATTATGCTACTATTAATTAGATAAATATTAATTATTAGTCATGGCTTAGACACCTAATCCAACAGTCTCCCACTTGGATAAGTCTATGACTATAATTACCAATTTAGCCTCTAATTAATCAGCAACTGTAGCTTCCTAGAAACCGCTGGCGAACTCTGACCTAGTCAGTTCTGTCCATAGATAAGTGATCAGATGATCCTCCGTCCAACAAGATATTTTCAGCCTCAGGACATAGATTAAGATCAATCCTGGTCTGATTCTCTATTTCCCGATTTCCGATTTGCATATGACTTTAAGACTACCAATTGAGCATATCAATTTAGTCCTGGTTGGCCAACCCTTTCAGTCAACTTCAAAATCATCGAGAGGCCTATAGATATCTGTTTCCCGACAGGGTCAAGGGACGAATAAGCTTTGACTCATATACTTATGTCTTTTACTAGTCAAATCATTCACAACAACACGTTTTATAACATCGTGTTACCGATGCGTTTTCGAATTGTCAATGAACAACCGCTTAGTAAAACATAACTTATATGTCTCTACTTAAAGATCAAATGATATTATCGTCTCAACATTGCTCGTGATGTAATCCATGAAGCAATCTGTTGAGTGTGGGTTTATCCAATACTTAAATCCCTATTTCTAAGTACTCATGAATATTGCAGCAATCATATTGCTATGTCTAACTCCTTAGACAATCTACAAAACAATTCATGACAGCCTTCATTCATACTTACTCCTTAAAAGTATGAGCGACTGTGGACATTCGAATAATATAAAATTACTCAGGAAGTAAACATGCAAAAATGAAACACAATAATAAACAATCGACAAAAGGCAGTATCAAATACTCATCAACAAAACTATATTATTAAATCACCAAAGTCAATTACATTTATATTGCAATAAGTTTCAAATCCTATCTAATTACAAAACTAATATCATCTCTTAATCCTATGCGCTGCGCATGCTGATTATGCTTAATCCTACTCAGAGCCTTTGTCAAGGGGTCTGCAGGATTATCTTCTGATGATACCCTCTTCACAAGGAAGGGACCTTCTTCTACTCTATGTCTTATGTAGTGGTACTTTCTGTCGATGTGTCTGGACTTTCCATGATCTCTCGGTTCCTTCGTCAAAGCAACCGCTCCTTCGTTATTGCAGAATAGTTCCATGGGCTCCTGAATACTCGGGACTACTCCAAGGTCACCGATAAAGTTCTTCAGCCAAGCTGCTTCCTTTGCCGCTTCACTCGCTGCTATGTACTCTGATTCACAAGTAGAATCAGCCACCGTCTCTTGCTTGGAACTTTTCCAAGTCACTGCTCCCCCATTCAAAAGGAAAACCCAGCCAGACTGAGACCGACCATTGTCTTTATCTGTCTAAAAGCTGGCATCCGTATACCCGTCAACTCTCAAGGTATGACTGCCACAAAGGATTAAAACAAAGTTCTTAGTCCTTCGCAGATACTTGAGTATGTTCTTGACAGCTGTCCAATTTGCCCTTCCAGGATTTCCCTGGTACCAACTAACCATGCTCAAGGCAAAAGCCACGTCAGGTCGAGTACACGTCATAGCGTACATGATCGACCCCACAGCCGAAGCGTAAGGTACCCGACTCATGTCAGCTATCTCCTCGTCTGTACTTGGACTTTGAGTCTTACTCAATTTGGCATTACTTTGGATAGGTAGCTCTCCCTTCTTGGAATTTTCCATACTAAACCTCTTTAGTACCTTTTCCAAGTATGTACTCTGACTGAGTCCAATCAGTCTCTCCTTCCTATCTCTCAATATGCTTATCCCGAGAATATAGGCAGCCTCTCCTAGATCTTTCATGGCGAAACACTTCCCAAGCCAAGACTTGACATCTTGCAAGGTTGGAATGTCGTTTCCCATGAGCAGTATGTCATCAACATACAGCACCAGGAAGGTGACTATATTCCCACTAGCCTTGACATATACGTAGGACTCATCCTCGCTTCTAGATAAACCAAACTCTTTGACTTTCTCATGGAAACAAAGATTCCAGCTGCGAGAAGCTTGTTTCAATCCATAGATTGATTTCTCAAGCTTACACACCTTATTAGGATACTTTGCATCGACAAAACCCTCTGGCTGATTCATGTAAACATCCTCAGGCAACTTCCCATTAAGGAAAGCGGTTTTGACGTCCATCTACCAAATTTCATAATCATGAAATGCAGCTATGGCTAACATAATCCTAATAGACTTTATCTTGGCCACTGGTGAAAAGGTCTCATCATAGTCAATCCCTGGGGTTTGAGTAAAGCCCTTTGCAACCAGTCTTGCCTTGAAAGTGTGTACCTTTCCATCCATGTCGGTCTTCTTCTTGAAGATCCACTTGCACCCGACTGTCTTTCGACCTGGTATATTGTCAACCAAGTTGCAAACTTTATTGTCATACATGGACTTGATCTCGCTGTCCATTGCCTCTTTCCATTTTGCAGACTCAAGGCCCGCCACCGCTTCTTGGTAGTTAGCTAGCTCATCCAGATTTGTCAGTGTCCTATCACTGACAAACGTGTCCCCATCCGTAGTTATATGGAATCCATAAAACTCGGCTGGCATGCTAACTCTACTAGAATACCTAAGAGGTAAGGATATATCAGTCGGACTAATAGGAACTTCTTCCTCTTATTGGTTGTTAGTTTCTCCTAAGGTTGCATTATCTGGTGTCTCTTGAATTTCTTCAAGATCAATGGTACTCCCACTGTCCTCTTTGAATATGATTTCTCTCTCTTGAAAGACTCCTCGTCTAGCTACAAAGACCACGTCCTCGCTTGGTCTGTAGAACAAGTATCCAAAAGACTGTTGGGGGTATCCAATGAAGATACACCTCTCGCTTCTCTCTGCGAGTTTGTCGTGAGTCTCTCGTCTAACGAAAGCCTCACAACCCCAGACTTTGATATGTGCTAACGAGGGAACTTTCCCCGTCCACATCTCATGAGGTGTTTTAGCAACCTTCTTAGTTGGGACAAGATTGAGGATGTGGGCGGCAGTCTCTAAGGCATACCCCCAGAAGTAGATTGGAAGTGAAGCTCGACTCATCATGGAACGAACCATATCTAATAGGGTTCGGTTACGTCTTTCGGCTAAACCGTCCAACTGTGGTGTCCGAGGAGGCGATAATTGTGAAACTATTCCACACTCCTTTAGATAGTCTAGGAACTCGATGCTAAGATACTCATCGCCTCTGTCGGATCTGAGCATCTTTATCTTCCTGCCCAATTGATTTTCAACTTCAGTTTTGAATTCCTTGAACTTTTCAAAGGTGTCTGACTTGTGCTTGATTAAGTAGATATACCCGTATCTACTATAATCGTCAGTGAAGGTCACATAGAACCGTGTGCCATCTTTTGTGGTTGATCTGAAGGGACCACACACATCTGTGTGTATGATGTCCAACAGACCTTCACCTCTTTCAAAGGACCCTTTGAATGGTGACTTAGTCATCTTGCCCAAAATACAAGATTCGCATACATCATCCAATTTTAAGTCGAATGATTCCAACAATCCATCCTTTTGGAGTTGGGCGATGCGTTTCTTGTTAATGTGCCCAAGAAGACAGTGCCATAAGCACGCCTTTTCTACACCACTAGAAGAATCAATATAATTTACACTGTGTCCTAAATTGTCAACACATTGTATCGTTTCATACACACCATCACAAGGTAAAGCAGTAAAAATAGAAGTACCATTTTGAAAAACAGAAATAGAACCATTTATATTATCAAAAGAAAACTGGAAACCTTGTCTAAACAATGCATGAAAGGAAATAATGTTTCTTGCCATTTCTGGCGAATAGCAACAATTTAAAAGTTCTAAACAAACACCACTACTAAGCACTAAACTATAGATTCCGATCTTGGTGACAGGCGACGATCTCCTATTTCCCATGATCAGGTTCAATCTACCATGCTCCACCTCCCTGCTTTCCTTTAGGTCCTGCAAATCAGAACAAATGTGAAAACCACATCCTGTATCAAGGACCCAAAAACTGGAAGATGGTGAGTTTTTAGAGATAGTGAATATACCTGCTGAAGACGGCTTCACTTTGCCATCTTTCAAATCTTGCAAGTATCGCGGGCAAATTCTCTTCCAATGGCCCTTTTCCTTGCAGTAGAAGCAGTCAGCTTCCTTGGGGTTGGCATTGTGAGGAACGCCAGAAGCCTTGGGTCTCGAGCCACTGCTGGATGACCCAGCATGGACCTTTTCCCTCCAATTCTGATTGGGAGGGCCCTTTCTCTTCTTCCCATTTCCACCAACAATTGCCAAGACGGTTTGGCTAACTGAGGGTACACTTTTACCCTTCATCCCGTCTTCAGTAGTACGGAGCATGCGATGCAACTCGGTCAGAGTGGCCTGAGAGTTGTTCAAATGATACGCAGTATGAACTGGTCATATGAACTAGGTAGAGAATTCAGCACTATGTCTACAGCTAAATCCTCGTAGACTGGCATCTCAAGCTTTCTAAGCCTCTCCACGTATCCTTGCATCCTCTGCACGTGGTTGCAGATGGACTCTCCATCCCTTGGCTTCCTGTTGGTGAAGGCTTTGACCACCTCGCGCCTCTCGATGCGCTCCTGCTTGCGGAACTTTTCCGCGAGCTCTTTGTGCATCTCGTAGGGCCAGTAGTCTTCATAAATTCTCTATAATTCTGGGTTCATAGTGGCTTTCATGATGCAAGCCACTTTGGTTGCATCATCAGAATGTTTTGTGTATTGGGCGAGTTCTTCGGGAGTAGCAGTATCAGGGTCAATTTCAACAAGCTCGGTTTCTAGAACATACTCTTTATGTTCAAACCTTAGAGCCATCTTGATGTTACAGATCCAGTCATTGTAGTTAGTGCCGTCCAACGTCACTTTGGAGCACAATGACAAGATAGAGGTAACATTGGAGTTAGAGTGGGGGCGGATTGATCAGCAGAAGACATCTATAAAAGAAGATAGTTTTAATTTGATGTATATAATAATCCTTATAATAACCCAATAATAATTATAAGGCTAGGATCCTACAATAACAATTTACAATCTCGAAGATGATGCGGTAATCAATATTGTAAATTTTATAAGGTAGGCGAATGACGATTCAGCCAATTCCACCGCAGAAAGATAATCTTATTAAAATGGAATTCATAGTTTCTTTTGAGATTTATTGAACTGTTCAATAGCATGTTTAATCTCGGATGTGCCCCACTGTTTGTGACTGGGATACCGAGGATCACAAACCAGGTGTGAATAACCATGCAAATTAGCTTGGTACTCTCGGGGTCAGTTGTCATCTCTAATTGATGTGCCGATAAACCACACACGCTCCATCAATAATGACAACACCCGAGAAACCCATTGCAACTCTTTATGAACCCCAATTGGCATGCCGGTAAACCACATACGCTCCACCAATGTTTCATAAAGTGCAATGTGCAATTTCATGGGTTAGCACCAATTCACATTTTTCCTAAAGTAACTAGATTGGGATTTTATTAAATTGTTCTAGTACTTTGAATAATATCATTATACTTTAATTGAGATTAGGAGGTCCTATCAAACTCGTTCGGCTAACGACCCTCCACTGATCAGGCGAGCGGTGGGTGAGAGTGGACACCCATTAGACCACCATTTTATAGGTAGTCTCTTTATACCCACTTTATATATCAGCTTCGTGAATGAGGCCTGCTATTGATTTGACTAACCATTAAATCTTATACATACAATATTAACTTTTAATTATAATATATAAAAGATGAATTTTAAACCTTTTAAAATGTTTTTGGTTTATCTTTTAATTTATTGGAATTTAAACTATTAAATTTAAAATTAAATTAAACCTTTAAAAAAATCGATTTATTTATCTTTTAATTAACCAATTAATTAAATTAATTAAATATTATATTTTAAACCTTTTAAAATATTTTAGGATTTATCTTTTAATTTTTCGCCAATTTAAAAAAATTAAATTAAATTAAATTAAATCCTTGAATTATCTTTTAATTACCAATTAATTAAATTAATTCAAATGTAGATAGGTTTTACCAAATTAATCAAATTAATTTAAACCTATCTTAAACCCCCTAATTTTCGATTTCAAATAATGGGTTTAAGGTTATCCATTTAATTAATCAAATTAAAATTACCAAAAATAGAATACCTTCTAAAAACCCTAATAGGAAATCTCCAACTAGGAGGGGAGGGGCTAGGTTTTTCAAAACCCTAACCCTAATTTCGATTTGGCCATATTAGGGTTTAAAGGCATTAAACCCTAATTTTAAGGATAACAATTATAGCACTTTAAACCCTAATTCCAGATTAATTTCTAATTAATTAATATAGTTTCTAATTAATATATTATCACTTTAATATATTAAAAAACCATATATTTAATTTCTATTGATTTATTAATCAGATAATAAATCAATCTTTCTCTCTACCGAACTTTCTACCAAATCTCCTGCTATGAGGGCAACCCAAATGGACTATGATACTATTAATTAGATAAATATTAATTATTAGTCATGGCTTAGACACCTAATCCAACAGAAATAACTTGAAAGTAGAGGTTTACCTAGAAAATATAGGTTTTCAGAGTGACTCAAAACAAAAAAATGTTTCTTCCTTTGTCTCCAAGACATACAAGTGTCATCCTGTAGTATATTTACAAGTATTCTAAGATCTATCATCTCGTTGATGCATAAGTAATTAGGAAAGAAACACAATTAAAACATATCACTATAAACAATCCTAATTGCTTGATAGAGATTCAATTTCATGGGAAACGGGTTGGAGATTTTGATGCATTATCAGGAAGATATATCTATGGCGATCTTAACAGTTGCATGCATGCTGGTAGTCGGTTTTTATAATTATGAATGTTTTATGTACGTTAGTTGTAATAATTGTAGAATAATGGCTACAGATTAGATACAACTAGTCAGTTCCGTGAAGTATTTATTAGTGGGACTGATTATTTCTAGCCTTTTTGAAAGAAGTAAGGGCACCTGCAAATTAAAGAAAACATCTTGATGTCTCAAAACTCACCACATCCATGTGCCATTTACCAGGAACCCACTGTGATTGAGCAGAATGTGACACCTCTCCATCATTATCCATGGAAGAACTATTATTCCGAAGTTCCTGAATATTATTAGCTCCATACGCACTAGTGGTACCACTACTAGTACCCATCTCACCGGCATACCCACTGCGGTGGGCTTAACGTCGCTCCATCTACCTCCACCTCCGAACCATTCCTCCACACCCCCGTCTCCCTCGATAAATTACTCTCCCCAGTAGAATTTATCTGCTGTTTGCTTTCCATTTCCCTCGAAGATACATTGGCGTCCGAGACAGGTTCGTAATGATCATCAGCAATCGATGGCGTTTCTTCATCAATTGAAGTGTTTAATGTGATTGATGACAACTGTTTTTCAATAGCGTCCAGGGAGTAATCAATTGAATCGATATTATGGTGAGTATTAGGTTTTTGGCCGGTGGATTCTTTAGCCTCTTCGAAGAATAATGAAGAGCTCGCATCTGACCTCATGGAAGGGGCTAATCTATGGATAGATAATTCCAAATGTGATTGTTAGCCTGTTAGGGTTCTGCCAAAGAAGAATTTAGGGTTTTGAGTATAGAGAAAGAGGAGCGGATCCGACTTATCAAAATTACAGACAATTAAGAGTATTAATTATTTTATAATGCTCAACAATCACAAAGTAAATAGTGGAAATGACCGCAAACATCTCATTGTGGTTGTGATTGTAGATCTATGAAGAAATCAAACCTGGAGAGTTCTAGTAGCAAATTCGACGCCAATTGTGGCTTTGGACTCCAGGAAGAACTCATTCCTTGTAAACCGAGACAAAATGTTGGTTTTTCCAACGCCGGAGTCGCCAATCAACACGATCTTGAGCAAGTAATCGTAATCATGATCTATTCTGCTAGCCATTCTTCGTATCTCCTTCTCTCACAAACTGAAAACAGAAGAAAAGAAAAAGATCAATGTTGTTTAAGATCGGTTTGCCGACATAGATCTAGCTAGATCCAAAAGAAAGCCATAATCTGATTTCGATTTCGAACACAATCTAGAAATTTGTTTTGAAAACGAACTTGATGCAACAAGTGAACGAACGCAAATGCACATTCGCTGAGTGAATGCTATATGAGAATCTTACAAAAGCTGAGAGATCGGGAAGACAGCAGAAATCTCGATCGTATCACTTGGCAAAAATATCGGAGAAATTGGACAAAAATTAAATGTAGGGAGTTGGAAACCGCTGACATAAAATGTGCGTGCGTGTGTTTTTAACAAAGATGAGATTTATGCCATCATCCTTGAGTTCTAATTCTCATAGATTATTGACTACACTGTTGACTCACGCCATAAAAAGGTGTTGAGAGTTAAAAACTGTTAGGTTTAAAACAATCCGATCTGTTAGGGTTTTTTTTAATTTTGGTATATATGTTAATATTTTAAGACTTTTAGTGGTATTTTTAAGTATTATATCACTAATAGTTATGAAAATTAGTGTTATAAAATATTAAATGTCAATATATCTACTAAATGCTATAATGGCATAAAAAAGTGCCACTAAAAGTGTGCAATAGTGGCACAAAAAAATGTGTCACTAAAAGTTTGTGCCACTAAATATCACTTTGTTTGTGGTGCTCATAATAGATCCTACATCTACAGGCGATACAACATTACTCCTTATGAAGTACTTAACAAACAAAAACCAAATGTCAAATTCCTCACATCTTCAGATGTAGGTGCTTCATATTGAATCTGGAATATCCTTTTTCAATGTTTAAAGACAAGTCAAATGAAGACATATTTTTGGGATATTCTTCTAATTCAAAAGCTTATAGAGTCATGAACAAGAGAACCAGAAAAATTGAAGAAACTTTCAATCTCTCGTTTGATGATTACTACATCAAGAAATCCCAAATCTTGTTTCCTTTATCTCCAATCTTTTCCAAATCGGCTTTGGATGCATTACCACTACTATCATTTGATGTAGATTTCTATCTTCTCTTTGATCCACCTGTGAGGGCTGCAGATGCTGAAGTAAATGCAATAGACAATCAAGTGTTTAAGTCCACAAAACTCTCAGATGGTCTACAAGAAACTTCCACAAGCATTGAAAATTCTTCATCCTCTTCGGTCGAAGGACAATCAACAAACCATCCTTCGAATTCTTCTGGACTCGAGGGGGAGCGTCTTAACTCCAACATCAGCACCCCTTCGCATGAGATTTCACATATTATATCATTGTATCATGATGTCCAGTGAGAGTCAGAAGTTTCAATTTCATCTCAAACGGTGAACTCACCAACTGTTTTAGTTGAGGGGGAGCAAATTCTTACTCTTAATCCTCTTCCTTCACCAACAAATGAATCCAACGATGACTCTCCATTTGTTTCACGTTATCCTTCGGATACTGAGGAAATCGTAGCCGAAAGACCACCTGAGTTTGATACAAACTATCCTCCTTTGGAGAAATGGACGAAGAGTCATCCTCAATCTCAAGTTATCGGTGATGTTCATGATAGGGTTATGATACGTGCACAACTTAATCAAAAACAACAAAATTTAAACAAAATTTAGAATTGTGCATGTTCAATGTTTTCATTTTCAAAATTGAACCCTAGAACATTAAAGATGCTTTTGATCACCCTGACTGGATCGAAGTAATGCAATTGAAATGGAAGAGTTTGAAAGAAACAAAGTGTGGAGTCTCATTCCAAAACCAGCAAATGCTTCGATTGTAGGTTTGAAATGGGTATATCATAATAAACTTGACACCGAAGGTAATGTGATCCGAAATAAGGCAATGTTGGTTGTTAAAGGATATTGTCAACAAGAAGGTATTGATTATGAAGAAACCTTCGCACCTATTTCCAGAGTTGAGTCTGTTCGGATATTTTTAGTTTATGTTGCACACAAAAACTTTGATGTTTATCAAATGGATGTCAAATGTGCCTTTTTGAATGAGGATCTTGAGGAAACTGCCTTTGTTGAACAACCACCTGACTTTAAAGTCACGTTTATTAATAAATTTATTAATAAAGAACATCCGGATCACTGTTACATTTTGGAAAAAATTGTCTATGTTTTAAAACAAGCTCCTCGTGCTTGGTATGAGACCTTCACAAAGTTTTTAAAACAATCAAGCTTTAAGCAAGGTTCAATGGATCCAACGCTTTTTAGAAAGAAAGTTGGACAACATCTTATATTGGTCCAAATTTATGTTGATGATATCATCTTCGGATCCACTGATCCAACCATAACAAAAAGAATTTGAAAATTTGATGAAAAGTAAATTACATGATAGGGAAAATCAAATTTTTCCTTGGATTGCAAGTCAAACAATCAAAAGAGGGTATTTTCATTAAGAGAAATTGTTTTTCTTCCTACCTTTTATTCCTACTTATATTCCTACTCATGTTAAATTATGACATGTTTCTTAAAATATTATTAATTTTATTAAATATGACACTTGTCACAATTTAACATGGGTAGGAATAAGAGTAGGAATAAAAGGTAGGAAGCAATTCAATTACTCTTTCATTAATCAACAAAAATACACCCGAAGCCTCGTTAAGCGCTTTGGAACGACTAATTGTTCAAATGTCAAAATTCCAATGGCTGGAGATACAAGGTTCGAAAACTTTTGTCATATCACACTACCTATACCATGTATTGTACATTGCATGGGATATATAATTACACATCAAATTATTTTAGAATATACTTATATTAGTAAGATTATATCAACATTGGTTTCGCTCAATTTTAATCAAACTAATAATACGGAAAAAAAAATTATAGGGGCGTTCTTTAAACTTTTGTTCAACTTTATCATCATATATTCAAATTGGTTACTCTTGCTCGTTAATTTTTCTTGTCGTTGAAGATTATATTTCTGAAACGAGTAGTCAAAGTTTGTTTGAACTGGACTCCGTAAAAAGCTTACTTTTTCATTAGGAAGCGTATAATTCACACTCTAAAGTGGTTAAGTGGGTGTCCTAACAAAACGTCCTTAAATTCCTGATGAACTCTCAACTTTCGTTCTCACTCTCATGGATTTTCTGCATTTCTCCCTTGTCCTTCTACTCTCGAACTTGAGTAATCACTCTTCATTTCGATTTCATTTTCAACTCACATTACATGACGTTTTCGTTGTAGTTACACATTTTCTGGGTCTATTTTCAGGTGTTGACGCAGCGATCTTCACATTACAAAATAAATGTAACAATACGATATGGCCAGGGATCCTAGCAGGTGGTGGCCATCCCGTGCTTGATGATGGTGGTCTAGAACTCAACCCTCATGCCTCAATCAACGTGACGGCTCCAGCAGGGTGGTCAGGCCGCTTCTGGGCTCGGAATGGATGCACCTTTGATGACTCCGGTGAGGGAAACTGCGCCACTGGGAACTGCGGGAACGTTCTTAAGTGCAAAGGTGCAGGTGGTGTACCACCTGTTTCTCTAGCGGAGTTCACCCTAGATAGCCCAATGGATTTCTATGACGTCAGCCTCGTAGACGGGTATAACATGCCCATCTCGATTATCCCATTGGGTGGTTCGGGTAACTGTTCTAAAGTTACTTGCGTGTCGGACTTGAACATCAAGTGCCCAGATGGGCTGCAGGTGAAAGGAGATGGCGGTGACGTTGTTGGCTGCAAGAGCGCCTGCATGGCTTTTCAGAAGCCGGAGTATTGCTGTAGCGCGGAGTATAATGATCCCAAAATATGCAAGCCAACGAATTATTCACGAATTTTTAAGCAGGCATGCCCTACTTCCTATAGCTACGCCTATGACGACGCTACAAGCACTTTTACCTGCAAGGACGCTAATTACTTGATTTCATTCTGTTAACTTTGCCACTGTGAGATGATTCTTGTACAAGAACTGATTTGTTATAATTAAAGTAGAACATATTGGATTTGGGGCGTGAAACCTATGAATGTTTGGTTATTTTGTTATTTGGGATTTTATGATATATACGGATATGAAGGTCCACCTACACGAAAGATAAAGCTAGCTAGGTGACCAGTAGATGAGACTCACGGATAAAGAGATATCTTTCACAAGACCCATTCATTGCGTTGGATACTTTAATATTGTTGAAATATTTTAATAGAGGCTACAAACTATATACATTCTACGAATCTACGGTGACTACAAAATTTGGCAGTTGCTCACTTAATTGCTAATTTATACAAAATGTTACAATCATCATCCGTTTGCCAATTTGGCTTATTGTATGACTAAATATCAGACCTAGAGTTATTTATAACTTAATTTAGCACACCTTAACTCATTACCGTGTTCATTGCAAACTATAACTAAATATTCTACCCATGATTTAAAACAAAAAAGCATGTCAATTATAAGCCACAATCAAATACTAGTTTAAAAATAAAAAAATACTAGTTTTAAATGTCACCATTTTGCCATGAGTTTTTTTGTTTAATTATGGCTTTATTTTATGGTGATTTTTATTCGAGACGATACACAAATAAATAGTGACATGAAGTATATAGGATTTGACTAAACACATGCATCCACTGTAACAATAAACTAGTTTATATGACCACCTAAATTGTTTTGTGAGTCCAAAGTGTACGACTTGGTAGCCGCATAAATATAATGAGATATAAAGATAGCTATATATAGTTGCAATTATTGTTTTGTGTGCAGATGTGGTTATAGGTTATATTATAGTTACATGGAAAAACATTATGTCAACAAAGAGTGTATGTCAATAGTTTAATTGTTTATTTATATCTAAAAGAATAAAAATAATAGTATTAAATAATATTTGTGAGTAAACAATATCAAAGGCATTAAGAAAAAGGATAATCGTAAATAAACTTCATATGTATGGGTGTGTGTGTTGTGTGTGTTGACCTACACACACATATCACATGATATAGGTTTTTTTAGCATATCCCATAAAATTTCCGACTCTTCACATAGAAAGGCATTTTTTTTTCATTTTATAGATATTTTGTAAGGTTCTCTCAATCTAAGACTTTATGTTAGAATTTAAGACTTTCTTTTGCCGTGATCAATGTTGCAAAAGTAGCTAGGCGGTGTCAGGTCGATCCATCAGAGAGTAGCGAGTACTCGGTTTAGACTGGGAGTACTCGGTGAGTACTCGAATAGGGTAAATACATATATATTATATGATTATACATACTGAAATACTTAATATAGTCGTAATTGTATCAAATTTGATTTTGAATTAAGCAAAATTAAATTAAACTGCAAAATATTTATTAAATAAAGTAAATATGTGATATGTTTTAACCTAATTACATAACACTTATAATTTTTTAGTTAAAAAAAAGTTCAAAATTTTCGAGTTTGACATTTTTTTTTTCAAGTTTTTCCGAGTTTACCGATTCCAAGATTGACCGAGTTGCACCGAGTTTGACTGAGTAGCACCAAGGTTGACCGAGTTTGACCGAATCCGAGTATTTTTGGCAGATTCTCATAAAAGCGCCTCAGACAACACCCGATTCCGAGTACTCGACCGAATAGTAGACCTGGCAATTTGAGACACGAATACACGAGTCTGTGAGAGACACGACACGATACGAATACACGACACGAATACATTTTAAAAATGGAGATAAAACTTATTTCTCTTTGTGTATTCGTATTGTGTGAAATTCGTGTGAGACACGAATTTACGACACGAATACACGAATCGCCAGGTCTACCGAATAGGCTGAGTTTTACAAGACCGGCTATGATAGTGACTTTGAAGTCCCTTACTTAAAAAACTTCAAAAAACTTTTTTTTTTTAAACAGAACAAATACGATTTTCGTAAAAATATATACAATTCGCAATGCAAGAAAAATTTCGCAGCATGTGTCTTAAATTTCGAAATTTTGTATTTTTGGTTTAGCATGAATAATATTTCATAGTACGGGAATTTTTTTCAAAATGACATCTTTTATATATAGACTACCGATTGCCATTTTATATGAAAAAAGTTGGGATTAACTTGAAACAAGTTTAACAATTTCTTATGTTTTCTCTATTGTTCAACCAAATACTTTCATCACCGTGGTAAAATCTGCAATAGATATTTATACGCTGCTAATAAACCAGGGTCAACGCAATAAAAACTTGTACGTTGGCGACATAACCAGAGAGCAGTAGTTAAAACAAGGCGGCTTAGAGACAAAGCCGTTGGTAGTCTTCTCTCTTCTTTTCTGCTGTTCGTCGTCTAAATCGCCTTCCATACCAAAACCCTCACACGCCAAACACACAAGCTCATACCTTCCTAGTGCAGCGTAATCTACAAACCTCTGGGTATCGACAAGCGTTCGATCAACTACGGTTGTTGATCGATTTGAATTATACCTAATCTGAGAATTGGAACGAGGTGTTTCCTTCTCTTTGTTTGATTTGATTGTTGATGAGAGATGGCGAATTACCATGGGGATTTTAACCAGAAGATTGATTATGTCTTTAAGATCGTACTAATTGGGGACTCAGCGGTGGGGAAATCTCAGTTGTTGGCTCGGTTTTCTAGGAACGAGTTCAGTTTGGATTCAAAGGCGACGATTGGTGTTGAATTCCAGACGAAAACTATGGTCATCGATCACAAGTTCGTCAAGGCTCAGATTTGGGATACTGCTGGTCAAGAAAGGTGCTTAGCTTAGTCTTTCATTTCTCACTCTCTCTCTAATCTTGATCCGCGAATATTGCTTTGCTTCTTAAATACCCTTTGGATCTTGAAATCATTCCTGTTGGAGTTCTTGCAAGTTTCCCATGAAGTAAAATTACATTTCCTCAATTCTCTTAAGAGATCTTGACATAACTTTCTAATATGTTAAACTCTGATAATACTTCTCAAGGTTAGGTCTCCATCGGAATCATCACAATAATTTAATCCCCAAACAGGGTTTTTTCTGTTTGCCTTGATATCAAGAAAGGGATTCACTATTCAGAATGCATACCTAGGATTTCAATCTAAATAGAAGCTTTGAAAGACAGAAATGCTTTTTGACATTCATGTTGAAACTTTTGTCATATATCTTGTCTCCATGGTCAATAAAAGTACGTTGCTATTTCTTGCAGATACCGCGCAGTAACTAGCGCGTACTACCGAGGCGCGGTGGGAGCAATGCTGGTGTACGACATAACAAAACGTCAATCATTCGATCACATAGCCAGGTGGCTAGAAGAGCTACGTGGCCATGCTGACAACAACATCATCATCATGCTCATAGGGAACAAATCCGATTTAGATTCACAACGAGATGTATCCATGGAAGATGCTAAAGAGTTTGCGGAAAGGGAAGGTCTATTTTTCATGGAAACATCTGCTCTAGAGGCCACAAATGTGGAGCCCGCTTTTCTCACAATCCTTACGGAAATTTATCGAATAGTTAGCAAGAAATCTCTTGTTGCAAATGAGGAAGCCGAGGGGAGTTCTGCACTTCTTAAGGGGACTAATATTGTTGTCCCTGGTCAAGAGCAGCCCGTATATGGAGTAAGCAAATTCGGGTGTTGTGCATCTTCATAGAATACGTTTTGAGGTGTTTTTTTTTTTTTTTTTTTCACTCTTTCCTTTCTAAAAAATAGTCGACCTTTTGAGCTTAAAGTTACTAGTTTTTCTAGTAAAGATTTGTTACGAAAGGCTTCGACTTTTATACGAACTACGTTAATTCATGTCAAATGCTATAGTGTAGAAAAGTTATGGTATTGGATGTGTGACAAAATTCGTGTACATTCCAATTTTTAAAAGGTCCTCGGTTGACCGGAAACTCTAGCTTGCTAATTTCTTGATGGTGAATCATATATTCCATGAGTGGGGAAATTGCGAGTTATATGATCTGGTGATATCCAGCTGTTTGATTTTTGCACTTGCTGGCGTTTAATTTGTGCAAGAAAAGATCAAATTATCCTTTGATTAACTATATCTATTTAAATAATTAGCATCTGAGGGACTATTGGCCAAAGTATTTATCGATTGTAGATAGTTTATAACTTCCACGTGGAAGTAGGAAGGAAATATTAAAGCATCTTGGGTAAAAAAAAGGGCCATAGGCCATGCTCAACCTAAGTCGTTATGGATTCTTACAGTTTTACCATTGCCATTCTTACCACTAGGAGACTTAAAATCTTAGGTAATGAATGACGTTTGTGGAAAATGTCTTTATATGTAAGATTATGTTTCATATTGAAACAAAACTTATAATCCAATAAGTGTTTACTTTTGATTTAGTGCGAAAAGAACAATTCGATAGAAAGTTTTGGGAAACGAGACCTTTCCATCATTTCATAGCATTTTACAAATTTCATAAAGATGACATAACAGTGTATTGCTCTTGACATGCATTGTCGTTGGAATAAAATATTGTAATTTGCTCTTAGTGTCATGTTTATATGTGAATTCATTCTCATAATTGAATTTAGTCCTAGAAAGTTTCTCCAAGTCAGTCTTGTTTTGTCGTGCGTCTTCCTGTAACGTATGAAGGTACAACCTTTGGGTGCATGTCCGACACGCGCATGACTTTAGAGCAATTATTTCGACCTACTCAATTGGTTAATCGAGACCGGTATATTATCATCTACAAGGATGGCATCAGGTGAACTCGGCTAGGGTGACTGGTCCATGTTGACCCGCGTTCGATTCGCACCGCCTTCAAGTCTTAAATAGCCACCCACCTTCCCGTAAGGGCAGACGGAGTCGTCCTTGCCCAAGCCGCCGAACCCGGGAGGACGAAATCGTTCCCGCCGAACCCGAACTCGAACCCTATCCAACCCATTGCCTCCGTTTTCCTTCTTTGCATGCAATCCAATTGGGCTCGTGAACCCGCATCTTTATCCCCTCAAACCCACCACCGCCGTGAACCTCTCGAACCCGCCAACGACTACGTCCGGCCTAAGGCTATTGGGTGTGATCTCACCACTCCTCTCACTTTTTCTCTACCTCGATGTCATGTCACTCCTTTTCCTTCTCCCTTACTTCCTCTTTCACTTAGTAAACTATCATATTCAACTCACTTCTTATTTTTTTTCAATAAATATATACGCAATTAATATAATAATTAAAACAAGATTAAAGCAAACCTCAGACATCCTATACTTTTTGTTATTTGTGCTTTTAATGCTAACGCCATTTTTTTTTTTTTTTTTTTTTTGGTAACCGAGGACCCCACCCGACCCATCCTTTGGATGACCCTGATGAAGCAACCTCGGGGCCCACGCACACCTAGCCAACTTTTTGTTTTCTAAACTCCATTCATAGGTTAAAACTCAAATTAAAAAACCTCGAACTCCATCACCATATTTTCTAATTGTTCACCGTTGTTGGTTCTACCCGGGCACGCTTGTTTTGCCTTTGATTTGGCCCGGGCGGGCGTATTTTGGCATGTATTTTACCTGGGCTTAGGGTCATATTTCTATAAAAAATGCATTTTTAGCCTTTTTACGAGTCTTGAACAACTCCAATATGTTCTAGTGATGAATAGTTGAGGGTGTGTACTAACAAATTATTATATAAGATGTATAAGGGTATGTAAATCAATTTGTAACCCCTGTGAATTTGATACAAGGTGGTGATTGAAAGGTTTAATAGATCTATTTGTACATTTGTAATCCCGAATGCAAAATCATGTGTGATTATATTCTATAAAGTAATAAAATCTCTCTTTAGTTCGTCACTGGATTAACACTATTCCTATGATCGTGTAAACAAAGTTAAATCCTTGTGTGGTTATTATTATTATTATTATTATTATTATTATTATTATTATTATTATTATTATTATTATTATTATGCATCTTTATTGTGTGTCTATTGCATTCTTAATCCCAACGAGATCATCAATATCGTTCTTGTTTTGGACAATTTGAGGCAAAAAAAGGTGAAGAAAATGGCATTGATGAGAAACTTGTATTGATTATTTGACATACTTAAAGAAATGGTTTTCTCCACGTCTCTAGTGCCTTTGAAACCTGTTATCAAAAATGAAGGAGGAAAATATAAATACAATATTGTACTTTAAAATCCAATTATAACTCTATCATCCACATATAAAACAAGTTTCACTATAATAAAGGAGGAAAATATAAATACAATATTATAATCAAGTATTTTAATGTTGTACAGAAAAACGCAAATACAAAATACTATAATACACTAATATACATATAAGGTTTTATGTATATGAAACTAGTTTCACTATAGTAAGAGAGAAAATGAAAATATAATGCTCTAATTGAGTAACTAAAAAACTTAATGTACAATATCTAGAAATGAAATGATGTTATAATAGAAAAAAATAAATATAATATATTATAATACACTACTATCTAATGATATATGTATAAATATATAAGAATGTGCGTCCCCGCATCCAAAACCAATGGATTATTGAAATTTGAAATCTTTTCTCACTCCAAAATCTACGTAAACTACTAATTAGTGATTAAAAAACTATTATATCACATATTCAACAATAAAATGAAACCATAGAGTTCTTATAGCATAAAATTTGGTTAATAATCAAAACATGTGATTGGGTTTTACATGTTTGTTTTATAAATTGTTCTTAAGGCATATATAATTAAACAATGAAAGCAAGATGCCAACGCTTAACAACTAGTTTATATATTATACACTTATGTTTTTAGTTGACTTCTTAATGATATTTCTAACAGATGAAAGGCTTCCAAAGTCAACTGCATTTAAGCAAAATTTCTCCAAAATTTCGTTTATATTAGAGTCGATAAACTACTTTATGTATTCTACGAATAACGACTTTGGTCAAATCTGAGTCTACTATTTTCTTACTTGCAACCCATCAATGTCTTTAACTAAATATAGTATCTCTATCACCCCTCAGATTTGCCATCAATATTTAATACAACTCTAAAGTTTTCTCAGTGCGCTTCCTTAAATATTTTAATAACCTTTTTAAGATAAAGATGTGCTAAACATTATTATAACTTTTTTAAATTCATCAATCTCATTGGAGGGAGCATAAACTAATTATTTGTTGGGCTGTTCAGCATCAGCACCAGCTGATCATAAACAGCACCACTTGAATCTGATGCTGTCAAAGAAGGATATCACGCTGCTGCTGATTGTTCTAGTGAAAGCATATCAGCTGAAGCGTGTTTATTATTTATCTTGTATTTAGTTGTTATCTTGTTTCTATACTTATCTAGTTTATAGTTGGGAGTTCCCTGATATGTAGGGATACTCCAAATATACATAGTCAAATCTTGTATAAATATTATAGCTAGGGTTTTTGTAATTGTCACTTGATTAATTAATCAAAAGATCTTTGTGTGAGATCAATACGTTTCTGTGTGAGAAATACTTTTTGTTCTTGAGTGATTGATCCTTGTATTCCAACAACTGGTATCAGAGCAGGTTTTCTGAAATCATTAAAGAATGTCTTCTTCCTTTTCTTCTACCTCAGGCAACAAGATTGCTCCTTTCGATGCCAACAACTTTGGCATGTGGAAAAGCAAGGCTCTCATGGTGCTTGAAACCATGGATTACCATATGCCTGACATTCTCAAAGACGGTCCCTATGTTCCAACCTTCACTGTCACTAAAGATAGAGTTCCTGGCGAGAAGAAGGCTACTCATATTCACAAATTCACAAAAGATGACAAGAGGCATGTTAATCTTGACATTCGTGCTAGAGCTGCTATTGGTAATTCTCTTCCATACAAGATTTATCATCTGGTACAAAATTGTCTCTCAGCCAAAGAGATGATGAGTATTCTTACTGTCGCCTTTGAAGGCACTGCTGAAGTAAGAGCCGCTCAAGAGAATTCCTTAAACCGAAGGTATGAACACTTCTTTGCCTATAAGAACGAGACCATCACTCAAACTTTCAATCGGTTCAACTGCTTGGTTAATGACATGAGGAGATTCAATATTCTCAAGCTTGACTCTGTTCTGGTTCTCAAGTTTCTTTACTCTTTGGATGATAAGTGGGAACATCATGTTGATGTTCTTGAGAACAGTGAGAAGATCCGCACTATGGATCTTCAGAGTCTATTTGGGAATCATCGTAGTCATGAAGAGATCAAAGCCCAACGAAAAGAGATAATGAGAGACAGTCAAAGAGAAAGATTTGCGGCCTTATTCTCAAAGAACCAGGATGACAATGATACCGAAGTGGATGCTACTGAAGGCTCAGATGCTGAAGACGAGGAATTCAAGCACATGGCTGATCTTGCATCTCAGGCAGCACTCAGATGTTGAAGATGAGGAATTCAAGTACATGGCTGATCTTGCATCTCAGGCAGCACTGATTGTTAAACAATTTAATCAGTATAAAGACAGTAGAAAGAATGGGCCTCAAGGTTTCTCTAGTGTTTCAAAACCCAACTTCTCAAACTTCAGAAAGTCTGTCAGTGATAACTCCAAACCTACTGCTGACAAAAGGAATGATGGCAAGTGCTTCAACTGTGGAAGTACTGAACATTTTGCCAAGGACTGCAAATAGAAGAAAACCGACTCCAAGGATGAATCCTATGAAGTAAAGTATAAAAGACTTGTGGCTTATCTCAAAAGACAGAATTTGGGCTCAAAAGTTCTTATGGCTGAAGAAGAAAAGGAAAAGTGGGAAAAAGAAGCTGATTCCTCAGATGATGAGAATCAAAACATGTGTCTTATGGCTGTTACTTGTGAATCCACTGATGGATCAAGCAGTAGCACCAGTGCTACTGATGCTAATGCTGTCAAAGATTATGATCTTCTTCGTTGTATCAGGTCAAAGATTTTGTTAACTTATCTATGAATGGAAAATTTAAATCTTTTGAGTATTTGAGTGTTTGCCTTGAAAATTCAAATTTTAAAAAACATCATCTGACTCTTGAAAATAAAAAATTAAAAAATCAAATCAAAAATAAAGATCTTGATCACTCAAAATTGAAAATTGAATGTCGTGACCTTATCTTGTCCAACAAATTGCTTTTCGAGGAAAAACAAGCTGATGAAACTGAATCCAATCGTATTCAGCTGATCATTAAAAACTGGACTTTCTCACAAAAAGGTGTCTAAACTAATCAATGATCAAATATCCTTTCAGGCCACCAAGATTCTTGGCGGAGACTTTGAATCTGCAGTTAATATTTTCAAAAAGGTTGAATCTAAACCTGCTTTTCCCCCAAAAGAAGAACTGATTAAGGACTTTAAAAATAAATTTGTTCCCTCTGGATTTCAAAAGAAGACTGATCTTATAGAAAAACATTGTTCTGTTAACAAGGAAGGTAACATCGACATTCAAACCAGAATCAGTGCTATTGATCCTTCCATTAAAGGAACTAAGCAGGTGAACATCTATGTTACTACTGAGAATCTCATTAGATTTCCAATCTCTAATGGTGAGTTTCATACTATCACTAATATTGCCTGTGAAGCTCCTAAGTGCATCACCTTTGCTACTATGTTTGATGATTTTTTAAAAAAGAATCTGTTTGCTTAAAGGCAATGAATAAATTTAAATTTCAAAAACAAAAAAATCTAAACCCATCAGAACGTGCTACAGATGTGGTGACTCATCTCATAAGGCTGATCATTGTAATTTTGAGTCAAGATCTGACAGAAAAGAAAATATTGATACTCGCTGCAACAGATGGTTTAAGAAAGAAAATTCTTTAAATTGTCTTCCCTCTGAATGCTATGACATCCTTTCTTGTTTCAAACCCACTTCCAAATGGGTTCACTGAGGTTCTCACATGTGCTTTAGTAACTGCAGGGCCATGAAAATATTTGGTATCTTGACAGTGGATGCTCTTGTCATATGACTGAATACAAGTCTCTGTTAGAAGATTTTGTCAAGAAGGATGGCCCAGTAGTTACGTATGGTGACAATAGTCAGGGTCATACCAAGGGCTATGGCACCATTCATTGTAAATCTGTACAATTTTCTAATGTTTCTTATGTCAAAGGGTTAAAACACAATCTCATTTCCATTAGTCAGCCATGTGATGCTGATTACGAAGTTTGTTTCAATAAAAAGGAAGGGAATATCATTGATGCTGCTAAAGAAATTGTTCTCTCTGCTAAGAGAGGTGACGACATCTACATCCTGAATATGTTCTCAGATGATCAATCGTTGAAGAGATGTTTCTTCTCTCATGATCAATCTCACATCAACTGGCTCTGGCACAAGCGTCTATCTCACTTGAACTTTAAGAATATTTCAAAGATCTCCAAGAATCAGCTTGTTCGAGGTCTTCCAAAGATGAATTTCGTTAAAGATTGAATTCGCTCAGCTTGTGAGAAAGGTAAACAGGTGAAAGTGTCTTTTAAATCTAAACAATGCTCTTTCATTGTATCTCCTTTCAGTTTGATGAATATGGATCTGTTTGGACCTGTTCATGTGGCGTCTCTTGCTGGTAAAAAGTTCTCTCTTGCAGATCGTGCATGAATTTTTGCGTTTCACCAGGGTCATGTTTCTAAGGAATAAAAGTGATGCTGCTGCTGAAATTATATCATTAATCAAGCAATCAGAAGTTCTTTTCAATATCAAAGTTAAGCAGCTAAGAAGTGATCATGGTACTGAGTTTCGAAATCTGACCCTTGAGTCCTTCTGTGAAGAAAAAGAACTTCTTCAAAACTTCTCTGATGTTCGAACTCCTGAACAAAACGGTGTTGCTGAAAGAAGAAATCGTACTTTCCAAACTGTCAAAGATCATCCAATTACTCGAATCATTGGAGATGTTTCATCAGGGGTTCGTACTTGAAGACAAGCTTCAAGCAACTTTTGTCTCTATGTGAATTTTGTCTCACTTGTTGAACCCAAGAAGGTGGACGATGCTCTTCTAAATGCTGACTAGATCAAGGCAATGCAGGATGAACTCCATGAATTCCAAAGACACAAGGTATGGACACTTGTTCCTCGTCCTCAGGGAAAGACTATTGTGGGCACTCGATGGGTGTTCAGAAACAAAATGGATGAAGATGGAATCATCATCAAAAGCAAGGCTCACCTGGTGGCTCAAGGATTTACTCAGATGGAAGGACTTGATTAAGATGAAACTTTTGCCCCTGTCGCTCTTCTTGAGGCTATCAGACTCTTTCTAGCCTATGCTTCTTTCATGAACTTCAAAGCGTTTCAGATGGATGTCAAGACTGCCTTTTTGCACAATGATCTCCCTCAAGAAGGCTATCTTAGACAGCCTCCTGGATTTATCAATGATGCTCTTCCTGATCATGTTTATCGTATGGACAAGGCTGTGTATGGTCTCAAACACGCACCCAGGGCCTGGTATGACACTCTGCCATTGTATCTCCTTGAAAAGGGCTATCACAGAGGTGCTATCGACAACACTCTCTTCATCAAACGATCATGTGATGACATCATCCTTGCCCAAGTCTATGTTGATGACATTATCTTTGGTTCCACCAATGATAAACTAAGTGAGGAATTTTTTGTTGTGATGTCATCAAAATTTGAGATGACCATGATGGGTGAATTGTCTTTCCTTCTGGGTCTTCAAGTCAAACAGTCATCTAAAGGAATCTTCATCAGCCAAAGCAAGTACCTTCAGGATATGTTGAAGAAATTCTCTTTCTCTGAATGCAAGCCAGCCAAAACTCCTATGAGTACATCAGTCTCACTATCTGCTGACCATTCAGGTGTTGATGTGAATGCCTCATCTTACAGAGGCATAATTGGTTCGTTATTGTACCTCACGGAAAGTCGTCCTGACATCGTCTTTTCCACCAGCATGCGTGCTCGCTTTTAAGCCAAGCCCAAAGAGTCTCATCTCAACACTGTCAAAAGAATCTTTCGCTATCTCAAGCATACTCCATCCTTGGGTCTCTGGTACCCCTGTGTGTCCGCTTTTGAAATAGTTGGATTCACTGACTCTGATTTTGCAGGATGCTCTTTAGATCGAAAAAGTACCTCAGGAGGGTGTCAGCTGCTAGGAAATCGCTTAATCAGTTGGTCGAGTAAGAAACAGTCATCAGTTGCATGTTCAACTGCTGAAGCTGAGTATGTTGCAGCTGGAAGATGTTGTGCTCAAGTATTGTGGATTCAGAATCAACTGATGGACTATGGCTTTTGTTTTTGTAAGACACCTATCTGCTGTGACAATACACTCTTAAAATCTTGTTCAGCACTCAAAGACAAAACACATCGACGTCAGGCATCATTTCATTCGAGACATCATCCAGAAAGAAAAGATTGAGCTCATGTACATTCCTACTGAGCAACAGTTGGCTGACATTTTCACCAAACCTCTCGATGAGAAAAAGATGTTGTACTTCATTGGTGAATTGGGAACGATCTCCCAGTAATTTGTGTATTATATTTCTTGTTTTTCTTTGTAATGTTATTTATTCACTTTGAAAAAGAAAAATCAAAAACAAAAATTTCATTTCTTTGAAAATAATATATTACATAGAGCGATTACATGTGACTACTAACATTTTACTAACGTTTGACATATTGCCACAAAGATGGGTATCCCATTGTGTATAGCTGATGGATCCTCAGCTCACTTTCGTCCACGAAGAGCTAAATCTCCTCTGAAAGCCTCACCACAAACTAATTTTGATAAGTTACTCTCAGGATAGTCGCCGGCCACCACCCTCTTCTATACCATACTTCCACCATATCAAATGGCTCCAACTCCACCAACACTTTTGGTGGCACTGGCTGGAGTGCACCCCAACCGACATGAACCACCATCGGCCTCCCGGTTTCACCATCCATTAGTGTTCCTCCTTGAAACTCACCTTCCATCAGCTTCACCTCTACTTTGTCCCATCACCTGAACGGACTCTCAGCTATCTTCTGTATAGTAGTGTATTTCTTTTGTGGTTTATTTGTTTTGTGATCTTGACAAACTGATTCTTGATTCTTTTTATAGACTTATGCAGCGATCTCGAAACTTCCTTCTTTGGAGGCGATTCATTTCCCCTGGATTTAATGCTTGACAATTCACCTTTTGATCTTCTCAATGTGATTATGTCAGAGATTTTTTTTTATTTGACGGTGATCATGATCTAGTCTGCAACTCTGACACTCTACGTCCCTAGAAGCATGTTGTTGTATGTGTCTAAGTCTCATTTCTCAGTGGCAAAACTAGTCTTGAGATGTAATAGAGCCACTCACTCTCATCAGTGTTCCAGCACAGTCTATCCACTGATGAGAGGCTGCCCTGTCCCACTGATAACATTTTACATTGGGCATGAGTGTTGTGTTTCTGTCCTGCTATTCAACCAGACTCTGTCCCTGGAAGCATGCTGCCGTATTCCAAGTCTTATGTCCTGCTGAGACAATAAGCACTGACCCGCCTCATCAGTCTGGTCCTTAAAAGACAAAGGGTCTCTCTGTAACTGATTCTCAATCATGACAGTCCATGTCCCTAGAAGCTGCTGCTGCATGCACGCCCTGAAAGGCATTTAAATCCCTCCTTGTGCTGAAGCATAGTCTTCAGCACATGAAGCTCTGGCTGGTCCTTTTAAGCCAAGGGATTCTGGTCCTCTGTTGCTGAGATTAAACCGTTTCGCTTCCGCCTTTATCTATCGTATCTCAGCCCCAGATTATGACCGTTGATGTATGCCACCTGTCCCTGACATTTTGGCACTATCATCATCATAAGATCTCCACCCGATCTTTTCGCCTTCCTTCTCGCCCTCTCTCACATATTATCCCTCTGCATATATACTTTCAAAATTAAAACCCTTTTAGTATTCACAAAACCATTCATCACTCCTACCCTGCTAAACCCTAAACCTCTTCTCTGCAACTCCATGACTCCTGTATTTGAGTTCGTCCCTCCCGCCGATCTCAACAAAGTTGAATCCTCTCTTGCTGCAAATGTGCTTATTCTTCCGACAAATGTCGCCGCAGTATTCTCAATACCTTCGAAATTTTAGAACAAGGGTTTCGAACAGTTCGTTGATTTCTTGAGAGGACACCCTCTTAATTTTGCCATTGCTGGAATGCCAGACGTCTTCAAGCCATCTGCAATTGCCGAATTCTGGTACACCTGTGCATTCCAATCTGATTCAGATTCTATTGTGGGAACGATTAGCAATGGTCAGTCTGAAGTCATCCTCATAGTTGATACCTTCAGATGGTGTCTTCGCCTTCCCTTCTCTGCTCCTTTCTCTGATCTTCCATCTGAGGAAGACACAAAGACTATTGTGCATCTACTGGGTTATGATGTAAATCTCGCCAGTAAACATGATAGTGATAAACTTGTTCTTCGTCAATGCTTTCCTGCTGGATGGAAGTTTTTGACTGGGGTAATTGGTAGATGTCTGGGTTACAAGTAGCGCAGTCTTGATCAGCTAAATACATATGAGCTTCGTCTATTGTTTGGTATGGCTCTTAACAAGAACTTTGATTTAGCTCAGATCATCTTTGATCAGCTGGTGAGCCTCATCTCCTACAAAGCTCGCCCCAATTATGTTGTCTTTCCAAGGTTTTTGGCTCTGGCTATCGAGTTTGAGTGTGATGGATACCAATCAGTTGAAGATGTTGTGTCACACCCCCGGCCGAGGCGGCGGAATACGCCGGGCTGTGCGACTTAGTTCATGGATCTCAAGCAATTGAATATACAGCCCAAGTACAACGATAAACAAAAGGATAATTGTATTTCATCTTGAAGTTTGAATACAGAATTATTACAGATAATAATAGTAAAGTACATGAAATGCCTTAATAGATAGATATAAAATAAAAACAGTAAACTAAGTTGCCTGATATCCGTGAACATTTCCATCTTCTGAAAGGCTTACTGATCTCCTGAGAATACATGTAGTTTTGAGGGTCAACGCAAGGTTGGTGAGAGTTACAGGTTTTCTGCTATACGCAGCAGTAATACTTTTAAAATAACTAAAAGTATTCCTTTTGTAAGTAAAATAATACTTATAAATGAAATGTATAGAGTTGCTGAAAATCGTAAGTAATACCATACTTATAAATGATATGTACGTTTATGAGAAAACCATCAATGCGTATAGTTGAGTCCTATAACCGAGCTATTCGACTGAAATGTACCCCCCCTACAACGCTTCATGGACGTCGTAGTAATGAAAAAGATAAGTATCACCTACATCGATTTGCAAGTCGAAGTTGTAGCTAACAACCATAGGTGGGGGTGTCAACCCGTATAGATCTATACATATGTATCTCGCTCTGCTTGATTAACGGTTATAGTAGTGTAGGGTCTAAGTATTTCTACTTAGTTATGAATAGTGTCTCACTATCTAAGCCATTGATAAATGTAGGATAGACAAGTCTAATCGACTATGTTGATAAGTATATACATAAATGAGTACAATACTCGCTTATTGAAAACATTTTATAAAGCTATAATAACATTTATAAAACTTGATATGAAATTGGTAAATGTTTATATTGCACATGTATTCTCCTCCATAATATATAAAAACATAGACAAAGGGGCCGTAACACTCACTTTTGAAGCGTGAATTCAGCTTAGATATAAGAACGATCGTGTTTGAGAAGCACCGCGAAATAACACCACAAAACAACAAGGTTTTGTACGGCGAAGTGATGGTGCGACGGTAGTGGAGCGATGACCAATGGTGGTGGTGTTCTTGGCCAAAAGGAGAGCAATTGGAGAAAGAAAGAAAAGCTAGAAGCTTTGGTGAATTGGTGAAGAAAAATGAGATGCAAAGCCTCATATTTATAGTCTCATGGAGTAGTTGGGGTTGGTGAATGGTTGGTGAATGGTTGGTGAATGTGATGTCATGAATGACATAATTCGTGCGCAAGATCCCGATGTCTAATAATTTTTTCGAGACCGGAGAATTGTCGAGCCGAGTGCACCGGTTTCAGAAACCCAAACGGATTTATTTTTCGAGTTGTAGAACACTGGGAAAACGTGTTTAAATATGTGCGTTCGATTATCCGTAACATCCAGCGTTTGACTTTTATAAATATTTTTGGCTAAAAATATTTCGAGTATGGAATCCAATAATAGACCATAGTCTGAGTCCAATAATGTTCTCGGAATTTCCATATGAGGTGCGCAAGTGCCTCAACGCATCGAAACGATTTATGTAGTTAAATAAAATCAGTGTTACACTGGTTTGTTTTGGCTTGTTTTCTTATAACAGTCGTAACTTTTGCATATGAGCTCTGTTTTGAATGTTATTTATATTTCCGAAATCAGGGAAACATGTACTCTGAGGTTAGATTGCTTGTTTTGTTTCACAAATGGTTAATACTTATTTTCAGTTTTTCAGACGTATTAACTAGGGTTTCAGTTTGTACTTGAGATATTCCATTATAGGAAGTAAGATTTCATCTCGTATCTTAGTTTGATCGTAATGACACTATATTTTTCAAAGTATGCATTAAAGCTCAAAAGGTCAGATTACAAAGAGGTTTGCAGTGAATTGACTGTTTCTAGTTTTAGACCTAAATTTTCGGGATGTCACATTACCTCCCCGTTAAAGGAAATTTCGTCCCGAAATTATTTCGTTCCACTAGTGGATGGAGAACCTTTGAATAGTTGTGGGTACTTTAGCTTCATTTGATCTTCCCGTTCCCAAGTAAACTCCGGCCCTCTACGAGAGTTCCATCGGACTTTTACTATAGGTATGCGGCTTTGTTTGAGGCTTTTGATTTCTCGATCCATGATCTCCACCGGTTCCTCTACGAAGTGAAGTTTAGTGTTGACCTGAATCTCATCGAGAGGTATAACAAGGCTCTCGTCAGAGAGACACTTCTTGAGATTACACACATGGAAGGTATCGTGAACTTTGCTGAGTTGTTGAGGTAACTTGAGTTTGTAGGCCACCGGACCAATCCTTTCGAGAATTTCAAAAGGTCCGATGTATCGGGGATTTAGCTTACCTTGTTTTCCAAATCTTATGACACCTTTCCATGGTGCGACCTTTAATAGGAAACGGTCTCCTACTTTGAACTCTAAGGGTTTACGTCTTACGTCAGCATAGCTTTTCTGACGACTACGTGCGGCTTTTAATCGTTCCCTTATCTGAACAATCTTTTCTGTTGTTTCATGAATGATCTCGGGGCCAGTAATTTGAGTATCTCCAACTTCTACCCAGCATATCGGAGAACGACATTTGCGTCCGTACAAAGCCTCGAATGGAGCAGCCTTTATGCTAGTGTGATAACTATTGTTGTATGAAAATTCAACTAGCGGTAAATGAATATCCCATGCATTACCGAAGTCTATCACACAAGCACGGAGCATGTCTTCCAGAGTTTGTATCGTCCTTTCACTCTGTCCATCTGTTTGTGGATGATATGCAGTACTCATGTCTAGCCTGGTCCCTAGGGACCTTTGCAATGACTGCCAAAATCTGGACGTGAATCTGGTATCTCGGTCCGAGATAATAGATGTTGGTATTCCGTGCAGCCTGACAATTTCCCTGAGATAGGTCCTGGTCAGTTTCTCCATTTTGTCAGTCTCTTTGATGGCTAGAAAATGAGCTGATTTGGTCAAACGGTCAATCACTACCCAAATGGTGTCATAACCACTTGAAGTTCTTGGCAATTTTGTTATGAAATCCATGGCTATGCATTCCCATTTCCATTCCGGGATTGACGGTTGTTGGAGTAGGCCAGATGGTTTCTGGTACTCTGCTTTGACTTTGGAGCAAGTCAAACACTTATTGACATAGGTGGCAATCTGTGCCTTCATGTTGGGCCACCAATAAAGTTTCTTAAGATCGAGATACATCTTGTCCGATCCGGGATGTATCGAATATCTCGACTTATGAGCTTCATTTAAAACCAGATCCCTGACTTCACTAAACTTAGGAGTCCAAATTCGATTCATGAAATATCGTATACCGTCTTCCTTGAGGTTGAACTGTTTGTCCATTCCTCGTAGGTTCTCTTCCATGATATTTTCAGGTTTGAGAGCTTCCACCTGAGCGTCTCGAATTTAGGTGGTGAGATTGGAGTGGATTGTTAGGGTTAGAGCCCTGACACGAAGTGGCTTTGCTCGTTCTTTCCTACTTAGAGCGTCTGCTACAACATTCGCTTTACCCGGATGATAACGAATTTCGCATTCGTAATCATTCAGCAATTCGATTCACCTCCATTGTCTCCTGTTGAGTTCCTTCTGATCAAAGATGTGTTGCAGGCTTTTGTGGTCGGTGAACACGATACACTTTGTTCCGTATAGGTAGTGCCTCCAAATTTTTAAGGCAAACACTACAGCTCCCAATTCTAAGTCGTGAGTAGTATAGTTGGTCTCGTTTGGCTTAAGTTGTCTAGATGCGTATGCAATAACCTTATTTCTTTGCATCAATACGCATCCTAACCCTTGGTGAGAGGCATCACAGAATACAACAAAATCTTCTATTCCTTCCGGAAGAGACAAAATTGGCGCACTACACAACAATTGCTTCAATTTCTGAAAGGCAGACTCGTGTCTGTCTTCCCAATCAAATTTCTTTTCCTTCTGGGTTAGAGGGGTGAGAGGCTTGGCTATTTTTGAAAAGTTCTCGATGAACCTTCGGTAATAACCTGCAAGCCCTAGGAATTGGCGTACTTCGGTTGGCGTTGTTGGAGCCTTCCAATCCTTAATTGCTTCGATCTTCGAGGGATCGACATGAATCCCTTTACTACTGACCACATGGCCGAGAAAATGCACTTCGTTAATCCAGAACTCACATTTAGAGAACTTCGCATAAAGTTTCTCCTTCCTTAATAGTTCCAGGATTAGTTGCAAGTGTTGGGCATGTTCTTCTTTGGTTCGTGAGTAGATCAATATGTCATCGATAAAGACGATCACAAATTTATCCAAATAAGGTTTGCACACCCGATTCATCATGTCCATGAATACGGCCGGTGCGTTGGTCAGTCCGAAGGGCATAACCAGGAACTCGTAGTGACCATACCGAGTCCTGAATGCTGTCTTTGGGATGTCTTCTTCTAGAACTCTAAGTTGATGATAGCCGGACCTCAGATCAATCTTTGAGTAGACACAGGATCCTTGTAATTGATCGAAGAGGTCATCAATCCTTGGGAGGGGATATCGGTTCTTGATGGTGAGTTTGTTTAACTCCCGATAGTCGATGCACATCCTGAACGATCCATCCTTCTTTTTGACAAATAATATTGGAGCTCCCCAGGGTGAGAAACTTGGCCGGATAAAACCTTTGTCAAGAAGTTCTTGGAGTTGACTAGATAGTTCCTGCATTTCTGATGGAGCTAGACGATAAGGAGATTTTGCGACTGGTGCGGCACCCGGGATTAGGTCGATTCGGAACTCGACCTGTCTGACTGGAGGTATTCCAGGTAGATCTTCTGGAAATACGTCCGGGTAGTCGCACACTTGCGGAATGTCTTTGATTTCCTTACCCTCTCCTTTCACATTCACCACGTGGGCCAAGAAAGCAAAGCATCTATTCTGTAAATACTTTCTTGCTTTCATGCACGAGATGACCCTTAGATCTTTCCCTGATTTATCTCCGTAAATCACAAGAGCTTCGTTGTTGGGTAGGGGTAGTCGAATGGCTTTTTCGTAACATAACACATCTGCTCTATGGGACGATAACCAATCCATTCCGATGATTACATCGAAACTTCCAATGGTTATAGGCATTAGGTCAATGTGAAAGATGTGGTTATTTAGGGTGAGAAGGCATTTGGTGAGTATTTCTAAAGTGCTTTCTATTTGTCCGTTTGCTACTTCTACCATGTAAGCTTCGTTAAGTTTGCATGCTTTATGGGTTATCATACTTCTAAATGTATGGGAAATAAAGCTTCTATCGGCACCAGTATCAAATAATATGGAAGCATAAATATTGTTAATAGGAAATGTACCAGTAACCACAGTCGGTTCCTGGCGAGCATCTCCAGTTCCAATCACAAATGCTCTTCCCTTATTCTTCAGTTTCGGGCAGTCCCTCTTAAAATGCCCTGGTTGATTGCATTCGTAGCAGTTGCGGCTTCCTTCTGTAGCAGGGGTTGGGGTTGTAGTAGTTGGGGCCTTTCTACAGAACTTGGAGGTATGACCTTTCAAGTTACAATTGTCACAAAACATGCAGTTTCCGACATGGTGGAAATTGCACTTGGTACAATGGGGTAGTTTTCCAGAGTAAGGCTTGGATGAGGTGGGAGTGTTTGTGATTGCGGCATAAACTGTCACAGGTTCTGACTTAGGTTTGTGATGCTTGAAGTTCCCTTTTGACTTCCCATGGAATTTCCGCTTCGTACTCTCGGTCTGGTTCTTCTCCATTTGTGGGGTCATGGTACCCTGACGGATACATTGTTCAGTCAATTGATAGGCCAATTGCTTAGCACTATCAAAAGTGGTAGGTTTAGATGCAGTAACCAAACCTTGAACAGGTGAAGCTAATCCCCAAATGTATTTTTCCGTCTTCTTATATTCTGGGTTTACCATCTCTGGACAAAGGCTTGCAAGATCGTTAAATCGGGAGGTGTAGGCAGTCACCTCAGATCCCTTCATGGTAAGATTCCAGAGTTCTTGCTCCAGAGTCTGGATTTCTTGTCGGGGGCAATATTCTTCGATCATTATCTGTTTGAAAGATGCCCAGCTCATGCCATATGCCACATCGATTCCCATGGACTTCGCATGATCGTTCCACCAGGTCAGGGCGGAATCCATCAGCGTACAAGTAGCATATTTGACTTGGCAGTCATCAGGACAAGAGCTGATGCGAAACACGGCCTCCATCTTTTCTATCCAGCGGGATAGACCGACAACTCCTTCATTGCCAAAGAAGTTTCGTGGTTTGCATGCCATGAAATCCTTATATGAGCAGTGTCTGGAATTGTTTCGATTAGCAATTGGAATACCACTACCATTTCCGCTGTTCCCAGAAGATTCGTTTTGAGCATCCGCATATGCAGCTAAGGCTGTGGCAATCCCTTGTGCCATCAAGGTCTGCACTTGAGTGAAATCCATTTGGAATGGTGGGGTTACAGTGGTTTCGGTTGGAGTTTCTCTAGTATTTGGGTTTACCGTTGGTACTACTCTTGCATTGACTCGAGGAGTTGGTGCTTGATGGTCTCGCGGACTCCTTCGTGGAGGCATTGTTCTAATACGTTTAGAATAGAAATGTTAAGTCGTTTTACACTATTTAGTTCTGAACGAGTATGTATGAGTTGTATCTTATGATAGTGTATCAGTGTACTTTGTTCCTGAAATCCTACAGATTTCCAAATTATAGAGTGATAGTATCAATTTATGCTTTAAGTAATGATAATGTTTTACAGGTAATGAGTTTTTAATTGTTTAAGTGTTATAAAACTGTACACGGTTTCTAAGGTACTAAGTATCTCCAGAGAATCTTGAGAACATTCTTCAATCTCTAAAACTCTCAACCATTGTAGTCTGTCAATCACCTTGGTCAAAATTGGTTGTTCACCGGCCTGACCATAAATAACGTAGGCGCGCGTTCCATGTTTATTTGTGGTATGACTTATGTACGGTACTATCTTCGTCGAGGTATTTGACCTAAAGGGTTGCGTTTGTAGTTTTAGTTGAAGATATGTTAGAATTTTATTAAGTGTTCTCATCGCGGGTCAGAGTATATATATATCTCGTATATATATATTGTTGGTGGGGTTTGCAGTATTATTAATTTTGTTTTGTACCTCAAAACTATCAAATAAGGATTGGCCAGATGAGAAGTACCGGTAGGCAGGATCATTTTGGCATTAAAGTTGTTCTGAATCCAGCAACCCAATCGATAGTTCAAACTAGACACCTCTCCCGTAAGTAGTCAAGAAGTAGCGTAATTTATAATAATACTTTTATTAGAAACCAGTTGCTATAGTTGTATTCCTCTTTCGAGGATACGAGTTCTCTATAGCCAATTTGTCTCTGATACCATTCTGTCACACCCCCGGCCGAGGCGGCGGAATACGCCGGGCTGTGCGACTTAGTTCATGGATCTCAAGCAATTGAATATACAGCCCAAGTACAACGATAAACAAAAGGATAATTGTATTTCATCTTGAAGTTTGAATACAGAATTATTACAGATAATAATAGTAAAGTACATGAAATGCCTTAATAGATAGATATAAAATAAAAACAGTAAACTAAGTTGCCTGATATCCGTGAACATTTCCATCTTCTGAAAGGCTTACTGATCTCCTGAGAATACATGTAGTTTTGAGGGTCAACGCAAGGTTGGTGAGAGTTACAGGTTTTCTGCTATACGCAGCAGTAATACTTTTAAAATAACTAAAAGTATTCCTTTTGTAAGTAAAATAATACTTATAAATGAAATGTATAGAGTTGCTGAAAATCGTAAGTAATACCATACTTATAAATGATATGTACGTTTATGAGAAAACCATCAATGCATATAGTTGAGTCCTATAACCGAGCTATTCGACTGAAATGTACCCCCCCTACAACGCTTCATGGACGTCGTAGTAATGAAAAAGATAAGTATCACCTACATCGATTTGCAAGTCGAAGTTGTAGCTAACAACCATAGGTGGGGGTGTCAACCCGTATAGATCTATACATATGTATCTCGCTCTGCTTGATTAACGGTTATAGTAGTGTAGGGTCTAAGTATTTCTACTTAGTTATGAATAGTGTCTCACTATCTAAGCCATTGATAAATGTAGGATAGACAAGTCTAATCGACTATGTTGATAAGTATATACATAAATGAGTACAATACTCGCTTATTGAAAACATTTTATAAAGCTATAATAACATTTATAAAACTTGATATGAAATTGGTAAATGTTTATATTGCACATGTATTCTCCCCCATAATATATAAAAACATAGACAAAGGGGCCGTAACACTCACTTTTGAAGCGTGAATTCAGCTTAGATATAAGAACGATCGTGTTTGAGAAGCACCGCGAAATAACACCACAAAACAACAAGGTTTTGTACGGCGAAGTGATGGTGCGACGGTAGTGGAGCGATGACCAATGGTGGTGGTGTTCTTGGCCAAAAGGAGAGGAATTGGAGAAAGAAAGAAAAGCTAGAAGCTTTGGTGAATTGGTGAAGAAAAATGAGATGCAAAGCCTCATATTTATAGTCTCATGGAGTAGTTGGGGTTGGTGAATGGTTGGTGAATGGTTGGTGAATGTGATGTCATGAATGACATAATTCGTGCGCAAGATCCCGATGTCTAATAATTTTTTCGAGACCGGAGAATTGTCGAGCCGAGTGCACCGGTTTCAGAAACCCAAATGGATTTATTTTTCGAGTTGTAGAACACTGGGAAAACGTGTTTAAATATGTGCGTTCGATTATCCGTAACATCCAGCGTTTGACTTTTATAAATATTTTTGGCTAAAAATATTTCGAGTATGGAATCCAATAATAGACCATAGTCTGAGTCCAATAATGTTCTCGGAATTTCCATATGAGGTGCGCAAGTGCCTCAACGCATCGAAACGATTTATGTAGTTAAATAAAATCAGTGTTACACTGGTTTGTTTTGGCTTGTTTTCTTATAACAGTCGTAACTTTTGCATATGAGCTCTGTTTTGAATGTTATTTATATTTCTGAAATCAAGGAAACATGTACTCTGAGGTTAGATTGCTTGTTTTGTTTCACAAATGGTTAATACTTATTTTCAGTTTTTCAGACGTATTAACTAGGGTTTCAGTTTGTACTTGAGATATTCCATTATAGGAAGTAAGATTTCATCTCGTATCTTAGTTTGATCGTAATGACACTATATTTTTCAAAGTATGCATTAAAGCTCAAAAGGTCAGGTTACAAAGAGGTTTGCAGTGAATTGACTGTTTCTAGTTTTAGACCTAAATTTTCGGGATGTCACATGTTGTCTACAACTTTCCTATGTTATCTTCAAAGATTTTTGGAACTACTGCTCCGTCGTCCACTGATGCTTCCATGCTTGCCTGCATGACTGGATGGATCGTCCATCCTTACCAAGGGTAATGTTTTCTCAGGGCCACTCATCCTGTTCTTCTGACTAACCCTGAAGACTCAACTGCCTCTGTCTCTCAAAGGGTTGATCATCGCATCTCAACACCTACTTCCCAGGACTCCTCCCAACCACTTCGCATCACGGGTACCAATCCAATTTCCTCTCTAAATAGGGTGAACAAGTCTGACTCTGAAGGTACAGTGTCTGACACTAATGACTCTTCTTCATATGAGTCCACCAACACTTCTTCTGATGAGTCACCTGCTACTAAGGCTACTTCTACACTTATCTTTGAGGACGTCGTCTATGGTTCTTAGCACATTTCTCCAGTTCGTATGATTCCCTCCCCAGTAAGAGGCACATGACACATTCGTTTTGCCTCTGCATCTCCTCCTCACTTTAGTGAGCCTGAAGACATGCAAATAGACTTTCAAGTCCATCCTATGGCCAGGCACATCAGGTTTTTATCTCCTCCTCATGCCACTGAGTCTGCTCCATCTTCCGGTTCTTCTCAGTTGGATGACATCTAATCGACTCTCAAATCCTTACTAGAGAACTCTCAAGCTCAGTCCTCTCGACTTCAACAACTTGAAACCGATGTCCCCTACATCAAGGAACTCTTCTACTGGTCTCTTGTTAGCAATATGCCAGAGGGAGCCACTGCTTCAGACTTACCCCTTTCTCCTCCACCTAGTCCTGATGGTACAACTCATCATTACCAACTTCCGTCCTCACCACCGCCACCACCACCTCCTGCACCACCCCCACCACCTCCTTCACCATCCTCGCCACCGCCTCCTCCTTCTGATGATGCTAAAAAGGGGGAGAAAGACATTCCACATACAGGGGAAATCATTTCAAAGCTGATCAGGGGAGACATAGTCCTTTCTCATGCTGAGGGGGAGCATAAGTCTAAAACAGCTGAGGGGAGCCAAGTGCTCAGGAGGAGCCAAGTTTAGAACATGCCTCTGATGTTGACGATGAGGAAGGCTTCTTTGAGATGCCTTACCTTGTCGACCCTATTGTTGTGCTGTATCCAGGACAACCTTTTCCAGATGAAAATCAAAGCACCTTTGCTCCTGAATCTACTGAGGCCACTCATGTCTCTGATGTTGATCACTTATCAGCTCACATCCCTGATGATGAGGTACATCTGGTGAGCAAACGAAAACACCATTCAGAATCCTCCTCTGTTCCAGAGTCATCAAAACGTCAGAAGGTCTCTCCTCATATACTGAAGCTAGCTGAGGAGTGGTGCATGTCTACTGATCAAGTTGAAGAGTTTGCTGCTGAGCACAATCTGGTCATGACAAATCGAATCATCTCCTTTATGGATGACAAAGTAGCTCAGCAGCTGGTTCAAGATGAAGGTGGAATGGATCAGCAACATGATCTTATGAGTCATTTTGACTCAATGACTATTCAGCAAAGGAAGATTGCAAGTCGAGTTGAGAATGCAAATAGAAAAATTGACTTGGCCAAATATGCTGGTGTCTTTACAAGAAGACACTCAGTACATCCTATAGTCAAATTAGGCTACTCCAAAAACAAAGGGCAAAAGATCCTACTTCTGCATCTTCAAAGGAAAGATAAAGAGTCACTTGTGCCTGAACAAGTATTCATAAACGAAGTTGCAAAGTTTGGATTCACTGAGTGGGATGAAATGCTTCAAGTCACACAGAAGCATAAGGGGCTGCATTCTCAAGAGCTTCATGATGCCCTTCAATGATGGATTGATAAGGCATACAGTCTAGATCTTGTTCCAGCTTCTTCTCGTCCTGTCAAAGATCAACATTCTGGCCCACGAAGAAGAAGGAAGAACATTCAACTGAAGCATCATATGGTTCCCTACGGATCAAAGGAATTCAACAACACTCCTCCCTTTGGTGTTCGTGCAGAGGCTCTCATGCTAATTAGAAAGCCTGTACATGGAATATTTTGTGAAGATGCAAATGGAAATATGTGCTTTATGCGTACATCTGATTTGAATAAAGCATCTACTGATTATCTGTTTCATTTTTGGTGTGAGTGCTTCAAGGTTAAGTCAGCTGAAGGCTTCCATATGCTGATATCTCATGAGCTAAAGAAACGAGAGCCTGAACTCCATGCTCCTGAGTACAAACGGATCAAGCCAAAAATTCTCACCGACGCTGAGTACATTGATTCACTCGGCAAATCCTCCTTCAGTTAAAGGTTTTGACATCATCAGATTGGGGGAGATCATTGGGCTGTTTAGCATTAGCACCAGCTGATCAGAGACAGCACCACTTGAATCTGATGCTGTCAAAGAAGGATATCGAGTGTTCCAGTGGAAGCATATCAGCTGAAGCGTGTTTATTATTTATCTTGTATTTAGTTGTTATCTTGTTTATATACTTATCTAGTTTATAGTTGGGAGTTCCCTGATATGCAGGGATACTCCAAATATACGTAGTCAAATCTTGTATAAATATTATAGCTAGGGTTTTTGTAATTGTCACTTGCTTAATTAATCAAAAGATCTCTGTGTGATATCAATACGTTTCTGTGTGAAAAATGCTTTTTGTTCTTGAGTGATTGATCCTTGTATTCCAACATTATGTTCTATGGTCCGCAAGTTGAAATAAGAAATAATTACAAATAAATATTGAATATTGAATAGTTAGAACAAAATTGATGGTTCAATAACGAAACTGAAAAATTATTAGTTTTAGCATTCAAGGAGGACAAAATCTAGTTGGATAATTGCTTTATCCGATGAGATTTGAGCTTGTTGCATTCATTATTTTAAGTGTTGACAAGTTCCCAAAATTATTGTGATTTGTATGATTGCAGCTATGTTGGTGTCGCTCGATGGCATATGAGGCGTTTGAGGTGAACTACCACCATACATGGTGATAGACACCAATGGAGATCTTCAAATCCCCTCTTCTTTTGTTTATATCTCCTTAGATGTTGATGATGATGGGTACCGTAAAATTTATTTGAATCCGACTGGAAAGTGATATAGGTCGGGTGCTTTGATGATTTCAATAGATTTGAGTGTGTGGCCATACCCAAATTAAGTTTGATGATCTTATTCATATTCATACATCAGGAAACCAATACTCGAGCCATATGACAGTGCATTGATCTATGCATCATGTGTAATGATATCATAACAAAGAGATATTAAAACAAGTCATTTACCATTAATAGTTGATGAAAGATTTGTAAAGACGAACATTCATGTATGCTGATGTGTTGCTAGATTCTTAGCATAGTTTGCACAATTGGCCTCTTTTGTCCATAGCACAAATACGAGTCTATTATAAATAGTATACAATAAACAACGAATATGTTGTATTGCTAATTGTACGTGAATCTATGGGATCACAAACCATAGAGCATTAAAAGAGGATGCAATAATTGTTGGGCTGCTGATCAGTATCAGCTGATGAATCTGATGTTGTTAAAGAGGATCACACATTGCATGGTTGTTTCAGTGTCAAACCATCAGCTGCAGCATGGCTTGTTTATTATTTGTAATTATCTTGTTTCCATAGTTATCATAGTTATAGTTGGGATTTATACCTGATTTGTAGGGATACTGCATATACGTAGTTCAACCCTAGTATAAGTATAGCGGCTAAGGTTCTTGTAAATGTACCGATATTATTAATCAAAGAACTCTGTGTGAGATCAATATCGTTTTCTGTGTGAATTCTTTGTGTTATTGTGCGATCGATCATACCTTAGTTCTAACCACTGGTATCAGAGCAGGTTTTCCCATCATACAAGAATTTCATCCTCTTTCTCATCCACCTATGGAAACAAAATCCCACCATTCGACCCCAATAACTTTGGTATGTGGAAAAGCAAGGCGCTTATGGTTCTTGAGACCATGGACTACCACATGCCTGGCGTCCTGAAGAATGGTCCTTATGTTCCAACTTTCTTTCGTCACTAAAGATGGTGTCCCTGGAGAGAAAAAGGAAACACCTGTTCATGAGTTCATCGATGAAGATAAGAGATTGGTCAACCTTGACATCCGTGCTAGAGCCACCATCGGTAACTCTCTCCCTTATGAGATTTATCACTTAGTTCAGAATTGTGTTTCAGCCAAAGAGATGTTGAGCACTCTCACACTTGCCTTCGAAGGCACCGCTGAAGTGAGAGCTGCTCAAGAAAACTCCCTCAATCGCAAGTATGAGCACTTCTTCGCCTACAATAACGAGACTATCACCCAAACCTTCTATCGGTTAAACTGCTTGGTGAATGACATGAGGAGATTCAACATCCTCAAACTTGATTCGGTTCTTGTTCTCAAATTTCTTGATTCCCTTTATGAAAAGTGGGAGCAACACGTTGATGTTCTAAAAATCAATGAAAATATGCACACTATGGATCTATAGAGCTTATTTGGAAATCTGAGAAGCTACAAGGAAATCAAGGCTTAGTGAAAGGAAATCATGAGGGATAGTCAGAGTCAAAGGTCTACTGCTCTTTTCTCTAAGAACAAAGACATTAATGACACTGATGATGATAATGCTGACGATTCAGATTCTGATAGAAAGGAAAATGTTGCTTCTTGTTGTAGTAAATTGTAGGTCCACAAATCCTAGATCTACACACAAATGGTATCAATCTAAACACAAGAACAAGGAGATAATCAAACTTCAATGCACACCTTGATTAATCAATGGTCTAGTACATAAGTTTGTGGTTGTCAAAAACACTCTCTTTCTCTCTCTAAGATTAGCACAAATCTCTAGGACAACCAACCCACAAATGAGGTCATAATTTCCTTAAATACCCTAGACCTAATAACCCTAGCAATCCAAGCCCATGGACCTAAAAACAAGCCCAAATGGGGCGATGACCACAAGGACCAAACCGAACAACCCTTGGTTGTTCGGCCCACACCGAAAAACTCAATAAAACCCAAATTAATTATATTTTCTATTTTAGTCCTAATTAAATGCAAAGATTAAACCACTAAAATTATTCCTAACAATCTCCCCCTTGGTTTAATGCTTTCATTTAATCTTCAGGCTTCTCTTGGTCTTGACCTTAGTTGTGCACTACAGAAGAATTCTAGCAATCTCCCCTTTAACCAAGGTATAGATGTTGATAGCTTTAAGCACGTTGCAGATACAACTTTGTCTTCGGTATCAGACTGTCTTTAAATTTGACTTTGAACGCTCATTAGGTATGGGCTTTGGCATAGGTCATGAAGTCACGACATCCAGCTTTTGATTTGACTTTGACTGGTATGGAGTCTGACTCTTCACTTTTCTTCATGATCATATACAGGTGCAAATGTAGCAACAAACTGGCTGAGGAGGAATTCAAACAGCCTGTCACATGGAATTGAGCTTTCACCTTCTTCAAGAACAAGGATTCGTGTCGAAACTTTCAAACATCACTTCAAGCTGACGCTTCTCGATACGATCTTTGACTGCAAATCCTATGGGTCATGGAGTTATAAACTCTCACCACAGTTGTTCAAGGTTTCATCCTTGGCTCAGAATGAGACTTCTCGCACTATTTGTGTGAACCCGGGGGAACGCACTGCGATTGTTTGAGTATCTTAGAACTACTCGTGGCCGTTTTGATTTAGGCCCCTGCATATCCTTGATCAAAGATCTCAATGCAGTTGACAAGTTGACAAGTCAACTTGTCTCTTGGCGAGACGTTCAATGGTATCCAAACTCTGCGGAGTATACCATCCTAGTGCCAATTTTGAATCAGGTAAGGTTGTTGGGGTCTCACAACTATTGTGGTAAACAACAACAATCAATGACCCAAAGTTTCATTGTTTCATCAATGTGAGGTAATATCACATTGAATCACGAACATTGTTTAGAAGAAGTTAAGGGTTCAAGAGTGGTATGAGCGTGTAATATGTCTTGGTTACTAGACATTCCCATCGGCTAGACTTTCGAATTGTCATCAGTATATGGTTTATTACACTGAATCATCCAACTCTTGAATTAGAAGATTTGTAGGTAAGAATGGTTATCGATGCCTCACATCTACTACTGGTGTTGTAGCAAAGATCACTGGTATAGAGTTTCAAAATATCATCATCAGTTGGTTTAAAGTGATGAATCGTCTATTTCTTGCATCAGAAATGTAAAGGTGGTTAAGAAAGGATTGGTGCGTGTGATAGACTACGGTATGCAGTCTAACCATTGGCACAGACTTTTTAACACTCGACTTTGAGTGGTTTCTCCCAAAGTGTCTAGAAGTTGGTGTTACATAAGAAAAACCTTAGATTGCTTAAGAAGCGGTTGTCAGTGCTTCACACTCATTGAGGTGTATCAATGAGGATCACAAGCACTTAAAAGTTACCTCAGTAGTGAGTGGTATAACTCGGTGCGTCGTCGGTAGGTAATATTTTTGGATTTTTAGGTTTTCTGAAAAATAAAGACATAAATGAAAATATTTTTGTATTTTTGAAATTTTGAAATTTTTTGTTTTTTTTTTAATTCTCCCCCTAAATTTGTGCATGGAAGAGAATTGCGGAAGTAAAAACCATGAACAAATTTAACTAAAAAAAAATAGAGTAAAATATTTACAGAAATTGATTTAGTAGTCATCGACGCGTATCAAGTCCAGTTTGGAACGAAGTTACCTTTTCGAACACATCGTTCAGCGCGATCCCCATGAGTGATCCTTCCTTTCTCCCCTCCCGCAACGGACACATACTCTCCATTAATGATTTGAATGGCATGCATTTGAGAGATGTCTCCATTCATGTGCCTGGAACAGCTACTATCAACAAATGAGGTCTGATGATATTCCTCCGTAGCTCCTCCTGCACATGAAGCGGGATTAGTTGGTCTTGGGAACCCAGTCCATCTTGAAACTGTGTCGACCGTTGCTATCCACACACTTCACAAACTCCCATGACATATCCTGCTTATCAGATAAGAATAAAGAGTTAACGGAATTATGAAATGAGTTGGAATGTTGGCCTTTTGTTACCCATTGGTAGTTTGGTTTTGCTCTTTTGTTGTTTGACCGAATGGGTGTACCAGCACTTGATTTTGAAGCAGCACTCCCCCTTGATTTGTGCTTCTGTTGCCAGCGTGGACTCGAGGACGATCCTTGAGATGAGCTTGACCTTACCGATTTCGATTTGGCAGAGTCATCTCTCGAATCGGTCTTCTTGCCCTTGGGGCCCAACTTCTTGGCCTTCGCATCATTCCAGTCGCCATCTCTTGACCGTGATCTTGAGGGCTTTCTTTTGGAAGACCTTCCCTTTGGCACATTCTGCGAGTGTTGTGCATAGAAGGGTGTGTATAGACGGTATGGACAGTTCATGGCAATATGACCTGTAATGCCACAGTTAAAGCACGTCTGTCTCTTCAAATAAATGAGATTGTGACTTGGTCCTTGTCTAGATGAGTTTTTCAAGGAATTTCCACAAGAACAAGCACAACCACATTTATTGGGACTAGGTCTACGCCCAACTGGAACTTCCCCTTCTTTTACAAACTTCTTTGGTCTAAATTTTCCGACATGTTGATTTTTGGAATTTGAACCATCACTACAAGAAGTTGTAGAATCAGCATCAACGGTTTTGGTGCAATCATTAGCAACAGCAGAATATGAGACATTAGATGTTGACACGTGTTCAGTAGAACTAGGACTATCTTTGTCCTCCTCGTTCGCATCTTCCACTATTACTTCATTCTCAGCGGTGCCAAACTGATCCTTTGGGATGAACTCGAAAAGATAGCACTCTTTTGATTATTCGGTGTCAAGGTTTGAGGTATAGTTATGATTAAACGGAGGTGCAACAGCTTTGAATCTAAGACCTTCACCATCCGAAGCTTCTTCAGTTTTTCTTGATTCCTCAGCTTGATGTCGAGCATCCATGAGCTGGTCAATTTCATCACGCTTCCCTCTTTCTCGTTCAGCTTTTTCACGGGCAAGCATGACTTGATCACAGAGGCTTAAGCCCGGAGGATAATCGTCATTGCATGGGGTTGGCACACTTTTATGCCCTAAACCCTCGCCCTGTTTATTCAGCCATTTTAGTTGCTTCTCAACCATTGATTCAACAACCGTAGTTGATGCATCAAACTTCTTGATATTAAAATCAGCATCTTTGTATTTGGCTTTTAATGCTTCAATCTCGGCAGTTAAACTGGCTATCTCTTGTTTGGCAAAACGATATCGAGTGGCCGCTGTACTCCAGTCCTCTTGTACCCTTTTAAAGTCAGATGTCTTAGTGTCTAGTTTTTCTTGCAGGGGTTTCAATTTCTTTTTAGCATCGTAGACAAGATTTTTAAGGTCGAAGACTTCTCTCAGTAGCCGATCATTGTTTTCACGGTATTTGGCAATAATCTTTTCGCAATCAGGAGTGCATGCATTTTCGCAAGTGCCTTTTGTCGCCATTTTAAAGATTCTAGAGGACCCAAAAAGCCTTCAAACGCCAAAAGGTTGATCGAAAACCCCAAAAAAAAATTTTGGCGAAAAACCAAAATTTAACCACCGAATAACCTGGACCGAACAATTCTTAATATACCGAAAATGCACCTTTACCAAGCAACTAAGAATTAACAAGTCAACCGAACATGTTGACCGAATAATCAGGCGAGGAGTAGTGAACCGAACAACTATTAAAACTGAGCAACTAGGTGAGCAAAAATATACCGAAATACTAGAACCGATCAATCAAAGGGCCGACCAACCACCCGAGCAACAAAACGACCGAAAAAAGGACCGAATAACCACAGTAACCGGTCAACCTATAATAAAGCAATACCGAACAACTGATTAAACCCTAAAGTCACCAAACAAAATACGTGGGCTGACCGAGTAACACTTAAATGGGCCGAAAAACCATTGTAGCAACCGAGCAATCACAGAAAACCCTAGCCGCCACTGTAGCACATGGAACAATCAAAGCTAAACCCTAGTCGCTATCTTTCCGTCGCCGATTAACCCCTTGAGCTGATCTATCAACACAATTTCGCACAAACAGGTACAGTAACGTCAATTTTTGGATCAAAAAGTGACTTTTGAAGGATTTTTCTTGAAGATCTTCAATAACACTAAGAACTTTAAGCTCTAAAACACCAAAAACAGTCCAAAATCTCGTCCAAAATGGATCAAACACTAAAAAATCTTCAAAATCTCCAAGAACAAATAAAATATTGATACCAAAAACAAGTTCTGATACCAATTGTAGGTCCACAAATCCTAGATCTACACACAAATGGTATCAATCTAAACACAAGAACAAGGAGATAATCAAACTTCAATGCACACCTTGATTAATCAATGGTCTAGTACATAAGTTTGTGGTTGTCAAGAACACTCTCTTTCTTTCTCTATGATTAGCACAAATCTCTAGGACAACCAACCCACAAATGATGTCATAATTTCCTTAAATACCCTAGACCTAATAACCCTAACAACCTAAGCCCATGGACCTAGAAACAAGCCCAAATGGGGCGATGACCACAAGGACCAAACCGAACAACCCTTGGTTGTTCAGCCCACACCGAAAAACTCAATAAAACCCAAATTAGTTATATTTTCTATTTTAGTCCTAATTAAATGCAAAGATTAAACCACTAAAATTATTCCTAACATAAATGGACCAAGAAATAAAACTCCTTAAACTGTCTTCCCTCTGAATGCTATGACATCCTTTCTTGTTTCAAACCCATTTCCAAATGGGTTCACTAAGTTTCTCATCAGTGTGTTAGTAACTACAGGTTCATGAGAACATTTGGTATCTTGACAGTGGATGCTCCCGTCACATGACTGGATACAAGTCTCTGCTGGATGATTTTGCCAAGAAGGATGGCCCAGTAGTTACGTATGGTGACAATAGCAAGGACTACACCAAATGCTATGGCATAATTTGTTGTAAATCTGTACAATTTTCTAACGTTTCTTATGTTAAGGGTTTAAAGCACAATCTTATCTCGATCAGTCAGCTGTGTGATGCTGATTATGAGGTATGCTTCAACAAAAAGGAAGGAAATATCATTGACACTACCAAAGAAGTTGTTATCACTGCCAAGATATGTGATGATATATACATCTTGGATATGTTCTCAGCTGATCAATCACCGAAGAGATGTTTCTTTTCTCATGCTCAATCTCGTATCAACTGGATGTGGCACAAGCGCTTGTCTCACCTCAACTTCAATAACATTTCCAAGATCCCAAATCATCAGCTCGTTCTAGGTCTTCCCAAGATGAATTTTGTTAAAGACAAAGTCTTCTCAGCATGTGAAAAAGGTAAACATGTCAAAACCTCTTTTAAATCTAAACAATGCTCTTCCATTGTGTCTCCCTTCAGCTTGTTTCATATGGATCTCTTTGTACCTGTTCCTATGGCCTCTCTCGCTGGAAAAAAATACTCATTAGTCATTGTTGATGAGTATTCACGGTTTACATGGGTAATGTTTCTGAGAAACAAAAGTGATGCTGCCTCTGAGATCATATCCCTCGTCAAAAAATCAGAAGTCTTGTTCAATCTTAAAGTAAAGCAGTTGAGAAGTGATCTTGGTACGAATTTCGAAACCAGACTCTTGAGTCTTTCTCTGAAGAAAGAGGCATTCTTCAAAACTTCTCGACGGTTTGAACTCCTGAACAAAACAGTGTAGCTGAAAGAAGAAGCCGTACACTGATTGAAGCTGGAAGGACTATGGTAGTTGATGCTGGTCTTCCTCTCTTGTTATGGGCTAAATCTATGAACACCGCTTGCTATACGCAAAACCGATCCATCATTATCAAGAGGCATGGAAAGACAACTTATGAAGTCCTGAAAGGTCGTACTCCTGACATTTCCTACTTTCATGCTTTTGGATGTGCTTGCTTTATTTTGAAATAGGGGGAGCAGCAATCTAAATTTAAGGCCAATTCAGATGATGTCATATTTTTGGGTTATTCGTCAATCTTAAAAGCGTTCAGGGTATTCAATGTGTCTAAAAGGAAGGTAATTGAATCTATTCACATTTGTTTTGATGAGTCAATCTTTCCCCACCAGCATGAAGCTCACGAGTCATCTATTCTAGAATAACTTCTCTCTCCAATCTCCTCAGCATCACTCGACTCTGTTGCAGTTCCGCTTGTCTCTTCTCAGCATGTCGATACCTCTTCTCCTGATTCTCATACTTCCACTGATCCCCCATCTGAGAATCCTTCAATCCATAAAACCTTATCAGATGAAGTCTTGTTAAGTAATGATACTGATGCTGAACCTACTTCTTAACCTCTCTCTAATGTCAAAGACCATCCCATTTCTCAAGTCATTGAGGATGTGTCATCTGGTGTTTGTACTCGAAGACAAGTCTCAAGTAACTTTTGTCACTTTGTGAACTTTGTCTCACTGGTAGAGCCAAAGAAAGTGGACGAAGCACTAAAGGATGTTGATTGGATCAAGACCATACAGGATGAGCTTCTTGAATTTTAGAGACATAAAGCCTGGTCACTTGTTCTTCACCCTCAAAGAAAGACCATTGTTGGAACTCGTGGGTCTTCATGAATAAAATCGATGAAGATAGGATGGTAATCTGGAACAAGGCTCGGTTGGTTGCTCATGGTTTTACTCAACTAGAAGGACTCGACTATGATGAAACCTTTGGCCCTATTGCTCGTCTTAAAGCTATCAGGCTTTTCTTGGCCTATGCCTTGTTTATGAAGTTCAAGGTGTTTCAGATGGATGTTAAGACTGCCTTTTTGCATGGGGATCTTCCACAAGAAGTTTATCTCAAACAGCCCCCATTTTTGTGAATGAAGATTTTCCTGATCATGTATACCGTTTGGACAAGGCAGTATATGGGCTAAAACTGTTGGATTAGGTGTCTAAGCCGTGACTTATAATTGTATTTATCTTATGAATAAAAGCAAAGTTCATTTGGGTTGCCCTCATAGATGGAGGATAGATATATAGTTCAGTAGAGAGAATAGTTGATTTATTAATTGTATAATAAATCAATAGAAAAAATATATATATGGTTTATTAATATATTTAAGTGTTAATATATTAATTAGAAACTATAATAATTAATTAAGATTTAATCTAGAATTAATTGGATTTAATTCAGTGATTAAATTAATTAATTAAAAGGTGAAGGGACTGGTTTGGCATTTATTCAATAGTTGAATAACTGGCCAGGTAAAAACCTGGGGCAAAGTTGGCGCCACCGTGGAGGAGCCTCCAGGGTTTTGGCGAAACCCTATTAGGGTTTTGGGGAGTCTGGTCCAAGTGGCTAAAAGCCTTGTCCACTTGGAGGCTTTCTAGGGTTTCAGGTGTAACCCTAGGAGGCTATATAAGGAACCCCCTGGGTGCCCTAAATCCCACGCCTCCATCTCTCTGGAATTACTCTGCTGGACTGATTCTTCCATCACTTGGGTGTGACTTGCATTTGAGGCAGGATTCTTTTGCTGCTTGCTTGAAGGATCATAAGATCAAAGGTTGGTTTTCCTAATTCTTCTTTAGAATTGAATTGTATCCTTTAGGTTTTTAGTTCTAATATTCATAGAAGAAAACATAGATCTTATTAGGGTTGCATGTGAACCTTAGGAATATTTTGTGTTCATTGATTGCATAGAAACCCTTCAAAAACAAGCACCTAGGGCATGGTATGACACACTGACTGCATAGCTCCTGGACAAAGGGTATCATAGAGGTGCTATCGAAAACACCCTTTTCATCAAGAAGTCAGGAGATGACATCATACTTGCTCAAGTTTATGTAGACGACATCATTTTTGGTACAACCAATGATAAGCTGAGTGAAGAATTTGCTGTTGTTATGTCGCCCAAATTCGAAATGAGCATGATGGGTGAGCTGTCCTTCTTTTTGGGACTCCAAGTCAAACAAACATCTCAGGGGATCTTCATTATCAGAAAAAGTACATTCAGGACATGCTGAAGAAATTCTCATTTGCTAACTACAAGCCCGCAAAGACTCCAATGAGCACTTCAATCCATCTATCAGCTGACCCCTCTGGTGCTGATGTGAATGCTTCTCTCTACAGAGGCATGATTGGCTCGTTGCTCCACCTCACTGCAAGTCAACCTGATATAGTCTTTGCCACCAGCATGTGTGCACGTTTTCAAGCCAACCCCAAGGAGTCTCACCTAAATGCTGTGAAAAGACTCTTTCGCTATCTCAAGCATACTCCTTCTCTGGGTCTTTGGTATCCCTGTGAGTCTAATTTTGATTTAGTTGGATTCACTGACTCTGACTTTGCAGGATGCTTCTTAGATCGAAAAAGTACTTTTGGTGGTTGTCAGCTTCTGGGAAATCGCCTGATCAGCTGGTCCAGCAAGAAGCAAACATCAGTGGCTTGCTCAACAGCTGAAGCTGAATATGTAGCTGCTGGTAGATGCTGTGTACAAGTCCTGTAGATTCAAAATCAACTGATGAACTATGGGTTCTTTTTCACCAAGACACCCATTTGCAGTGACAACACAAGTGCTATTATCATTTCCCAGAACCATGTACAACATTTAAAGACTAAGCACATCGACACCAGGAATCACTTCATTCGCGACATAATTTAAAAAGAAAAGATCGAACTGATGTACATTCCTATTGAGCAGCAATTAGCAGATATTTTCACTAAGCCACTCGACGAGCAGAAGATGTTGTTCTTCATTGGAGAATTAGGAATGATCTCTCAATAAGTTTGTTATGTATTTTAGTTATATCGTTTGTTTTGTTATTGTTTCACATAAAACTGATAAAAACTAAATATTTTCATTCTCAAAAATAAAAATACATTCATTTAACATTTGAAATATTGCCACACTTACGGGTTCCCAAAAGTAAACAGTTGACTAATCCTGAGCTCACTCTCATGCACAACGATCTCCTCTTGCCCCTCATCCAACTTCACCACAAACTGCTGCTATATAGTTGCACGTAAAATGATTCCTGGCCACCATCCTCTTTGGTACCACACCTCCATCATATCATGTGGCTTGAACTCCACTATCACTTTTGGTAGAACATACTACAGCGTTCCCCATCCCACATGCACAACCATGGGACGACTAGTCTCTCCATCCGTAAGCGATGTAAGCCGCACCTCAAATCTCTCCAGCCATACCCCAACGATAACCCCTCCATACCAACCGCCCTTAAACTCTCATTCCATCAGCTCACTTCTACTTTATCCCAACGGCGAAATGGGGTCACAGACATTTTTTCTTTTCTCTTTTGTATATTTTCTCTCTTGTAATTTGTGTGTGTCTTGTACAACTAACTGTTGGATTAGGTGTCTAAGCCATGACTTATAAATTGTATTAATATTATTAATTGAAGCAAAGTCCATTTGGGTTGCCCTCAGAGCTGGAGGATTGGTGTAGAGTTAAATAGAGAGAGAGGTTGATTTATTAATTGTATAATAAATCGATAGAAATAAAATAAATAGTTTATTAATATATTTAAGTGTTAATATATTAATTAGAAACTATAATAATTAATTAGAAATTAATCTAGAATTAATTGGATTTAATTCAATGATTAATTTAATTAATTAAAAGTGCAGGGACTGGTTTTGTATTTATTCAATAGTTGAATAACTGGCTAGCCGGTGGAAGCCTTAAGTTTGCGAAATTGTGGAGGCCACCTCCATAACTTCGAAACCCTAATTAGGGTTTAGAAGGCTTGGTCCAAATGGTCAACAGGCTTGTCCATTAAGGAGGGTCCTCTAGGGTTTTGACTGTAACCCTTGGAAGCTATAAAAGGAACCTCCTAGCATCATTGACAGAGATGATACGATTTGTCAAAACTAGATTGTGCTCAGTAGCAAATCCTTCAACCTGATCAACAGACATACACCACTCCTCAACTAATTGAAGGATAAAAGGAGAAAGCTTTTGACGTTTTGAAGATTCTAGTGCTGAGGATGACTCTGTAGTTCGTTTCCTTTTATTGACCAGAAGAACATCATATTAAGGGATGTCAGCAGACAGGTGATCAGCATTAGGAACTGGAAGAGGATCATCAGACACAGGAATGGAAGAACCTTGATCTTCTTTAGGGCAAGTCAAATAAGCCTTCCTCATCATCACTGTCTTGGGCCATATATTCATTGTTCCTTTCTTCATCAACTGACCCTGGCTCCCCCTCAGGTTTAGAGCTTTCTTTTGACTCCCCCTCAGCAAGAGATGTTAGAGTGGCAAATGGCTCCCCCTCAGCGCAAGATGCAGGGGGAGGCTCTATCAGCTGAAGAGCATTGGATCACTCCCCCTGAGTCATTTAAAAATCCTGAATTAGAGGAGGATCATTTTGAGAGCAGTTTATTTTATCATCGCCATTGCCATCCGTATTCTCCCCCTTTTTGGCATCATCAACAGGTGGAGGAGATGGAGGAGTATTACCAGGAGGTGAAGGAGGATGATACGGATGATTCCCTGGAGGAGGAGGAGGAGGAGGTAGATCAGAGCCAACTGGAACGACATTATTGAGAGCCCAAACAAGAAGACCTCTAATGTAGGCCACATCAGTTTTGATCTGGAGAATGCGGGTGGATTGGGACTGAGACTATTCCACTAAGGTCTTCAGTATGGATTGAATACTATCTAGCTGAGAAGAGCTGGTAGTGGAGGCAGGCTCAGTGTCAAGGGGAGGAGACAAGAACCTGACATGCGTACTAACTCGTCACAGCTGAGGATAGTGAGGAGGGGACTGATGCGTTCTTTCCATGACTTCAGGAGTGGATTTAAGTAGAGGAGATTCAGAGGCAAACCGGATGTGCAAGTTACCTCGTTCAGGGGAAAGAATCTCATGAACAAGAGAGATTTTATATGGACCATAGACGACATCCTTAAGGGAAAATAATGTAACATCATCATCAGCAGTGGAATCATCAGACGATTCCTTCTCAGACTCAATGGAAGACGAATCAGAGTCTTCCGAGTTAGTTTCTTCAGAAGACGAGGGACTTTGCTGTGAGGGAAAGATGTCTTCATTTTGAGGAGAGGACTGATGAGAGAGATTTGCAGTGTTGACAACAGGAGGTGATTCACGTTGTTCAGACTGATGAGTAGCAGAGGCATTAGACGAACTGGAAGAGTCTTCAGAGTGAGCCAGGCTGACAGTAGGAAGGTCTGGATGAGTGGACCTGGGAAGACATTACCCCTGATAAGGATTCAGAGTCCATCCAGTCATGCATGGGAGCAATGGTATATCAGTGGCAGCACGTGCTAAAACGAAGATCTTTGAAGTCAACGTAAGAAAGGTGCAGTCCTCGTCTTCAGCAGAGAAGTAAGCAGGACACTCAAAATTGATGGCAAGAGCCAAAAACCTTGGGAAGGCAACATACGCAGTGTGAGCCTTGTAGTTGATGAGACTCACTAGTGTGAGCCTTGTAGTCGAAGCTCTTAGAGGTTAAGCTGATCAAGACTACTTTGTTTATACCCCAGACAACGACCAATAATCTCGGTCAAAAACTTCCATCCGGCAGGGAAGCATTAACGAAGAACAACTTTATCAGCGTCCCTCTTACCAGCAAGAGAGAGATCGTACGCCAGAAGATTTACAACTAACCTGGTGTCTTCTTCAGATGGAAGACAGGTAAATGGTGTAGAGAAGGGAAGACGTAGGCATCGTCTGAATGAGTCGATTGTAAAAGTCACTTCTTTAGATCCATTGAGAATAGTACCCACAATGGAGGGTGAGTCTGAATGGAAGTCGCAAGTATACCAGAATTTAGCAATGGCATATGGCTTGAACACTTCAGCCAATCCAGAGGTTTCAAAATTCAACAGATGACCCTTCAGGAAAATTGATGAACGGTTCGAAACCCTGATCCTTTAGTTTGGTGGGAATGGTGACCACGGCAGCAACGTTGGTTAGTTGAATCAAAATGTGGGAAGCTGGAGTTGATTCAGCCTTGAAAAGTTCATTGGGAGGAACGAACTCAAACACAGGCGCCATGAAATCACAGAAGAAGATTTAGGGTTTTGCAGAGGTTTATCGAATAAGAGAGGGTTTTTTGTTGTTGAGAGAGAGAGAAGGGTTAATTTAAGGTATGTGAGAGGATATTGGTAAGAGAAGGTGAAAAGGCAGGCTGGAAGATCGGGAAGAGATATTGTGATGATGATAATGCCAAAATGTCAGGGACAGGTGGCACTCATCAACGGTCACAATCCTAAGGCTGAGATATGATAGATAAACAACGGAAGCGAAATGATTAATCTCAACATCAGTGGACCAGGACCCCTTGACTTAAGGACCAGTCAGTGCCTCACGTACTGAAGTCTATGCTTCAACACGTGGAGGGATGAAATGCCTTGGCATGGCGTGCATGCAGCAGCAGCATCTAGGGATAAGGTCTGGTAGATCATTCAGAAAGAAGCTTGCGAGAGAACCCTTTGTCTTTAACAGGACCAGAAAATACAGCCTCAGCTGATACTCGTGATCAGCTGATGAGGCGGGTTAGTGCTTAGTGTCTCAGCAGGACACAAGACTTGGCATACGACAGCATGCTTCCAGGGACAGGGGCAGGAGGAGAAAATACTAAGCAAAACACTTAGGCCCTGAAATTAATTTTATCAGTGGGACTGGGCAGTCTTGCATCAGTGAATAGACAATGCTGGAACATTGATGGAAGTGAGTGGCTCTATAACATCTCAGGGCTGGTCTTGCCACTAAGAAGCGAGACTTAGACACATACAACAGCATGCTTCTAGGAACAGAGGGTGTCAGAGTTACAGACTGGATGAGGATCCCCGTCAAATAAAGAAGATATCTGACAATATCACCTTAAGAAGATCAAAAGGTGACATGTCAAGTCAATTACTTTCCAGGGGAAAATAAATCGTCGCCAAAAACGGAAGTTTCAAGATTGCTGTTGGAGTCAATAAAAAGGGAGATACAGGTTAGTGAAAGGTTTTAAGCAAACTATGAACTAGAAATCCTAAGTTCACATGCAGCCTAATAATGAAGATCTATGTTTTTCTTCTAATAAACATATAACAAAACCTAGAGGCCAACAATAATTTCTAAAGATCAAAAATAAGAAAAACCAACCTTTGATTATTCTTCTTGATGCTAGCAGCAAAAGTATCCTACCTCAAATGGAGTTACACCCAAGCAATGGAGGAGAAAACAGCAGAGTTCCAGAGAGACAGAAAAATGGCGCAGGATATTAGGGTTCTAGGAGGTTCCTTTTATAGCCTCCAAGGGTTACAGTCAGTATCATCTCTCTCAATGATGATCAAGTGGCTCAGCAGCTGGTCTAAGAGGAAGGGGGAATTAATCAGTAACAGCATCTCATGAGTCATTTTGACTCTATGGCTATAAAACAAAGGAAGGCTACCAGTCGAGCTGAAAGCATAAATCGAAAGATTGATCTAGCCAAATATGTTGGTGTGTTCTCCAGAAGACACTCAGTACTTCCCATTGTCAAATTTGGATACTCGAAGAACAAGGGCCAAAAGATTCTGTTATTGCACCTTCAAAGGAAAGACCAAGGCTCACTTGTTCCTGAACAAGTGTTTATAAACGAAGTTGTAAAGTTTGTGTTTACTGAGTGGGAGGTAATGATGCAGGTGACTAAGACGCATAAAGGGTTGCACTCTCAGGAGCTTCGTGCTGCCTTTCAAAAATGGATTGATAAAGCTCACAACCTAAATCTTGTCCCTGCATATGATCGTACTGACAAAGGGTCTCAGCCCAATCCCAGAAGGAGAAGAAGGAATATTCAGATAAAAGAGCATCTGATTCCTGATGGATCAAAAGACATCAATAATGTTCCTCCTGAGGGCGTCCCTGCTGAAGCCTTTAAGCTTATCTGAAGCCCAGTGCATGGAATGTTTTATGAAGATGCGAATGGGAAGATGTGTTTTATGAGAACATATGATTTGCCAAAAGCAACCACTAATCATCTCTTCCATCTTCGATGTGAGTGCTTCAAAGTTGAAATAGCTGAGGCCTTCCATCTACTAATTTCTCATGAGCTGAAGAAGACGGAAACTGAACTCTATGTCCTCGAGTACAAATGGATCAAGCCAGAGATCCTCACTGAAGCTGAGTTCGTTGCTTCACTCGGCATATCCTCTTTTTGTTAGAAGTTTTGACATCATCAAATTGGGGGAGATTGTTGGGCTGCTGATCAGTATCAGCTGATGAATCTGATGCTGTCAAAGAGGATCACACGCTGCATGGCTGGTTCAGTGTCAAACCATCAGCTGCAGCGTGACTTGTTTTTTATTTGTAATTATCTTATTTCCATAGTTATCATAGTTATAGTTGGGAGTTATCCTTGATTTGTAGGGATACTCCATATACATAGTTCAACCCTAGTATAAGTATAATGGCTAGGGTTCTTGTAAATGTATCGATATTATTAATCAAAGATCTATGTATGAGTTTCAATATCGTTTTTTGTGTGAATTCTTTGTGTTCTTGTGCGATCGATCATACCTTAGTTCTAACAATAATATATATATATATATATATATATATATATATATATATATATATATATATATATATATATATATATATATATATATATATATACTAGTTGTGAGACCCGTATATTACACGAGATGATATAAAAAATATAAATTATGAAAATGTAAGCATTAATATTTATAAAAAACAATATTTCCATAAGAAAAGAACTGAAAGTAGTCAACTTTACTTAAGGTAGAGAAAAAATTAGAGTACAATGTTATAATTTGGCAAAATATTCATTGTTGCAGCGACAAAAAAAAAGTGTCACTAAATACTTTTAGTTGCAGCATTTTTAGTGGATCTTTTTTGTACCGCTGATTGCCTATGTGGTTTTTAGTGGCATTTTCTTGGTATTTAGTGGCATTTTTTCTATGCCATTAAACGTTATTTTGTTTGTAGTGACACCACGTTCAATGTGTAAACTCCAACTTATTTAAAAAAAATATATAATATTACAAAGAGCATGCAATTTATATGCAAAATGTTTCTTTTGGAAAGTAGCTTATTTTAGAGATTAGGTTTAGGTTGTCGGTTTTACAATTTAGGGATTTCGTTTAAGGTTCATGGTACTGAATGGTTAATGGAAAAAATGTTTGCATATTAATCATTGTCAATTAAATCAATTTATTTTATAATTTATTCAATTAGTATATTATTTTAATTCATTTACTAAATTTATATTATTATTATTATATTTTTTTCAAATTTTTATATTTGTTCACTATTAACCATGTTAATATATGTATATGATTGGCCATGTTTCATTCTTTTTAATTTTATTACATATTATAAACATATGATTTATATTTCTAACCATATTAATTTATAATTTACATCATTATTTGTTTAAAAGTTTGTTATTATATATTTAATAGTTCTTATCTAATCAAATTATCAAGTATTACATTCATCTTATTCTTTTAACTTTATTTAACTGAATACTTAAAGATATATTTTTAAAAGTTTAAAGTATTTGTTGATACACCGTGAAGACCATTCTCCAATGAGATTCTTGGGATCTGTTGTTGTTGTGTAAAGGTAATTGTAAAGCTGATGTGTCACAAGCAAAAGAGCAAAAGACGAGTATCATTGCACCGGTATGGATGGACTTTTTAAAACTACATGTTCCTTAAAAATGCTGAATTTTAAGATTATTAACAGTAAACAAAAATATCAACTGAAAGCATATTGGCACCCCATCGAATTAGCAATCAACCATTTTTTAATTGCCAAAAGACTACGTTCAATAATCGCAAGTAGCATGGCAATACGTACCTAACATGTCATACGCCATTTAGATTTGGGAATGTAAGACCACAAGTTGTCATTCCTTCGTGACCATATTAACCATCTATAACGGTAAACAAAAATAAAACTACCTTGGCTACAAAATTTAATAATTTATAATACATTTACACCATTTACCTCTATTTTACGGACCCCTTCTAAACTTCTTCGTATTCACTTATTCTCACACTAAAACAGAATCAGATTCTTAGAATATATAAAATGACATAATACAATATCTTTCAACTAATTAGTGCATAAACAGATTGTTGGCTTCATAATGACCCGTGGATATATTTTGGTGTTCTTCAAATCCAAAATATAACATAATGCAACTTCTGTGGCCAAATCTTTCTGTTATTGTTTTCTTGAACATGTGCACCTTGCCCGTGCATTGTTGAGAGTCTACATGTTCAACAAAACGCAGTCTATGAGAATAAATATAGTGACATCATTAGATATACATGTGAAACTCTTGATTTTTTATCCCAACAGGGTAGAATGATTATCAATGGAAGTTTTTATAATTTGACAATTTTTATCAATGGGAAATGAACCTTCAAGTCTTTTTGGAGATCTTTAATGTATTGAACAGCCAAATCTAACATGTCTGCCGTGCTTGTTTGCTGCAAAAGGGTAAAGGAATTGTGAGATCTCATTATTTCTAAGTTGATGTATCATTTACGCATAAAAGTACTACCCATGAAAAATGGTTACAAAAATTATAAAAAATATAATTTTTGAGATAGAAACATTTACCTTGTCCATGTCAGGAAACAATGCTTGTATTTTCTTCATTCTCTCACTTATCCGGGTTCTTCTTACCTAAACATAACACATATGTCAACATCATTAATTAGGTGACACTAAAAAAAATGGAGTACATATTTTACAAGGATTAACGAAAATTTGATTGATTATAGATTAAAGTTATGTTTGGCAGACTAACTGAAAAACTAGCGGATAGCTAGAAAACTAGCGACTAACTGAAAAATTAGCTGAACTAAAAAACTGACTGATAATAAATAACGCTTGGTAAAAACTAACTGATAAAACTACCTGGAAATCATAAAATGACATAAAAACACATGCACAAATTTAATCCAATATTATAGGAAAAAACATAATACACTAAATTAGATTAAAGTAAATACTAAATAAAAGTTTTCTGATTTTAATTTTAATTTATTGCATCCCATATCATATTCGCAATATTATCATGAAGTTCTCGCATCTCGTGACATGACTCTCGAAAATGGAAATCAAATTTGTAGATAAATGTTTTATCAGTACGTGTAGTACGTAGTATATTGAAAGGTAAATTTAGAATATATGAAAAAGTTGCTTTAAACGTTACTCATAGTAGCATTTTAAAACGCTAGCTTATATGCTAGTTTATAATCTAGTTTTTGGTCCGTCAAACATCTAAGTTGAAAAAAAACTAAAAAAAAAAAAAAGCCAGCTTAGAAGCCAGATGTGGTGTGAGAGTGTTAGCTAGATATGAATATTATAGATGCTTGCCATGTCAGCATGCTATGTAAGCAAAGCAATCAAAGTGTTTCGTTAGAGAACAAAACGTATTCAGACTTATCTATATTTTTTTAGATATATGTGGTCTTGTTATTCCATATGTTCCTACTTACAACTTGCTGACATTATGGCAAAGAGACAAAGGAGATGTCCACGTCAGTAGTATTGACGTTTCCATGGAGGGGTTGTTCGATATGTTAGATGCTTGTCATGTAAACAAGATGACAATTTTGTTGTAGTTATTTACGAAGTTTGTTACTTATTATGAGGAGTTCAATTTTTTATTTAATAAACTTAATAAGTACGTAATTTAATCCATAACTTAGTTATGAATCCTTTTATAACTTAATACACAAAAAACAAATTGATAAAATAAGGTTTCTCAGTAAAGTTCTAAATTTTTAAAAATTTGCCATAATTTATTGTCCTTGCATTTTACACATTGTTAATTCAAATAAAACTTTATCTCGACAACGATTAGTAGAAAAAAATAAATAAAAACTCAGTTTGAAGTACCGAATCTTTTTGTATAAATGATTTTCTATGGTGTCTAGTGAATTACAGAATAAAGAAATTCCTCCTATATTTCTCTAATAGTTAATTTAATAATTGTTTTAATGATATCAAGGTTGTTAAAATCGCTATCATGATTGTAAGATCGTTGATCCACGATTTCACCTAGATAAATCGATTTCAATCCTGTTTGGATCGTTTTTGGGTAAGATCGTATCAGATCATAAGATCGTAGGATCGATGGTAAGATCGTAGGATCGTTAACATTTATTTTATTTTTTAAAAAATTCTAATATTTTGTCTTATACTAGCTAAAAGAATAAAGTATGAACCCTAGAAAACCCATTTTGAATTGTTTATTGATAAATGATGTATTGAAGATGTATTTTTCATGTTTTCAACTATTTATTATTAACGGAATGGTCATTTGATGTATGAAAATGTATTTTTTATGATTTAAAATGGTTTTAGTAGGATTTTACGATCCGATATTGCAAAACGTAAACGATATTATATAAAATCTCGATTTTGACAACCTTGAATGATACTATGAAAATAATATAAAAATATGAAACATTAAGTTTTCTTACCCTCTCCGCGATGCTTCGAGGGTGTGTTGCACATCCTCTTTTAGCACGTATCTTACAAGGAATCGAGTCTTGTTCGAATCGCAAGAACTTTTCGGCAGCCGCCATTTCAGAAGAAGTTTTTGGCAAGCTCATATGATGGACCAAACTAGGAGAATAGTTTTCACGCGTTCCGTTCTGAAATAATCAAAGATTGCAACTCAATACGCTATATTAAGCAGTTACACAAACGACTCTTCTTTAAAATAGTGTTATTCCTCCAACAACCCTTAAGTTGGTCTACAAACATCATACGATATGTAAATAAGATAAATAACCGTCTAGTCTCAAATGGCTGACATAAGAGTTGGGTTCTTAAAACGAGTCTGGCCTACATTGGAACTGGAACTTTCCAAGTGTGGCTGCTCAGACTCATACTCTTTATAAGTTTTGGCAATAGACCACCTTGGGATTAAGTGTGTTACGTTGTGAGGCCATAATGGTATTTTAGAATATCGAAATCAAGTGAAACCTCAATGTCCAAAGTTATTGAGCTAGGGAACATCTTTGAATCGCCATCTCTAGTCCGTTTTAAGCTCCTGAATGTGGAATCATTAGTCTCCTTGTTTTCCGCAATTTGTGGCAAGAAAGTTGAGGAAGAAGATGACATTGATGAGAAACTGATATGATTATTCAACCTATTTGAGGAAATAGTTTTCTCCGCATCTCTCATGCCCGTGAAACCTAATGCAAAAATTGAAAGCAATCCCTTCTTAATAATATCAAACAATACATATTATTATTTTCAATACCAATAGTTCCCTACTATATAAACATATATACAAACACTAAATTGATAAAGTTTTGGAGGGAATATTGACAATAAATATTTTATATGGGAAAGTGTTTTTGTTGAAATCTATATAAATTGCGTTATTTTATGCTACAAGACTATAAGTCATATTCAATGAGAAAAAGGAATCGTAAAAGTCTAATTGAGTGGTGATATTTCAAAAGATCTCATTCGGATTTATAAATATTTAAAAAGTTATGTGTTTTAAAACTTGATTAAAAATAAACGCGAGATGTTAACAGTTAACAACTAGTTTATAAATTATACAGTTTTATTTTTAGTTGACTTCTTAATGGTTTTTTTAAGATCGAAAAGATCAGGCATAGTCAACTACATTTAAGTAAGATTTCTCTAAGTTTCTTTTATGTAAATATCGATAAACTACTTTATCTATTTTGCAATTAATCACTTCGGTCAAAGCTTGATAAATTAATTTTCGAACTTTCATTTTCAACTCATCCATGTCTTTAACTAAAAATCGCATTTCCAGTACGAGACGTCCGAATTTTCTGAGTGCGTTTAATCAAAACTTTTATTAAGCTTTTTGATGATTATTGATTAAGATGTTGTTCTGAATTCTGACCATTATTATATTCTCTTAGATGCATGATTTTATTGGAGGGAGTATAAACTAGTTATTTTTTAAGGTCCGCAAGTTGAGATAAACAAAGATAACAAATAAATAATGAAAAATAATACTCATAACAACAACTCTGTTGCGTTCAGAGGACAATAATTAATAAAGAATGGGAGTGATTTTGAAGGTTCGCAAGTTGAAATAAACTAATAGTTGTTAAAAAGTAATTAAAAATTTACCAGTTTCAGCATTCAAGGAGGACAAAAATCCAGCTGGAGAGCTACTTTGTCTGATGAGATTCGAACTTGTTGAATTCATCGTTCTAAATGTTGTCGACCTCCCCAAATTATTGTGATTAGTATGATTGTAGCTACCGTTTGTGTTGCTCTGTGACAAATGAGACGTTTGCAGTGAACTGCCACCGTACACGGCGGTAGACACCGGCGGGAGATCTATCTTCTGAATTCCCCCTTCTTTTGCTTCTAGCTTGGTAGCTTTTGACGATGATGCATACTGTAAAACTTCATTCGAATCCGAATCAAATATCGAGGAGGTCTCTATATCAGCGAGAAAATCATCGCATTCACTATCATCGAGAAGATTCGCGTAGAATGAGCTTGGAGCAGAGCGGTATCGCATTAACGAGCTTTCAGTTTGTCTGGCAACGTCATTCCGCTGCTGATTTTGATTTTGAATCTGATTCTGATTCTGATTCCAGTTGTGATTGTGATCATGCCCTTGATGATTGTAGTTGGAATAGGAATCCGAAGAAATCAACTGCTTAATCTTCGCAAACTCGCCATCGGAAGGATGCTTAAACGTAGATGAATGCAGCACAGAACTCATATCTCTAGCAATTGCATCGGAAGAACCGCCATTAGCATACATTATCAAACTGAGTACAATTTCAAAATAAACTGATCAGATATTCGTGCAAATCCAAATAGATTCAGCTCGCATCAACCAAACCGAAACAGCGACGGATCCGTTAACTTCAAGTTACAAATGTATATGAATTTCTAAATACTTTTCAGATTGTTATCTTTTCTTTGAGAAAGAAATTATATTCAAACTCGTACGAATCCAAAAACAGATTGTATATAAGAATTAGCTTTTTTATCTTTTGTGAAAATCAGAGGTTGAGGAAAGATGGATTTGAAAAGACTAGAGAAATGATGCGAGAGGAAGTGGGAAGAGTACAACTTTATATAAAGCAAGAGATGTAGGTGAATATGGATTGATTTCCAAATATGCCCATGGATATTAGAGGAAATTACGTGGGTTAATACAACGAACCTAGTGATAAGAGTCATAATCCGACGTGGAAGTGGTACGTGTTCAGATCAGATGGGTGGTTTCAATTGCGGCGGCTGCCGTAGTTTCCGTTTCCATATACCGTTCCCAGGTTTCAATATCAACCGCGAATTAATCCTTACCAATTCTCCATAAATACATTTTTGGAAAATAGCAACTTTTCTATTAGAAGGTCATCTAAAAAAACAAAATGGATTATTAGGATAACACTGTGGGGTGAACACCCCCGCGTCCTGCCACCTACGCGCCAAACACCCCCCCACCCCGGTTATGCTTCAGCCGCGTCTCGAGGACGCCTTCTCGGTAACGCTGGAGAATGTTGAAACGGTCAAAAATTCGACCGTTGAGCTATTAAAAAAGTTTCAAATTTATTTTTTACCTTATATATACATATAACACACAAAAATTACACACAAAACATACATATCCAAACAACTTTCTCTCTCTCTCTCTCTCTCTCTTCAACGTCGTCAAATGACTCGGGCTCTGCGATGGTGATCTCGGCAATGATGCAAGTCGCAGATATTTTCAAAAATGAAGCCGGAAGTTCGGGAAAAAAACGGCGATTAAAGGCAAAAAATAGAAACCGCGAAGAAGGGCACATAAAATTTGTTCGAGACTATTTTGCTAACGATTGCGTGTATAATGACACAGATTTCAAACGTCGTTTTCGTTTGAGCCGAGCTATGTTTCTACGGATCGCGCGACTTGGAAGCCAACTACGAACTCTTTCAATTGCGATACGACGGACGAGGCAAAAGGGGTTTCACGACATACCAAACATGTGGAGTTGCTCTTCGTCTTATGGGTTATGGCTACTCTTTTGACGCCGTAGACGAATACTTGGGGATGTCAGCAAGAACCGCACGGGAAAATATGTATTTCTTTTGTGAATATATTTATGAGCTTTACCATCATATTTATTTGCGAAAACCCACACCATACGATGTTGAAGAACTATGTGCGGCATATCAAGTGTCACATGGTCTACCGGGTATGCTTGGAAGCATAGATTGTACGCATTGGGATTGAGAAAATTGTCCAAACATGTGGAAAGGACAATACATCGGTGGTCATCATGGCAAATATTCCCTAATACTAAAAGTGGTGGCCTCACAAGATTTATGAATTTGGCATGCATACTTCGGAGTTCCGGGGTCGAACAACGACATAAATGTTCTAGATTCCTCGTCGTTATTCAATGATATCCTACAAGGCAAGTTGGCCGACGTTCCATTTGTAGTGAACGGCTCCGAATACCCATGTGGGTATTTACTCACCGACGGTATATATCTTAATTATTCCACATTTGTAAAGGCGTACCAACATCCGGTTGACGAGAAACCAGTACTATTCACGAAAGCTCAAGAGTCGGCACGGAAAGATGTGGAACGTGCATTCGGTGTCCTAAAAAAGAAATGGCATATAGTGCAAAATCCGGCACGAGCGTGGCACCTCGAGAACATATGCAAAGTAATGTACGGGTGTATCATATTACACTATATGATAATTGAAGAAAAATGTCGGAATCATCTATCAACCTCATCATTTGACACAGATGCCGGCACAATTTGTTCCCGGTAGCAAACAATACTTTACGAGGTTACTAGAAATACACAGTGCGGAAACGAACACGATTTGACCGAACACGTCTACGTTAATCGCAACGACGAAACCGATGACGATAATTAGGTTTTTTTTTTAATTGTTTTTTTTATGTTTTTTAATTAATTTAATGTTTTTTATTTTAAATTAATGCAATCTTTTTATTTTTATTTAATGTAATTTTTTATTTTAATTTTAATGTTGTGTTTTTAAAATGAATTTAATGTTTGCTTTTAATTAAAAAACGTAAATTAAAATGATGATGTGGAAAATAAAATGGGTGTTATGATGTCTTGTATTTCCTGGGATGTGTTATGGGGATGTCCTGCTGACGTGACGACTGTCATGGGAAGTCATGGAGTTATGCACACCCCATAGCCTAAAAGGAGTGGTGCCTCTACAATTTGGGAGGCATTGACGTCACGTAGGTGCCACGTCATTTCGTTAGTAACTACATTGCATTTTCATGTTGCAGTCAAAGGGTGGGTTGTTGGCAACAATTGTTTTTTTTTTAATTTAAAATTCATATTTTAAATAAAAATAAAACATACCATATATTTTATTAAATAAAAATAGAAAATTAAATAAACCTAAGAAATTAAAATTTTGTAATTTTAGGGAAATAAAAGGCATCGCAACTTGAAATTTAAAAACTACAAATTATATTTGGCTCGGATTTCCGCTTTGATTGTCATCCCCGCTTCGTAATTCTCCTCGGTAAGGTGAGTCACGTCTTGCATTAGCATTTACATTTCTGCAAGCCGTGTATTTTCCATCCACTGTTTATCCAAAGACGTGCGTAAACCTTCAAACTACTCACGCATTTGGTCTAATTGTTCCAATCATGTGCTACCGGAAGAAGTTGATGAAGTCGCATTTCCCTTTTGTTTTGCCCGGTCTCTACCAATCGGACGAGGAGGCGGTGATGGTTCCACTTCTTCAACGTCATCGTTAAGAACGACTCTGACACGACCATCCGATGAAACTTGATAGGACCCTAACTCGGAGGTTTTGCTTCTTTTGGACCCCGAACCACCAACTTCCATCTTCCAAACTTGTTCCCATCTTTTTCTTGATCAAACAACATTTCAAGCGTGTATGAACTTAAACGGCATTGCATGGTTGTTTTGGTACATGTAGTGCGCTTTCTCCAAAATGGTTGTCTCGCTTTCTCCGCTTCGCCATTGGTTAACCAAGTTTGTATAAATACCGTTGAACCTCATAATGCACTTGTTCATATTATTCCACTTCATGTTGCATTGAACTTTGTTTCGGTATCCCCGACCACGTTTAATTCCTTTGCGAAAACGTCTCGTAACACGCAACCAAAACCTATCGCGTGTTTGATTTTTCCCCGTTCTTGGATCCTCAGACACATCGTGTCATGCTCGAGCTAACTCGGTTTCCTTTTCAACAGTCCACTTGGTACTTGGGGTCCGTCCTCTTCTTTGTGGAGGTTCCTCGGGTTCGGATGATGAGTCAGAATCGGCCCCCGCTTGCGGTGGTGGTTGCTCGGCTTGGGTAGGTGGTTGCTCGGATGGGCTTTGCGATTGTTGGAATTGGAAGTTTGATGGTGATGATTGTTGAAGCGGGTTGAAACTTTGTTGGAAAAGTTGTTGTGGCATAATCCCAAATTACGGATACAACGGTGCACCACTCAACATCGGGTTAGGCGAATATATCGGAGCTTCGAACTGTAGTCGGTACAGTGGTGGAGAAGATGGATCGAACCCGAAAACATTTTGGTTGTTTTGAGGGTTGTTTCAAGGGTTGTTTGAAGCCATTTTGGATACAAATAGTAGATGTAAGTTTAAAATAGTGTAGGTAAAAGTGTGTAGTATATGTGTGTGTGTGTATATATATATATATATATATATATATATATATATATATATATATATATATATATATATATATATATATATATATATATATATATATATATATATATATATATATATATATATATATATATATATATATAGTGAGTGAATTTGAAAAAAAAAATTACATCTTTACCGTTTTTCAATGGTTATATTTTGAAAAAAGGGAAGAGAGAGACAGCGGCAACATACTGTCGCTCAAGCTTGTCGCCCATTCGATGCCGCACCCATGACATGGTGTTTTCCGTCGGCAAAGGGTGCCACGTTTGATGCCGCCGGTGTTTTCCTATGCCACTCCGCTTAGCCTAAGAAAGTCCGACGAGAGAGAGAGGGTAAGTCAAAAGTTATTGAATGAATAATATTTTTTTCTACGATATATATGTCAGCAGATTTTTATGTATCTCGTTGAGACTATTTTTATCAGTAACCATCACAACTAAATCTTATATTAAAACAACTCAATTTTATATTAAAATATTAATTTTTATTCACCAATATACACAATCAATACTATCAATCAATCTCAATTTTTATCATTTATCAACAAACTAAAACAACCAAAAATATATTTGAGTGTTTTAAGTATATATACAAATGTATTATACAACAACATAAGACAACCAAAAATATACTTTATTTGAGAGTTTTAAGTATATATACAAATATAGTATACTCTATTCATACGAAATAGAAAATCATGAATTTTAATATTTTTTGATGATTTTTCAATAAAAAATTATCTATTAAAAAACTATTAAGATTGAAATAAATAACTATTAAGATTGAAAAAAATAAATAATAATAGATGGTGACCACCCATGACTTGGCACGTGTACAAGTCATGGTTACAAATTCTTTTTGCAACTTTGATTGCGATAAATAGTAATATTTTTATTTTTGATTTATATTATATTGTATTATTTGTACCATCGGTTGCAATTATCTTTGATAAACATGGTCTTACATTTCATATCATGTTTCTAGTTCAACTTAAGGGTTGTTGAATGAACAACACTTTTATTACAGAATTAACTTATGTACATGCTTTAACATAGTCTGTTAAGTTGCAATCTTTAAATATTCTCATAACGAAGCACCCGAAACCTATTCTCCTTGTTTGGTCCATCATATGAGCTTGTCAAAAACTTCTTCTGGAACGGTGGTTGCCGAAAAGTTCTTGCGTTTCGAAGAAGACTTGATGCATTGAAATATACATGCCAAAAGAGGAAGTGTACCATACCTACAAAGCATTTCCGGGAGAGTAACCTAGGGTGCGTTTAGTTACAGAAAGATGATCCGTTTTTCGGGAAAAAAATTCATGAAAAATGAGAATTCTGAAAACGTGTTTAGTTTAACAACTTTTCTAAAATTTTCCATTTTTCAAAATTACAAAGAATTTAGAAAATTTTGGAAAACCAATATTTATTGAGAATTCTGCCAACCCTACCCCCTTCCCACCCTACCCTGTCCTACCTACCCCACCCCCACCCACCCTCTAACCGTACCATACATGCCTACCCTACCCCACCCTACCTCACATCTACTCCATCCACATTAACCCTACCCCGTCCCACCCACACAACCCCTACCCCCACCCTCTTCATCCTACCCTACACCTACCCACCCCACCCACCATCTACCCCCACCACACACCTTGCACACCTGTTGGAAAATCATGTTCATGTTATTAGTTTCAAAAAAGTTTAAGTTGCAACGGAAGCAAAAATTATGAACATGAAATTTCTTTCCAAATGATCGAACTACATGCATGAAAATATAAATTAAAACAACCATAGGAAAGTTCAAGGAATACAACATTTAATGCCTTTGATTGAACTCGAAATGAGGATGTTGATGAACTACAATAAACAGAAGCTTCCCTCTATAGTTGATCCACCAACAAAATTGATGAACACCACAAGATGCTAGTCTTTTTCTTTCAAAACAACATTATTCTTTTCTTGGTATGAAATCCGAATTTCACCAAGGAGAGGATGAAGTTTTAGAGAATTTCTAATGCAACTTTTGATGTGTTTTGATAAATAAAATAGAGCGTTTTACGTTAAAACGGCAATGGAAGCATTATTTAAAATAACTAGTTAAACTATTTTAAACAAAACCATCAAGGATCCATTTACATTGGTGAGAATGATATTAAACATACATAGGATGTTTTAAAGAGATAACCTTTGAAGCCTTTGAACCCTCTTGGTATTGGGGTGTTGAAGTAGATTTAAAAGATCAAGAAGCTTGATTTCTCTACAAGTATCCACCACCAAGGTTAAGGTACTTTGAATGCTAGTTCCTTCTTGTATAAAGAACTTCTTAAGCCTTTAAGTACTTAACAAATTAAGCATTAAAGGAGAAGTGAATCTATACTCTCAAGCTTGGAACAAACTTCACATAAAGGAGAGAGTAGAGAGAGAAAAAGAGTTGGCCACGTTTTTTTAGAGAAAATGAGAGAAAAACTAGATGCAAACTTTGCATCTCGCTCTCTTTTATACTCACAAGAGAGTACCATGACCCATACCCTTAATAAATGTAAAAGATATGATCTTATACAAGGTATGTGTGTGTAAGGTGAGGTTGACAAGCAACCTCCACCCAACCCTCTTATGGTGGAAAAAGGACAAGAGTGGCAACACTCTTCCTTTAGAAGCTAACTAAGTCTAGTTACATCTTAATGTAACTTAAAGTGTCAAAAACTTTGTATATCATACCATATGATATAATTATTAGTTTAACTCCTTATAATTATTATTTTCACAAAACAATAATTATTCTCTAATTAAATACAAGAGTTGGATTTATTTATTAATTATGAAGTACATAATAAATATTCAATAAGTACCAACTTGATAAAGGTGTGACCCTATAGGATCATATGTAATTAGCAATATCATTTCATAATGATTCTTGAGCACATAGATCCAACAATCTCCCACTTTCACAAGATTTATTATGGATTGACATAGATAGTAATTGACGTCTAGCAATGGACTACTGCCCCTAAGAACATATGAAGAGGTGCCATTTATTAAAACATCTAATTCCAACAGCTCAAAGTTGCAGTTGATGTATAAGGTAAGTCTATCAATATTTTCTTTGTTTCAGACATCATGTTGGACATGAGACATGGAACTTGATCATTCTCATTTGTCGTCAAACTTTAAGTAAGGCGCCTTAGATGTCTAACTCTCAACACATGAGAGGAACAAATCCAATCTTGACTACATACATACTCATGTATAGTTCATACTATACCCAACAATGACATTTATAACTGCATGGTTACGAACAACGTTTAACCATGTTAAAGCACAATAATTCCTATACACGAATCCCCAATATGTATCTCAGGTCGAAAGACATAAAGATATTTACCATTGTTTAGGATTCACTTATGATTAACGATCCATGAAGTGATTCTTGAAGCGGGTCATATCCAATAGTTGTTATCCAACAAGTACATATGAACTTGGATGCAACACTTTGCCATTTCATCTCATGAAATCATCCAATCTGATTCATATTAGTCTTAATTCATAGTTGATCCCGCAACCATGAGCGACTATGGACGATTTAGAATATCCAGATTATTCATGGATAAAACATGTTAACATAGAACACAATAGCATTAATACAAAAGAGATATCCCATATATCAAAAGAGATTACATGTCATTTCTATATAGTTCAGTTGATCCAGATATTAATGAAGTACATATTTAGATCCAATCACTAGAAAGTCGAAACCCAATTCCTTTTGCATGATTCTCAAACTTGTTTTGAGAAAAGGGCTTCGTCAATGGATCCGCTAGATTATCATTTGTATGAATCTTTTCAATGCGTATATTTCGCAATTCCAATTCCTGGCGAATAAAATTGTATCTCCATTGAATGTGTCTAGTCCTCTTGGATAAGTTCAAAGCAAGAAGTGGCCGCACTATCTACAACAGAATCTGAGTATATTGATGCTTCAAAAGCAACTCAATAAGTTGATTGGATGAAAAAGTTCATCGGTGATCTAGAGGTTGTCCCAAACATCAAGAATGCCATTAAGATGTTTTGTGACAACACCGGTGCCATTGCTATCGCAATAAACCCAATGGACATATCGACAAAAAGTACCATTACATCAAACATAGAGTAGAAGAAGGTCACCTCATAGTGAAGAGGGTATCATCTGAAGATAATCCTTCAGATCCTTTGACGAAGGCTCTAAGTAGGGTTAAGCACAGTCAGTATGCTAGGAGCATTGTTCTAAGAGATGATATTAGTTTTAGTAATTAGATAGTTATTTCGAAACTTGTAACAAAGTAAATGTAATTGACTTTTTGGTTATTAAATAATGGAGAATTATTTATGAGTATTGATTACTGCTATTTGCCAATGGTCCATTATTGTGTTTCATTTTGCATGTTTTACTTCCCAAATAATATGATTGTTGGGCTGTTCAGCATGAGCACCAGCTGATCAGCAACAACACCATTTGAATCTGATACTGTCAAAAGGAGGATAATACGATGCAGCTGATTGATTCAGTAAAAGCATATCAACTGAAGCGTGTTTGTTACTTATCGTATATTTGTAGTTATATTGTTTCCATACTTATCTAGTTTATAGTTAGGAGTTCCCTGATATGTAGGGATACTCCAAAAATACGTAGTTTCTCTTGTATAAGTATTATGACTAGGGTTCTTGTAACATTACCACTTATCAATATTAAAAAGATCTCTGTGTGAGATCAATATGTTTTTCTGTGTGAAAATTACTTTGTTCTTGTTTGATTGATTCTCTGTGTTCTAACAACTGGTATCAGAGCAGGTTTCTGAAATCATTCAAGAATGTCTTCTTCCTTTTTTCTACCTCCGGCAACAAAATTCCTCCATTCGATGCTAATAACTTTGGCATGTGGAAGATCAAGGCTCTCATGGTTATTGAAACCATGGATTATCACATGCCAGACATTCTCAAAGACGGCCCTTATGTTCCAACATTCACGGTCACCAAAGATGGTGTCCCTGGTGAGAAGAAAGCCACTCCAATCCATGAATTCACCGAAGACGACAAGAGGCTTGTCAATCTTGACATTCGGGCCAGAGCTGCTATTGGTAATTCTCTTCCTTATGAGATTATCATCTGGTCCAAAATTGCCTGTCTATTAATGTCACACCCCCAAACCACGATGGCGGAATCGTCTGAGGGCGGAACGGGACATGGCATCACAACCATTGCATACATTGAAACATAAGTAGATAACAACCATCATACATTATAATTGGAAAGTTACATTGTTCAAACGGTATTGTTTCAACCCAATTATAGTATGATAATGAAATAAGTAAAAGAGACGTCTTCGCGTCCCATTCCAAAAGGTTAGTCGGACCTGACTAATTGTTACCTGAGAATACAAGTAATTTGAAAGAGTGTCAACATTACGTTGGTGAGTTCATAAGATTTTTGTATTGAGAAAATCCATAGTCCCTTTTTCCTTGTAAAGAGATAGTGTTTGAAACCAGAAAATCCAATATTTTCATATAAGTGATTCGTAGTCTTAAAACCCCAAAGACCGAAAATGTATAAGTGTTCTATACTTGAAAATAGTATTATGTAGTCTTATTCTTGTACAAAACCATGTAAATACATGTTTATTCGTAGATTAATTGTAGATCTAATTCCGTAAAACCTTTACGTAGGTAAAATCGTACTTTTATTTGTATCTTACTGAATTGTAGTTTTAATTTCCATAATACCAGTGTGTATAAGTAAAACCATACTTATATTTGTGACTTGTTAGAATGTAGTTTTAATATCATAAAACTCGTATGTATAAGTAAAACCGTACTTATATTTGTATCTTGATAAAATGTGGTTTTAATCTCATAAAACCCGTATGTATAAGTAAAAACCGTACTAATATTTGTATCTTGATAAAATGTGGTTTTAATCCCATTAAACCCGTATGTATAAATAAAAAACCATACTTATATTTTGTGTATAGCAATATGTAGTTTTATATTTATATAAAACCATTTGAAGATGTTTTTCCCCAAACTAAGGATATTCGTTGTTGTTCATGTGAGTTATTATAACCTTACTGTGACTAGTATGTAGGCCTGCCACGACGTTCTTCAGGCGTTGCAATGTTAAGACATTTGTCACCCCAGACTTGCCGGTCTAGCTGTAGCTAGCAGCTTAGGTGTGGGATTGTCAGTCCCGTATAGATCAATACACAACTATCTCGCTCATGAATGATTAAGGTTATAATCCAGGACTTAGTGCGTACATCTTTCAGTACTGTGAAGAAATGTCTCACATAACCACCCAACGTGATGTTTTATCCTAGTTCGTACTGAAATGAAAACCCTTTTGTATTTGTAATTATCAAAATATACTCATGATAATTATAGTGTAAAACCTTGCTTGTAAATATAGTGAAAACTCCTTTGTATTCGTAATTATCAAAATGTCCATGATAATTATAGTATGTAAATATACTGAAAACTCCTTTACGTTTGTAATTATCAAATTGTCCATGATAATTATAGTATGTAATAATTATATCTTTATATAATTATCTTTAGTATTTCTGTCGTATATTTGTCGTTCGTTCCATAAATTATACCCATTATAATTTATATAAATGTTTTTGTTGTGTTAACGTATTTAAGCCTAAAAGATGTCAATGAGTTGAAAAGTATAATTTCTTACATCTAATGAACTAAATATACTAATAAGATAGATTTAAAGTTTATCAATATGTCATGGCAAGAAATTTGTTTTAGTAATCTTTCATAAGTGATGACAAGATTTGACAAAATGATGGTAATATTTCCAAATGGTCATTTTTCATATACATTATTTTGAATATAGTCATTTTTGTTTAAAATACCAACTTACTTGTAAAAATATCATTTCTCAAGTTTATTATGACGTTATAAGTCTAAATAGTCGTTATCACGTCAAATTGACGTGCTTTTTTATAAATCACTAGAAAAGTCGTATTTCCGGTCACAAAAACATACTATTCCTATAATAGTCTATTTTTAGTATACCGTTGTAATAATCATATTTTTACTAACAATAACGAAATAACTTATTTAGATGATTATAAATAACATCTTTTAAGATGTTTCCCACAAAAATGGTGTAATAACTTGATTATAACCATTTTTGTTAGAGAATAGTGTTTCCGGTTACAAAAACGTAGTTTTTACTAGTTTTCGTTTTTATGACATATATATTAAAGATCTAGTATTTTTACACAACTTATTTATACTTTTGTAACTTTTACACAAATATAATACATCATAATGTTCGTAATACATAGATCTAACCATATTTCATGTCAAAAACGTTTTTATACAACTATTAGTTTTATAAACTTGTGTAAATCATTATTTATAGTATATAAACACATATAAACTTGTGTAAATCATCATTTTTAACATGTAAACTTGTATTCTCCCCCTAAAAGTTTAGAAAAGATGAAAATGAGGGGTATGAACTCACCCTTGAAGCGTGCTTTACTTAAAAATAAGGTTGATCTTGCAGGATTTACGGTAGAAAGCAAGATCTAGGCTTCGTAGCTCGAAGAACCATTGGACAAAACTATTACCCAATAGTTTTACGCAAATGTTAGTGTGTGTAAATGGAATAAAACTTGTGTAATAGTGTTTAAAATCACAAGAGAAGTGAACTTACCAAGAATAGGATGTTTTACACCTAAAATGGTGGAAGATGGTGGTGGTTTGTGGTGGTGTATGGTGGTGGCGGGTTGGAGAGAAGGTGGTGGTGGAGTGTGTGTGTGTGTGTGTGTGCCGATTTTGAGAGAGGAAGGAGGAGAAGATGGAGAAAAGTCTTGTGTTTCAAATGAAGTGGTATCATCTTTTATGGAGTTGGAAGATTTGGATTGCATTTGTTTATTAGTAAATCTTCTTTAGACCTTTTAGCTAGATTAGGAATAGTAACTTGAAGATATGGTGTGATGTTTGAGGATCATAGCAGCCGATTTGGAGGGGGAGGGGGGTAGGCTGGGTTATTTTGTTATAAAAATGATAATATTCTTATATAAATGTGTGATTTTTATAAAATCGTAAGACGTTTTAGCGTAATTTTATGAGTTTTTGAAGAAATGACCTTATAAATAAATATTATGTATAAAAACATTGCTAAACATTTATTTAGATTGAGTCGTAGCTCGTTTAACGATGAAATACGCGTTTAATCGCAGTATTCTTCCGATTACGCGATTTTCGATATTTTACCAAAAATTGTATTTGGCTTTGAAATTAAATACTAGATAGTATTACGTTCCATAATATATGATTTGTTATTCCATATTTGATGTTTAAGGCACCACATTTTGTGTTTTGAGTCCAAACCCTTTGTACATTTATCCGTTTACAGCTGTTTAATTGTTGTAACTTTCACATACGAACTCCGTTTTCGACGTTCTATATATCCACGGGTTCGTATTTACGAGTAGATCGTTTTATGAATATTATTATTCTCAAAATAATAATTGTATGATTATCGAATTTTTACGCTACAGTAGTTTATTATCCGTATTTTCAGCGTTTACTCGATAATTGTTTTGAATTAGCATACGTAGTATTATAATATTTAATAATACATCGAAAAAGTTATGGAAAATAACTTTTCAACATATGGATTAACATACGCTTCGTTTGACTATGGTTAACTTTCATTGACCAAAATTTACAATTGTCACAACTAAACAGATGATGAGTACTCTCACTGTTTCCTTCAAAGCCACAGCTGAAGTGAGAGCTGCTCAAGAAAATTCACTTAATCGAAAGTATGAGAACTTCTTTGCCTACAAGAATGAAACTATCACTCAGACTTTCAATCGATTCAACTGATGAATGATATGAGGAAGTTCAATATCCTCAAGCTTGACTCTGTCATGGTTCTCAAGTTTCTCAACTCTTTGGATGACAAATGGGAGCATCATGTTGATGTTCTTAAAAATAGTGAAAATATTCACACCATGGACCTTCAGAGTCTTTTTGGGAATCTCCGCAGCCATGAATAGATCAAGGCTCAGTGAAAAGAGATAATGAGAGATAGCCAAAGAGAAAGATTTGCTGTCCTATTCTCAAAGAACCAGGATGATAATGATGTTGAAGGGGATGCAACTGAAGGATCAGACGCTGAAGATGAGGAATTCAAGCACATGGCTGATCTTGCATCTCAAGCAGCACTGATTGTTAAGCAATTCAATCAGTACAAAGATAGTAGGAAAATGGGTCTCAACGTTTCTCTGGTGGTTCCAAACCAAACTTCTCAAGCTTCAGGAAGTCCGTCAGCGACAGTTCCAAAATTACTGCTGACAAAAAGAATGATGGCAAGTGCTTCAATTGTGGAAGTACTGAACACTTCGCCAAGGACTGCAATATGAAGAAAGCTGACTCCAAAGATGATTCTTATGAAGTCAAGTACAAAAAGACTTGTGGCCTCTCTTAAAAGGCAAAATCTAGGCTCGAAAATTTTGATTGCTGAAGAAGAAAAGGAGAAGTGGGAAGAAGAAGCTGATTCCTCTAATGATGAGAATCAGAACATGTGTCTGATGGCTGTTAATAGTGGATCTACTGAAGAGGCAAGCAGCAGCACCAGTGCTGCTGATGCTAATGCTATCAAAGATTATGACTATTCGTTGTATCAGGTCAAAGATTTTGTTAACTTATCTATGAATGGAAAAATTAAAGCTTTTGAGTATTTGCCTTGAAAATTAAAATTTTAACAAACATCATCTGACTCTTGAAAATAAAAAATTAAAAAATCAAATCAAAGATAAAGATCTTGACCTCTCAAAATTAAAAATTGAATCTCGTGACCTTATTTTATCCAACAAATTGCTTTTTGAGGAAAAACAAGCCGCTGAAACTGAATCTAATCGTATTCATTTGATCATAAAAAACTGGACTCTTTCTCACAAAAAAGTGTCTAAACTTATAAATGATCAGATATCTTTTGAGGCCACCAAGATTCTTGGTGGAGATTTTGAATATGCTGTCAATATTTTCAAAAAAATTGAATCTGAACCAGCTTTTCCCTCAAAAGAAGAACTGATCAAGGATTTTAAAAATAAATTCGTTCCCTCTGGCTTTCAAAAGAAGACTGAATTTATTGAAAAGCATTGTTCTGTTAACAAGGAAGTCAACATCGACATTCAAACCAAGATCAGTGACATTGATCCTTCCATTAAAGGAACTAAACAGGATAACATTCGTGTTAGTACTGAGAATCTCATCAGATTTCCAATATCTGATAGTGAATTTCATACTATTACAAATATTGCTTGTGAAGTGCACCATCTCTGCTACTGTGTCTAATGACTTAATAAAAGAGTCTACTTTTTCAAAAGCAATAAATAAATTCAAATTTTCAAAAAATAAAAAATCCAAACCCATCAGAACATGCTACAGATGTGGTGACCCATCTCATATGACTGATCAGTGCAATTTTGAGTCAAGATCTGACAAAAGAGAAAATATGGCCACTCGTTGTAACAAATGGTCTAAAAAAGAAAATTCTTTGAATTGTCTTCCCTCTGAGTGCTATGAAATGTTCTCTTGTTTCAAACCCATTTCCCAATGGGTTCACTGAGGTTCTCACATGTGTTTTAGTAACTACAGGGTCATGAAAATATTTGGTATCTTAACAGTGGATATTCTCGTCACATGACTGGATTCAAATCACTTCTAGAAGATTTTGTTAAAAATGATGGCCCAGTGGTTACTTATGGTGACAATAGTCACTGTCAAACCAAAGGCTATGGCACCATTCGTTGTAAATCTGTACAATTTTCTAATGTTTCTTATGTTAAAGGTTTAAAGCACAACCTCATCTCCATCAGTCAGCTGTGTGACGCTGATTTCGAAGTCTGCTTCAATAAAAGAGAAGGGAACATTGTTGATGCTGCTAAAGAAATTATTCTCACTGCCAAGCGATGTGATTGTTGGATTAGGTGTCTAAGCCATGACTAATAAATAGTATTTATCTAATTAATAGTAGCATAGTCCATTTGGGTTGCCCTCATAGTTGGAGGATTGGCAGAAAGTCCGGTAGAGAGAAAGATTGATTTATTATGTGATTAATAAATCAATAGAAATTAAATAAATAGTTTATTAATATATTTAAGTGATAATATATTAATTAGAAACTATAATAATTAATTAGAAATTTTTCTGGAATTAATTGGAATTAATTTGGCAGTTAAATTGATTAATTAAGGTGCAGGGACTAAAACTGTAATTATTCAATAGTTGAGTAAGTGACAGTTGAGTGAGTGAGAGTGGTGAACGAAATTATATATGGAAACATATATATTTTCGATTTTGATAATGAGGATAAAAGGGTTTGAATTATTAAGATAAAGGCTTATCTTAATTTGAATTCAAAAAGGTTTATCTTTAAGGTTTATCTGATCGCCATTTGGAGCCTATAAATAGGGAGGCTCACCCTAACCCTAAAGCCACGATTTGTACCCTCTTTCTCTCTAGAATTTTTGGCCAAATACCTCCTGCTGGGTGTGACTGCATTTGAGGCAAGAGATCTCTGTTGTTTTGCTTCCAAGATTCACTAAATGTTAGTTTTTCTTGATCTTTCTTTTTAGTTTATTTTTTCTGGCCTACTAGGAATTGTTATATGTTTAATTAGAAGAAAAACATAGATCTATATAGGTTGCATGTGAACTTAGGAATTTTAGTTCATAGTTGTAGAAAACCTTTCAGTGGTATCAGAGCATTTTGGTTGTTTTTCTTGTTAAATTGCTATAACTGTGTTCCTAGTAATTAGGGTTTATTGTTCCTAAACCCTAATTAGTGCAAATCGACATCTAGGGTTAGGGTTTTGAAAACCCTAGCCCCTCCCCTTGATTTTGGCGATTTTTGTGGATTAACTTAGAAGGTATTCTAATTTTGGTAACTTTAAATTGTTTAAAAGATAAACCTTAAAACCTTTAATCCTAAAAATCAAAATTTAAGGGATTAAGATAGGTTTTAATTAATTTGATTAATTTGATAAAACCTATCTACATTTGAATTAATTTAATTAATTGGTAATTAAAAGATAATTCAAGGATTTAATTTAATTTAGAATTTAATTGTTTTAAATTGGCGAAATTAAATTGATAAAATTCTAAAATATTTTAAAAGGTTTAAAATATCAAATTTAATTAATTTGATTAATTGGTTAATTAAAAGATAATTAAAATCGATTTTATGGTTTAATTTAATAGTTTAAATAGACAATAAATTAAAAGATAAACCATAAACATATTTTTAAAAGGTTTAAAAAATACATCTTATATATATTATAATTAGGGAGTTATTATTATATGTATAAGATTAAAATGGTTAGACAAATCATTAGTAGGCCTCATTCACGAAGCTGGTCTATAAAGTGGGTATAAGGAGACTGCCTATAAAATGGCGGTCTAATGGGTGAACACTCTCACCCACCGCTCGCCTGATCAGTGGAGGGTCGTTAGCCGAACGGGTTTGATAGGACCGCCTAATCTCATTAAAAGTATAATGTTATTATTCAAAGTACTAGAACCTTTTAAATAAAACTCAAATCTAGCTACTTTAGGAAAAATGTGAATTGGTGCTAACCCATGAAATTGCACATTGCACTTTATGAAACATTGGTGGAACGTGTGTGGTTTACCGGCACGCCAATTGGGGTTCATAAAGAGTTGCAATGGGTTTCTCGGGTGTTGTCATTATTGATGGAGCGTGTGTGGTTTACCGGCACGTCAATTTGAGATGGCAACTGACCCCGAGAGTACCAAGCTTATTTGCATGGTTATTCACTCCCGGTTTGTGATCCTCGGTATCCCAGTCACAAACAGTGGGGCACATCCGAGATTAAAACATGCTATTGAACAGTTCAATAAATCTCAATGAATCTAGGAATTCCATTTTAATAAGATTATCTTTCCGCGGTAGAATTGGCTGAATCGTCATTCGCTTACCTTATAAAATTTACAATATTGATTACGGCATCCCTCTTCGAGATTGTAAATTGTTATTGTAGGATCCTAGCCTTATATTTGTTATTGGGTCATTATAAGGATTATTATATACGTCTAATTAAAACTATCTTCTTTTATAGATGTCTTCTGCCGAACAATCCGCTCCCCACTCTAACTCAAATGTTACCTCAATCTTGTCATTATGCTCCAAAGTCACGTTGGACGGTACCAACTATAATGACTGGATCCGTAACATCAAGATGGCTCTGAGGTTTGAACATAAGGAGTATGTTCTAGAAACCGAGCTGGTTGAAATTGACCATGATAATGCTACTCGCGAAGAAATCACTCAATACGCAAAACATACTGATGATGCAACCAAAGTGGCTTGCATCATGATAGCTACAATGAACCCAGAGTTGCAAAGAATATATGAAGACTACTGGCCCTATGAAATGCACAAAGAGCTGGCGGAAAAGTTCCGCAAGCAGGAGCGCATTGAGAGGCGCGAGGTAGTCAAAGCTTTCACCAATGCAAAGCCTAGAGATGGAGAGTCCATTTGCAACCACGTGCAGAGAATGCAAGGGTACGTGGAAAGGCTCCGGAAGCTTGAGATGCCGGTTCACGAGGATTTGGCTGTAGACATAGTGCTGAATTCTCTGCCTAGTTCATATGACCAGTTCACACTGGCGTATCATCTGAACAACTCCCAGGCCACTCTGGCCGAACTGCATCGCATGCTCCGCACCGCCGAGGACGGAATGAAGGGTAACAGTATACCCGCTGCTAATCAAGCCGTCCTGGCAATTGCTGGTGGAAAAGGGAAGAAGAGAAAGGGCCCTCCTAAACAGAATTGGAGGGAAAAGGTGCATGTTGGATCGTCCAGCAGCGGCTCCAAACCCAAGACTTCTGGCATTCCTCGTAATGCCAATCCCAAGGAGGCAGAGTGCTTCTATTGCAAGGAACGGGGCCATTGGAAGAGAAGCTGCCCTACATACCTGCAAGACTTGAAGGATGGCAATGTCAAGCCGACTTCAGCAGGTATTTACACTATCTTTAAAAACTCACCATCTTCCAGTTCTTGGGTCCTTGATACAGGATGTGGTTTTCACATTTGTTCTGATTTGCAGGACCTAAGGGAAAGCAGGGAGGTGGAGCACGGTAGACTCAACCTAATCATGGGGAATAGGAGATCGTCGCCTGTGACCAAGATCGGGACTTATAGTTTAGTGCTCAGTAGTGGTGTTTGTTTAGAACTTATTAATTGTTGCTATTCGCCAGAAATGGCAAGGAATATTATTTCATTTCATGCATTGTTTAGACAAGGATTACAGTTTTCGTTTGATAATAGTAATGGTTCCATTTCTGTTTTTCAAAATGGTATTTCTGTATTTACTGCTTTACCTTGTGATGGTGTGTATGAAACTGTGCAATGTGTAGACAATTTAGGTCATAGTGTAAACTTTATTGATTCTTCTAGTGGTGTAGAAAAGGCGTGCTTGTGGCACTGTCGTCTTGGGCACATTAACAAGAAACGCATCGCCCAACTCCAAAAGGATGGAGTGTTGGAATCATTCGACCTCAAATCGGATGATGTATGCGAGTCCTGTATTTTAGGCAAGATGACTAAATCACCATTCAAAGGGTCCTTTGAAAGAGGTGAAGGTCTTTTGGACATCATACATACAGATGTGTGTGGTCCCTTCAGATCTACCACAAAAGACGGCACGCGGTTCTACGTGACCTTCACTGACGATTTTAGTAGATATGGGTATATCTACCTAATCAAACACAAGTCAGATATCTTTGAAAAGTTCAAAGAGTTCAAAAATGAAGTTGAGAATCAATTGGGCAGGAAGATAAAGATGCTCAGGTCCGACAGAGGCGGAGAGTATCTTAGTATCGAGTTCCTAGACTATCTAAAGGAATGTGGAATAGTTTCACAGTTATCGCCTCCTCGAACACCACAGTTGAACGGTGTTGCCGAGAGACGCAACCGAACCTTGTTAGACATGGTTCGTTCCATGATGAGTCGAGCTTCACTTCCCATTCACTTCTGGAGGTATGCCTTAGAGACTGCCGCCCACATCCTTAATCTTATCCCTACTAAGAAGTTTGCTAAGACACCTCATGAGATGTGGACGGGGAAAGTTCCCTCGTTAGCACATATCAAAGTCTGGGGTTGTGAGGCTTTCGTTAGACGAGAGACTCACGATAAACTCGCAGAGAGAAGCGAGAAATGTTTTTTCATTGGATATCCCAAACAGTCATTTGGATACCTGTTCTACAGACCAAGCGAGGACGTGGTCTTTGTAGCGAGATGGGGATTCTTTCGAGAGAGAGAACTCATATTCAAAGAGGACAGTGGGAGTACCATTGACCTTGAAGAAATTCAAGAGTTACCCGACAATGCAACCTTAGGAGAAACTAGCAACCAACAAGAGGAAGAAGTTCCTGTTGGTCCGACTGATATATCCTTACCTCTTAGGCGTTCCAGTAGAGTTAGCATGCCACCCGAGTTTTATGGATTCCATATAACTACGGATGGAGATACGTTTGTCAGTAGAGTTAGCATGCCACCCGAGTTTTATGGATTCAAAGCAAGACTGGTTGCGAAGGGCTTTACTCAAACCCCAGGGATTGACTATGATGAGACCTTCTCACCAGTGGCTAAGATAAAGTCAATTAGGATTATGCTGGCCATAGCTGCATTTCATGATTATGAAATTTGCCAGATGGACGTCAAAACCGCTTTCGTTAATGGGAAGTTGACTGAGGATGTTTACATGAATCAGCCAGAGGGTTTTGTTGATGCAAAGTATCCTGACAAAGTGTGTAAGCTTGAGAAATCCATCTATGGATTAAAACAAGCTTCTCACAGCTGGAATCTTTGTTTCCACGAGAAAGTCAAAGAATTTGGTTTCTCTAGGAGCGAGGATGAGTCTTGCGTATATGTCAAAGCTAGTGGGAGTATAGTCACCTTCCTGGTGCTGTATGTAGATGACATACTGCTCATGGGAAACGACGTCCCGACTTTGCAAGATGTCAAGTCTTGGCTCGGGAAGTGTTTTGCCATGAAAGACCTAGGAGAGGCAGCCTATATTCTCGGGATAAGAATATTAAGAGATAGGAAGAAAAGACTAATTGGACTTAGTCAGAGTACATACTTGGACAAGGTACTGAAAAGATTTAGTATGGAAAATTCCAAGAAGGGAGAGCTACCAATGCAAAGTAATGCTAAGCTGAGTAAGACTCAGAGTCCAAGTACAGACGAGGAAATTACGGACATGAGTCGGGTACCTTATGCTTCGGCTGTGGGGTCGATCATGTATGCCATGACGTGTACTCGTCCCGACGTGGCCTTTGCCTTGAGCATGGTCAGTCGATACCAGGGGAACCCTGGTAGGGCACATTGGACAGCGGTCAAAAACATACTTAAGTATCTGCGCAAGACGAAGAACTTTGTCTTAGTCCTTGGTGGCAGTGATACCTTGAGAGTTGACGGGTATACTGATGCCAGCTTTCAGACAGATAGAGACAATGGTCGGTCTCAGTCAGGCTGGGTATTCCTGTTGAATGGGGGAGCAGTGACTTGGAAAAGTTCAAAGCAAGAGACGGTGGCTGATTCAACGTGCGAATCAGAGTACATCGCAGCGAGTGAAGCGGCAAAAGAAGCGGCTTGGCTGAAGAACTTCATCGTTAACCTTGGAGTAGTCCCGAGTATTCAGGAGCCTGTAGAACTTTTCTGCGATAATGAAGGAGCGGTTGCTTTGACGAAGGAACCGAGAGATCATGGAAAGTCCAGACACATCGACAGAAAGTACCACTACATAAGACATAAGGTAGAAGAAGGTCACCTCGTAGTGAAGAGGGTATCATCAGAAGATAATCCTGTAGATCCATTGAGAAAGGCTCTGAGTAGGGTTAAGCACTATCAGCATGCACGATGCATAGGATTAACAGATGATATTAGTTTTTGTAATTAGATAGGATTTTGAAACTTGTTGCAATATAAATGTAATTAACTTTGGTGAATTAATAATATAGTTTTGTTGATGAGTATTTGATACTACCATTTGTTGATTGTTTATTATTGTGTTTCAATTTTGCATGTTTACTTCCTGAGTAATTTACTTATTATTCGAATATCCACAGTCACTCATACTTCTTGGGAAGTAAGTATGAATGAAGACTGTCGTGAATTGTTTTGTAGATTGTCTAATGAGTTAGACATAGAAATAAGATTGCTACAATATTCATGAGTACTTAGAAAATAGGGATTTGAGTATTGGATAAACCCACGCTCAACTGACTGCTTCATGGATTTCATCATAAGCAATATTGAGACGATAACATCTTTTGATCTTTAAGTAGAGACATATAAGTTATGTTTTACCAAGCGGTTGTTCATTGACAATGCGAAAACGCATCGGTAACACGGTGTTATAAAACGTGTTGTTGTGAATGATTTGACTAGTAAAAGACATAAGTATATGAGTCAAAACTTATTCGTCCCTTGACCCTGTCGGGAAAACAGATATCTGTAGGCCTCTCGATGATTTTGAAGTTGACTAAAGGGTTGGCCAACCAGGACTAAATTGACATGGTCAATTGGTAGTCTTAAAGTCATATGCAAATCAGAAATCGGGAAACAGAGAATCAGACAAGGATTGATCTTAATCCATGTCATGAGTCTGAAAAATATCTTATTGGACGGAGGATCATCTGATCACTTATCATTGGACAGAACTGACTAGGTCAGAGTTCGGCATCGGTTTCTAGAAAGCTACAGTTGCTAATTAGTTAGAGGGTAAATTGGTAATTTTAGTCATAGACTTATCCAGTGGGAGACTGTTGGATTAGGTGTCTAAGCCATGACTAATAATTAGTATTTATCTAATTAATAGTAGCATAGTCCATTTGGGTTGCCCTCATAGTTGGAGGATTGGCAGAAAGTCCGGTAGAGAGAAAGATTGATTTATTATGTGATTAATAAATTAATAGAAATTAAATAAATAGTTTATTAATATATTTAAGTGATAATATATTAATTAGAAACTATAATAATTAATTAGAAATTTTTCTGGAATTAATTGGAATTAATTTGGCAGTTAAATTGATTAATTAAGGTGCAGGGACTAAAACTGTAATTATTCAATAGTTGAGTAAGTGACAGTTGAGTGAGTGAGAGTGGTGAACGAAATTATATATGGAAACATATATATTTTCGATTTTGATAATGAGGATAAAAGGGTTTGAATTATTAAGATAAAGGCTTATCTTAATTTGAATTCAAAAAGGTTTATCTTTAAGGTTTATCTGATCACCATTTGGAGCCTATAAATAGGGAGGCTCACCCTAACCCTAAAGCCACGATTTGTACCCTCTTTCTCTCTAGAATTTTCGGCCAAATACCTCCTGCTGGGTGTGACTGCATTTGAGGCAAGAGATCTTTGTTGCTTTGCTTCCAAGATTCACTAAAGGTTAGTTTTTCTTGATCTTTCTTTTTAGTTTATTTTTTCTGGCCTACTAGGAATTGTTATATGTTTAATTAGAAGAAAAACTTAGATCTATATAGGTTGCATGTGAACTTAGGAATTTTAGTTCATAGTTGTAGAAAACCTTTCAGTGATGATATCTACATCCTGGATATGTTCTCAGCTGATCAATCCCTGAAGAGGTGTTTCTTCTCTCGTGCTCAATCTCACATTAACTGGCTATGGCACAAACGTTTGTCTCATCTGAACTTCAAGAATATATCTATGATTTCCAAGAATCAGCTTGTTCAAGGTCTTCCAAAGATGAAATTCATCAAAGACAAAGTTTGCTCAGCCTGCGAAAAAGGTAAACATGTCAAAGTTTCTTTCAAATCTAAACAGTGCTCTTCCATTGTGTCTCCTTTCAGCCTGATGAATATGGATCTTGGACTTGTTCCTGTGGCCTCTCTTGCTGGTAAAAAGTACTCACTGGTGATTGTGGATGACTTTTCTCGTTACACCTGGGTTATGTTCCTAAGGAATAAAAATGATGCTGCTGCCGAAATCGTTTCACTGATCAAACAATCAGAAGTTCTCTAAAATCTCAAAGTAAAGCAGCTGAGAAGTGATCATGGTACTGAATTTCACAATCAGGTTCTAGAATCCTTCTGTGAAGAGAAAGGGATTCTTCAAAAGTTCTCTGCTGTTAGAACTACAGAGCAAAATGGTGTAGCTAAGAGAAGAAATCGTACCCTGATTGAAGCTGGAAGAACTATGGTTGTTAATGCTGGCCTTCCTCTTTCCTTCTGGGCTGAAGCTGTGAACACCGCCTGCTACACTCAAAATCGATCTGTCATCGTCAAAAGGCATGGAAAGACAGCTTATGAAGTCCTGAAAGGTCGATCCCATGATATCTCTAACTTTCACGCCTTTGGTTGTGCATATTTTATTTTGAAACAGGGGGAGCAGCAGGTGAAGTTTGAACCAAAGTCTGACGATGGCATTTTCTTGGGTTACTTATCAATCTCCAAAGCCTTCAGGGTCTTCAATGTGAACTGAAGAAAGATGACTGAATCCATCCATGTTCGATTTGATGAATCAACATTTCCAAATCAGCATGAGGTACATGAGCACTCAGTTCTTGAAGAGCTTCTCAACCCCATCTCTTCAGCGCCACTAGATTCAGTTCCTGTTCCCTCTGCATCATCTCCTGCTGATGATCATCCTGCATCTTCTTCTCCTAATGATATTTCCTCTCATGTGACTCATTCCCTTGACGAGCTTCCATATGAGTCTCCTCTGGTTCAAGAGACTTCCATTAATGATGTTGTGCCAACGAATAACTCTGAAAACGAAGAGGCCTCTCACTCACAACCTCTTCCAACCGTCAAGGATCATCCTATCACTCAAATTATTGGAGATGTTACATCAGGAGTTCAAACTCGAAGACAAGTCACCAGCAACTTCTGTCTTTATGTGAATTTTGTTTCACTTATTAAACCTAAGAAGGTGGACGATGCTTTACTAGATGCTGGATTAAAGCCATGCAGGATTGTTAGGAATTATTTTAGTACTTTAATCTTTGCATTTAATAGGGACTAAAATAGAAAATTTGTATAATTTAAGGGCTAAATGAGTTTTTCGGTTTGGACCGAAAAACTATGGTTGTTTGGTGTGATGGACTGGACCGAAAAATCCTTGGTTTTTCGGTGGGCTTGTTGTTATTTGGGCTTAGGGTTTAGCTAGGTTTTTAGTAGAGTATTTAAGGCTCTATGAGCCGCCATTTTTGAGGGTTGGTTGTCTTGGGAAAGGTGCTAACTAGAGAGAGAAAATTCATTTGTTCAAGCAAGCAACCAAAGAACTTATGTATTAGTCTTGGTTTAATCAAGAATGCATTGAAGTTTAAATCTCCTTGTTCTTGTTCTTATCGATTTGAGTGTTTGATTGATACCATTTGTGTGTAGATCTAGGATTTGTGGACCTAGAATTGGTATTAGAGCTTGATTTTGGTATCAATCTTTTATATGTTCTTGGAGATTTTTTAAGTTTTTGAGAGTTTGATCCGTTTTTGGTCGATTTTTTACTGTTTTTGGTATTTATGAGCTTGTGTTCTTCGTGATTATCGGAGATCTTCAAGAAATTTTCACTCAAAAAAATCGTTTTTGATCCAAAAAGTGGGTTTTCGGACTTGTTTGTGCGATTTCAGATCTGAAAATAGTTGTTCGGTTAGTCCTTTGGAGGTTAATCGGCGGCGAATCTGAGATCTAGGGTTTTTCTTAGGTTGTTCGGCGGCAGCTTGAGCTGATTAGGGTTTCATCAAGGTTGTTCGGCGGCGCTAGGGTTTCTTTGGGTTGCTCGATCCAGTAAGAGGTTGCTCAGTCAGCCCAAATCCAAGTTGTTCGATTTTCTAGGGTTTCCAAATTACGCGCCTAGTTACTCGGTTGCTTGATTAATCGGTTTTTGGTTCCCTTATTGTTCGGTCCTTTCGATTGCTTGGTCAAGGTCTTGTTCGGTCCAAAAAATTTGTTCGATTAAAGTGTTTCTCGCCCTGTTGTTCGGTGCATCTGAAGGTTGTTCGGTCTAGTGTTTTCGTCCTTGTGCTTCGATCTTAAGTTTTTGATTTTTTTAGTCAAAAAATTTCGAAAGGTTTTGGGTAAAATTTTGATTTTTCCGGGAAATTTTTTTTGCGATTACTTTAAGAAGGATTTGACAACAACCAATCCGTATTCCGATCTCGATACCGTGATGGGTACTGTTACCCGCATTCCCAGACTATTAAATGCTGAAGGTTTTGATGAATGGAAATTTAGATTTGAGAAATATGCAAAAATGAAGGACAACAAGATATGGAGAAGCATTGTGAGAGGTCCGATTATAATAACAAATACACTTGAGGATGGTACGGTGATTATAAAGTCTCAGGAAGAATACTCGAATGAAGACTTCGATTTAACTGAAGTTGATGATCGTGCCCTCGCTACTCTCACGATGGCTCTATCTCCTTATATCGCTCAAGGATTCAGGGAATACAAATCTGCCAAAGCTTTGTGGGAAGCACTGATTAAGGTTTATGAAGGCAACGAGGACATGAGACAAAGCAGACAGGATCTGCTTAGACAAAGATTTAACTTGTTTAATCATGTTCTCGGGGAGACGCTTGAAGTTCAGTTGCAACGCTTTATCACTCTCAACACTGAGTTGAGTACCACTGGAATAGTGCTGTCAAAATCTGAAATCAACAAGAAGCTGCTGAAATTTTGGTTGTCATCAAAGCATGTCATATGGATGACAAACAACTAGAAATAAGTTACGCCAATTCTTATCAATCTGCCAACCTAGGTGTTTCTACAAACAGTGCTTTTTCTGCTTTGCCTGCTCAAGCTCCAGTTTATCAAGCTTCTTCCTCTTCCAACAAGCCAATGGTATCTCCAGTTCCCTTCGTTCCTGTTACTCCAGCTCCAACTCTTCCTAAAGGAACTGAAGAGAATTTAGGTTTGATGGCTGGTCTCCTAAATTGTTACAATGCTCTCGTGGCTGGTGAGCTGGTTCAACCAATGATGGTAGGAGATATTGATCAAGTTCACCCCGATGATGTGGAAGAAATGGATATTTCCTGGCATATCGTTATGGCGGTATTCAGGGCAAAGAAGTTCACTCAAATGATGGGTAGAAACAATTGGGTTGCCAACAATGGAGAGAAGAAAGTGGGTTTCAACAAGACCAAACTCCGGTGCTATAATTGTCATGAGCCTGAGCACTTTGCTCGTGAATGTACTAAGCCCAGAGTGAAGAATACTGAGAGAAATCTAGTGCCTACTGGAACAAACCGTGATGCAGATACTCAAAATACTGAAAGAGCCATGGTTGCGCAACAATTCTCTTGGGATAACCAGATGCAAGCATTGAATTTGATTGAAGGTGGTGAAGCTCACTTGGCCCAAGCTGAAGGTGATATGGATGCTGATGCAGCTGAGGAGGAAATGATGAATTTGCAATTTGCCCTCATGGTTTCCACTTCTCCTGCTACCACTTCCGCCAATGATGAGGTTAGTAAAGTTTCATGCTCTTCTCAAACTTTTGTTGATATAATTGCAAAGTATCGTGAACATAATGATCGTCTTGTTAAAGAAATGTTTAACCTTGCAAATGATGTTTACGAAGCTAAAAGAAACTGAAACCCCTACAAGAAAAACTTGATGCTAAAACTTCTGATTTTAAGAAAGTTCAAGAGGAATGGAGTACTGTAAGCACTCGATATCGTTGTGTAAAAGAAACAATTATTAAATTAACTACAGAACTTGACATATGGAAATCAAAATTCAATGATGCTGAATTTAATTTCAAAAAGTTCGATGTGTCAAGCGAAGTGGTTGAGTCTATAATTGAAAATCAAACTAAATGGGCCAGTTTACATGGTGAAGGTTTTGGTTATAGATCTGTTCCACCTGCATATAATCATAATTATGTATCATCTGTCGAAATTGAAGAGTCAGAAGAATGTTATCTCTCGAATTTCATCAAAAAGAATCAATCTGGCACCGCTGAGAGTAATAAACCGAACTCTACTAACGCTTCTACCTCATGTGTAGATAATTTGAAAGAGAAAGATGAGAAGAAGGAAGACAAGAGTACTTTTGATTATGTTAAAACCTGTTCTAAGACTATTGATTCTAATTCGTCTATTTTGAATTCGTCTGTTAAAACTGTTAAGATTGTTAGACCTTTCAAAAATCGTGATGATGTTAACTTTCAAACTTCTAGGTTTAAGAATTCTGTTAAATGTTTTGTTGCATGCTTGTGTGTGTGTGTGGAAATGCTTTTAATATATCTGGACCTGGACAAACATCCACTGCTCCTATTAAAAGACAAACCTGTTTTAACTGTCGAATAGCTGGTCACATTGCCAGAAATTGTCCCCGATATTTGTATGCGCATCAACATGAACAGTTTTGGCAGAACATGCAAAGGGGGAGATCTTATAAAAGAAAACCCTCGAGGTCACGTTCTCGGAATGAGAATTGGATGATGTGAAAGCCAAGAATCAAACTGCTCAACACAAAAAGATTGTTTCAAGAAATGACAGTGCCTTACCAAAATTTGTAAGATTAAAGTCATCTCGAGAATCAACTTCAAATAGCAGTTCTGATTCAAAATCAGATATTAAGGTTCCCATTTGGTCCAAGGATAAGAGATTTAAATCAAATTATAGATGGGTTCCTAAAGGCAGCATTCCAAAATCTACTGTGAATTCCCCATTATTTGACAATCGTGATATGAGTTTAGAATCTGTAAAATGTATTGATAGTTTGGGTCAACCCGGTTTTTGAATGGACTGGGTTCCTAAATCTAATTAATCCCGCAACTTGTGCAGGAACAGCTATGGAGGAATATCAGCAAACCTCGGTATGTTGATAGCGGTTGTTCCAGGCACATGACAGGCGACATGTCCCAATTATACGACATTGAAAATTTTAATGGCGGATGTGTTTGCTTTGCGGGAGGTGAAAAGGGTAAGATCACACAAAGGGGAACTGTATCTAATGGCGTGTTGAAATTTGAGAACGTCAACTTTGTACCTGCTTAAGCATAGTCTGCTGAGCGTTTCTCAATTCTGTGACAAAGGTTTTTCAACCCACTTCACGAAGAAGGAATGTCTGATATTGAAACCCGGCGTTGCCATCCCCGAGGAGTGGATTCTTGTCAGATCAGAACGAAAGAGCAATGCTTATATCATCGACATGAATCACAACACTCCAGAAAACGTTCTCAGTATTAATAAAAGCTCTTATTGTTTCACATGGATCTCTTCGGCCCAGTCAACGTTCTCAGTATTAATAAAAGCTCTTATTGTTTAGTTATAACTAATGATTACTCACGTTTTACTTAGGTTTTCTTTTTGAAGAAAAAGAGTGAAACTACTGAGCTGGTCAAGAGATTTGTCACTTTAATAGAGAATCAAACTAATCAGAAACTGAAGGCAATCCGGTGCGACAATGGGACTGAATTCAAGAACGCGGTACTAGATAAATTTTGTGCAGATAAAGGAGTGCAGCGTCAGTACAGTGCTGCTCGTACACCTCAACAAAATGGTGTTGCTGAGCGTCGAAACAGAACATTAATTGAAGCTGCACGCACCATGCTCTGCGATTCTAAATTACCGGTGTTCTTTTGGGCTGAAGCAATCAACACGGCTTGTTATGTTCAGAACCGGGTCATCATCAACAAGCGCCAAATGAAGACTCCGTATGAGATCCTCTATGGTCATAAACCATCTGTTTCACATTTCCGTTCTTTTAGCTGTCCTTGCACCCTTCTTCATCTTGAAGCCACACCAAAGTTCAACTTTAAAGCAGATGGCTGTTACTTTGTTGGATATGCTGGTAAAACTGCATATCGGGTGTATAATAAGGTTACCAAACAGATCGTGGAATCGTTTGATGTACGGTGGCTAGAGGAGAATCAAACGGATGCTCGAGTTGGTCACGACTGGATATTCAACTATGCCGAATTGTTTAAGTCTTTTAATGTGCTTTCTGATGTTGTCTCAGGCACACAGCCAGGTCCAAGTGAAGTCAACAGAGATGAAGATGAGGAAATCATTGCTGATCCCATCATACCGCCCTTGATTTTTGAATATCCTATTATTAACGATGGTGCATCTCTTATTTCCACTTCGGTTTCAACTGAAGCTCCTGCTGATTCATCTCAGATTGTTGGCGAACCACCAGTTGCTGAAGCATCTGCCACTCCTGAAGGCGTTATCAATTCTGAACCTGCTGATCTTTTCAACTCCACACTCATGGACTCCCTCTTTCCAGAGAGAATTCCCGATGAGTATGTAGCTAGTACCTCCCACGATTTTAGAGACTCCGACAGGGGTACTTCAGGCTCAAGCAGAATTGAGAACATAACAAACCTTCTAGTTTCTTCTGCTTCGCTCGAGCTTGCTATTTCTTCAAGAGTTCAACACGATCACCCGATTGAAAATGTCATTGGCTCTATTGATGATGGGGTTCAAACCAGAAGCCAGAGCGGCCATGTCAACGAGTGCCTCTACTCATGCTTTATCTCACAAATTGAGCCGAAGAATGTAGAGATGACACTTAATGAACCAAGCTGGGTGGACGCAATACATGAAGAGCTCAACCAGTTCGAGAAGCTGAACGTTTGGCAGTTGGTGGAATTACCCGAAGGCAAGAAGTCTCTTGACACGAGATGGGTTTTTCGCAACAAGCAAGATGATTCAGGAGTTATTGTGCGAAACAAGGCACGCCTGGTTGTACGCAGTTTCCGTTAGATTAAAGCTCTTGATTATACGGAAGTGTATGCCCCGGTTGCACGATTAAATTCAGATTTCTCTCGCTTATGCATCGTATATGAACTTTACTGTATATCAGATGGATGTTAAAACTGCATTCTTGTACGGTGAGGTGAAAGAAGAGATTTATGTTGATCAACCTCCCGGCTTCGTCAACTCCAAGTTTCTAAATCACGTCTGCAAGCTAGATAAGGCTCTCTATGGTCTTCATCAAGCTCCCTGTGCCTGGTATGCAACATTGACGGATCATCTGTTGCAGCATGGTTACACTGGAGGCAATATTGACCAGACGCTGTTCATCAAGCGTCAGAACTCCGACCAGATTGTTGTCCAAATCTATGTGGATGATATTATCTTTGGTTCAACGAGTGAGGCCTTGTGCAAAGAATTTGAGCAAGTGATGAAAAAGCGATTCGAGATGAGTTTGCTGGGTGAGATGACAATGTTCATTGGGTTGCAAGTAAAGCAAAGTTCAACGAGTATTCTTCTTCATCAAGGAAAGTATGTGGAGGATATTCTTGCGAAGTTGAACTTCAAGGATGCTAAAGTTGCTAACACTCCAATGGCTGAGCGACCCTTGCTGACTTCATACCCAGATGGCCAATCAGTTGATCAAACATATTACCGTTCTATGATTGGATCTCTGATGTATTTGACGGCCAGCAGACCGGATATCGTCTTTGTAGTCTGCCAGTGTGCACCATATCAGGCTAATCCTAAACTCTCTCATTTAACTGCTGTCAAACGAATCTTTAGATACCTTAAAAGGAGACCTAAATTAGGTCTCTGGTATTCAAAGAATCGTGAATTTCATCTTTATGCTTTTTCAGATAGCAATTATGGGGGTTGCGACATTGACAGAAAGTCCACCAGTGCTGGATGTTGCTCCCTCGGCCTGTTGTTCTCAAGTCATTTGGATGCAGCATCAACTCATTGATTATGGTATGAACTTTCTTGACACTCCATATTCTGTGATAATGAAGCGGCTATCCAATTTGTGAAAAACCCTGTCCAACATTCTAAGACTAAGCACATTGACATTAAAGTTCATTTTATTCGAGATTTCTTCGATCGAAAATTGATTCATTTGGAAAAGGTCCACACAGATAACAATGTGGCAGACTTGTTTACAAAACCATTTGCAAAAGCTCGATTCAATGTGCTGGTCGAAATGCTCAAAATGATACGTTTCGATGACTGTTAAATCAGTTTTGTAAATATTTTACTCTATTTTTGTTTAGTTAAATTTGTTCATGGTTTTTTACTTCCGCAATTCTCTTCCATGCACAAATTTAGGGGGAGAATTAAAAACAAAACAAAAATTACAAAATTTCAAAAATACAAAAATATTTTCGTTTATGTCTTTATTCTTCAGAAAATTTAAAAATCCAAAAACATTTCTTACCTACCGACGACGCACCGAGTTAATACCACTCACTGCTGAGGTAATTTTTTTAAGTGTTGGTGATCCTCATTGGTATACCTCAATGAGTGTGAGGCACTGACAACCGCTTCTTAACCAATCTAAAGTTTTTCTTGTGTAACACCAACTTATAGATGCTTTGAGAGAAAACACTCGAAGTCGAGAGTTAAAAAGTCTGTGCCGATGGTTAGATTGCATGCCGTAATATATCACACGCACCAATCCTTTCTTAACCACCTTTACATTTCTGATGCAAGAAATAGACGACTCATCACTTTAAACCAAGTGATGATGATATTTCGAAACTCTATGCCAGTGATCTCTGCTACAATACCAGTAGTAGATGTGAGGCATCAATAACCGTTCTTACCTACAAAGCTTCTAAATCAAGAGTTGGATGACTCAGTGTAATAAACCATGCACTGATGACAATTCAAAAGTCTAGTCGATGGGTATGTCTAGTAACCAAGACATTTTACACGCTCATACCACTCTTGAACCCATGCCTTCTTCTAAACAAGATGTTCGTGACTCAATGTGATTTTACCTCACATTGATGAAATATCAAAACTCTGGGTCAGTGATCGTTGTTGTTTACCACAATAGCTGTGAGACCCCAACAACTTTACCTGATTCAAAATTGGCACTAGGATGGTACACTCCACAGAGTTTGGATACCATTGAACGTCTCGCCAAGAGCCAAGTCAACTTGTTGACTTGTCAACTGCATTGAGATCTTTGATCAAGGATATGCAGGGGCCAATATCAAAATGGGCACGAGTAGTTCACCGATACTCAAACAATCGCAGTGTGTTCCTTCGGGTTCACACAGATACTGCGAGAAGTCTCATTCGGAGCCAAGGATGAATCCTTGATCAAATGTGGTGAGAGTTTCTAACTCCATGACCCACATGATTTGTAGTCAAAGATCGTATCGAGAAGCGTCAGCTAAAAGTGAAGTTCAAGAATTTTGACACGAATCCTTGTTCCTGAAGAAGGTGAAGCTCAATTCCATGTGACAGGCTGCTTGAATTCCTCCTCAGCCAGTGTGTTGCTACATTCACACCTTCATGTGATCTAAAGAGAAGAGATGAAGAGTCAGACTCCAGTTAAAGTCAAAGTCAAATTAAAAGCTGGATGTGCTGATTCAAGACCCATGCTGAAACCCATACCCAATGCGTGTTCAAAGTCAAATCTGAAGACTATCTAATCTGAAGATGAAGTTGTCGCTGCAACGTGCTTAAAGCTGTTAACATCTACACCCGTTACTTGGTTTAGGGGGAGATTGTTAGAATTCTTCTACAGTGCACAACTGAGGTCAAGACCAAGAGAAGCCTGAAGTTTAAATGTAAGCATTAAACCAAGGGGGAGATTGTTAGGAATTATTTTAGTGGTTTAATCTTTGCATTTAATAGGGAATAAAATAGAAAATTTGTATAATTTAAGGGCTAAATGAGTTTTTCGGTTTGGACCAAAAAACTATGGTTGTTCGGTGTGATGGACCGAAATACCCTTGGTTTTTCGGTGGGCTTGTTGTTATTTGGGCTTAGGGTTTAGCTAGGTTTTTAGTAGAGTATTTAAGGCTCTATGAGCTGCCATTTTTGAGGGTTGGTTGTCTTGGGAAAGGTGCTAACTAGAGAGAGAAAATTAATTTGTTCAAGCAAGCAACCAAAGAACTTATATATTAGTCTTGGTTTAATGAAGAATGCATTGAAGTTTAAATCTCCTTGTTCTTGTTCTTAACGATTTGAGTGTTTGATTGATACCATTTGTGTGTAGATCTAGGATTTGTGGACGTACAAGGATGAACTCCGTGAATTTCAAAGACACAAGGTATGGACTCCAGTTCCACGTCCTCAAGGAAAGACTATCATCGGTACTCGATGGGTGTTCAGGAACAAAATGGATGAAGATGGAATTGTCATCATGAACAAGTCTCGCCTGGTGGCTCAAAGGATTTACTCAGATGGAAGGGCTCGACTATGATGAAACCTTTGTCCCTGTCGCTCATCTTGAAGCTATCAGACTCTTCCTCGCCTATGCTTCATTTATGCAATTCAAAGTGTTTCAGATGGATGTCAAGACTGCTTTTCAACATGGTGATCTTCCTCATGAAGTATATCTCTGACAACCTCCTGGATTCGTTAATGATGCTTTCCCTGACCATGTGTATCGATTAGACAAGGCAGTGTATGGTCTCAAACAGGCTCCCAGAGCCTGGTATGATACTCTGACAGCATATCTTCTTGAAAAAGGCTATCACAGAGGTGCTATTGTCAACACTCTCTTCATTAAGCGATCAGGTGATGACATTATTCTCGCTCAAGTCTATGTCGATGACATTATCTTTGGTTCAACCAATGATAAACTGAGTGAGGAATTTGCTGCTGTGATGTCTTCAAAGTTTGAAATGAGCATCATGGGTGAATTGTCCTTCTTCTTGGGCCTTCAAGTCAAGCAGCTGCTTCAAGGAATTTTTATCAGCCAAAGCAAGTACCTTCAGGACATGTTGAATAAATTCTCTTTCTCTGATTGCAAGCCAGCCAAAACTCCCATGAGTACATCAGTCTCCCTATCTGCTGACCTCTCAGGTGTCGATGTAAATGCCTCATCCTATAGAGGCCTGATTGGATCTTTATTGTACCTCACAGCAAGCCGTCCTGGCATAGTCTTTGCCACCAGCATGTGTGCTCGTTTTCAAGCTCAGCCCAAAGAGTCCCATCTCAACGCTATCAAAAGAATCTTTCGCTATCTCAAGCATACTCCATCATTGGGTCTCTGGTACCCCTGTGAGTCCTATTTTGACTTAGTTGGATTCACTGACTCTGATTTTGCAGGATGCTCCTTAGATAGAAAAGTACTTCATGAGGGTATCAGTTGCTGGGAAGTCAATTAATCAGTTGGTCAAGTAAGAAACAGTCATCAGTTGCATGCTCAACTGCTGAAGCTGAGTATGTTGCAGCTGGCAGATGTTGTGCTCAAGTGCTATAGATTCAAAATCAGCTGATGGACTATGGTTTCACTCTCTCAAAGACACCCATCTGCTGTGACAATACAAGTGCAATCCTCATCTCTCAAAATCCTGTTCAGTACTCAAAGACAAAGCACATCGACATCAGACATCATTTTATCAGAGACATCATCCAGAAAGAAAATATTGAGCTCATGTACATTCCTACTGAGCAACAATTGGTGACATTTTCACCAAACCTCTCGACGAACAAAAGATGTTATACTTCATTGGTGAATTGGGAATGATCACACAGTAATTCTTGTATTATATTTCTTGTTAAGTTTTCTTAGTCTCTTTTAAAAAAAGGAAAAATCACAAACAAAAAGATTTCATTCCATTGAAAATAATATCTTACATAGAGTGATTACATGCATCGACTAACTTCTACTAACGTTTGAAATATTGCCATAAAGATGGATTTCCCATTGTGTACAGCTGATGGATCCTCAGCTCACTTTCTTCCACGAAAAGTTGAACATCCTCTGAAAGTCTCACCACGAACTGATTTTGATTAGTTGCTCTCAAGACAGTCGCCGGCCACCATCCTCTTCTGTACCATACTTCCACCATATCAAATGGCTTAAAGTCCACTTTTGGTGGTATTGGCTGGAGTGCACCCCAATTGCAAGAAACCACCTTTAGCCTCCCTGTTTCACTATCCGTTAGAGTTGTCAATCGAACTTCATACATCTGTAGTCAGATCCCAATGATCACCCCTCCATACGTTCCTCCTTGAAACACACCTTCATCCAACAGCTTCACCTCTACTTTGTCCTATCACTTAAATGGACTCTCAGCCATCTTCTGTATTGTATTATATCTTTTGTGGTGTATTAGTTTGCGTTTGTGACACACTAATTCTTGTTTCCTTTTATTGACTTATGCAGTGATCTCAAAACTTCCCCTGGAAGCATGCTGTCGCATGCCAAGTCTTGCGTCCTGCTGAGACACCAAGCACTGACCCGCCTTATCAACTGATCATAGTGTTATCTGATAAATATATTGTCTGGTCCTGAAAAGACAAAGGGTCTCTCTGATACTCCAAACATTCAAGTTAAATATCTTACTAGACATTGTCCCTAGAAGCTGCTGCTGCATGCACGCCCTGCAAGGCCCTAGATCCCTCCATGTACTAAAGCATAGTCTTTGGTACTGATATTGCCTCATTTATACATATAATTCAGACAATATCGAGTGCCTAAACACGTGTTTTTGGTATAATATCAAGATAAAATATACTTATATGTTTAAATTACCAAAACACAGGAAAAATTGCTGTATAATGAAGAAGGAGCTGGATTCAAGCTTTAAAATGAGGAAAAAGGAGTAAAAGAACTATCGGGAAAGAAAGAGCCAAAAAGAGCGTATTTTGGGCGAAAAAACGAAGAAATAATTCCAACAGACCTTAGATCGCGACCCTATCTCACCTTAGATCGCGACCCTATCTCACCTTAGATCGCGACCCGACCTGCTGACCATTGCGTGACAAGATGCTGACAAAAGGATCGCGACAAAGGGCTCAAAATCGCGACCTTACAGAGATCGCGACGCGACCTCCACATGGATCGCGACGCGACCCACCAACCACAGTCCACAAAGTCAGAATAGCGGCCAACTGAGTCACGCATTTCACACTGGATCGCGACGCGATCCCCTATATGGTCGCGACGCGACGGGGCCTGGACAGCACTATAAATAGAAGCCTTATCTTGTTGTTTGAGACACCAACCCATAAACACCTACACCTACACCCCATTACCAACACCAAACTCGGGAGTTTGCCCACTGCAACTGCCATAAGGTTTGGAGGAGACGGTACAGTGCATATGGAATCGAGAGCTTGAAGAATGTTAGGCCGGGACTTCATTCGGTTTGCTTTATATATGTTTAGCATTCTACTATGATTTCCTAGGCCGTATTCTTCAGATCATGTTATATTTATCTGCATTATTCATTACTTAGATTTGAATACTATCTAGTTATGATTTGATTGTTATTTATCAGATATTGAACGTTTTATATTTTATCTTGCATAATTTATTTGATTATCATATATGTTAAGGAACCTTCCTTTTGGAATTATTGCTGAGTTATTTTAGTCTAGAGGACCAATCTGACTATATGACTTTTATCATAACTGTGCTATGACCATTAGACAGATATGACTAGTGATGGACCAAATCCTAGGGTTAAGTCACGAAGGTAGGAACTTATATGTGTATGACAAGTTTGTACTAGAGGACCAATCTGTACAAACCATTTGATTTTCATGACCATTGAGATCAAAAACTCGAATGAATCTTGTATGATACGAACCAATACATGATTATTTGGAATATGTAATTGCATGACCATTGCCATTAATGACCTTATAATCATAGGATTAGGTAGTTGGACCAAAACATCTAATCACTCTAGAAATCGATATTTAGCTTTCAATATCCATTGCACTAATAGCATATCAAACATAACTAGATGGTTGAATCGAATCTAAGTATAAACGTTTACTTTTATGTTTTGTAATTTATATTTATATTTTCCGATTTTAATAAACTTTTGCGCTGTCTCTTGACACGAGTCAATGCATTCTCTCAAAACCCCCCCTCCTTTTTAATTACTGTTTGCTTGAATAATTGTTAATTAATAATTGATTTTCTTAACTTAAAAATATCCATTTTCCCTTGGGTTCGACAACCCGGATTTACCAATACTATACTACAACCGATTAGGTCCACTTGCCTAATTGTGTTGTTCTATTCATACATGGTATATCCCTGTTCAAGAAATGTAAAACTAATGTGAAAACCAATTGCTAATATCATATATACGCTCGTAACATACCAAGATTTTGGTACCGTTTTCTGGGTATTTTATATGTATGTTTGAAAACACATCAAGTTTTTGGCGCCGTTGCCGGGGAATACGGTTTTATTTTTTTTTTTAGAAAATTAAATTATTAGTTAATATTTGTGTGATTGAAAATTTGTTTTTGTGTATTATGTATTTTTATTGTTTTGATTGACATATCACTAATCATAAAATGGATATTTGCACACCTTAAGCATATTTTAAGTGTGGGGTGAATATTTCGGGAAAAATGAAGTGACAAAACTTTGAAGTCTTTTCTACTCACGCAACAGCCATCTTCTGTATTGTATTATATCTTTTGTGGTGTATTAGTTTGCGTTTGTGACACACTGATTCTTGTTTCCTTTTATTGACTTATGCAGTGATCTCAAAACTTCCCCTGGAAGCATGCTGTCGCATGCCAAGTCTTGCGTCCTGCTGAGACACCAAGCACTGACCCGCCTTATCAACTGATCATAGTGTTATCTGATAAATATATTGTCTGGTCCTGAAAAGACAAAGGGTCTCTCTGATACTCCAAACATTCAAGTTAAATATCTTACCAGACATTGTCCCTAGAAGCTGCTGCTGCATGCACGCCCTGCAAGGCCCTAGATCCCTCCATGTACTAAAGCATAGTCTTTGATACATGAAGTACTGGCTGGTCCTTTTAGCCATGGGATTGCTTTTGATCATCTGTCACTGAGATTAAACCGTTTATGCTTCCGCCTTTATCTATCGTATCTCAGCCATAGATTGTGACCGTTGATGACTGCCATCTGTCCTTGACATTTCGACCCCAAAAGCATCACAAGATCTCTTCCCAATCTTTTCGCCTTCCTTCTAGCCCTCTCTCTCAAAATATCCCTCCTCATATACATTTAAAAAAAAAACCTAAAACCCTTTTTCCACGCAAAAACCTTCTTCATCATCCCTACCCTGATAAACCCTAAACCACATCTCTGAAGTTTAATGGCTCCTATGTTCGAGTTTGTTCCCTCGTCTGATCTCAAAAAGGCTGAAGCATCACCTGCGGCAAACGTTCTCGTCTTCCCTACTAATGTTACCGCCGTATTCTCAATTCCATCCAGGCTAAAGGATCAGGGTTTTGAACAGTTCGTCGACTTCTTGAAAGGGCATCCTCTCAACTTCGCAATATCAGGAATGCCAGACGTTTTCAAACCATCAATGGTTGCTAAATTGTGGTACACATGTGATTTCTTCTCCGATCAAGCATCTATTATTGGTACAATTAGCAATGGTCAAACAAAAGTTACCCTCATCATCGATACATTCAGACGTTGCCTCTGTCTCCCTTTCTCTGCTCCTTTCTCTGAACTACCGTTTGAGGAAGATATCAAAATGGTTGTGCATCTACTAGGGTATGATTCTAATCTTGCTGGCAAGCGAGATGCTGAGAGGACTATCCTCCATCAATGCTTCCTTGTTGGGTGGAAGTTCTTGACTGGGGTCATTAGGCGATGTCTAGGCTACAAACATAGCAGCCTTTGATCAACTGAACACCTATGAGCTTTATCTCCTCTATGGCATGGCCCTCAACAAGAATTTCGATTTTGCTCAAGTCATCTTTGATCAGCTGGTAAATCTTGTCTCCTACAAGATTCACCCAAACTACGTTGCATTTCCAAGGTTTTTGGCTCTGGCTCTGAGCTTTGAATCTTTGGAATACCATTCAGCTGCTGATGTTGCCTGCACATTTCCGATGTTGCCCTCCAAGATTTTTGGTCCTTCTGATCCATCTGCCACAGACGCCTCCATGCCTGCCTGCATGACTAGTTGGATCATTAAGCCCTATCAAGGTGAATGTCTTCTCAGATCCACTCATCCTGTCCTTCCGACTGTGGTTCTCGCAAATCCTGAAGACTCCTGTGCATCTGGGTCTCATCGACCTGATCGACGTGATTCCTCCTCTGATTCTCAAAGGTCTCCTCCTCTCATCACAAACATAGAATCATCTCGCAAGTCCCCCTTACGCATCACCAACACCTCTCGCATTCCATCTTTTGTAAGAGAAAAATTGCCTGATTCTGAGGAAACGCCATCTACATCCTCCACTGCTTCCTCCTCTGATTCATCTGATACTGAGGCAGTTTTCATGTTTGTGTCTGAGGATGTCGTCTATGGTCCTCTGAACATTTCACCAGTTTGTATGATTCCCTCCCCAGTACGAGGCACTGGGCACATTCGCTTGGCATCCCCTGAACCTGAACCTCTAAACGAGCAACCAGTATTTACTGCTCCTCCAGTGGCCAAGCACATTCGTTTTTCATCTCCTGATCCTGCCCCATCATCTGATCCTACCCCATCATCTGAACCTGTCCCATCCTCAAGTTCTTCTTAGATGGATGACATTCAAGCCTCACCCAAAACCTTGACTGAACACTCTTAGACTCAATCCTCTCGCCTTCAACAACTTGAAACCGATGTTGCTTACATCAAGGAACTTTTCTACTGGTCCTTTGTCAACATTATGCCAGAAGATGCCACTGCTGATTTACCTCCTTCTCCTCCTCCTGGTCCCGATGGTACAGCTCATCTTTATCAACGACCGCCGTCACTACCATCTGTACCACCTCCACCACCCTCACCTCCTCCTCCGCCTCCTCCATCTCAACTTCCCTCTGATGATGCCAAAAAGGGGGAGAATACGTCTGGTGATCAAGATCCTCCACATAAAGGGGACATTATCTATGCACTTATCAGGGGAGACATAGTCCTTTCTCATGCTGAGGGGGAGCCAAGTGCTCATGCTGAAGGGGAGCATGCGCCTAAAACAACCGAGGGGGATACAAATGTCACAACTGAGGGATATACAAGTGTCATATCTTAAGGGGGCCCTTCAAATCCTTTTCAGCATTCCATTATTCCTCCTTCTAGGGGGGAGCAAGGATCAGATGAAAGTTTTGAGGCTGAAGGGGAGCCAGTTTTAGCATATGCTTATGATATCGATGACGAGGAAGGCTTTTTCGAAATGCCTTACCTTATTGATCCTATTGATGTGCTGTATCCAAGACAACCTTTTCTTGGGGGAAATCAAAGCACTTGTGTTCCTGAAGCTCCTCCTGTCTCAAATGCTGATTACCTATCAGCTGACATCCCTGATGATGACGTTCCTCTGGTGATCAAAAGAAAATGTACTTCAGAATCCTCCTCTATTCCAGAGTCATCAAAACATCAGAAGGTATCTCCTCAGGTACTGAAGTTAGTTGAGGAATGGTGTATGTCTGCTGATCAAGTTGAAGAGTTAGCCGCTGAGCACAACCTGGTCATGACAAATCGGATCATCTGTTAAAGGATGATAAAGTAGCTCAACAGCTGGTTCAAGAGGAAGGTGGGAAGAACCAGTAGCAGGATCTCACGAGTCAGTTTGACTCCATGACCATGAAACAAAGAAAGATTGCCAGTCGAGCTGAAAGTGCAAATAGAAGAATTGATCTGGCAAAATATACTAGTGTCTTTGCAAGAAGGCATTCAGTACTTCCAATAGTTAAGGTGGGCTATTCCAAGAACAAAGGGGCAAAGATTCTGCTTTTGCACCTTCAAAGAAAATATAAAGAGTTACTTGTTCCTGAACAAGAGTTCATAAACGAAGTTGCAAAGTTTAGATTTACTGAGTGGGAGGAAATGCTTCAAGTCACTCAGAAGCATAAGGGTCTGCATTCTCAAGAGCTTCGTGGTGCTCTTCAACGGCGGATAGATAAGGCTTATAGTCTAGATCTTGTTCCAGCTTCTTCTCGTTCTGTTAAAGATCGTCCTTCTGGTCCTAGAAGAAGAAGGAAGAACATTCAGTTGAAACATCATCTGGTTCCTTATTGTTCTAAGGACTTCAACAACATTCCTCCCTTTGGTGCTCCTGCAGAGGCTCTCAAGCTGATCAGAACTCTTGTTCATGGAATGTTCTATGAAGATGCTGATGGAAAGATGTGTTTCATGCGTATAGCTGATCTGAAGAAATCATCTACTGAGCATCTATTTCATCTTCACCTTGAGTGCTTAAAGTCAAATCAGCTGAAGGCTTCCATATGCTGATTTCTCACGAGCTAAAGAGAAGAGAACCTGAGCTTCATGCCCCTGAGTATAAATAGATCAAGCCAGATATTCTCATTGAGGCTGAGTACATTGCCTCTCTCGGCTAATCCTCCTTCAGTTAAAAAAAGGTTTTGACATCATCAGATTGGGGGAGATTGTTGGGCTGTTCAGCATCAGCACCAGCTGATCAACAACAACACCATTTGAATCCGATGCTGTCAAAAGGAGGATAATACGCTGTAGCTGATTGATTCAGTAGAAGCATATCAACTGAAGCGTGTTTGTTACTTATCGTATATTTGTAGTTATCTTGTTTCCATACTTATCAAGTTTATGGTTAGGAGTTCCCTGATATGTAGGGATACTCCAAAAATACGTAGTTTCTCTTGTATAAGTATTACGACTAGGGTTCTTGTAACATTACCACTTATCAATATTAAAAAGATCTCTGTGTGAGATCAATATGTTTTTCTGTGTGAAATTTACTTTGTTATTGTTTGATTGATCCTTTGTGTTCTAACAATGATTATTTAAAAGTCCACAGTCGCTTGTACTTTTGGAAGTAAGTAGTGAATTAAGACTGTTATTGTTGAAAATACGATAAATGATCTCCACGAATAAGGTTTTTAAGCAGATTACTGTGTGACAGATATGTATTTTATCTATAATATGCGGAATAAATAAGAGTTGCGGAATAAATATAAACTAAAATTAAGTTACTGAAAGCTGTAAATAAATAAAATAAAGCGGTAAATAAAGTAAATGTTAGAAGTTAGAGGTTAGATGTAATAAACGCCATTATCAACGATAAAGTGTTTTTACAATAAATAAAAAGGTTAGAAGTTAGAAGAAGTTAGAAGTTAGATGTCTCGGTTAAATACAGTCCACATATGTTTTCGTTGTTGTCACGGTTCAATTTGTATGTCTTGGAATTGAGTACAATTGATTTATAAAGGTTTAAATAAATCAATAACGGTACAGGTAAATTATTGGAATTATAATTTCAAAAGAACTTATCGATAGCAGATGAAGATGGTGATTTTCTTTGATGCGTCGATTCTTGCTCTTTGCTCGGTTTTTCTTGCTGAAATGGTATTTCTTCGGTTTTGTGTTGGTTTGGACGTGGGTTTGCTTGTGTGTGTGTATTGTAGTTGTATTGGTGCTGTATGGGTTTGGTGTCGGGTGGAAGTTTTATTTGGTGTCGGGTAGAGGTTTGTTTAGAGGTTTGAAGTTTGGTGTCAAGTGGAGGTTTTGTTTCTTGCGGTTATATGGTTTGATTCTTGTTGAAAGATTCAGAGATTTGAGTGTCTTGAGGTGTTTGGTCGTGGGTTTCTTTGAGTATATGTGAGTATATGTGTAAGGTATTATTGAGTGTGTGTCAATGGCAAGAGGTGAGCTTCTTATTTATAGTTGCTGAGAAACAGCGTTCGCGTCGCGACCATAGGGTCCGTCGCATCGCGAAGAAGCGTCATCGTGTTGCTTTTGGTCGGCCACTGGTTAGTGCGTTGTGTTGGTAGTCTTGTGATTGAAAAGTTGGTGGTGTCGCGTTGAAGGCTTCGCGTCGCGACCAGGTATCCCGTCGCGTCGCGAGCGCTGTAGCGATCTGGACTTCTGTGTTTTCTCTTCTTCACGTCGCGACACCTGTGCCTGTCGCGTCGTGATTGCTGTAGCAGGGTGATATTTTTGTATTTTGCTCTTTGGTTCGTAGCATTACTTCCTCAGGTTTGGTTGTTTTCTCAAAGTTTCTCGGGTCTAGATTCATTCTTGTTTTTGATCTCGAATTCACGCAACCTGAAATAAACTGATAATATTTGTTAGATAAAAACAGTTCATCTTATTTCAGTGATGGTCACATACAAAAATATATTTTTCAACAATTTCCCCCTATGTGATCATTACTGAAATGAGAACAGATTAAAAGGTAAGGTTGCAAATTCTTGGAATTTGGATAAAACATTTATAAAACCATATCATTTGTTTAGAAAAAGTGTGACTAGATTTTACTTATGTTTTGAAAAATGTTTGTCAAGAATATTTGTTTCTGAATCAAGGTTTCATGTTCAATTATCAAAGGGTTTTTGTATATGTACTTTCATAATATTCCTTAAGATTTTATAGCATTTATAAAGACGACAAGTGATCTTAATAGGTCGATTCAGATAAACGCTCATAGGTATAGCTCACACTTGACTGAGGTGTTTGTTTGTTCTGGGTGCAGAACTGGTGTATAATCACTAAAGATGAGTGATATCTCTCAGTTTGAAGGTGTTGACTTATGCTTAATGTGGATTTATACCTATATACTTTAGTCACTTGGTCTTCATATTAGATAATCAATCACATAAGACTGGTTTCGGCATTACTCAAAGGGTTTCTTCATTCATGCCATTGATGTTCACTCTCTCTCCGTCGGGAAATACATGTAGAGGGTTTTAGAAATTTTCGTAGTGCAGTTTGCAACTAAGAATATTCAATTATGATGGCTACAGTATCCCGGTAAGTCTTCGGTTTTGACAGCTATATTTGATAAAGCTTTTGAGAATTCGTTGTTTGAGAGATGTCTGTCTTCATGGATTGTTGTAATAACTCTTCTTTTGCTTTGGTGAAGTGTTCACTTTTGTTTTATCTTTTCTTGATTTTCGCGAATACCTTTTGTGTAAAAGATATTTGATGTGGTTACCAGTTGTGATTTGTTGACATCATTTGTTGGATATGACTTTGCGTTTTGAGATTTTGAGTTTTCTTCTGGTTTTCTTGGATATGACTTTGTCGTTTTGAGATTTTGAATTTTCTTCTGGTTTTCTTGGATATGACTTTGTCGTTTCTTCAATTGTCAGATTCGTTATGCCAGATGATGAATCTTTTTCTTTGAAGTGGTTTGATTGAGGATAGGGATAGGTGATATAATAGACAGTTTGTCTAATATATAAGGAAATGATTGTATCGTCCCTGGTCATTTTGATATCTAAGCAAAAATGAGACTAGCATGACGGTATAAGAGTATAAATTCTATAAGTCATAATGAAAACACCTTTGCTCATAGAAATGAATTCCACTTAGCAGTTGAAGACGAGGCACAAATTCTCACATGGGTTTGGTTTTCATCTGAATCTCCTGATCTTATGTCCCATAATAGATAAAATCGTTATAATTGAAATAAATTCAAAGGGAATAGGAGAATGTACATAACGAAAATTTTGAGATTTGAACCTTCACTTTAATTTAAGAATCAATATGACTGAGAACATTCATCGAGCATAAGTATTTAGTCAAGAAGATGTTAATCACATGGTTTTATAAGGACTTTAAAAGATAAAACTTTATCCTAATTTTTTTTGTGATTTTAGATTATGTGTATGTTTTTGGAAAATTTTGGTTATTTGACTGTTTTTGGAAAATTTTGGTTATTTGACTGAAAGTAAACACTCTTTTGTACAAACAAAAAGTAAGAGATTAGGGATGGATGTTATCAGGATTCAACATTCCTAGACGGCCTAGGAAGTATTGAAACTTGGTTTCGTCTAGAGCCTTAGTAAAGACACCGACAATTTGATCTTCGGTGTTGATGAAGTGCAATTCGATATGACCCTTTTGAATGTTGTCTTTGAGGAAATGATATCGAATGTCGATGTGCTTTGTCATGGAATGGTGCACGGGATTGTGAGAAATGGCAATAGCGCTGGTTGAGTCACAAAATATTGGAATTTGTGAGACTTTGTAGCCATAGTCACGTAATTGAGTTTGCATCCACATGACTTGTGAACAGCAGCTTGCGGCAACTACATATTCAGCTTCTGCGGTTGAAGTGGACACGCATGATTGTTTCTTTGAAGTCCAGCTTACCAGTCTGCCTCCTAGAAATTGGCAAGAACCAGATGTGCTTTTCATGTCTAGTCTGCATCCTCCATAGTCGGAGTCGGTGAAGGCGTTAAGCTGAAAATCAGAGTTAGCTGGATACCAAAGGCCAAGAGATGGAGTTCCTTTAAGATATTTGAAAATTCTTTTCACAGCTATAGCATGAGATTCCATAGGATTGGCTTGGTATCTGGCACAGACACGTGTAGAAAACATGATGTCGGGTCTGCTGGCTGTGAGGTATAGGAGTGATCCTATCATTCCTCGATATTTCTTTTGATCAACAGGCTTGCCATTTAAGTCTGCATCTAATTTGTAACCAAGGGCCATTGGGGTTTTTGCTGTATTGGATTTGTCAAGAGAAAAACGAGTTAGAAGATTTTTGACATAATTTTCTTGATTGATGAAAATTCCATCTGATGATTGTTTGACTTGAAGTCCAAGAAAAGTAGTCATTTCTCCTATCATGCTCATCTCAAATTTGCTCTTCATTAAATCTGCAAACTAGATACTCAAATATTCATCAGTAGAACCGAAAATAATGTCATCGACATATATTTGAACGATTAACAGATGTTTATTAAAGATTTTACGAAAGAGAGTTTGATCAATTGAACCTCTTTTGAATCCTGATTCTTCTAGAAATGTTGACAATGTTGAATACCAGGCTCGAGGTGCTTGTTTTAAGCCATAAACTGCTTTTTGTAACTTAAAACTGTGGTTTGGGAACTGTGGATCTTCAAAACCTGGAGGTTGTTGAATATACACATCGCGATCAATCTCTCCATGTAAAAATGCACATTTTACATCCATTTGGAATACTTTGAAGTTCTTGTGTGCTGCATATGCTAGAAAGATACGAATGGCTTCGAGTCTTGCAACTGGAGCATAAGTTTCATCGTAGTCGATTCCTTCTTGTTGTGAATAGCCCTTGACGACAAGTCTTGCTTTGTTTCGACAAACTATGCCTTGATCATCAGTTTTGTTTCTGAAAACCCATCTTGAACCTACTACAGTAACATCGGGAGGAGTAGGAACAAGATCCCATACTTGGTTTCTTTCGAATTCAGCTAGTTCTTCTTGCATGGCTTTGACCCAGTCTGGATCTTTGAGAGCTGAATGGATGGTTTTGGGTTCAGTCATGGATAAGAATGCTCCGTATAAACATTCATTTGAGGTAGAGGCTCTTGTTTGAATACCAGAATTGGGATCTCCTATGATTTGTTCTGCAGGATGATTCCTGGTCCATTTGTTTAGGCGAGTTTTTTCAGGTATTTCGATTGGTGTTTCTATGTCCCATTGTTCTTCTTGGTCAGGTGATTCTGTTGGGAATAAATTTTGGTTGATGTCAGATATGTCCTTTTGGATTATAGGGTGAGGATGGGGTGATGAAGGTTCCCCCATAGATGATGCACTGGGATCATTTTGGACAGGTGGATTGGGAGTGTTCAAAGAGGGATTTAGTGTTGGTAGTTCCCCCTCAACTTGATCTGCATTTTCTTGGTTTGATTGTGAAGTTTCTGCATCGGAGTTACCTGTAGGAATGGTAGAAGATGTTAGAAATTCAGAATTATAAGCGGTTTTGGGTTGTTCAAAAAGTAAATCAAGATCAATTTCTATGTCAGTAGAAGGCATTTGTTGAATTGGGTTTTGAAAAATATTATCAATCATTTTAGAACCAAAATGTTTACGATCCAATTTCCTGACATAAAATTCATCGAAATGAACATCGGTACTTTCTTCAATTACTCTAGTACGTTTGTTCAGTACTCGATAAGCAGCTGAGGTAAAAGAATAACCAAGGAAAATTCCTTCGTCTGATCTTGATTGAAATTTAGAAAGGTGATCTTTGTTATTCTTTATGAAGCATCGACAACCAAAAATATGAAAGAATTTGATGTTTGGTTTTCGGTTGTTAATGACTTCATATGGTGTTTTATGAAGATGTTTATGGATTAAAGAACGATTTTGAGTGTAGCAGGCTATGGCTATTGCTTCTGCCCAGAAGTATTGTGGCAGATCAGCAAAGATGAGCATTGATCTTGCAGCTTCACACAGAGTTCGGTTCCTTCTTTCAACAACGCCGTTTTGTTGAGGAGTGTAAGGGGCTGAGAAGTTGTGTTCGATGCCTTTGTTTTTGAGAAATGAGTCTAGAGTAATGTTTTTGAACTCTAAACCATTATCACTTCGGATTCTTCGAACTGGTCGTTTGAGCTTTAATTCAATCTGTTTGATGAAGTTGATCATTTCTTCAGGTGCTTCTGACTTTAGCCTTAAAAAGAAAACCCAAGTAAAGCGTGAGTATCCATCAATAATAACAAGGATGTATTTCTTCCCTTTTATGCTTTGGGTTTTTGCAGGACCACAAAGATCAATGTGCAGTAATTCTAGTGGTTCGGATACACTAGATTCAGGAATGCTTTTATGAGAGGATTTGGACAGTTTTCCTCCTTCACAAGCTGCACAAAGAGTTTCATTATCAAGTTTCAGAAGTGGCAGTCCGCGAACAAGATCATTTGCAATCAACTTGTTGATGTAGCCGAAATTGAGATGGGAAAGACGACGATGCCACAACCAACTAATATCAGCTGAAGCTTTGGATAAGAGACAGATGTCTGGTTTTCCATAGATAAGGTCCATATCTAGTGGATACATGTTGCCTAGACGATCAGAATTTACTAGAATGGCTTTGGTCTTGGCATCCATGATTATGCTTCGTTGTTTGGTGAAAAGAACTTCATGATTGTTGTCACAGAGTTGTGATACGCTGATTAGATTGTGTTTCAGGCCGTCAACATAGGCTACTTTCTTGATGGTGAAGTGACCATTTGTTATGTTTCCATAACCTTTGATTCTTGCAGTCATGTTATTTCCAAAAGTAACATCTTGTTTGGATTCTGTGGGTTTGAAGTCTCGTAGAAAGCTTTGGTTTCCTGTCATATGCTTGGAGCAGCCACTATCGATATACCATGTGCCATCCTTGGGCTCTCCAGCACAAAGTGCCTGCAATTAGACAGAAAGTTTAGGTACCCAAACCATGGTGGGTCCTGATTTGTTAATGGTTTTTGATAATTTGGAATCATTGTAATATTTGTTGATTGGACGGAATGGTTGAGGTTTAAGTTGATTTATTAGATTTTCCCAAAGTGAGATTTGTCTTTGAAAACCTGTCATTTGAAACGATTTCTGTTTTTGTGAAAAGTATCCTATATGTGAAGTTCTGTTTGATGACCTTTCTTTGTATCTGGGATTTTGATGATTTTGAAAAACATTATGATGATGGAATGGAATTTGGTGAAATGATGGTCTCTGAAAGTTCCCTGAGAGATTGAAATTTATCTCTTGAAAGCGATTTTGAATTGGTTTTTGAAAAGGTTTTTGTTTTGGATTAAAGGTTTGTTTTTGTGGCACAGAGACTGGTTTCAAAGGTTTCTCTTGGGTTTCTTTGAAAACTTTGGGCTTGCTTTGTTCTTTTGGTTTAAAGACAGCTTGAATGGGTTGTTTATTTGTCTGTTGTTTCTTTGAATACTTTTGTCCCAGACTGTTCTTTCCAATAAAGGTTGAGTTTAAAGAGGGAAAGATAGTTGGAACAAAAGTACTACCATTTTGATGATCAGAATTTTCTCCATTTAAGAAATTTTCAAGTTTGATTGTGCCATCATTCCTTGTTAGTTTAGTAGATCTCAATTGATGAGTTACTGAACTAGCAGAGTCTGATTCAGATTTTACAACTCTTTTGAATGACTTGTTGAAAAAAGTATCATCTGGGCTGCAGTTGATAACTGTTTCGTCATCTGAATCGTCCTCATTTGCAGATAAGAAAAAATCTGGTAGAGGCGATTTAGAATTTTCACAAATTGTCCCATTTTTCTTTTCAGTCTTTTCATTTTCAAAGGATTCTCTTCCAATTCCTGGTTTATAATTTGTATCAATTTTGCCAGTTCCTAAGTTGTTTGCTTTAGTGAAAACATCATCACTCAATTTTCTGGCAATATTGATAGAATCCAGTTTTCCTTGAAATCTTTGATTTTCGGATTCAAGATATTTGATTTGTTTTGAAGAATCATCTAGTTTTAGAATTAAACTAGTGTTTTTGTCAGTTAAATCTTGAATTTTTTGTTTTAACTGAAGGACTTCCTTTTCTAAGGTATCTTTTATTTCAGATGAAATAACAGATTGATTTTTTATTTCTAAGTCCCTTTTTTGTTTTAGAGCTTCATTTAATTGTTCTAGGACGTGATTATTTTCTTCAGATTTTCGTTCAATGTCTCTTTCAAGTTTGTCTCTAGTCCTTGTTGATTCTCCAAATCTGAGTTGCAAGGTTTGTAATTCAGATTTGTAGATGTCAGATTTGACTATTGTGTCATGATACAGTCTGAGATCAGCTTTTAGACTGTTCTCAATCTTAGTCATGTGGGACTCAAATGGTGTTCTTGAAAGACCGAGATCTGAGATCATAGACCATACCTGATCGATGACATATGGAGCTCTTGTGGTTGGTTCATTGTCAGCCATGAAGCAGAAGTTTGACTGAGCTGGTTCAGTATCTGTTTCATCATCAGAAGTTGGCCAGTGTTCCACGCTAGGTTCGTAGAATGCCATCAAAGCTTTTTGCTTTGCTTCTTTTCTTGTTTCTTCAGTTCTTCGGCTTTTTGAGCATAGTAAGCTGAGTCTTTGACCTTGACTTTGGCTCGACAATCTCGGGCATAATGATTTAGTCCTTTGCATTTGTGACAAATGATTACGTCATCATCATCATCGTTATTGTCAGCCTTTTGGCTCTTAACGGGTGGTCTTTCAGATGCTTGAGTTTGTTTCTGTTGATATGGTTTTGAATAATTTTGCTAAGATCCGGAACTTTGGTTATTATAAGAGGTGTGATTATTTTGAAATCCACGATTCTGAAAGTTTTGTCTAAAAGTGGATCTTTGTTGAAAATTTGGTCTGAAGTTTGATTGATTATGATGTGGCAAAAATCTTTCGAGATTAGTGTTTGCTACCAAAGCGCACAATTGTTGGTAATCAGCTTCATTATTTGGATCAGACAACTCACAAGAATTACTTAAAAAAGCTTGGTTTTGATTTAAATCAATTTGACTTTGATCAAGAAAATGTGTTTGGTTTTGAGAGGATGTTGACAAAAGAGCAAGTGGTCCTCCAAAAGAAGTAGACATTGGTGGGTCAATCGAGGATTCATACGATTGTAATTCTCCGTACAGATTGTACAAAGATTCAGTATGAATTGCTGGATTTCCCTGAATGATAAGTTTGACCATTTTCCAGCTTTCATAAAGGTTGTTTAAAAATTTGAGGTTTATCTCATGCTGTGACTTTTTGATGCCTAAATTATTCATTTTGATGGTGATGAGATTGAACCTGTCATGAGCATCATGGATGGTCTCATGTGAAAACATTTTGAAGTTGTCAAATTCGTTTAAAACAGATGTTTTCTTGTTTCCAATGATTCTCTCATTTCCTTCAAAACGATTTTTCAAAGTTTGCCAAATTTGGTTTGTAGTTAAAAGGATTATATCATTCATTTGGCTTAGAATACTGTGGGGTATTCCAGACAAAAGCTCCTTTTTGGCTTGAAGTTCAAGTTTCTTCCTTTCATTCAGTATATCCAAGTTACTCGTAAGAGAGGTCATGTTATCTGGTAGAGATCCGTCTACACATTTCCACACATCTTCACTTATAGAGTTGAGATGAAGATTCATACGACCTACCCATGATTTATATTCTTCAGGAATAAGAATGGGTGCTCGAGTACCTGAACCTATACTGTTAGCAATAGATACAGAATTTATGTTTGAGTAGTTTGCGGAAGACATCTTTGGTTTTTTTTTTTTTTTTTTTTGTTAACGAAAATGTGATGTTAATATGAAATTTTTAAAGAAAACTTATTGGTGGTTTATAAAAACGCTACACAAAAGTTTTCGACAAAAATTTTCAAAATAAATCACACAAGTAATTTTTAAATGTTTTTGTTTGTTTTTAATTTTTTTTTTGTTGAACAAGTGATATTAAGATGAAATTTTTAAAGTAAACTTATTGGTGGTTTATAAAAACGCTACACAAAAGTTCTCGACAAAAATTTCAAAGTAAATCACACAAGCTCTGATACCAATTGTTGAAAATACGATAAATGATCTCCACGAATAAGGTTTTTAAGCCGATTACTGTGTGACAGATATGTATTTTATCTATAATATGCGGAATAAATAAGAGTTGCGGAATAAATATAAACTAAAATTAAGTTACTGAAAGCTGTAAATAAATAAAATAAAGCGGTAAATAAAGTAAATGTTAGAAGTTAGAGGTTAGATGTAATAAACGTCATTATCAACGATAAAGTGTTTTTACAATAAATAAAAAGGTTAGAAGTTAGAAGTTAGAAGTTAGATGTCTCGGTTAAATACAGTCCACATATGTTTTCGTTGTTGTCACGGTTCAATTTGTATGTCTTGGAATTGAGTACAATTGATTTATAAAGGTTTAAATAAATCAATAACGGTACAGGTAAATTATTGGAATTATAATTTCAAAAGAACTTATCGATAGCAGATGAAGATGGTGATTTTCTTTGATGCGTCGATTCTTGCTCTTTGCTCGGTTTTTCTTGCTGAAATGGTATTTCTTCAGTTTTGTGTTGGTTTGGACGTGGGTTTGCTTGTGTGTGTGTATTGTAGTTGTATTGGTGCTGTATGGGTTTGGTGTCGGGTGGAAGTTTTATTTGGTGTTGGGTAGAGGTTTGTTTAGAGGTTTGAAGTTTGGTGTCGGGTGGAGGTTTTGTTTCTTGCGGTTATATGGTTTGATTCTTGTTGAAAGATTCAGAGATTTGAGTGTCTTGAGGTGTTTGGTCGTGGGTTTCTTTGAGTATATGTGAGTATATGTGTAAGGTATTATTGAGTGTGTGTCAATGGCAAGAGGTGAGCTTCTTATTTATAGTTGCTGAGAAACAGCGTTCGCGTCGCGACCATGGGGTCCGTCGCGTCGCGAAGAAGCGTCATCGTGTTGCTTTTGGTCGGCCCTGGTTAGTGCATTGTGTTGGTAGTCTCGCGATTGAAAAGTTGGTGGTGTCGCGTTGAAGGCTTCGCGTCGCGACCAGGTATCCCGTCGCGTCGCGAGCGCTATAGCGATCTGGACTTCTGTGTTTTCTCTTCTTCACGTCGCGACACCTGTGCCTGTCGCGTCGTGATTGCTGTAGCAGGGTGATATTTTTGTATTTTGCTCTTTGGTTCGTAGCATTACTTCCTCAGGTTTGGTTGTTTTCTCAAAGTTTCTCGGGTCTAGATTCATTCTTGTTTTTGATCTCGAATTCACGCAACCTGAAATAAACTGATAATATTTGTTAGATAAAAACAGTTCATCTTATTTCAGTGATGGTCACATACAAAAATATATTTTTCAACAGTTATGAACTGAGTTGTAGATTGTCTAAGGAGTTAGACATAGCAATAGAGTTGCTGTCATGTTCATGAGTACTTAGAAATGGAGATTTAAGTATTGGACAAACCCACACTCAGAGAATTACTTCATGGATTCTATCACGAGTAATTCTGAGACGATAATATATTATGGTCTTGAAACGGAGACATATGAGTTGAAATTTACAAGTTGGTTGTACATTGATAATGCGTAAACGCATCGGTAACTCGATGTCATAAAACGTATTGTTGTGCGCGATTTGATGAGTAAAGGATACAAGCATATGAGTCAATGTTTATTCGTTCCTTTTGTCCTAACGGGAAAAGCGATATCTTTAGGCCCCTCGGTGATTTGGTGTTGACTTATAGTGCTGGGCCCAGCGAGGACAAAATTGATGTGTTCAATTAGAAGTTCTATATCAGCATAAATCGGAAATCGGGAAACAAAGTCTTGGACAATGAGATTGATCCATGTCTCATGTCCATATGATATCATGCAGAACAGAGGATTATATGATCACTTATCTTAGGACTCGTAACTGACTGGGTCAGAGTTCGGCAGCAGCTTTTGGAAGCTACAATTTGCTGATAGGTTTAGAAGTTATACTGGTAGTTATAATTATTAGACTTATCCAAGTTGGAAACTGTTGGATTAGATGTCTAAGCCCATAACTATAATTGGTATATACTTGAATTGATAATAATAAAGTCCTTTTGGGTTGCCCTCAGTGGTCCAACTGGTATTAAGGTTAACAGAGAGAGTGAAATAAATAGTTTATTAATTTGTTATGTGATAATAAATTAATTAGAAACTAGTTTGGATTTAATTAGAATTAATTGGAAAGTGCAGGGGCTGGATTGTAATTTTTCAATAGTTGAACAATAGAAACTTCTGGTCGAAGTAACACGCACGGCGCGGGCAAAGAGAGCCGCGACGCGCGCGTCGCGTACAGCAAAAAAAAAGGTTTCGAAGATAAAACTGTTTATCTTATTTGAATTCACATGAGGTTTATCTTTATCACCCTTAAAGCTATAAATATGCATCCCCTGGTACTTTATTCTCTGCCCCATTCGTGTAGACAATTCTCTGGAATTCTTTCTTCTCTTTCAAGCAGAATCTATAATCCTTCTCTAAGGTTTTATAGCGAGCTTTTCTTAATAAGAGAATTAAGATAATTATCCTTTTCTTGGACCTGTGGGTGTGAACCATTAGAGGCACGACATTTGTGGTGCTTGCTTCTGAGAGATCAACGAGACGAGGAATAATTGTTATTTGCTATAATAACAAAGTTTTATTATAGGCACGACATTTGTGGTGTTTGCTTCTGAGAGATCAACGAGACGAGGAATAATTAGAGGCGCGACATTTGTGGTGCTTGCTTCTGAGAGATCAACGAGACGAGGAATAATTGTTATTTACTATAATAATTGTTATTTTGAATAGAAAAAAGTTTTAGCTTGTGCATTTGAACAAACAGTTGGTGTGCTACAACAAACTTGTGGATCTATTATGCATATGAACAAACAGAATCGATCACCATCGATTTACCTCTTTATGTTCACCTATAAATCAAAAACGAAAATAATAATAATAAACACTTCCGACTTTATTTCATCTCTGAAGTTCTAAGCAAATTCGAATCATTTAAAATTTTGTTTAATAAACAGTGGGACATTTGAAGAAGAGGGGAAAGATAGAATAAGACAATATGAAAATTTAGAGCAAATTTCTTCAAATCCTAAGCAACGTTGTTGACAATGGGGGTTCCATCTAAGTTTCATGGGGCTTTATGAAAACAACCACAATCTAACATGTGAATAACCAAACCATTGTTATTAGTATTGGTTGCATTAAATCTTCCACCCAAACCATCGATCGCCCCTACCCCTTTACAATTACAAATCTATACAGACAGATTTCATTGCTTTCCAAGGTACAAAGGATTAATGGTGGGTGATTCTTAGAAAAAGACAGAGAAGACGGAGGTGAGTGTGGATGCTTAGTTTGTTGGCGATTTTAGTGTCACCATACATTTTAGTTAATGGAAATAATTAGTATTTCAATGGGTTCTTACTTTAGTTCATATACAAGTTAGGAGGTGCGGGAGTGCACACTTGTATAAGACTGAGTTGATGCCGATACGACCTAATAGCAGGGGTCAAGGGGGGCGCGCCCCCTTGCGGGGTCCTAGGGGCAGAGCCCCTGGCGAGGGTTCGGGGTCGAGGGGCAGCGCCCTGAAACAAAAAGAATTTCAAGATTCAGATTTGTCTGATGATGATTAGGCTCTAACCTCCACTATATCCGCTCCTACTTTGTAGGATTCAAATTTTTTGGTATAAACGATCAATTTAATGTTAAAATTGATGTACGAAAAAACACACAAATTCTCTCTACTTTCTAATACAGTGAACTTTATATTGTGCCTAATATCGAGTTCGATTATTCAAGAATTATCCTAGATTTGAATTTCGTGAACCCAGGCATAGGGTCGAAATATCAAACTCGGAAAGTGATTTACACGATTCTTGAAGCAATCTGTGATTACTTGAACAACCTTATTTCTACTGTAACCCCAACATAGTTGTGACAGAGACGGTGATAGAATAGAGAGAGAGAGAGAGGTAGTTTGGTAGTGTTAGAGTTCCACGATAACAAATGTGACTGAAGAATTGGGGGAAGGCGATTTGAAATTGAGGAGGTGAATATCTATATATAGGCTGTTTAGTATGATTGAAAGTAGTGGAGCAAAAGCAATATCAACGACCTATAAAACTCTGATGACGATCCGCATGCACAAAGACGAATATATGATCTTTCATGAAGTAATATTATACGCTCATTCAAAATTTAAATAGATTTGGAATACCTGCCTAATTAGCTAGATGCATTGAAGACTTGTAGCTCGTAAATTTATGACTTTGATGCATAAAAACTTGTAAATTATATATGTATTGTATAATAGTATATATATATATATATATATATATATATATATATATATATATATATATATATATATATATATATATATATATATATACACACACACACAACACACACACACACACACACACACACACACTCACCAAGGTTGTAGAAAACGCTCGGCAGTACCTAGTCGGTCGACCGGGCTTAAGGGATTAATTAGCTAGGCGGGGATTAATCGAGAGATTAATCGGAGACCCTTAATTATTAAAATAAATTATTTTAATATATATATATATATATATATATATATATATATATATATATATATATATATATATATATATATATATATATATATATATATATATATATATATATTGCCAAAGATGTATTTTTTATTATGTAGATTTGATTTCTCAAAGGAGAATGTGTTTGAAATGAGAACCATTTTTTTCCTAGGAACCTAGGAACCTTTTGATTGAAATTGTTTTTCAAAGAAAACGGCATAATACACCTAATCGCTTATATTTAAGCCCTTTTGTAAAAACAATTTAGAAAAAAAAAAATATATATATATATATATATATATATACATATATATATATATATATATATATATATATATATATATATATATATATATATATATATATATATATATATATATATATATATATATATATATATACACGAAATGTGCACATATGCACGAAACGTGATTGATAGCGTGCCATCTGGCTACCGCTAGCGCCTCCTCTAACGCGCTCCTTGGAGATCCCAATCTCGCCAACCGCTGGAAGTTCCTCGCCAGGAAGCCTTCATTCCAGCCAATGGAAATACCTCACTGGAAAGACCTCTCCTGGAGAACCCCGCTCCAGCGCTCCAGCTCTCTAACGACACATTCGCTAGAACGCCCAGCGTGAACTGTACTTGGCGCCATGCTCCTCAAGCTACGCGTGGAGCCTGTACCTGACATAGATCGTGCGCGCCCCATCCAGCCGGTCTGAACCAATAGGGGCGCAGCGATGGACAAAGGTCGTACAGCCAACGGCCGGCATGGTCCCCTCCTGCCACAGCAAAGATCTTGTCGGCCACTGCTAGACAGGCAAGACGTATAAAACCCCCTGTAGGGCATTCGGTAAGGGGATCGAAAACCATTTACACACTAAACACACATACTACACACTTACAAAACCTCGCCGGAGATCTGAATTTGGCATCGGAGCGTTTTCCCGGGACCTCCTCCTGGAGAACGGCTAACGTTGCTATTCCTTTGTGATTGTGATCGCAGGTCTAGCCCAGGACGATCAGAAATACCCGTGAAGTGAGAACCAGATGAATCATACTCTGACATCGCATCATTGGCGCCATCCGTGTTGTGATACGCAACGAGAAACCACCATTTTAATCTCCGGCAATGACGACTGAAGGACAAACAAGCGATGGTAACAACCCCAGAAGCCCCATACGTCCAATGCCACCTTTGTGCCCAATACTGACAGAAACATTACCAACAACACCGTCGCCACCAAGAACCAACCCTTTCGCACCTCCCTTAATTCCCCAAACAACAGTTCCTTCGTCGGCCTTTCAACACACTGTAACACCCATACCCTTAAGTACGCCGCAACCATACATACCGTTTAGCTACCCATTCACAACATTTCAACCCTCAACGGGACCACCAATGTTCACTCCTTCACCCACATCATTCTTCCAGCAGTCCCAACCAACGGTAGCACCGTTGTTCACAAGTCTTACGACAACACCATCACCGGGAGGGCCAATACCAATCCCCATACCAGTAAACACACCCGTTTCATCCTTGGGAGGCATACCTACCAGTGCACTCCCTCTGTTTTACACCCAACCAATGATGTACCAAACCGTCACATCCCCCGTCCAAACAACAAACAACACAAGCTTACTTCCCCCTAGCACACAAGTCCCCGTTCGTCAAAGAAATACACGAGTACGACATGCCAAACACAGCCAAGCTGCCACACTTGAAAACTTATAACGGAACCACCTGCCCAGATAGCCATATCGACACGTACGAATGGCATATGCAATCACTGAAGTTGGATGAACGCTTCTGGTGTACGCACTTCCCGACGACGCTGGACGGGAACGCAGGCGCATGGTTTAAAAGTCTCGTGCCAAGCAGCATCAGAAACTTTACCGAGCTCAAAGAACAATTCCTCTCAAACTTCATGCAACTGCGTAAATATAGAGGGGATATTCGAGAGATCATTGGCTGCAAGCAACTGGAGGGTGAAACGGTTAGAGCCTATTTTAAACGATTCAATGAAGCAACGCTGAATGTACCATGGCAAAATGACAACCTGGTGACCGGAGCTTTCACACATGGCTTACTGCCAGGTCCATTATCAACGAAATTTTTGGGAAAACCACCAGCCACTCGCCAGGAAATGAAGGAGCGAGTAGAACGTTTCCTATGACAGGAAGAGGGCACGACCGCCAAAGAAGCATACCTAAAAGCCGCAGCTACTTCCTCATCAAAATCGAGGGAAGGCCACCCACAGTATCCTAGTGATAGACGACAACCATTCAGAAGGGGTAAACCTCCAAAACCCTATAACAACCACTATAGAGATGACAGGAGATATAGGCGGACGGACGTTCTGGCTGTCACAGAAAAAAGCAAGCCAACAAGGAAAACGCCAGAACGCCCGAGAGATCAATCTAAGTACTGCGAATTCCACAAGTGCTACGGGCATGACACTGCAGAATGCGCCGTGCTGAAGAAAGAACTCGACCAGAGAATACAACGAGGAAACCTAAACGACATAGCCAAGTCAATTCGTCCCAAAGAACGATAGAAACGACACACCAACGAAAAACAAGGACGCGCCAAAAAAGGGGCCAGAGATCCTAGTGATACACAAACACCATCGAAGAGCGCGAGAGCAGACCCCAGACATTGACGAACAACAAATATCATTTTCCAGCAGAGATAGAAAGCCAGACGGATGGAATGGAGATGACCCACTCATCATCCAGGCCAGAGTTCGTGACATAGTCATCCATCGCGTGCACATTGATAGCGGCAGCGCAGCAGATATCATGTTTGAACATTGCTTCCGCCAGCTGCCACGAGAATGGAGGGCAGACTTGCGCCCCCCAGCAGGAAATTTAACCGGCTTCACAGGACACAGCATCGTACCAACTGGAATGATCTACCTACCAATCATAATAGAAGATGACCAACGAAAGAAGACTGTTATGCTCGAATTCACGGTAGTGCGGGCACCATCAGAACACAACATCATCCTGGGAAGACCAGCAGCGCTATACTTCGGTATTGTTGCATCGACACTACATGGCATAATCAAGTTCCCGACGGATAGCGGCATAGCCACCGTCCTGGCAACTCCACAAAAGACGCTCAAATGCTACCAGATAATGTTACCCACGGACATCGACGGAACACGGAAGCGCCCAAGAGATGAACCTAAAGAAAGCAGAGAAATAATTCACCATGATTACCCGGAACAAAAAATACAAGTTGGCAGCAAATTACCACCTGAGTTACGAAAAGATGTAATATCCCTACTCAGAAAATATAAGCACGTGTTTGCCTGGGAGCCAGCGGATATGGTGGGAGTAGAAAGAGAGATCATCGAGCACAATCTCAATGTAACACCAAGAAGCAACATTGTCAAGCAAAAACGTCGTGGCCAAGCAGGAGAACGCAACAACGCCATCAACGCAGAAGTCTCCAAGTTAGTAGAGGCCGGCATTGTTCGCGAAGCTTTCTTCCCAACATGGATCGCCAACCCAGTCATGGTCCGGAAAAGTGATGGAAGCTGGAGAATGTGCATTGACTACACCGATTTAAACAAGGCATGCCCGAAAGATTGTTATCCACTCCCCGAGATAGACCAGAAAGTAGAATCATTGGAGGGTTTTAAGTGGAAGTGTTTCCTAGACGCCTACAAGGGCTACCACCAGATTCTCATGCGGAAAGAAGACGAAGATAAGACAGCCTTTTATACGGATCACGGCACCTTTTGCTACCAGAAAATGCCGTTCGGTCTGAAGAACGCTGGGGTAACATACCAAAGGCTAGTTGATAAGGTATTCAAAGATCAAATCGGAAGAAACATAGAAGTATATGTCGACGACATGGTCATAAAGGGCCGAGCAGAACAATCCTTGCTGCAAGACATTGAAGAAACTCTTAAAACACTCTCCAAAATACAAATGAAACTCAATCCAGCCAAGTGCACCTTTGGCGTAGAAGAAGGAAAGTTTCTGGGCTACTACGTCACGCGAGAGGGCATCCAACCAAACCCAGAAAAGATCAAAGACTTCGTCGGAATGAAGTCACCAGCGAGCTTACGGGAAATACAGGGATTAAACGGGAAACTCACAGCTTTGGGACGCTTCGTAGCAAAGTCAGCAGAAATAGCTCTTACATTGTTTAACACGCTGAAAGGATGCGTCGACAAAAACAATTTCAAATGGACGGAAGAGGCAGAGGCCGCCTTGGCCCATTTAAAGGAAGCAATAAAATCATTGCCTACACTAGCATGTCCAGTCCCTGGAGAAAAGTTATCCATGTATTTGGCAGCATCGCCAGAAGCGATAAGTGCAGTTTTAGCCGTAGAAAGGGAATGCCAATAGAGACCGGTGTACTTTGTTAGCCGTGCGCTTCAAGGCCCAGAGCTACGTTACCCGAAATTAGAAAAGTTAGTCCTAGCATTAATCTATGCAGCGCGCCGGCTGAGGCGATATTTCCAGGCTCACCACGTCGAGGTATTGACAAGCCAACCGATCCGCCAAATACTACTGAAACCAGAGAAGTCAGGCCGCCTGGCCAAATGGGCCATCGAACTCGGGGAACACGATATCGAGTACAAACCAAGAACAAGCATCAAGGGCCAGGCTCTGGCGGATTTTCTGGCAGAAATACCAGAGGAAGAAGAAACAGCAAAGAGTCAATCTACAAAACAAGAACCAGGTACACATCCAGAAACCTGGATGCTCCACACGGATGGGGCAGCCAGCAAAGAAGGCTCGGGAGCAGGCCTAGTGCTGACAAGCCCAAAAGGCGAGGAAATAACCTATGCACTCAGATTCGACTTCCAAACGTCGAACAATGAAGCAGAATGCGAGGCACTGCTCGCCGGAATGCGACTCGAGAGAGAGAACGGGGTGAGGCACCTCCTGGCGCATAGCGATTCTTTGTTGGTGGCAAACCAAATTAACGGGGTTTACGAACTAAAAGACCAGCGGATGAAGAAATACGCAGAGGAAGTGAATAGGATAGCAGCCACGATGGAAAGTTTCGCAGTCAAACAAATCCCGCACTCAGCCAACATAAAAGCCGACGCGCTGAGCAAATTAGCATCCGTGGCATTCGATCATTTATCCAAGGAAGTCCTGAAAGAAAGAAGCATCGACGGCCAGAAAATAGCACCAATCAGCACGACTGCCACTACATGGATGACACCTTTGACCGACTACCTGATGCAAGGCCTTCTACCACCAAACGACGCTGAAGCACGAAAGATCAAAGTGAAAGCCCCCCAATACGAAATACGAAATGACACATTATACAGACGAGGACACCTAGAGCCTTGGCTAAAATGCATCACCGCGGAAGAAGGCAAGGCGTTATTGGAAGAAATACATGCGGGCAAAGCTGGAGCACACGAAGGCGCCAGAGCACTCACGGGAAAAACCCTTATAGCGGGGGTATACTGGCCACAAATCCACTCAGACGCAAAGGAAGTAACAAGGAAATGCATCGCATGCCAAACTTTTTCGCCACTCCATCACTTGCCAGCCGCCCCTATGACCAGCATATCAAGCCCATGGCCTTTCTATCAATGGGGCAGCGATATAGTAGGTCCGTTTCCAGAAGCACCCGGCCGAGTGAAGTTTCTCATAGTTGCGGTGGATTACTTCACCAAATGGATTGAAGCAGTGGTCGTTGCCTCAATAACGGGACGGAACATGATTAAATTCATGTGGAAAAATATACTAACCCCCCAAAGTCTTAGTCAGTGATAACGGCCTACAATTTGCAGAAGATCCATTCCGTACTTGGTGCGCAGAGAGGCTGATCAAACAAAAGTTCACGTCCGTTGCACATCCCCAAGCCAACGGCCAAACTGAAGTGTCCAACAGAACCTTGGTAATGGGACTAAAGAAACGATTAAGGAAAGCGAAAGGTTGCTGGGTGGAAGAATTACCCATGGTACTTTGGTCATACCACACCACTCCACGAACGTCCACAAACGAAACCCCATTTAAACTTACGTATGGCACGGAGGCTGTCCTACCACCATAAATCTTTGTAGGCAGCCTACGCACCACAGAATTCACAGAACAAAAGAACAACTAGGACCTCCGTCTTAACTTAGACATCCTAGAGGAAAAGCGAGAATTAGCCAACATACGACAGGCATGTTATAAGGCAGCGACAGAGAAGTACTACAACATGCGGGTGAGAGAAAAACGTTTTTGAGTAGGCGACTTGGTTCTCCGAAAAAATGAAGCAAGTCATGCTGAACCCCGAGGCAAACTTGGCCCGACATGGGAGGGCCCGTACAGAATCACAGAGGCCAACCCGAAAGGATGCCACATCCTAGAAACTTTGGAAGGCAGAGCGATACCACGAACATGGAACGTCCAGAACCTCAAACAGTTCCACTACTAGGAAAGCTACCGGATAAACTCGACTATCGACACCCGTGCACCACATCCAAAATTGTAACCACCATATGAGCAAAGTAATGAATGAAAAATGTCGTTTTCGCTTATGCATGTTACAAATGAATAAAATGTCAATGACAACTTAGTGACTCCTGGTCCTAAGTCTTAAAAACCTTAAGGGTGAAATACTCTCTGGCGGACTCAGCGACTCCTGGTCCTAGTCTTAGCAAGGTTATCCAGGTGAAACACCCTGAAGAAGGCTCAGCGACTCTTGGTCCTAGTCTTAAAAACCTTAAGGGTGAAATACTCCCCGGCGGACTCAGCGACTCCTGGTCCTAGTCTTAGCAAGGTTATCCAGGTGAAACACCCTGAAGAAGGCTCAGCGACTCCTGGTCCTAGTCTTAAAAACCTTAAGGGTGAAATACTCCCTGGCGGACTCAACGACTCCTGGTCCTAGTCTTAGCATGGTTATCCAGGTGAAACACCCTGAAGAAGGCTCAGCGACTCCTGGTCCTAGTCTTAAAAACCTTAAGGGTAAAATACTCCCTAGCGGACTCAGCGACTCCTGGTCCTAGTCTTAGCAAGGTTATCCAGGTGAAACACCCTGAAGAAGGCTCAACGACTCCCGGTCCTAGTCTTAAAAACCTTAAGGGTGCAATACACCCCAGTAGGCTCAGTGACCCCTGGTCCCAGCAAGGTCATCTAGATGAAACATTCTAAAAAAGGCCTGGTAACTGCTAGTCTTAAGCCTTACAGACCTAAAGGATGAAATACTACCTAGCAGGCTTAGCGACTTTTGGTCCGGGTCTCACCAAAATTCACCCAATTTGGCCACCTTGGAAGAAACCTGCCAGCACACACTTCCGATTGCAGCCAGAATGAGGGACCATGGATGAAAACTAATCAATCATCAATCTCAATTCCGTCTGATAACAATAAACTCAAACAATCACATGAAAAGGAAAACAGTTTATGACGGCCATCAGACCCACATCACTTAAACAACCAAGCAACGTTGTCCTGGCCCGTAAGCCTTACAAAACAAAAATAAAAATCTTGTCCAAATGGCCTCAGAAGGGCCTTACAACCATTGTTTCATAACAAAGTAACATCAAACAGAAGCAAACATGACAACAAATACCTGCTACGGATGAGAAGGACCGGCAACATTACTCGGGTCCAGCAAGGCTTTCAGGTCGGGCACACCAAGCTCCCCAAGTTTGAAGGCCGTGACATAATCAACATTCATAAAAGCATCCACCGCTTCATCTACCTCCAAACCAAGATCAAGTGGGGGCTCCTCCTTCTCTACCGCAATCTCCTTGCCCGCCTTCACGTCTTTTAACACACGAGAGTACCCTTGAGCTTGCCCGGCTGCCATTCACACCTCCTTAAGACGATGCACGTCCATCCCGAAATCCCGACTTTCCATGACCAGATCAACAACACCTACAACACCATTGGTCAAAAGCCAGGACAGGTCCGCCTCCTCCAGCGCCTGCGTCTTAGCCTGAGCAACTCGGTCACGCTCTGCAGCATCTCTCTCGGCGCTTTCGAGTTTTATGTGCAAACCCTCGTTCTCGGACTTCACCCCAGCCAAAGCATTTTGAAGCTCAACCTTCTCCCGTCCAAGCACAGACAGTTGCTCCTTCAGTTGGGCACCCTCTTTTTCGGCCGCCTGTAAAAACGCCAGTCGAGATCGAAGGTCTTTCAGCAAATCCTCATTTTTGACAATCTCAGCACGAGCAGCATCCAACTCTTGCTGGAGAGAGGGGCGATCAGCGTTGGCAGCCAGCAATTGCTCCAAACGATTCGCGCTTTCACCAAAGAAGCAAGCGCTTTGGGCAGCCGCATACCGGAGTGAACCTACCAAGTCGGCCGGGGAATAACTCCCCATCTCCGAACGAGTACCCGGAGGAAACACATGCTGCGTAAACTCTAGGGCATTTTGGTAGTTTGAAAGGCGTGCACCCTCTGATAAAGACCACCCGGGAACAAATACTCTAGCCGAAGCAACATGGCCGGTTTCCCCAGAACCTGAAGGAGGAGGGCCGAAAACCGCTGTACCACCACGACGACTAAAACCGCCGAAATCCAGGCGAGGAGGGGGAGGCCCAACCGGCAATGAAGGATTGCTTTCCCTAGAACCTTCTCCAGTAATGTTCTCGACAACAGGGTGGGTACCGATACGAGCACCCCCACCCTGGTTCGTTTCCATGTCCTCGGCCTACGATACGTTGTCGGCAATATTAATCACGGGAGACTGGGGCGGAACGAAACCTGAGGCTCCACTGCCACTAGCCAGACGGCGAGGACGTAGCCGCCGTGGCAACACCATGCTGCCGGAAATATCGCCAGCGGCAAACAACGCTGTATGTCTCTTCACCAAGGCCCTGGGAGAACTACCATGTTCACCGCTGGGACCCGCATCAACAATCCGCCCGTCAACAGCTGAAAAAACCAAAGGGCCAGCACCCGCATCCCTACGCCTCTCCTCCTCTTGCACCGCAGAGGCTCGTGTAATAAAAGCCTCGTGGCGGAAATCGCGTGAGGGAAGCACCCGATCAATCAACGGAATCTCCCGATACTGGAGACTCCAGGAATAGTTCTTCGCCAGAACGTCGGTAAACCGGATATCATGCTCCCGTCCTGCAACGATGAAACGACATCAAAAACTCGCTTTGTTCAAAAAAAGGGGGGGAAAGAAGAAGGAGAAAAGCAAAAACAACACTGATAAGAACTAGAACTAACCATCCACAATGATAAAGAACTCGGGCATCTTGCCCAGAAGTCGCCATGAAGTACTCATACCGGCGCCGGCCAAAATATACTCACGAAATTCCCCACCAACCACGCGAAAAGACCGGAGAACCTTTGCAATAGCCTCCTTCGCGGGGAAGAGAGTGAAAGCACGATCAGTGATAGGATCCACACGATGTTTCATTGCACCGACCCGGTGCTCATTTACCCAAATAAAATGTTGAGACCAGTTCCGGGCAGTCCCCTTTTGATCGGTAACAAGGGTAGGGCGATCTTGACGAACGCAGAAAGTATAATTGTTTCCGGTCGAGGCGCGGGTAAACCGGAAAAAGTGACGAAAAACGTACAGATCGGGCTCCAGATGAACAGCCCTAGAGAGAAGTTCGAACGCGATGACCTTGTTTACACCATTAGGGACCAGTTGATGAATATGAACGTGATAATAATCGAGAACCTCCATGAAGAAGTCCGATGAAGGCAAGCGATAACTGGCCTCGAAGTGTTTTAAATACATACCGATTTTCCCCTCAGGCGGAAGAGAAAAAATGGCACCGTCAGCCAGAAGCTCTACACCGTCCTCCGGTTGGAAGCCATAGCGGGCCACTAACGAATCATAGTACCGAGAATCGGGACCAACATCTGATGAAGAACTCATTCTCGACAACAAGTGGAAGAACAGAGAAGGAGGAGAGTGAAGAGATCGATGAAGGAAGAAGAAACCGTAAAGGAACTAACAGCCGGAGAATAAGGGGAATATAAACAAGTCGAATAACGGAAGGTCATAAGCGGGAGTTTCAAAATTCAACAGCAATGATTAACGTCGTCTGAATAACGGTCACATCAACGTGGGGTAGCTTAATGCTAGCCCTAGTTACCATCACTAGCCATGCACACGTAATAATGCCTAAGGCTAGGGAGACTTGATAGCATGCCATCTGGCTACCACTAGCGCGTCCTCTAACGCGCTCCCTGGAGATCCCAATCTCGCCAACCGCTGGAAGTTCCTCGCCAGGATGCCTTCATTCCAGCCAACGGAAATACCTCGCTGGAAAGACCTCTCCTGGAGAACCCCGCTCCAACTCTCTAACGACACATTCGCTAGAACGCCCAGCGTGAACTGTACTTGGCGCCATGCTCCTCAAGCTATGTGTGGTGCCCGTACCTGACATAGATCGTGCGCGCCCCATCCAGCCGGTCTGAACCAATAGGGGCGCCAAGAAGGACAAAGGTCGTACAGCCAACGGACGGCCTGGTCCCCTCCTGCCACAGCAAAGATCTTGTCTGCCACTGCTAGACAGGCAAGACGTATAAAACCCCCTGTAGGGCGTTCGGTAAGGGGATCGAAAACCATTTACACTCTAAACACACATACTACACACTTACAAAACCTCGCCGGAGATCTGACTTTGGCATCGGAGCGTTTTCCCGGGACCTCCTCCCGGAGAATGGCTAACGTTGCTATTCCTTTGTGATTGTGATCGTAGGTCTAGCCCAGGATTATCAGAATCACCCGTGAAGTGAGAACCAGACGAGTCATACTCTGACATCGCATCAGTGATCATATACACATTTGCGAAAAAAGTGCATCTGTGCGGATTTCGTGTATACATATTATTTTTCAAATTTTTTTTGACAAAAAGTCTTAAATATAAGCGACTAGGTGTATTATGTCATTTTTTTGAAAAAAAAATTCAGTCAAAAGGTTCCTAGGTTCTTAGGAAAATTTTGGTTCTCTCTTGATCCAGACTCTCTCTCTCTCTCTCTATATATATATATATATATATATATATATATATATATATATATATATATATATATATATATATATATATATATATATATATATATATATATATATATATATATATATATTGATGCGATATCAGCCCACGATTGGTCTGATTCTCACTTCACGGGTGATTCCGATCGCCTTGGGCTAGACCTGCGATCACAATCACAAAGGAATGGCAACGTTAGCCGTTTTCCGGGAGGAGGTCCCGGGAAAACGCTCCGTTGCCTAAGTTAGGTTTCCGGCAGGGTTTAGTGTATGTATGGTATGTGTACTGAGACAGTAATGGGTTTTCGATCCCCTTACCGGATGCTCCACAAGGGTTTTTATGCATCTTGCCTGTCTGGCGGTGGCCGACAAGATCCTTGCTGTGGCAGGAGGGGACCAGGCCGTCCGTTGGTCGTACGACCTTTGTCCTTCGCCATGCCCCTATTGGTTCAGACCGGCTGGATGGGGCGCGCACGATCTGTGTCAGATACGGACGCCACGTGTAGGTTGGAGGGTGTAACGCCAAGTACAGTTCACGCTGGTCGCTCCGGCGAGCGTGTCGTTAGTGAGCTGGAATGTAGTTCTCCCGGAGAGACTTCTCCAGGAAGGTGCCTCTATTGGGTGGGATGGAGACTTCCTGGCGAGGAACTTCCAGTGGTTGGTGAGTTTAGCATCCCCAAGGAGAGTGCCAGAGGGCGTGCTAGCGCTTGCCAGATGGCACGCTATCAAGTCTCCCTAGCCTTAGGCATTATTGCGTGTGCGCAGCTAGGGATGGTGGCTAGGGCTAGCATTGAGTTAACCCACGCTGATGTGACGGTTATTTAGATGGCCTTAATCATTATCTTTGAATTTTGAAACTCCCGCTTACGGCTTTCCTTTATCCCATCTCTTTATATTCTCCTTCTTCTCCGGCTATTAGTTCCTTTGCGGTTTCCTTTTCTTTTGTTGGTTTCTTGCTCTTCTCTTTCTCTGTTCTTCTGTTTATCGTCGAAATGAGTTCTTCTTCAGGTGTCGGTCCCGATTCTCGATACTACGACTCGCTAGTGGCTCGCTATGGCTTCCAACCGGAGGATGGTGTGGAGCTTCCTGCCGACGGAGCCATCTTTTCCTTTCCTCCTGCGGGAAAGATCGGTATGTATTTAAAACATTTCGAAGCCGGTTATCACTTGCCTACATCGGACTTTTTCATGGAGGTTCTCGACCACTACCACGTTCATATTCATCAACTGGTCCCTAACGTGTAAATAAGATCATCGCCTTCGAACTTCTGTCCAGGGCTGTTCATCTAGAGCCTGATCTGTACGTTTTCCGTCACTTTTTCCGGTTCACTCGTGCTTCCACTGGGAACAATTATACCTTCTGCGTTCGTCAAGATCGCCCCACTCTTGTTACCGATCAAAAGGGGACTGCCCGGAACTGGTCCCAACATTTTATTTAGGTGAATGAGCACCGGGTCGGTGCTATGAAGCATCGTGTCGATCCTATCACTGATCGTGTTTTCACTCTCTTCCCCGCAAAGGAAGCTATTGCAAAGGTTCTCCGGTCTTTCCATGTGGTTGGTGGGGAACTTCCTGAGTACATTCTAGCCGGTGCTAGCATGAGTACTTCCTGGCGACTTCGGGGCAAAATGCCCGAATTCTTTACCATTGTGGACGGTTAGTTCTGGTCCTTGTTAGTGTTGTTTCTGTTTTCTCCTTCTCCTCTCCCCCCTTTTTTTGAACGAGGGAAGTGCTTGATGGTTTCTATTTATTGCAGGACGGGAACATGATATCCGGTTTACTGACGTTCTGGCGAAAAATTATCGCGGAAGTCTCCAGTATCGTGAGATTCCGTTGATCGATCGAGTACTTCCTTCTCGTGCTTTCTGCCACGAGGCTTTTATTACCCGGGCCTCGACGGTGCAAGAGGAGGAGAGACAGTGGGATGCAAGCACTGGGCCTTTGGTTTTTTCGGCTGTTGATGGACGAGTTGTTGATACAGAAGCTACTGGCGAGGGTTCTGGAAATGTGGTGTTGCCACGGCGATTGCGTCCTCGCCGTTTGGCTGGCAGTAGTGGGGCTTCAAGTTTTATTCCGCCCCAGTCTCTTGTGATCAATATTGCCGACGACACATCTCAGGGTGGAGACGTAGGGATGGACCAGGGTGGGGTTGCTCGTATCGGTACCCACCCTGTTGTCGAGAACGTTACTGGAGAAGGTTCCGGGGAAAGTAATCCTTCGCTGCCGGTTGAGCCCCAGCCTCCTCGCCCAGATTTCAGTGGTTTTAGTCGCCGTGGGAGTGCGGCGGTTTTGGGGCCCCCTCCTTCGGGTTCTGGGGAGGCTGGCCATGTTGCTTCTGCTGGGGTGTTTGTCCCTGGGTGGTCTTTATCGGAGAGTGCACGCCTTTCAAATTACCAGACTGCCCTGGAATTCACCCAACATGTATTTCCCCCGGGTACTCGTTCGGAGATGGGGAGCTATTCCCCGGCCGACTTGGTAAGTTCGCTCCGGTATGCGGCTGCCCAAAGTGCTTGTTTTTTTGGCGAAAGCGCGAATCGTTTGGAGCAAATGCTAGCCGCCAATGCCGATCGCCTCTCCCTCCAGCAAGAGTTGGATGTTGCTCGTGCTGAGGTTGTGAAGCATGAGGACTTATTGAGGGATCTTCGGTCTCAAGTGGCCTCTTTGCAGGTGGTTGGAAAAGAGGCTGCCCAGCTGAAGGAACAGTTGTCCGTGCTTGGGCGGGAGAAGACTGAGCTTCAAAATGCTTTGGCTGGCGTAAAGTCTGACAACGAGGGTCTGCATATCCAACTCAAAAGTGCTGAGAGAGATGCCGCAGAGCGTGACCGGGTTGCTCAGGCCAAGACGCAGGCTCTTGAGGAGGCAGAGGCGAACCTATCCTGGCTTTTAACCAATGGTGTTGTAGGTGTTGTTGATTTGGTCCTGGAAAGTCGAGACTTTGGAATGGGCGTGCATCGTCTTAAAGAGGTGTGTATGGCGGCCGGGCAAGCTCAAGGGTACTCTCGCGCGATAAAGGACATGAAGGCGGGCAAGGAGATTGCGCTGGAGGAGGAGGAGCCCCCACTTGATCTTAGCTTGGAGGTAGATGAGGCGGTGGACGCTTTTATGAATGTTGATTATGCTACTTCCTTCAAGCTTGGGGAGCTCGGTGTGCCCGATCTGAAAGCCTTGCTGGACCCGAGTAATGTTGCCGGCCCTTCTCATTCGTAACAGGTATTTGTTGTTTTGTTTACTTGTCTTTGGTGGTGTTCTAGTTGTTAAACAATGGTTGTAAGGCCCTTCTGAGGCCATTTGGACAAAATTTGTTTTTGCTTTGTAAGGCTCACGAGCCGGGACAACGTTGTTTGTTTGTTTTTATCTGATGTTATCTTGGTGGCTGTCGTAAGCCCTTTTATTCTGACTTGATTGCTTGTTTTTGTTGTTGTCGGATAGAATTGAAACGAATGGTTGTTTATGTCCCATCCACGGTCCCGTATTTTGGTTGTAATCGGGTGTATGTGCCAGTAGGTTTCTTCCAGGTTAACTCACTTAGGTGAATCTTTGTGAAACTGAGACAAGAAGTTGCTGAGTCTGTTAAGGATTATTTCCTCCTTTTGGTCTGTAAGGCTTAAGACTAGTAGTTACTAGCCCTTTCTCTGGATGTTTTTAGCTAGATGACCTTACTAAGGCTAGGGCCAGGTGTCGTTGGGCCTTTTTTAGGGTATTACCCCTGTATAACCTTGCTTGAGCTATAACCAGGAGTCATTGAGCCCACTAGGGAGTATATCACCCTTAAGGTTTTTAAGACTGGGACCAGGAGTCGCTGGGTCTTCTTCAGGGTGTTTCACCTGGATAACCTTGCTTAAGCTAAGACCAGGAGTCACTGAGCCCGCTAGGGAGTATTTCACCCTTAAGGTTTTTAAGACTGGGACCAGGAGTCGCTGAGTCTTCTTCAGGGTGTTTCACCTGGATAACCTTGCTGAAGTTAGGACCAGGAGTCACTGAGCCCGCTAGGGAGTATTTCACCCTTAAGGTTTTTAAGACTAGGACGAGGAGTCGCTGAGTCTTCTTCAGGGTGTTTCACCTGGATAACCTTGCTGAAGCTAGGACCAGGAGTCACTGAGCCCGCTAGGGAGTATTTCACCCTTAAGGTTTTTAAGACTAGGACCAGGAGTCGCTGAGTCTTCTTCAGGGTGTTTCACCTGGATAACCTTGCTGAAGCTAGGACTAGGAGTCACTGAGCCTGCTAGGGAGTATTTCACCCTTAAGGTTTTTAAGACTAGGACCAGGAGTCGCTGAGTCTTCTTCAGGGTGTTTTACCTGGATAACCTTGCTGAAGCTAGGACCAGTAGTCACTGAGCCTGCTAGGGAGTATTTCACCCTTAAGGTTTTTAAGACTTAGGACCAGGAGTCACTAAGTTTTCATCGACATTTTATTCATTGTAACATGCATAAGTGAAAACAACATTTTCATTCTTTACTTTGCTCATATGGCGGTTACAATTTTGGATAGACGTTGATGGTGGGGTTTGTCTGGCAGTTTTCCTAGCAGTGGAACTGTTTGAGGTTCTGAACATTCCATGTTCGCGGTATTGCTCTTCCTTCCAAAGTTTCCAGGATGTAGCATCCCTTTGGGTTGGCCCTTGTGACTCTGTAAGGGCCTTCCCATGTTGGACCAAGTTTGCCTCGCGGTTCGGCGTGACTTACCTCATTTTTTCGGAGGATCAAGTCGCCTATTCCAAAACGTTTTTCTCTAACCCTCGTGTTATAGTATCTCTCTGTCGCTGCCTTGTAGAACGCTTGTCGTATGTTGGCCAATTCTCGTTTCTCCTCCAGAATGTCTAAATTGAGGCGAAGATCGTGGTTGTTCTTTTCTTCTTTGAATTCCGTGGTACGTAGGCTGCCTATAAAGATTTCTGTTGGCAGGACAGCCTCCGTGCCGTATGTCAGTATGAATGGTGTTTCGTTTGTGGACGTTCGTGGAGTGGTGCGGTATGACCAAAGTACTGTGGGTAATTCTTCCACCCAGCAACCTTTCGCTTTCCCCAGCCTTTTCTTTAGTCCCATTACCAATGTTCTGTTGGATACTTCGGTTTGGCCGTTGGCTTGGGGGTATGCAACAGATGTGAATTTTTGTTTGATTATCCTCTCGGCGCACCACGTACGGAATGGATCTTCTACAAATTATAGGCCATTGTCACTGACTAGGACTTTAGGGGTGCCGAATCTGGTTAGAATATTCTTCCACATGAACTTAATCATGTTCCTCCCCGTTATTGAGGCAACGGCTTCTGCTTCAATCCACTTGGTGAAGTAATCTACTGCCACTATAAGAAACTTCACCCGGCCGGGTGCTTCCTGGAACGGGCCTACTATGTCAATGCCCCATTGATAGAAAGGCCATGGACTTGAAATGCTGGTCATAGGGACGGCTGGTAGATGGTGGAGCGGTGAAAAAGTTTGGCACGCGACACATTATTTTGTTATTTCTATTGCGTCTGAATGGATTTCTGGCCAATATACTCCCGCTCTGAGAGTTTTTCCCGTGAGTGCTCTGGCGCCTTCGTGCGCTCCAGCTTCGCCAGCGTGTATTTCGTCCAATACTGTCTTTCCTTCTTCCGGGGTAATGCATTTTAACCAAGGCTCTAAATTTCCTCGTCTGTATAATGTGTCATTTCGCATTGCATATTGAGGGGCTTTCACTTTGATCTTCCGTGCCTCAGCGCTATCACTTGGCAGAAGGCCTTGTGTCAAGTAGTCAATTAAAGGTGTCATCCATGTGGTTGCGGTTGTGCTGATTGGTGCCATTTTCTGTCCGTCAATGCTTCTTTCTTTTAGGACTTCCACGAAGACCTCTTTGGATAAATGGTCAAATGCCGCAGAGGCTAATTTGCTCAGCGCATCTGCTTTTCTGTTAGTCGAGCGCGGGATTTGTTTGACTGTGAAAGTTTCCATCGTCGCTACTATCCTATTCACTTCCTCTACGTATTGCTTCATCTGCTGGTCTTTTAGTTCATAGGCCCCATTGATTTGGCTTGCTACTAACAAAGAATCACTATACGCCGAAAGGTGTTTCACTCCGCTCTCTTTCGCGAGTCGCATCCCGGTGAGCAGTGCCTCGTATTCTGCTTCATTATTCATCGTTTGGAAGTCAAATCTGAGTGCATAGGTTATTTCCTCGCCTTCTGGGCTCGTTAGCACTAGACCTGCCCCCGAGCCTTCTTTTCTGGCTGCTCCGTCCATGTGGAGTATCCAGGTTTCTGGAGATGCGCCTAGTTCTTGTTTTGTAGGTTGACTCGTTGTTGCTTCTTCTTCCGCTGGTACTTCCGCCAGGAAATCCGCTAAGGCTTGGCCCTTGATGCTTGTTCTTGGTTTATAGTCGATATCGTGTTCCCCTAATTCGATGGCCCACTTGGCTAAGCGACCTGATTTCTCTGGTTTCAGTAGTATCTGGCGGATTGGTTGGCTTGTCAATACCTCGACATGGTGAGCCTGGAAATAACGCCTTAGCCAGCGCGCTGCATAGATTAGAGCTAGGACTAACTTTTCTAATTGCGGGTAACGTAGCTCCGGGCCTTAGAGCGCGCGGCTAACGAAGTAGACTGGTCTCTGTTGATGTTCCCTTTCCACCGTCAGGACTGCACTTATTGCATCTGGTGACGCCGCCAAATACATGGATAACTTCTCCCCTGGGACTGGGCATGCTAATGTAGGCAACGATTTTATTGCTTCCTTTAAATGTGTCAGAGCGGTTTCTGCCTCATCTGTCCATTGGAAATTGTTTTTGTCGACGCATCCTTTCAGCGTGTTGAACAGCAGAAGTGCTTTTTCTGCTGACTTTGCTACGAAGCGTCCCAAAGCTGTGAGTTTCCCGTTGAGTCCCAGTATTTCCCGCGGGCATGCCGGTGATTTTATCTGGACGAAGTCCTTTATTTTTTCTGGGTTTGGTTGGATGCCCTCTCGCGTGACATAATAGCCTAAAAACTTTCCTTCTTCTACGCCGAAGGTACACTTGGCCAGGTTGAGTTTCATTTGTGTCTTGGAGAGTGTTTTAAGGGTTTCTTCAATGTCTTGTAACAAGGAGTGCTCTGTACGGCTCTTTATGACCATGTCGTCGACATATACTTCCACGTTTCTTCCGATTTGATCTTTAAACACCTTATCAACGAGCCTTTGGTATGTTGCCCCAGCGTTCTTTAAACCGAACGCCATCTTCTGGTAGTAAAAAGTGTCGTGGTCCATGTAAAAGGGTGTTTTATCTTCATCTTCTTTCCGCATGAGAATCTGGTGGTAGCCTTTATAGGCATCTAGGAAACACTTCCACTTAAAACCTTCTAGCGATTCTACTTTCTGGTCTATCTCTGGGAGCGGATAACAATCTTTCGGGCATGCTTTGTTTAAATCGGTGTAGTCGATGCACATCCTCCAGCTGCCGTCGCTTTTCTTTATCATGACTGGATTAGCGATCCACGTTGGAAAGAAAGCTTCACGAACAATGTCGGCTTGTACTAACTTGGCGACTTTTGCGTTGATGGCGTTGTTGCGTTCTCCTGCTTGGCCACGACGTTTTTGCTTATCCACATTTTTGCTTAACCACGTTGCTTCCTGGTATGATGTTGAGGTTGTGTTCAATGATTGTTCTTTCTACTCCCACCATATCCGCTGGCTCCCAGGCGAATACATGCTTATATTTTCTGAGCAGGGATATTACATGTTTTCGTAACTCGGTCGGCAATGTGCTGCCAACTTGTATTTTTTGGCCTGGGTAATCGTGGTGGATTATTTCTCTGCTCTCTTTAGGCTCGTCTCTTGGGCGCTTTCGTTTGCCATCGATGTCTGTGGGTAGCATTATCTGGTATCACTTGAGTGTCTTTTGTGGTGTTGCCAGGACGGTGTCTATGCCACTATTCGTCGGGAACTTGATTATGCCATGTAGTGTTGATGCAACGATGCCGAAATATAGCGCTGCTGGTCTTCCCAGGATGATGTTGTGTTCTGATGGTGCTCGTACTACTGTGAATTCAAGCTTAATGGTTTTCTTTCGCTGACCGTCATCTATCGTAATGGGCAGGTAGATCATCCCAGTTGGTATGATGTTGTGCCCTGTGAAGCCGGTTAGATTTCCCGCCAGGGGACGCAAATCTGTTCTCCATTCCCGTGGCAGCTGGTGGAAACAATGTTCGAACATGATGTCTACAGCGCTGCCACTATCGATGTGCACGCGGTGGATGATGATGTCTCGAACGCTGGCTTGGATAATAAGTGGGTCATCTCCGTTCCATCCGTCTAGTTTTCTGTCCCTACTGGAAAATGATATTTGTTGTTCAACAACGTCTGGTATTTGCTCTCGCGTTCTGTGATGGTGTTTATGTATTACTAGGATCTCTTGCCCTTTCTTTGGTGCGTCCTTGTTTCTCGCTGGTGCATCGTTCTTTGGACGAATTGATTTGGCTATGTCATTTAGGTTTCCTCGTTGTATTCTTTGGTCAAGCTCTTTCTTCAACACGGCGCATTCTGCTATGTCATGGCCATAGCATTTGTGGAATTCGCAGTACTTAGATTGATCTCTTGGGCGTTCTGGTGTTCTTCTCACCGGCTTGCTTTTTTCCGCCACAGCTAGGATGTCCGTCCGTCTATACCTCCTGTCGTCTCTATAATGGGTGTTGTAGGCTTTTGGGGGTTTACCTCTTCTAAAAGGTTGTCGTCTATCGCCAAGGTACTGTGAGTGGTTTTCTCTGGCTTTTGATGAGGAAGTGGCCGCGGCTTTTAGGTATGCTTCTTTGGCGGCCGTACCTTCTTCCTGGCGTAGGAAACGTTCTACTCGCTCCTTCATCTCCTGGCGAGTGGCTGGTGGTTTTCCCAAGAATTTCGTTGATAACGGGCCTGGCAATAAGCCGTGTGTGAAAGCTCCAGTTACCAGGTTGTCGTTTTGTCCTAGTACATTTAGCGTTGCTTCATTGAATCATTTAAAGTATGATCTAACCGGTTCGCCTTCTAGTTGCTTGCAACCAATGATCTCTCGGACGTCTCCTCTATATTTACGCAGTTGCATGAAGTTTGAGAGAAATTGTTCCTTGAGCTCGGTAAAGATTCTAATGCTGCTTGGCGCGAGGCTTTTGAACCATGCGCCTGCGTTCCCGTCGAGCGTCGTCGGGAAATGTGTACACCAAAAACGTTCGTCTAACTTCAGTGATTGCATGTGCCATTCGTATGTGTCGATATGGCTATCCGGCAAGTAGTTCCATTATAAGTTTTTAGGTGTGGTAGTTTGGCTGTGTTTGGCATGTCGTAGTCGTGTATTTCTTTAATGAACGGGGATTTATATGCTATAAGAGGAGGCGGGTTTGTGTTGTTTGTTGTTTGGACGGGAGATGTGATGGGTTGGTACATCGACGGATGGGTGTAGAACATAGGGAGTGCACTAGTCGATATGCCTCCTAGAGATGAAACAGGTGTGTTTATTGGTGTTGGCGTAAAGCTTGTGAACTGAAACACCCTCGCTTAAGGCTTTTCATAAAACGTCATTTTAACCCATGGTTCATCATCGTTATTCTATAAAATCATCCTTTAGTGAAAACTTTAGTTTCAACATCTTCAAACAAGTCATTTTCTTTCAAAAACCATTTTAAAAACACATGGGGTTTAATGAGAAATAATTTAAGGTTAAGTTGCGGAAAACATCGTTTGGTCCCATTTTAGATAAAACATTTTAGTTTATAAAATAGCGAGGTTGTAACAATTCAAATACCATTACATAGCTCAAATGATACCACACAAACCGTGGCCTTCTAACCATCCAGCTCTTCTAAGTCATCTAAACTCCTCAACCTGAGTACACATCAAAATAAGTTAGGCAATTGAAATGCCTAGTGAGTTACCCGAGGTTGACCCATTTTGAGTGGGTAGTGAACTACCACATTCGGGACAAACCCCCAAAAATAGATTTTAATCACACTTCAAAAGTTACTTAAAACATCATAAGGATTTACTCAAAATAGATAGTTATGGTATGCAAATGCAATGCATGATGCAACTATCCCAAACCCACGTCCATCTCATAAAGGTCCAACTCACCTCAATGGCACCTACCTAAGTTCACGAATGACACGCACGAAGCATGCCACCCGATCCCCGTATAGGCAAAACTAGGACTAGTGGCCATCACACTAGCCCCATGAGGGTTAGCAAGTCCCTCATGCGGTTCCCTATTGTCGGGAACGATTTTCCCTAAATCCGGGACAAACATCTCATTTTGGGCATTTTGCCCTTGATTTCCCTAAATCCGGGACAATCATGATTTCCCTAAATCCGAGACAATCATTTCATCTTCGTCATAAGGTTCACTCGGTCAATCCCATATTATATGCAATGCGATGCACAAATAGGATGCTCAAAACATCTTTCAAAAACATCATCATAATCTTCATTTGAAAACATCTTTAGAAACACATTTTCATGCAATGCACAAGTAGTAATCATATAACACATTGCACATAATATTATGCATGAAAAGTATTTGATAACACACACAAAAGATATTAGTTGGGATGTGTACTCCCGGTAAACTCACCGAAGGTCAACTGACGAGTCAACACTAACTTCACTCAAGGTTTGATGCATTTGGCGGCGCTCCTAGACATCATCTCATCCATCAAATCATCTTAGTTGAGTGCTAGCTCAAGTCCTTAGTCTTACTTCCAAGTCACTACAACATATCCCTTTCCTACAATACAAGAACGTAAGATATCATACTCGATTCATCTAAAAGTCACACTATAATTACTTCTTTAGAACTAAGAAGGAACAATCATCTATCATTAAAAATGAAGTCCTTGACTCTTTAATATAAGGAGAATCTTAATTAAAACATCTCCAAAGATTGGCATTAAAACAAGGACTCAAAGCCCAAACCGTAAAGCTCAAAACCCAAAAAGTACCCAAAACTGGTCAGAGACTGACACGGGTCGTGTAATATATTACACGGGTCGTGTAACTTACTGCTCCAAACAGCACGGGTCGTGCTCCTTCAGCACGGGTCGTGCTTTGCCCAGTTCCAGCTCCGATTTTGGTCATTTTCACTCATTTTTGACCCGATTCAAGTCCCGATTCTTCCCAAAACTCATGTACATCAAAAGGACATTATTCCTTCCCAAAATACACATCATTAGACTCAATTAAACTATTCAAAACCATTTCAAATGAATCAATTACATTCCATGATCATAACTTCACTCTATAAGCTTAAACCATGGAATACCCAATTCCATTCTTACAATTGATGATTACAAGTGGAGATTCCTTCTTCCATTCCATGGAATCATTAGGAAATGATCCTCACTCCATTTATACATCCAAATTGATATATTAAACTCATTCCTCCATCCATTAAACAAGAGATTCCAATCATCATCTACATTAATAACACCCATTTCAACACATAATTCCCCTTTTCTAGTGATTCAATGTTTGAGGTTACAAATCAATGGTTGGAATCCTTAGGGAATCATTAGAAATGAATCCCCTCATCCAAATCCACCATAAACATCCATCAATTTCTAGATTCCTCAATAATTCATCAAATCCCCAATTTCTAGGGTTCATAACACCCAATTCAATCAAATCTAAGGATCTAAACCATCCATGGATTGGATGTTGATCCAAACAACTTAGAAACATCAAACAAACATTGGGGAATCATAGGAAGAACCTCATCCCACCATAAATCTCGAATTGAGTCACAACCCCAAACCTAAACTCGAAATCTAGGGCTAGAAAAGTGGGTTTATACCTTAGATTACTTGGAATCTTCAAGAACTTTGATCAATCTTCAAGCTCTAGCATCTCATCCTCCATGATCACTCAAAATCGCCACTCTCTCCCTCTCCTACTCTCAAAAACGTGAATATGAGCTGAAATGGGGAGAACCCCCATCTAAAACTCTACATCTTTCAAAATTGACAAAACTAGTCCCTATAGTTTGATCCTTCTTCACCCAACACCCCAAAAGTCAAATCTTCTAACTAGAAGTCTCTAAGTTCACACTTATGCCCCAAATATAATTATTTATTTCACTTGAGTCATATTCTAGGTCAACACTAACCCTTAGTTTCCCAGTTTGACACAAATGGCCCCTTACACTAAAATTCTTCACAATCTAGGTCCTTAATGAAATTCAAGGAATTATTAGACCTAATTTAAACTCCACCTCAATTTCTTTAATATATCTTCTAATTTTTCTAAATCCATGACTAGTCAAATTTACTTAGGGTGAGTTTGGCCAAATTGACACTTTTAGTCCTTATGACAAAATTCCTCACATTTGGTTATAATTTGATTTTAAAACTATATTTGGCTCATTTATTCACCATATAAAATATAACAAGATATTAAATTTAGTTATTAATTTGTTTTCTTTATTTACAAAATAGATTTTATTTGACGGTTTAAGCCCAAAACTCCTAGGCCCAAAACACGGATGTTACAATTATCCACCCCTTAAAAGGATTCCGTCCCCGGAATCACCGATAAAGAATTAACTACCCCTTTACAAAATCTCAAAGGTTATTCATGTTTTTAGCTTTAAAATATTATAGAACTCAGAGTATTATAAATTTCACTTTAAATTTTTTTTTTACTTCAAAAATTACTTATCTCGTGTTTCTTTTCAAAAAGGTTTTCCTTTAAAGCACGCAATTATCAAACCTGAATCTTTTTCCACTCGACCCCTTGCTCTACAAAAGGATTTGAACACTCAACTTTGTGATAAATGTTTTGAGGATATCGTTCTTTATGAGAAAATTTTAATTAGCCTTTGTGAAAAGAAAATACACTTTCGAATTCGTACACTTTATATAAAACAATAAAGTTTCAAATTTATCTATGGATAGATTTTCATTGACTTTATTAACAAAATTCCAAAGAGATCGTCAATCCCGGGTATTCCTACCGATTCATGATGACCCCTTTGTCATTTATTTCTATAAAAGTCTTACATTGTGTAAGATATACTTGTTCATAACTGCTTACAAAAATTTTCTCAAATTTTTAACAATACTTTTGAAAATATTGGCCTTTATTTCATTCTTTAGTTCTTATTATGGTAGGTTATTCACTGCTTCACATACTCTAAGGTGATTGACGGTTTGATCCTATGGCCTCTAGTCTCATCATGCATCCATGTCTCTTCACCCTAACATGAATTAGTAAATCACTATTCTCATAAGGCTCCATTGGTCACTAAGCCATTGCTAACTACCAAAGAATCTAATGATTTAAGTCCTTCCTGGGTCTTACATTAAGGTTTCTCTAGTTCAAGCATTAAGGCGCAAACTCTGCTACTCTTACATACACTTAGTGTTCTAGAGCTAAGGCAAGGTCACAAGCTTGAACACCAAAAAGATGTCGGATGGGTCTCAAAAGAAGGTAAGGGTAAGGAAGAAAGGTTTAAGGGTCACGACAAAGAATTTCTTCAACAGCTCCCAGTCTTCACCTACCATCCGCTTCGCTAACACCATGCTCATCATGCTCCTTGCTTGCCCAAGGTTGACACTACGATTCCACTAGTCTTCTAACACTCCTTCACCCCTTAATCGACTCCTCAAGGTCCACTATCTTGTAAATCTCACTGCCCTTCGAGCTTCATTCAATATAAGCTGTCCCTTTATTCGCCTTCTATCATCCTTAGAAGTTGCCATTCACACAAAGTTGCTCCTCATGTCGCCACGTACTCCTAACTCTTCAAGGTTGCTCTTCATATCCACTTAAGAATCCTCATGCATGTATCCTCTTGCCAAGAATATTCCTCATGCCAAACCGAATTCACTAATTAAATGATTAGAAACTAAATAACAAGCAAGCATTTACCACTAAGTTCTAAAGGCCAACTACTTAAGAGGTCAAACATCCTTAAGAGCATCATAGTTTAAGTCTAAGCACTACTCCTAGTACCTAGTTCACTTAAACTCATGCTCTGATACCAAATTGAAACACCCTCGCTTAAGGCTTTTCATAAAACATCATTTTAACCCATGGTTCATCATCGTTATTCTATAAAATCATCCTTTAGTGAAAACTTTAGTTTCAACATCTTCAAACAAGTCATTTTCTTTCAAAAACCATTTTAAAAACACATGGGGTTTAATGAGAAATAATTTAAGGTTAAGTTGCGGAAAACATCGTTTGGTCCCATTTTAGATAAAACATTTTAGTTTATAAAATAGCGAGGTTGTAACAATTCAAATACCATTACATAGCTCAAATGATACCACACAAACCGTGGCCTTCTAACCATCCAGCTCTTCTAAGTCATCTAAACTCCTCAACCTGAGTACACATCAAAATAAGTTAGGCAATTGAAATGCCTAGTGAGTTACCCGAGGTTGACCCATTTTGAGTGGGTAGTGAACTACCACATTCGGGACAAACCCCCAAAAATAGATTTTAATCACACTTCAAAAGTTACTTAAAACATCATAAGGATTTACTCAAAATAGATAGTTATGGTATGCAAATGCAATGCATGATGCAACTATCCCAAACCCACGTCCATCTCATAAAGGTCCAACTCACCTCAATGGCACCTACCTAAGTTCACGAATGACACGCACGAAGCATGCCACCCGATCCCCGTATAGGCAAAACTAGGACTAGTGGCCATCACACTAGCCCCATGAGGGTTAGCAAGTCCCTCATGCGGTTCCCTATTGTCGGGAACGATTTTCCCTAAATCCGGGACAAACATCTCATTTTGGGCATTTTGCCCTTGATTTCCCTAAATCCGGGACAATCATGATTTCCCTAAATCCGAGACAATCATTTCATCTTCGTCATAAGGTTCACTCGGTCAATCCCATCCTATATGCAATGCGATGCACAAATAGGATGCTCAAAACATCTTTCAAAAACATCATCATAATCTTCATTTGAAAACATCTTTAGAAACACATTTTCATGCAATGCACAAGTAGTAATCATATAACACATTGCACATAATATTATGCATGAAAAGTATTTGATAACACACACAAAAGATATTAGTTGGGATGTGTACTCCCGGTAAACTCACCGAAGGTCAACTGACGAGTCAACACTAACTCCACTCAAGGTTTGATGCATTTGGCGGCGCTCCTAGACATCATCTCATCCATCAAATCATCTTAGTTGAGTGCTAGCTCAAGTCCTTAGTCTTACTTCCAAGTCACTACAACATATCCCTTTCCTACAATACAAGAACGTAAGATATCATACTCGATTCATCTAAAAGTCACACTATAATTACTTCTTTAGAACTAAGAAGGAACAATCATCTATCATTAAAAATGAAGTCCTTGACTCTTTAATATAAGGAGAATCTTAATTAAAACATCTCCAAAGATTGGCATTAAAACAAGGACTCAAAGCCCAAACCGTAAAGCTCAAAACCCAAAAAGTACCCAAAACTGGTCAGAGACTGACACGGGTCGTGTAATATATTACACGGGTCGTGTAACTTACTGCTCCAAACAGCACGGGTCGTGCTCCTTCAGCACGGGTCGTGCTTTGCCCAGTTCCAGCTCCGATTTTGGTCATTTTCACTCATTTTTGACCCGATTCAAGTCCCGATTCTTCCCAAAACTCATGTACATCAAAAGGACATTATTCCTTCCCAAAATACACATCATTAGACTCAATTAAACTATTCAAAACCATTTCAAATGAATCAATTACATTCCATGATCATAACTTCACTCTATAAGCTTAAACCATGGAATACCCAATTCCATTCTTACAATTGATGATTACAAGTGGAGATTCCTTCTTCCATTCCATGGAATCATTAGGAAATGATCCTCACTCCATTTATACATCCAAATTGATATATTAAACTCATTCCTCCATCCATTAAACAAGAGATTCCAATCATCATCTACATTAATAACACCCATTTCAACACATAATTCCCCTTTTCTAGTGATTCAATGTTTGAGGTTACAAATCAATGGTTGGAATCCTTAGGGAATCATTAGAAATGAATCCCCTCATCCAAATCCACCATAAACATCCATCAATTTCTAGATTCCTCAATAATTCATCAAATCCCCAATTTCTAGGGTTCATAACACCCAATTCAATCAAATCTAAGGATCTAAACCATCCATGGATTGGATGTTGATCCAAACAACTTAGAAACATCAAACAAACATTGGGGAATCATAGGAAGAACCTCATCCCACCATAAATCTCGAATTGAGTCACAACCCCAAACCTAAACTCGAAATCTAGGGCTAGAAAAGTGGGTTTATACCTTAGATTACTTGGAATCTTCAAGAACTTTGATCAATCTTCAAGCTCTAGCATCTCATCCTCCATGATCACTCAAAATCGCCACTCTCTCCCTCTCCTACTCTCAAAAACGTGAATATGAGCTGAAATGGGGAGAACCCCCATCTAAAACTCTACATCTTTCAAAATTGACAAAACTAGTCCCTATAGTTTGATCCTTCTTCACCCAACACCCCAAAAGTCAAATCTTCTAACTAGAAGTCTCTAAGTTCACACTTATGCCCCAAATATAATTATTTATTTCACTTGAGTCATATTCTAGGTCAACACTAACCCTTAGTTTCCCAGTTTGACACAAATGGCCCCTTACACTAAAATTCTTCACAATCTAGGTCCTTAATGAAATTCAAGGAATTATTAGACCTAATTTAAACTCCACCTCAATTTCTTTAATATATCTTCTATTTTTTCTAAATCCATGACTAGTCAAATTTACTTAGGGTGAGTTTGGCCAAATTGACACTTTTAGTCCTTATGACAAAATTCCTCACATTTGGTTATAATTTGATTTTAAAACTATATTTGGCTCATTTATTCACCATATAAAATATAACAAGATATTAAATTTAGTTATTAATTTGTTTTCTTTATTTACAAAATAGATTTTATTTGACGGTTTAAGCCCAAAACTCCTAGGCCCAAAACACGGATGTTACATGAACAATGGTGCTATCGTTGGTTGGGGTGGCTGAAAGAAAGAAGTGGGTGAAGGGGTGAACATTGGTGGTCCCGTTGAGGGTTGGAATGGTGTGAATGGGTAGCTAAACGGTATATATGGCGGCGGTGTACTTAATGGTATGGGTGTTATGGTTTGTTGAAATGGCGATGACGGAACTGGTGTTTGGGGGATCAAGGGAGGTGCAGGAGAGTTAGTTCTTGGTGGCGACGGTGTTGTTAGTAATGTTTCTATAAGTATTGGGCCCAAAGGTTGCATTGAACGTATGGGGCTTCTGGGGTTGTTGCCATCGCTTGTTTGTCCTTCAGTCGTCATTGCCGGAGATTAAAATGGTGGTTTCTCGTTGCGTGTCACAACACGGATGGCGCCAGTGATACGATATCAGCCCACGATTGGTCTGATTCTCACTTCACGGGTGATTCCGATCGCCTTGGGCTAGACCTGCGATCACAATCACAAAGGAATGGCAACGTTAGCCGTTTTCCGGGAGGAGGTCCCGGGAAAACGCTCCGATGCCTAAGTTAGGTTTCCGGCAGGGTTTAGTGTATGTATGGTATGTGTACTGAGAGAGTAATGGGTTTTCGATTCCCTTACCGGATGCTCCACAAGGGTTTTTATGCATCTTGCCTGTCTGGCGGTGGCCGACAAGATCCTTGCTGTGGCAGGAGGGGACCAGGCTGTCCGTTGGCCATACGACCTTTGTCCTTCGCCGTGCCCCTATTGGTTCAGACCGGCTGGATGGGGCGCGCACGATCTGTGTCAGATACGGACGCCACGTGTAGGTTGGAGGGTGTAACGCCAAGTACAGTTCACGCTGGTCGCTCCAGCGAGCGTGTCGTTAGTGAGCTGGAATGTAGTTCTCCCGGAGAGACTTCTCCAGGAAGGTGCCTCTATTGGCTGGGATGGAGACTTCCTGGCGAGGAACTTCCAGTGGTTGGTGAGTTTAGCATCCCCAAGGAGAGTGCCAGAGGGCGTTCTAGCGGTTGCCAGATGGCACGCTATCATATATATATATATATATATATATATATATATATATATATATATATATATATATATATATATATATATATATATATATATATATATATATATATTTATATATATATATTTATATATGTTCAAATAAAAACCATTAAAAGATTGAGAACTAAAAGAACTAATCTAGGCCACACATTATTCTAATCTAATGGCTGTGGGGTTTGATCGTCTACAACGCGTTCACACTTGTTAATCTCCATATATATATATATATATATATATATATATATATATATATATATATATATATATATATATATATATATATATATATATATACAACCCTTCGATGAATTGCGTCAAGGGCCGAGATTGGCTCTCACGGTTCTCAACATTTTAAATGTTCTCATTTGAACCTTCCCTATATATATATGATGCAAACTCTAGTCTCGGGACGATTCTCTGAACGCTGGAATCCTTGACCTGAGCTCACAACAATAAAGAAACAGGGTCAGACGCACTCCGGGAGGCGATCCCGGTAGGGCGCTCCGACGATTAAGTTAGCACGGTGGTCGGAAAGTGTGGAGAGAGTACGGAAAAAGTAAGTGTAAGTGGTAATATGCGATGATGATCTCACCAAGGGCGTGATCATCATATACCGTTATACTTGTGAGGGGACCACTTGTCAGTTGGTAGCGGATCTTCACCTTATTGGTCGATTGTCTGGCGCTGGCTGTGATTGGTTCATTCATCTGGCCAGGTGGTAGCTCGGGGACCACCTGGTTCGTTCGTGTCTAAATGGTTTGCACGATGACCGTTAGAGGGTGACGTGCTGTTCTAGCATTGGTATATGTGGCAATCAGCCATTTAGCGACTGTTGAGTCATATAAGGTCCAGCCAGGCCTCTGGCGGCTGGCTGTCTGTCTGAATGCTGGCGAGTCATGTCGCTGGCGTGCTGGTGGAAAGCTATGCGTATCCGTATGATATACCATGAAGTCCCCCCCAGTCTTGGTAGTCAAGGCGATGACGTGGTCTAGTTTTGACTAGCAAGATTGGAAAAAGGCAGTTCGTTTTCCGAGGAAATCGGCGTTATTATGGTTGACGTGAGTGATGTGACTTCTTCGTTTCCATCATTAGGAACGATTTTCAATTTCCCGCTCCCTTTCTTTTCATTAATATCCTTTTAGGGTTCTCGATTTCTTTCTCTTCGTCTTACTCTTTCTTGCTTGCTTTTGATTTTCTTCTGCTATCTTTTCTCCTTTGCTCTTCTCCCCCCTTTTCATCTTAAGAATGGCGGAACACGATCGTCAAGAAATTCTTGACGATGTTTATGGTCCTCTGGTAGAGCGATATGGTTTTCAACCGGAGGATGGAGTTCTCCTTCCCAACGCCAACGTAGGGTTTTCTTTGCCTCCCGAGGGGAAAACCGGCGTTTATTTGAAAACCTTCGACGCCGGATATCGCCTGCCAACGTCAGACTTTATAGGTGAAGTTCTGCGCCGTAATAGCATTGGTTTGCACCAGTTGACACCAAACTCTGTCAATAAGGTAGTGGCTTTCGAACTTTTGTGTCGCAGTCTAGGTATTGTGCCCGATTTTTACGTTTTTAAGCATTTCTTCCGTTTCGCTCCTTCTGGGGAGAATTATGCTTTCTATAGGAAAACTTCCGTTCATACGCTGATTCCGGAGCCCAAGTATTCTCCTAAGAACTGGCAGGATAAGTGGTTGTGGGTTAATCTTTTGCGTGTTGGCACGGTGTATCATCGGACCGGTGCTGCTTCTGACCAAATTCCTAAATTGTTTCCCCACCAAGAGCAAATAGTGAAAACCCTGAACGGTTTCCGGGTTGTTCCTGAAGAGTTTCCGGAATTCATTCTGGCCGGTGGAGGCCTAAGTACGGCATGGCGTATGCGAGGGAAGATGCCGGAGTTTTACGTACTGCGAATAAGTATGAATTGTCCTTTTCCCACTTTTTGTTTTTGATTTCTTCTTATTTCGCCTTTTTGCTTTGCAGATGTCCCGTGTAAAGTGCCTTTCGAGGATGTTCTTGCTAAGGAGTGGGGAAAAGGAGAACTGAAGTACCGAGAAGTCGATCTGGTTGACAAAGTGGCCGCTTCATTCTTCTTTCGTAATTCGGACATTATTACGCGGGCTAAGGAGATACAGGAGTCGGATGATAAGAAAATTGAGGAAGGTATGTCTGGGGGTGTACCTTTAGTGGATGCAAAGGTTGGGGGTTATCAAAAGGTGATGGTGAGGGGTCCTCTGAGACGGTGCAGGATAGTAAAGAGGGTATTCTAAGGGGTTCTGTCCGATTAGCGAACAAAAGGAAAATGGTGTGGGAATCGATGGGAGGGTCGGATAATCCTCCAGATACCAGGTTGATTAGAAGGGTAAACCGTCGCCATTTGTTGAACAAGTTGAAGCAAGATGACCTTGGTATCATAGATATCCCTGATGATGAAGGAACAAATGCTGGTGGTAAGAAAGTTTCTATAGAGCTTGAGAGTACTAGTAGTGGAAATCGTGATGAAGAATTGTCTTTTGACCCAAAGGTCTTATCTGGTTTCGGTGGAATGGAAGGTTTCGGAGGTGATGGGGGTGGTGGTTTTGATGCTAATGCCGGTGGCGAGGGCGGTTCTGGGGCTGGTGATAGTGGGGGTGCGGCTTTGGATACTCGTGTGTTTACCGATTTTTCCTCTTTGCCGTTTGTCCCTGAGTGGAAGCTTGTTAATGGGTCCCGCTTGTTTCCTCAAGAAAATACTGTTGATTTTGCTCTCCATGCTTTTCCCCCAGCCACAGAGGCCGAGATGGAGAATTTTTCGAATGATAACCTTGTGAGTACCTTGAGGTTTGCTTCTGCACAATCTGCTTATTACTTGGCCGCTGCGGCAAAGCGGATAGAACGTTTGTCAGCGTCCTCTTCTCTCCAAGATTCTTTGAAGCTTGAAGCTCGCAACGCTCTGGCCGAAAGTGCTCATCTACGCAAAGTGAACATGGAATTGGAGGGTCATATTGCCCGGTTGGAGGCTGCTGCTCGCCAATTTGACCACAAATGCGAGCTACTTGTTGCGGAGAAGATGTCTGTGGAGGAGCAGGTAGAAAGGCTTAACCAGGATAACGAGGGGTTAATGATTCGGTTAGAGAATGTGGAAGCTGAATTGTGCGAGAAAGATCGTCTTTTGGGGGAAAAGGGGGTTGTCTTGGAGAGAATAGAGAAAGATCTCAAGTGGGTTGCGGAGGAGGGTGCTGCTAGAATTGTGGAGAAGGTATTTCTGATTCCCGAATTTATGCATGGGATCAACCGCGTCCGTCGAACAAGTTATGTGGCTGGTGAAGAAGTGGGTAGGCGTGGGCTGCGTCAGGAGTTGAAGATTGGGAGTTCGGATGTTGGGGAGGGAGGGTCAGCCTCTGAGTGTGCCAAGGAAGTTGATGATGCAATGGAAGAATTCGTGACGCTTGACTATGCGGGATTGTTGGGTTTGGGAGAGCTTGGAGTGGATGGTTTGAAGGAGTTGCTTAAAGTGGAGGCCGATGAGTAAGTTGTTTGTTTGTCTTTCGATATGGTTGTACCGGTATTATTAGATAATCTCTTTTGGTTTGGTAATTGGACAAGTGTTTTGTGTGTTTGTTATGGACAAGGTTATGGTCTTATTTGGTTTGTTGTTTTTGTAAACTGCTTTCTTATGGAACAATGTTTGGTTGTTTGTGTTGCATCTATTCCTGTTTGAAAATGATGGGCATTGACGTAAGTAGTGTCTAAGCAGTTGTATTATGGTGTGTTTTAATGCGAGTAGCGCTTGACCAGTTGTGTTAAGTTGTGACTTGACATAGATGGTGCTCGGCCGTTTGTACTAAGTTGTGACTTAATACGAGTGGTGCTCAGCCAGTTTGTGTTAAGTTGCGACTTATCATGAGTGGTGCTCGGCCATTTGTATTAAGTTGTGACTTAATACGAGTGGTGCTCGGCCAATTTTTGTTAAGTTGCAACTTATCATGAGTGGTGCTCGGCCATTTGTATTAAGTTGTGACTTAATACGAGTGGTGCTCGGCCAATTTTTGTTAACTTGCGACTTATCATGAGTGGTGCTCGGCCATTTGTATTAAGTTGTGACTTAATACGAGTGGTGCTCGGCCAATTTTTGTTAAGTTGCGACTTGTCATGAGTGGTGCTCGGCCATTTGTATTAAGTTGTGACTTAATACGAGTAGTGCTTAGCCAATTTTTGTTAAGTTGGCTGGATGATCAGGTCAGCCAACGGTTATCGATGTTTACAAATAAGAGTGCCATGTTATGGAGTTTTCAAAACTCAGTTCTTTGCAACATTGAATCCATTACATTTTCTTGTCAGTAAAGGGGGAAAAAAAGAAAAGGAGAGTATGTTGCAATTAGTTGTTCAAATCGCCTTGTATTGATCTTTTTAGAAATGGAAACCCTTTAGGTGCTGGATGTTCCATGTTCTTGGTATCGGGTTGCCATCCATGGTTTCTAGTACGTATGCTCCATTCCGGTGTGCCTCTACCACTTTGTACGGGCCCTCCCAAGTTGGACCTAACTTCCCTCTTGGCTGGGCGTGGCTGACTTCATTCTTCCGTAATACCAAGTCGCCCACTTTGAACGCCCTTCCTTTCACTCGTCTGTTATAGTATCTTTCTGTGTTAGACTTGTATCTTGCTTGTCTAACACTGGCCAGTTCGCGTCTTTCTTCCAGCAGGTCCAAATTTGTTGGATTAGGTGTCTAAGCCATGACTAATAATTAGTATTTACCTAATTAACAGAAGCACAGTCCATTTGGGTTGCCCTCATGGCTGGAGGTTTGGTAGAAAATTCGGTAGAGAGAAAGATTGATTTATTATGGGATTAATAAATCAACAGGAATTAAATATATGGTTTATTAATATATTAAAGTGATAATATATTAATTAGAAACTATATTAATTAATTAGGAATTAATCCAGAATTAATTGGATTTAATTTGGGGATTAAATTAATTAATTAAAGGTGCAGGGACTAAAATTGTAATTATTCAATAGTTGAGTAAGTGACAGTGTGGAGTGACCAGTTGAAAGTCGAAATCTATATATGGATATATATAATTTCGAAATTGATAAATAAGGATAAATAGGAATTTGAATTATAAGATAAAATGTTTATCTTATTTGAATTCAAAAAGGTTTATCTCTAAGGTTTATCAACTGGCCATTTGGAAACTATAAATAGGGGTTCCCAGTGACAACGCCTAGTGATATCAAGTATTTTAGGCGTTGTTGAGCCCTGTTCTTGATAAAATTATATCAAATATGTCTGGGTATTCTCACTTTTCGTGCCAGGACTTGTTTGGAGAAAAAGAATAGAAACAGGGACTAAAAGCGTACAAAAGAAAGAAGTTGGGAAGGAATGAAAAATCAAGAGAACTCGTACGCGTGCCGCGGGAATTAACCATGCGCGACGCGGGCTTAAGGCGGTGCAACACATTCAAATGTCGAAGAAACGGGAAGAGATCAGTACGCGCGCCGCGGATTTCACTTCTGCGCGGCGCGGCTGCGGGAAATTTGCAAGTATAAATAGATGCATTTTCAGCCGAAAACCCTAGCAAAGACCGGGTGTAAAATCGACCTTGAAGCTCTTTGACTCCAGGATTTCATTTCAGAAGACTCACAATTGGTATTTTATGATTTTTGATTTAATTTCCTTTTAGTAACAAGTAGTTTTTGTAGCTAAAGTCTTTGGGAGTGACAACCACTGACTTGAGCACTTAGGTTTCTGATTTTGAAACATTTGGTTACTGTTTTTGTGATTGGAATTCGGATTTAGTGAATGAAAAGCATTTGGTTACATTTAATCTTAGCTTTTCGGTGTTTTCATGCTTATGTTTGGTTTTGATTGATTGTTTGTGTTTGAATTGTGTGTGGACCTTGTTAGGACTGTTTTTTTAGCTGAAATCAGTAGCTAATTAGGTTATTTGGTAAGCATTAAACCTTGGCTAATAATTGTTCAATAGAACTTTAGTTAGTGGCTAGTTTATGCTTTGCTTGGTTTTGCTAGTTTGGATGCCTTTGATTGCTTCTGACTCAGAGATGTACTTCTGATTTCAGAAAGTGACTAGGTTCATTTGAGCATAGCTTAGCTTGGCTTTGGTGTGTTTGATCACTGTCTCATTTGCTGGTGATTAGGAAGATAGAAACCAGATCCTCCGACTATAGCTATGACACTATTAGTTGGTAATCTCTCATCTAGTCTAATCACGAAGCTCCTGTGGATCGACCCTGACTACTGCTATACTAGTGTGTGTTAGGTTTTCTCTTATTTTTGACCGCACGACGACCTCTGCGCGTGTCACCCAAGCATCATTAAATTTCGCCACTTTCATATATTCTCTCTGGGATTTTCGATCTGCATAACCTCTGGCTTGGGTGTGATCTCATTTGAGGCAGGATAATTTTGCTGCTCAGCTTCCAGAAAATTCTAAAAGGTTGGTTTTTCTAATTTTATTCTTTTAGTTAATTTTCTTTGGGCCTTTAGGTTTTGTTATATGTTCAATTAGAAGAAAACATAGATCCTTATAGGTTGCATGTGAACTTAGGTTATTTAGTTCAAGGTTTGCAGAAAACCTTTCAGTGGTATCAGAGCCTGTTTTGTTTTCTTGTTGAATTGTTATAACTGTTTTAGGGTTTAAAGCCTATAAACCCTAATTATAATGTTGATCGATTTCTAGGATTAGGGTTTTGGAAACCCTAATCCCCCCTTGCTATTTTCGAAAATTTCAATTAGGGTTTTAGGAGGTTTTCTATTTTTGGTAACTTTATTTGTTAATTAAATGGATAACCTTAAACCCCATTATTTGAATTCGAATTCTAGGGGGTTTAGGATAGGTTTAATTAATTTGATTAATTTGGATAAACCTATCTACATTTGAATTAATTTAATTAATTGTTAATTAAAAGATAATTCAAAAGGGATTTAATTAATTTTAAAATTGCGAAATTAATGGAATAAATCCAGGAAAATATTTTAAAATGTTTAAAATATTTAGATTTAATTAATTTAATTAATTGGTAATTAAAATTGATTAAATCGAATTTAAGGTTTAATTTAATTCAAAATTTAATTATTAAATTTGGTAAAATTAAAAGATAAACCTTGAATATTTTAAAGGGTTTTAAAATACATCTTATATATGTTATTAAAAGTTAATACTATATATATGAGATAAATTTGGTTAGTCAAATCAATAGTAGGCCTCATTCACGAAGCTGGTCTATAAAGTGGGTATAAGGAAACTGCCTATAAAATGGTAGTCTAATGGGTGAACACTCTCACCCACGGCTCGCCTGATCAGTGGAGGGTCGTTAGCCGAACTGGTTTGACAGAACCGCTTAATCATTAAAAGTATAATGATCAAAGTACTAGAACTATTTACAAAATCCCAATCTAGTTACTTTAGGGAAAAATGTGAATTTGATGCTAACCCACGAAATTGCACATTGCACTTTATGAAACGTTGGTGGAGCGTGTGTGGTTTACCGGCACACCAATGGGGGTTCATAAAGAGTGGCAATGGGTGTCTCGGGTGTTATCATTGTTGATGGAGCGTGTGTGGTTTACCGGCACATCAATTTGAGATGATAATGGACCCCGAGAGTACCAAGCTAATTTGCATGGTTATTCACACCCGGTTTGTGATCCTCGGCATCCCAGTCACAAACGGTGGGGCATATCCGAGATTAAACATGCTATTGAACAGTTCAATATATCTCAAAAGAAACTAGGAATTCCATTTATAATAAGATTATTTTTCCGCGGTGGAATTGGCTGAATCGTCATTCGCCTACCTTTATAAAATTTGCTTATAGATTACGGCATCCCTCTTCTATGTTGCAAATTGTTATAGTTGGATCCTAGCCTTATTTTATATTGGGTTATTATAAGGACCGACATGTATCTAATTAAACTTACCTTATTTTATAGATGTCTTCTGCTGATCAATCCGCTCCCCAATCAAACTCCAGTGTTCCCTCTATCCTCTCACTGTGTTCCAAGGTTCAATTGAACGGGACAAACTACAATGACTGGATTAGAAACATCAAGATGGCCTTGAGGTACGAGAACAAAGAGTATGTTCTCGAGACTGAGCTTGTCGATGTTGACCCTGAAACTGCTACTCCCGAGGAAATTGCCTCGTACCAAAAACATTCTGATGATGCGACCAAAGTGGCCTGCATCATGATCGCCACAATGAACCCCGAATTGCAAAGGATATACGAAGACTATTGGCCCTTTGAGATGCACAAGGAGCTTGCGGAAAAGTTCCGCAAGCAAGAGCGCATCGAGAGGTGCGATGTGGTCAAGGACTTCACGAACAGCAAACCTAAAGATAGAGAGTCCATATGCGCTCATGTGGAAAGAATGCAAGGTGACGTGGAGCGGCTTAGAAAGCTTGCGATGCCTGTACCGGAGGAGTTGGCCGTTGACATAGTGCTTAACTCCCTACCGAGTTCTTATGACCAGTTCAGGCTGGCTTATCATTTGAACAACAATCAGGCTAACCTTACTGAGTTGCATCGCATGATTCGAGTTGCTGAGGACGGGAGGAAGGGTAAAAGTGTACCCTCGGTTAATCAGCCCGTCCTAGCCATTGGAAGTGGCAAAGGAAAGAAGAGGAAGGGCCTTCCTAAGCAAAATTGGAGGGAAAAGGTTCAGGTCGGGTCGTCATGCAATGGCTCGTGAACCAAGTCTTCCCAAATTCCTTGTGTGGCCAACCCCGATGAAGCCAACTGTTTTTACTGCAAAGAGAAGGGCCATTGGAAGAGAAGCTGCCCCAAATACTTGCAGGATGTCAAGGATGGGAAAGTAAAGCCATCGACAGCAGGTATATACACTATCTCTAAAAACTCACCATCTTCTAATTCTTGGGTCCTTGATACAGGATGTGGTTTTCACATTTGTTCTGATCTGCAGGGCCTAAAGGAAAGCATGGAGGTGGAGCACGGTAGACTGAACCTGATCATGGGCAATAGGAGATCGTCCCCTGTTACCAAGATCGGCGTTTACAGTGTAGTGCTTAGTAGTGATGTTAGTATAGAGTTATTTAATTGTTGCTATTCGCCAGAAATGGCAAGAAACATTATTTCATTTCACGCATTGTTCAGACAAGGATTTCAATTTTCTTTTGATAATAAAATTGGTTCGATTTCTGTTTTCAAAAATGGTATTTTGAGTTTTACTACTTATCCTTGTGATGGTGTGTATGAAACTGTTGAATGTGTTGACAATTTAGGACATAGTGTAAATTATATTGATTCTACTAGTGGTGTAGAAAAGGCATGTCTGTGGCATAGTCGGCTCGGGCACATCAGCAAGAAACGCATCGCCCAACTCCAAAAGGATGGAGTGTTGGAATCCTTCGACCTCAGGTCGGATGATGTATGCGAATCTTGTCTGTTGGGCAAGATGACTAAATCACCTTTCAAAGGGTCTTTTGAAAGAGGTGAGGGTCTGCTGGACATCATTCACACGGATGTGTGTGGTCCATTCAGATCAACCATAAAGGATGGCACGCGGTTCTACGTGACCTTTACCGACGATTTTAGTAGATACGGTTATATCTACTTGATCAAGCACAAGTCGGACACCTTTGAAAAGTTCAAAGAGTTTAAGAACGAGGTAGAGAATCAATTAGGCAGGAAGATAAAGATGCTCAGGTCCGACAGAGGCGCAGAGTATCTAAGTATCGAGTTCCTAGACTATCTAAAGGAATGCGGAATAGTTTCGCAGTTGACACCTCCCAAGACACCACAGTTGAACGGTGTTGCGGAGAGGCACAACCGAACCCTGTTGGACATGGTTCGTCCATGATGAGTCCAGCTTCACTTCCCATTCACTTCTGGGGTATGCCTTAGAGACTGCCGCCCATATCCTCAATCTTGTCCCTACTAAAAACGTTGCTAAAACACCTCATGAAATATGGACGGGGAAAGTTCCCTCGTTGGCACATATCAAAGTATGGGGTTGTGAGGCTTTCGTTAGACGAGAGACTCAAGACAAACTCGCAGAAAGAAGCGAAAGGTGTTTCTTCCTTGGTTATCCCAAACAGTCCATTGGATATCTATTCTACAGACCCAGCGAGGACGTGGTCCTTGTAGCTAGACGAGCGGTCTTTCGAGAGAGAGAGCTCATATTCAAAGAGGACAGTGGGAGTACCATTGATCTGAAAGAAATTCAAGAGTCATCAGATGACGCAACCTTAGGAGAAACTAGCAACCAACATGAGGAAGAAGTTCCTGTTGGTCCGACAGATGTATCCTTACCTCTTAGGCGTTCCGGTAGGGTTAGCATGCCACCCGAGTTTTATGGGTTCCATATAACTTCGGATGGGACATGTTTGTCAGTGATAGGACACTGATAAATTTGGATGAACCAGCTAACTACCAGGAAGCAGTGGCGGGCCCTGAGTCTGCCAAGTGGAAAGAGGCCATGGATAGCGAGATCAAGTCCATGTATGACAATCAAGTTTGGAACTTGGTTGACAACGTACCGGGTCGAAAGACAGTCGGGTGCAAATGGATCTTCAAGAAGAAGACCGACATGGACGGAAAAGTACACACTTTCAAGGCAAGACTGGTTGCGAAGGGGTTTACTCAAACCCCAGGGGTTGACTATGACGAGACCTTCTCACCAGTAGCCAAGATAAAGTCTATTAGGATTATGCTGGCCATAGCTGCATTTCATGACTATGAAATTTGGCAGATGGACGTCAAAACCGCTTTCCTTAATGGGAAGTTGACTGAGGATGTTTACATGAATCAGCCAGAGGGTTTTGTCGATGCAAAGTATCCTAATAAGGTGTGTAAGCTTGAGAGATCAATCTACGGATTGAAGCAAGCTTCTCGCAGCTGGAATCTTTGTTTCCATGAGAAAGTCAAAGAGTTTGGCTTCTCTAGGAGTGAGGATGAGTCCTGCGTATATGTCAAGGCTAGTGGGAGTATAGTCGCCTTTCTGGTGCTGTATGTCGATGACATACTGCTCATGGGAAACGATATTCCAACCTTGCAAGATGTCAAGGCTTGCCTTGGGAAATGTTTTGCCATGAAGGACCTAGGAGAGGCTGCCTATATTCTCGGGGATAAGAATATTGAGAGATAGGAAGAAGAGACTAATTGGACTTAGTCAGGGTACATACTTGGAAAAGGTACTGAAAAGGTTTAGTATGGAAAATTCCAAGAAGGGAGAGCTACCTATCCAAAGTAATGCAAAATTGAGTAAGACTCAAAGTCCGAGTACAGACGAAGAAATAGCTGAAATGAGTCGAGTACCTTACGCTTCGGCTGTAGGATCGATCATGTACGCTATGACGTGTACTCGCCCTGACGTGGCCTTTGCTTTAAGCATGGTCAGTCGATACCAGGGTAACCCTGGAAGGGCACATTGGATAGCTGTGAAAAATATACTCAAGTATCTGCGAAGGACCAAGAACATGGTGTTAGTCCTCGGTGGCAGTGATACCTTGAGAGTTGGAGGATATACAGATGCCAGTTTTCAGACGGATAGAAACAGTGGTCGATCTCAGTCGGGCTGGGTATTCCTTTTGAACGGTGGAGCAGTTACTTGGAAAAGTTCCAAGCAAGAAACAGTGGCTGATTCTACGTGCGAATCAGAGTACATAGCAGCAAGTGAAGCGTCAAAGGAAGCGGCTTGGCTGAAGAACTTTATCGGTGACCTTGGAGTAGTCCCGAGTATTCAGGAGCCCTTGGAACTGTTCTGCGATAATGAAGGTGCGGTCGCCTTGACAAAGGAACCGCGAGATCATGGAAAGTCCAGACATATCGACAGAAAGTACCACTACATCAGGCATAGGGTAGAAGAAGGTCTCCTCCTTGTAAAGAGGGTATCATCGGAAGATAATCCTGCAGATCCCTTGACAAAGGCTCTGAGTAGGATTAAGCATAATCAGCATGCTAGGAGCATTGGATTAAGAGATGATATAAGTTTTTGTAATTAGATAGATTATTTGAAACTTGTAACAATGTTATTGTATTTGACTTTTGTGATTTAATAATGGAGATTTATTAATGAGTAATGGCTTACTAATTTTGTCAATAATATATCATTGTGTTTCATTTTGCATGTTTTACTTCCTGAATAATTGGATTATTCAAATATCCACAGTCGCTCATACTTTTTAGGGAGTAAGTATGAAGCAAGGCTGTCATGAATTAGGTGTAGATTGTCTAAGGAGTTAGACATTGTAATAAGATTGCTGCAACATTCATGAGTACTTGGAAATGGAGATTTGAGTATTAGATAAACCTGCGCTCAATGGATTGCTTCATGGATTATATCACAAGCAATATTGAGACGATAATATCTTTTGATCTTTAAGCTAAGACATATGAGTTATGATTTATTAGACGGTTGTTCATTGATAATACGAAAACGCACCGGTAACTCGGTGTTATAAAACGTATTGTTGTGAGTAATTTGTCTGGTAAAAGACATAAGTATATGAGTCAAAGTTTATTCGTCCCTTGACCCTAACGGGGAACAGATATCTGTAGGCCTCTCGATGATTTTGAAGTTGACTAAAATGGTTGGCCAACCGGGACTAACTTGGTAGTCTAAGAGTCATATACAAATCGGAAATCGAGGAACAGTGAATCAGACCAGATTGATTTTATCCATGTCTTGAGTCTGAAAAATATCTAGTTGGACGGAGGATCATCTGATCACTTATCTTTGGACAGAACTAACTAAGTCAGAGTTTCGCAGTGGTTTCTAGGAAGCTTAAAGTGCTGGTTAATTAGAGGCTAAATTGGTAATTATAGTCATAGACTTATCCAAGTAGGAGACTGTTGGATTAGGTGTCTAAGCCATGACTAATAATTAGTATTTACCTAATTAATAGAAGCACAGTCCATTTGGGTTGCCCTCATGGCTGGAGGTTTGGTAGAAAATTCGGTAGAGAGAAAGATTGATTTATTATGGGATTAATAAATCAACAGGAATTAAATATATGGTTTATTAATATATTAAAGTGATAATATATTAATTAGAAACTATATTAATTAATTAGGAATTAATCCAGAATTAATTGGATTTAATTTAGGGATTAAATTAATTAATTAAAGGTGCAGGGACTAAAACTGTAATTATTCAATAGTTGAGTAAGTGACAGTGTGGAGTGACCAGTTGAAAGTCGAAATCTATATATGGATATATATAATTTTGAAATTGATAAATAAGGATAAATAGGAATTTGAATTATAAGATAAAAGGTTTATCTTATTTGAATTCAAAAAGGTTTATCTCTAAGGTTTATCAACTGGCCATTTGGAAACTATAAATAGGGGTTCCCAGGCATCATTAAATTTCGCCACTTTCATATATTCTCTCTGGGATTTTCGATCTGCATAACCTCTGGCTTGGGTGTGATCTCATTTGAGGCAGGATAATTTTGCTGCTCAGCTTCCAGAAAATTCTAAAAGGTTGGTTTTTCTAATTTTATTCTTTTAGTTAATTTTCTTTTGGCCTTTAGGTTTTGTTATATGTTCAATTAGAAGAAAACATAGATCCTTATAGGTTGCATGTGAACTTAGGTTATTTAGTTCAAGGTTTGCAGAAAACCTTTCAAAACTGTGTCTTAGGTCCTCCTCCGTCCTTTCAGTGCTAAAGGTAGAGACCCGTAGAGAGGTTATGGAAAGTTCCGGCGGGAGCATTGCTTCTGATCCGTACACCAAGCTAAATGGTGTTTCTTGTGTGCTGGTTCTTGGAGTTACCCGGTAGGACCAAAGAACGCTTGGTAGCTCTTCCACCCAGTTGCCTTTGGCTTTTCCCAGTCTTTTCTTGATTCCATTTACCATGGTGCGGTTAGTTACTTCCGTTTGGCCATTGGCTTGTGGATGGGCAACCGATGTGAACTGCTGTCGGATTTGTCTTTCCTCACACCATCCTCGAAAGGGGTTCTCGGCAAATTGTAGCCCGTTGTCACTAATTAGCACTCGTGGGGTGCCAAACCTGGTAAGTATATGTTTCCACATGAATTTGATGATGCTACGTCCAGTTATGGAAGCTACTGGTTCTGCCTCTACCCATTTGGTGAAGTAATCCACCGCCACAATTAAGAATTTCACCCTTCCTGGAGCTTCTGGGAAAGGTCCGACAATGTCTATGCCCCACTGGAAGAATGGCCATGGGCTTGTTATGCTTGTCAGAGAGGCTGCGGGTAGGTTCTATGTTGGAGAAAAAGTCTGGCATTCTATGCACCTGCGTGTTATCTCCATCGCGTCGGCATGAATGTCGGGCCAGTAGAATCCCATTCGCAGGATTTTGCCCGTTAACGCCCTTGCTCCCTCATGGGTCCCTGCTAGCCCAGAGTGTATCTCGTTTAATGCGCGACATCCTTCTTCCTTTGCTATACATTTTAGCGAGGGGGTCGAGTATCCTTTTTTGTAAAGATTCCCTTCAATTATTGCAAAGTTGGGAGCTTTGACTCGAATCTTACGAGCTTCCGTATCATCTTATGGCAGGGTCCCATGCTGGAGGTATCCATGAATGGAGTACTCCAGGTCGGTGGTTCTTCTAATGTCACGTTGACCTGTCTTTCCTTGATGCTGCTTTCATGTAGTACCTCGACCAACACCTTTTTGGTTAGATGATCGAATGATGTTGAGGCTAGCTTACTTAGGGCATCGGCCCGTCTGTTCTCTGACCGGGGAATTTGTTTGATTGAGAAGTTGTCAAAGGATTTTATTAGCTTTTTCACCGCTTCCGTGTATTTTTGCATTCGTTTGTCTCTGGCTTCATATTGACCATTTATCTGGTTCGTCACCAATAAAGAGTCACTCAAGGCTGTCACTCGTGTCGCCCCATTCTCAATTGCTAGTCGAAGTCCTGCTAGCAAGGCTTCATATTCTGCCTCATTATTTGATGTTCGGAAGTCAAAGCGCAATGCGTACGTGATCTCTTCGCCCTGAGGACTTTTCAAAATCAAACCAGCCTCTGACCCTTCTTTTCCAGCCGCTCCGTCAGTAAACAGAGTCCATTCGCGTAACTTCTCCCTGGTGGGAGAATGAGTGGCAGTCGATGTTTCTGTGGCTGGTTGGTCGGGGACTTCAATTAAGAAATCTGCCAGCGCTTGTGCCTTGATGCCTGTGCGAGGCCGGTAAGTGAGGGCGTGTTCTCCCAGCTCTATGGCCCATTTGGCTAGTCTTCCGGAATTTTCTGGTTTCAGGAGGATCTGCTTAAGCGGCTGACTGGTGAGTACTTCAATGTGGTACGCTTGGAAATATCGGCGGAGACGTCTGGCAGCATGTACGAGTGTTAGGACCAGTTTCTCGAGCATTGGGTAATTGATTTTCGGGCTTTGGAGTGCTCGGCTGATGAAATATACTGGGAATTGTGTATTACTTCTTTCCACTACTAATACCGCTGAAATGGCTTCATGCGACGCAGACAAATACATGGATAATGTTTCTCCTGAAATAGGGCTAGCCAGCGTGGGTAAGTTGCTCAGTGCTTGCTTAAGATTTTGCCAAGCTTCGTCAGCTGCCGCTGTCCATTTGAATCCTTCCTTGTTGACTTCTCCTTTTAGCGTGTTAAAGAGTGGCAGGGCTTTCTCTGCTGATTTTGCAATGAAACGCCCTAATGCTGTTAACTTTCCATTCAACGTCTGCATGTCTTTCAATGTGGCTGGAGGCTTGGTTTCGAGGGCATCTTGTACCTTAGCAGGATTGGTGAGTATGCCCTGGTTTGTCACGTAATATCCCAAGAAATGGCCCTCCTCCACCCCGAATACGCATTTCGCGGGGTTCAGTTTCATCTTAGCCTGCTCTAATGTTTTTAGTGTCTCCTCTATGTCTGTTATCAATGCGGTTTCTTCCAAGCTTTTGATCACCATATCATCGACGTAGACTTCGATGTTTTGCCCAATTTTATTGCGGAATAGATGGTCTACCAACCGCTGGTATGTTACGCCTGCATTCTTTAGTCTAAAAGGCATTTTCCGGTAGCAGAATGTTCCTCGATCAGTGTAGAATGCCGTTTTCTCTTCGTCCTCTTTTTTCATTTGTATTTGGTGATAACCCTTATATGCATCTAGAAAGCATTTCCACCAAAAACCTTGAAGTGATTCAACTTTTTGATCTATCTCTGGCAGGGGATAGCAATCCTTGGGACAAGCTTTGTTTAGGTCTGTGTAGTCTATACACATCCTCCAAATTCCGTCGCTCTTCTTGACCATTACCGGATTGGCAATCCATTCAGGGAAAATGGCTTCCCTTAGTATTCCTGCTACAACTAATTTGGTCACTTCTGCATTAATTGCCATGTTTCGTTCACCCGCTTGGCCCCGCTTTTTCTGCTTGATTGTATTACTTCCTGGCTTAACGTTTAAACTGTGCTCTATTACTTCTCTGTCTACTCCCACCATATCTGCGGGCTCCCATGCAAACACATGTTTATATTGTTTAAGGAGAATAATCACTTTCTTTCTCGTAATTGTGGGCAAACTGGTGCCGATGCGAATCAGTTGCTCGGGGTAATCTTGGTTAATGATCTCTTAGCCGTTTGATCCTTCCGTCCTGGCTTTCTTGACTGGTCTGATAATATCTTTTGGTTGCATGACTTGACAGCAGCTCAGAGTCTGGGGGCTTGTGGCTAGGACGCAGGCTACCCCGTTCGGTGTTCTGAATTTCAAGAGGCCATGCACCGTGGATGGTACCGCCCCAAACTTTAGTAGCCCTGGCCTTCCTAAAATCATATTATGTTCTGAAGGTGCTCTTACAACTACAAATTCGATGAGTGATGTTTGATGGAGTTTTCCATCGAAACTCTTCAGCGTGAATGGCAGAGAGATGGTCCCAATTGGCCATATATGCTGTGACCAGTGAATCCTACGAGTCGTCCTCTGGCAGGCTTCAGTTCTTCCTTGATGACTTGTGGCAATAAGTTAAAACAGTGTTCGTGTATGATGTCGGCAGCACTTCCGCCGTCTACGTATACTCTATGGATTTTGATATTTTGAACATACCCGGTTAGTACCAGAGGGTTATCTCCCTGCCAGCTTTCAGGTCTCGGGTCATTAATTTAGAAACTTAAGTTCAGGGGGCCGACGTCGCAATGTGTGCGTTCTCCGTTGGGGCGGTCAGGTCGCTTCTGACTAGCCCGAATAGCTAGAATCTCGAGAGTCTTTCCTCCGGCCTTATCATCCTTCCTTCCTCTTTCAGCTTTTCTTTCTGCTTCAAATTGTTCTCATAATCTTTTTGCTGTTTCCACCAGGTTACCTTTCAAATTTTTCTCTTCCATTTCTTTCTTCAGCATGGCACAATCGATGGTGTCATGAGCCCTGCTCTTATGGTACTCGCAATATCGTTGTCTACTGTCTAGCGCTTTACTCGTGGTGGATTCTTTAACCGCGTAGATGTCTGCCTGTCTGTTCCGAGGTTCTTCCCGATAGAGTGGGTTAAATCGTCGTGGAGGTCTTCCTCCTCTTGGAGGGAGACTGAAATGGTCCTGGCGTCGGCTGTGAGGGTGATAACGATCGTGTCGCTTGTGTTGGCCGTCGGTTGTTGCTTTGAGATACTGTTGTTTCTCCGCTGTACCTTCTTCCTGTCTAAGGAACCTTTCGACTCGTTCCTTCAGCTCGTGCTGGGTTTGCGGTGGTCGGCCTAGGAATTTCCGGGATAACGGTCCTGGTAGCAATCCCCAAGTGAACGCTCCCGTCACCATGCGGTCGTCCTGTCCCGGTATGTCTAGTGTAACTTTGTTAAATCGCTTGAAATAATCTTTCACAGACTCGCCCTCTCGCTGTTTACAGCCCATTATAGCGTGGTTATCGCCCCTATATTTGCGTAGTTGCATGAAATTTGTGAGAAACAATTGTTTCAACTGTTCGAAATTGTATATGCTGTTCGGTGCTAAGCTTTTGAACCATGCGCCCGCGTTTCCGTCCAGTGTTGTCGGGAAGTACGTACACCAGAAGCGTTGATCTAACTTCAGCGAGGTCATGTGCCATTCATAAGTGTCAATGTGGCTGTCCGGGCATATGGTTCCATTGTATACCTTCAACGTTGGGAGTTTGGCGGTACTTGGGATCTCGTAATCCAAGAGCTCTTTGACAAAAGGAGAGCGTGGTGCGGTGATTGTCGGAATTGGGTTCAATGTTTGGGGTTGAAACGATTGGTAGAATGGCACGAACGGGTATTGTGGCGTCATGTAGGGTGTGTTCATTATTGGGGCAGTAGGGTAATTGTTAACGTAAAATGGTGGTGGGGTGAATTGAGTTGGAGGGGTGGGGGCGCTTACAAAGAAATTTTGTGGTACAGTGGGTGTCGGAGTTGGGGTTGACGGTGTTCCTGTGGCAAACAGTGGTGGAAAAGGCGGTAAGAAACTTGCCGAGACCGGGATTGATGTTGATGTTCCCACCGTTGTTAGAGTGACTAATGGAGGTGGAAATAGCGATTGTGTTGCTGTTGGCCTTGTGTGGAGGAAAGGGTTAACATAAGGTAGCGACGGCGGCATCAGGGTTGGCATCGGGGTCTGCCATGGTGAGACAGTTGTGATGGGCGATGCTGTCGTAACTATTTGGGGTGCAGTCACCGGAGTGGGAGGTGTCACAGCTCCTAAGGACGGCATGGGTCGTATTGGACTTCGCTGGGCGTCGTCCTGTTGACTTCCAGATGGTGTCGCCATTCAAGATTGGGAGATTGTAGTTCTTTGCTTCGTCACACAAGCGGATGGCGCCAATGCTGCAAACTCTAGTCTTGGGACGATTCTCTGAACGCTGGAATCCTTGACCTGAGCTCACAACAATAAAGAAACAGGGTCAGACGCACTCCGGGAGGCGATCCCGGGAGGGCGCTCCGACGATTAAGTTAGCACGGTGGTCGGAAAGTGTGGAGAGAGTACGGAAAAAGTAAGTGTAAGTGGTAATATGCGATGATGATCTCACCAAGGGCGTGATCATCATATACCGTTATACCTGTGAGGGGACCACTTGTCAGTTGGTAGCGGATCTTCACCTTATTGGTCGATTCTCTGGCGCTGGCTGTGATTGGTTCATTCATCTGGCCAGGTGGTAGCTCGGGGACCACCTGGTTCGTTCGTGTCTAAATGGTTCGCACGATGACCGTTACAGGGTGACGTGCTGTTCTAGCATTGGTACATGTGGCAATCAACCATTTAGCGACTGTTGAGTTAGATAAGGTCCAGCCAGGCCTCTGGCGGCTGACTGTCTGTCTGAATGCTGGCGAGTCATGCCGCTGGCGTGCTGGTGGAAAGCTATGCGTATCCGTATGATATACCATCAATATATATATATATATATATATATATATATATATATATATATATATATATATATATATATATATATATATATATATATATATATATATATATATATATATATATATATATATATATATATATATATATATATATATATATATATATATATATATATATATATATATATATATATATATATATATATATATATATATATATATATATATATATATATATATATATATATAAGGGTGGGGGGGAGTAATGAGTTTTGAACCCACCCATCCCACTTGCCACATCAGCTTTTTCTCTCTCCTCTCACTTCCATCTTTCCCCATCCCACTCGATCACACACTCATGGAAGCAGTTCCCACTGAACCAACCGAACCCGCGATGCCACATCATATTTTTGATATATATATATATATATATATATATATATATATATATATATATATATATATATATATATGTGTGTGTGTGTGTGTGTGTGTGTGCGCGCACGCACGTCGGTTCAGCATCATCACCAAGCCACACCAACCCGATGCCATGCGAACCCGAGGAACACGGTGCAATGATATTTTGGTACCATGGCGGTACCGTCGGTACCGAGCCTCAAATTTGTTGAACTCGTTCAAGCCCGAACACCACTCCGTGCACCCTAATAAGGAAGTAAAAAAAGTAAAATGAGGTTTCTATTCATTATTTGATGATAACAGAGGTTTAAAGACTAAATTTTTAGGATATACCGTTGATTTCTCTAAGTACAATGATATAATAAGCAAGTAAAAAAGTAGAATGTTATAACATCAAGACCTTAATGTATACATAATCAGGTTAGTTCTATGCCTTTGAGAAAGCACACAAGCACATTTATTCTGGTCGCTTGTTTGATACACCCCACATACAACAATGTACACCAAACACACACACACACACACACACATTCACATATTCTTTCACATACACACACAGAAAAGAAGTGTTTATTTGCTATCTTAAAACCTTCATCTGTTGAGTACATTATGTAAACTTGATGAGTACATAAACCTGATGTAATAAGAGGAAATAAAAACAACTTAGCAATTTCATTTAGACCTTTTTAACAAACACTTGGTGGGCATAAAGGGACACACACAACAAAATATAAGAGGATGAAACAAAAACCATTATGTAAATCGTGAGTGAAAGCTTGAACCAAGTCAGACCTGAAGTCGAATTGAACCTATTGAAACAACTGAAGCTGAAATCGAATTGAAGATCAACAAATCGAGTTGAAGCAATCATACCTGTAGAGACAACCGAGTTGAACCTGCTTTATCAAAATCGGAGATAGAACAAATCAAGTTGAACCTGCAACCGAACGTACAGTCAATTGAAGCAATCGGACAAGTCCACAATTTACTACATTATGCCCGGTTGGATTATTAGTAAAATATATAATTGATTAAAGTGAATTAAGTTACACATTCGAAAGCTGAAAGAACTAAAGTAGTAGCAATTTGGAGTTTCAAATTTACATAGTTATCAAAAGAGCCGGTGTTTGAGCTTGAAGAACCGACTCCAGACCTACAAACTTACACACGGTCGTTTGAGTGTGACAGAGAGAAAGAAATCAAAGTTTGAACTTGAAGGCTCGATTCAGTTAGTGTAATAGAGAGAACGAATTCGGACTTACCAACTTCAGTTAGTGTGATAGAGAGAAAGAAGTCAGAGTTTGAGCCGGAGGTGTCGTTTCAGGGACCGACACATGCGATACACATAGACGAACGGTGGCCGGAGGTGTCGACGTCTGTATCGACAACGGTCGGTGTCGACGCCGGGAAAGACGACTATAAGCTTGATCGTCTGATCGAGAGAAAGAGAAGAGGGAAGAAACTCAGAAAGTGCGTATGAAAATTTTAGGGCCAAAATGAAGTTTTCAAATTTGGAGCCCTTTTTCATCTTTTTACCCGCTTGAAATTTTTTAAGGGTTGACCGTCGTTGACCAATTAGGCTGACTAGAACTACCAAGACCGTCGTTGACCGATATTGACCATGACCGACTAACACGTCCGACTAGCCTAGGGGTGCGTAAGTTTAAGGAATGCATATTAAGATACTATACGGTACCGATATTACATTCATGATTTTCGTTATATTTTTTTATACTGGACCGGTTGTACCGATTCCCGAATTTATTCAATTTCAAGTACGGATCCCAGACCATATAGAATGCAAACGATATGAGATAGGTACGGTTCCGATAAAAGACCGGTATACGATCGATATATGGTTCTACTCGCTCATCTACTTACTCACCCTTAGTTTCAGACTTTCGGTGGTATGCTACTAGATTTAGATATGATTTGAATTGTAGATTATAAAGGTTGAATAGAAAGTCTTCCTTATTGGAACGGGACCAAGTTGGAAATAATAATAATTGAGGGACGAAAGTTGGTAGGCTCTTGAAAAAAAAAATCCTTCTTTCCCACAGTCCCCTCCCGATTCCCGAACACACAACAGATAGGATCATAGGGCGGAGAGCATAAAATGGAGACAACGGCAGGTCTTAAAACCCTAGGTTTTATGTCGACGCCGTTTTACTTCCACTCTTGGGGAGCAGCTTCATTTCGTCATTGCCCATCTTTCTTGCTTCATGTCAAGAAGAAATTCAACTTCTCGCTCTCCCATCACTCCTCTTACTCGTCTCCCCTTTGTTCGCTGTGTATACCCTCTCTCTCTCTCTCTCTCTCTCTCTCTCTCTCATCATACTTCATCTGATTGGTTAAAGTTGTAGCCGATTTTCGAGCATGTGAAGTTATTTAAAGCTCAGATTTGACGAATTACAAGTTGCATTGTGTGTGTTTTGCAGCTGAAAATTCGACTGGGGATTCATTGGGTAATGGGATTGGCGTGGCGGGAAGCAAGGTGACTGAGGGTAAACTTCTTCAAGTTGTTTTAGTTTCTCCACAGGTAAACTCTATGTATATGTATTGCTTCAGTTTCAATCAGAAATGAACAAACTTTGGGTTTGGAATTCGCTCAGATAACTCTATTGCCTTGATGAATGACCAAAGCCGCCTTTAAGACTAATGGTTAATAACTGAAAGTATTCGATTCTACCATCAGAGCCTTCATTTGACCTAGTAATATCTGTATCATTAATACGTGAGATTTCTCTGCTTTTGACTTAATTGCTAAATATAACACTCGTCAAGTTTGAACACATACATTAAAAAATTCATCATGATTTTATGTTCAGTAACTTTGTTTGTTTGTAATCTTCGAGTTGATCCAAGTGATCTAAATTTGTCAACTTATTTTCTCCAAATTGCTTTTGATTTTCTTATGATGTTTTGCAGATTCCTGGAAACACAGGGTGCATTGCTAGAAGTTGTGCTGCATCAGGTGTTGGGCTACACCTAGTTGAGGTAGGCACTTATGCTACAATTTAACTTTTCATCCTAAATCAGAAAATATTTTCATCGGAGGTCAGTTAATGTTAGAAAAATATTTTTTGAAGATTAATTTAAAATTGTCCAACTTTTTCCTCCTTTAGCCGCTGGGATTTGAGGTGGATGATACAAAGCTAAAGCGGGCTGGACTTGATTATTGGCCGTATCCTTTTGTCAGATGTTCTAAATTCAGTTTATTCTGTTCTTTTGTCATATTCTGGAATGTTCTTTTCTTGATCTTCACATCAGATATGTAGTTGTTAAAGTGCACAGCTCATGGGCAGATTTTCGCGATTATTTTAAGCAACAGGTAGTTAATTTTTTAAAGCTTTTATTAATCTGTACTTCTTTTATAACTTTGTTCATGACTTCAATTATTTGTAATAACAGAAAGGTGAAAAACGGCTACTGGCATTTACTAAAAGAGGGACTAACATTCATTCTGTAAGTCACCATTTCTTGTCAAACAAAATGAAACTATGCACTTTCATTCATTTGTCTAATCATATCATCTTACTTTTCTTTATTGCTATTTCTTGCATTAAATATAAAATCGAGTTCAATTTTACAGGACTTCTCGTATAGGAGAGGGGACTGGCTTGTGTTTGGCTCAGAAACAACGGGTCTACCACCAGAAGCTTTGGTTGACTGCAAAAGCGAACCACTTGGTGGTGGTTTAATTAAAATTCCAATGGTTGAAACTTATGTAAGATGTCTAAATCTATCTGTTAGTGTTGGCATTGGTTTGTATGAAGCATCAAGACAACTAAACTATGAGCAGCTTCATTCCCATATCGAACCATGTATCGATTCTCAACTACCTTTTACTGAAGATGTTTTTGCTTAATTCATGAAATTCAACACAAGTTTTGAGTTGTTGAATCATCTTCTACATAAAAATTATTGTTGTTTTACTGAAGATATTATTATTATTATTTTTTGGTTAAAAACTCCTCCCTTGGTTTTTAGATGCTTTGAAAGTTGGGTGGATAGAGTACTTAATGAAACCCCATACACGTGTTCTTCGATTATTCAAGTGTTCTTTTAAGAAATTAACTAGTCACTTGCATTGGAGTTCTTAGATTGATGTGCGTGAAATAAAAAAAAAAAAAAAAAAAAAAAAACCAGGAAGAAAGGGGGAGGAAAGAAAGGTTACCAACGTTTTCAATTATTTGTTAAGAAGTTAATTCCCTTAGATATGTTCACGCACGTACAGAGAGACTTGTTCTTGCTCATCCAATTCAGGAAGACGGATTTCGCCGGTTGATCCAACCCAAAAAGACATGGGAATTTTGGGCGTCAGATGTTTCTTCTTCTCTTACTTACGATATTTCGAGTTGAATGAACAGATCGCTCCTAAGAGCAGCCGTGTGATCTTATATATGATACCATCCGCCCCAGTTTCAAGCCCTATGGACCTTGCTGAACTAGATTCCCTGCTAGCAAGAACGGCTTAGAAAGATAAAGGAGCACAAACAAGGGTTGTTTGAAAATGAACAGATAAGCTAACACACTACTTATTTTCTGCCTACTTGCAATGCAACTACTTCTGATAAAGACTCAAACTGAACTAGTTGAAGCTAAGGGTCTGCCTTCCCAGCTACTGAGGTAAGGGGCAAAGGATCCACTTGATTCATCACTTTTTTCATAACCATTAGATAGAGAGAGAATCCCACCCGACCTAGCTATAGCTATCGTAATGCGTCTTGATGCCAAAGCTTCCAGAACTAGCTTCGCACGCACACACGCACGCACACACACACATACAAAGAGATATATATATATATATATATATATATATATATATATATATATATATATATATATATATATATATATATACATATATATATATATGTATATATATATATGTATATATATATATGTATATATACATATATATATCTATATGTATGTATATATATATATATCTATATGTATATATATATATATATATATATATATATATATATATATATATATATATATATATATATATATATATATATATATATATGTATATATATATATATATATATATATATATATTGAAAGGCAACTTTATAAGTAACACCACCAACAAAAGAGCCCAGCCAGAAGCTGGGCATTACAACAGGAAAAGGTTAGAAGGAGGTACAAGCATTGATCGGGTTGTTAACCCATAAAAAACTATCTATCGCAATCTAGTGACCCGATTTTCGATCCAAAGGATTGCCTCGCCTTGGGCCTTTGCAAACAGGTCATCCGCGCGTTTGGGGCAGTTTGAGAAGATAGCATCATTTCTGTTCTTCCAAAGCTGAGAAACCACCGCCGCCCAAACAGTAGACCGCACTATCATGTCCTTATTGTGCTTTGATTGACCAACCAGGTGCTGTAAAGCTTCTTCCACTCCCGTTAGGTCTTTGTATGGTAGCCCCCACCAATGAAAAACTTTGTTCCAAACATCTTTGGCAATTAAACACGTACAGAAGATGTGAGTGACGGTTTCCCTCTCGCCTTTGCAAAAGATACACTCGGTGGACTCCGCCCCTCTACCTGTTAAAAAGATGTTATCTCTCGTTGCCATTCTATTTCTGAGAGTTCTCCATATGAGGATCATATGTCTCTTTGGAATCCAACTCATCCACTTGTTTTCGCCAATTTTATCTTGAGATTTGTCTGCAATTACTTTTCTCATCCATGCTACTTTGAAGCTCTTTTTTGGACCGTCTGGGCATTCCCATTTGTCTTTTTTGTTTGACATATTGACCCCCGCTATGATCTTTTCCAATTCTTCAAGTTCTGTTTTGCTTCTTCCTTCTCTAAGATTTTCGCACCAACCACTTAACCCTCCTTCCCTACCTACTCTATCTGTCACCGTGGCATTTTTGTTAACCTCAATGTTATACAGTCTTTTAAACTTTTCAGCCAATGGAGAGTCTCCGATCCACCAGTCTTTCCAAAATTTTGTATCAGACCCATCGCCAATTTTCCTTTTAATAAGTTTTCGAGGATCACAATTCAGCTTACCCAACTTTTCCCAACATTTAATGATTCTTTTCCAAGTGTGCCCTGTTCTGATGTTTTTTGAATCCTTTTCCCAGCTCTCTTCGCTATGAATGCTATCGATTATTTTTCTCCAAAGAGCATTTTTTTGTGTTCTATACCTCCAGAACCATTTGGAAATCAAAGCATTGTTTAGATCCTCAAGAGAAATAGTGCCCAGGCCACCCTTATCCTTGTCTGTCGTGATATACTCCCATTTCACCCAAGGGATTTTCTTTTTTTCTGCTTCCTCTCCCCAGAAAAACTTCCTTCTAATGCTCTCCAGTTTTTTAATAACCCCTTTTGGAGCTTTGAATAGAGAGAACAAGAAATTTCCAAGGCTTCCTAGAACGCTGCTCATCAATGTGTGTCTCCCGCCTATTGAAAGGGTTTTAATCTTCCATTTAGCGAGTTTCTTTTGAAATTTTTCGATAAGAGTTTTCGAAGGTCTACTTGAACCCATATTGACCCCAATAGGCATCCCCAAGAACACCATTGGAAGCTTTCCCGCTTTGCATCCTATGATCAAGGCCATATTTTCCACTTCATCGAACTTAAGACTTACGCCAAACAATGAGCTTTTGTCCAGGTTGACTTTGAGACCTGCAGCTTTTTGAAAACAAAAAAGAAGGCGAACCAAGTTGAGGATATTCTCAACCGACCATTCTCCAAGAAAGATGGAGTCGTCGGCAAAGAATAAGTGAGTAAGGGGAACATTATTATTCCCGACAAAAATTCCTTTAAAAGTCTCACTACTTACAGCTCTCGCAATTGCATTGTTAAGGCCCTCCATAACTATGGTGAAGAGAAATGGGGAAAGCGGGTCCCCTTGACGAAGACCACGACCGAGAGGGAATTCTGAGGTTGGGCTAGCGTTGATAAGAACCGAAGAATTCCCAGAACTAATGCATTCGCGTATCCAATAGCGCCATTTTTCGCCAAATCCCATCTGTTGCATCATCGAATCCAGGTATCTCCATGAAACTGAGTCAAAGGCTTTCGCGATATCTGATTTGAAAACGAACATTTTCTTCTTTTTTGCCGTGGCCCAGTCTATAACTTCGTTCACGATCAGGGGCCCATCAGTGATCTGTCTATTTCTTATGAAGGCAGATTGTGAGATGTCAATGATATCATGAAGAAGTTTCTTGATACGGTTTGCAAGAATTTTAGAGAGGATTTTGTAGAGGCTTGAAATTAAGCTAATAGGCCTAAAGTCCTTCGCAAGTTTGGGATTGTGTTGTTTCAGAATCAATGTGATGAAAGTGGCGTTTGTACCTTTGGGCAGCTTTGGCTTTTTGTTGAATTCGTTGTACGCGTCAAGAAGCTCGTGTTTTACAAGATCCCAGTTACTTTTGAAGAATTCGATAGTAAACCCATCAGGGCCCGGTGATTTGTTATAACCGCAGCCCCACACAGCTTCTTTTAGCTCTCTCTCGTCAAAGGTTCTTTCTAGGTCTTCTTGATCAGTGTCAGATATACGGGAATGGTTCACCAACTCTTGATCCCAATCACATTCCAGGTCTGCTTCGAAAATCTTTTGAAAATAATTTCTGAAGTGGTCTTTAACCTTTTGCGGGTCTACCTCCCAAATCCCATCAATATCAATCCCTCTAACGTTGTTTAGATGCTTCTTTTTGTTCACCGTCTTGTGATAGAGAGCGGAAATTTCATCCCCTTCGAGGCACCATTTATTTTTAAACTTCTGGGCGATGTTTTCATGATCTTTTATCTCTTCTTTTCTAACTTTGGATATCATGTCAATCCTTTCAGCAATATCTTCTAAATTATGGATTCCCTCTTCACATTTTTTGTCAATCAGAGCAACTCTTTCTAGCCATTTTGTCTTGGTTTCAATCGCTTTCCTCTTCTTGGCTATGTCCCATCTTTTGATTCTTTCTTTAATAGCTTTAAGCTTCTGCGCCAATATGAACAATTTTATATGATTGCCTTCAATTTTGAAATTATCCCATTCATCTTTTATCAATTTTTGGCACTCTTCATCTTCAAGCCACGAGTTGTAAAATTTGAAAGGGATGTTACCATAGTTTCTTTTAGTTTGATAGAGAATAACAGGTGTATGATCAGAGTAAAGCCTGATGTCCGTTTTAGCTTCAAAGTTAGGCCAGACACCACCAAAGTTTTCACTAACCAGAAATCTATCTAATTTTGACATTTTGGAGCCTCCCCCTTTAACCCATGTGAAACTAGACCCTCCAATATTAACATCGATCAAGTTGTTATTTCTAATGAAGTCGTTGAAGATCTTTGTGGTATGCGCATTCAAGATCGAACCCTTTCTTTCTTTCTCTTCCCTCACTTCATTGAAATCCCCGAATAAGACTGTAGCTCCGTTCCATCCGTTTAGCACATCACTTATGAAAAGCCAAAGATCGTTTCTATTAACGGGATCCTGACTAGCATAAACATTGATGAAGCATACAGGGGTATTATTTTCACGCCAAGTACCTTGAATTATGATACAGTCACTTCTGCAAATCGAATTAGACTTATCGAGGAGATTCTTATTCCAGCAACTAATCAGACCTCCCCCTTGACCAGAGCTGCTCATGGAGATATATTCAAAATCAGATGAACCCCACATTCTTTTGACCATCATATCAGTGATCTGTCTTCTCTTTGTTTCTTGAATTCCCACGAAAGCAGCTTTATGAGATCGCACAAGATTATTAATCCACCCGAATTTGAAGTCTCCTTTACCAAATCCATTAACATTGAGGGAGATGATATTCATTTATTACCGTTAATTACTCCTTTCCACCCACCTTGTTTTTTGTCAATGCCCTTGACCTTGCGTTTCCCAAATCCACTTATTTCTCCAATTTCCTCCATCCTATTTGAAATCCCTGCACTGATGGAAGAATCGACACCGGATACACTATCGTTAGACTGATCTTGAACCCATCCTTGTTGCTTCCAAGCTTGTCGTTTCTGGCTTCTTGTGATACGTTTTTCGAAAATTGGGGTTCTCCTTTTTCCACGTTTATCTTGTTCACCATTATTACCCTGATCACTGATTGTCTGCATTGGGGATTTGCTGTTTGAAACTTTCTCTAATTTTTCTTTAATCGGAGTGGATCTGAACAGAAGGATCTTTAAGTCTGTCGATATGCCATTTAATTCTTCCGGTATATCCTCCATTCTTATCACGCCTTTTTTTGATTGGGGCTCTGACCCATTTGACTTTTCCTTCAAATTTTCGGGCGGACTCTTTAATCTAGCCTCAACAGATGGGCTTTGGGCCTCCTCTACAGATTTGGACTCAGTATTCACCTGGTTTGAATCATAAATTTCTCTAAGGTTACCGTTAGCCATCTCCGCCTTTTTTATTATTTCAATGGGACTCGCATGCGTATCTTCGAAAACTGGTGCCTCGAAATTAGATTCTTGAACAACTGATTCGTCGGAAGACCTTTCATCTTCTTCACCGGAGAAGTCCTCCGGTAACTCGCCCTCCGGCATCTCGTCATCTGAGTCTTCAAACTCATCGCTTTCATCCTCATCTGAATCGATGATGTCATTGTTCTTTCCACTTTGATCGTTAACTCTAGTGAAAGATTGAGGAATAAAAACTGGGTCCGTTAGCTCAATTACTCTAATTTTAGATTCAACTCCACTGATATTAACTATCGCTGAGTCACTAATGTAATCTCCAATTGAAGTTTTGATGCATACTCTACCCCTTGACCAGTCCACGTTATTGCTAAGACAGGGTCAGTAATGGCCACCTCCCCCCATCTTCTTCCGATCTCAATGAAGTTGTTTGGGTTTCTAGCTTGAGCCGGGAGACCCTCGATCAAAAGCCAAACATACCTATTTGATATTAACATGTCTTCGTCCCATCTTCTAAGTTGTTTGAGGCATGCCGCAATTTCTTTACTCTCCTTGACTCGATCTTCTTCCTCCTTATTTCTAGTGTCAAATAGGATCCAATCACCTCCTAGGTATTTCACCGTCTGCTCCGATAAACCTTCCCCCATGCATATACTTTCAATACAGAACAAATTGTTGAGACATCTGAGTTCACCCACCAGTTTCCCTTTAATCTCATGAGATATGTCCTGAAGAGTTATCTCCGGTTGAGAATCACAAAGTTCTTGGTTACTAGCGTTAAATAGTTTTTGCTCGTTTTTGACCACCTCTGAAGCCTGCTTTATTCCCAGCACCGCCTCAGCAAAAGAAGTGTGAGGATTTCTGAGCCTTTAGAGGCATCGAATCTGTTATCCCTTTTGTTTATTGTTGTCATCGTCTCCTCTTCCTTGCCTCTCCCTTCTTGTTTCCTGCTAAATCTAGCCACACGAGCGAACAAGTATCTTCCGCCGATTCTAGTCTTTCTGAGCGACGCCTCAATGGTCTTCACATCAATCTCTTTCTCAAATCTGGCAAACCCAAATCTGAAGCCTCTCCTGTCTCTTCGCTTGCACACAAACAGATCGACTAAACCACTAATGTGTTTCAGTTGACTCCTAATCTCATGCACATCGAGTGAGTGAGGAAGGTTTGAGATGAAGAAAGATGTCGCCTCTTTGAAGTTCCAAGACCTGGTTTTGTATATATATATATATATGTATATGTATATATATGTATATATATATATATATATGTATATATATATATATATATATATATATATATATATATATATATATATATATATATATATATATATATATATATATATATATATATATACATATATATGTATATATATATATATATACATATATATATATATATATATATATACATATATATATATATATATATATATATATATATATATATATATGCATATATATATATATATATATATATATATATATATATATATATATATATATATATATATAATGCCAATCTGGTGAGAACTCCAATTTCGGTGAGGACCGTGAGGACAAATCTGAACTTCTAATATTGAAAAATGAGTGGTTAAGATTTACTGTAAAAAAATTGATACATCTTAAAAGTTTGGGGGTGTTATTTGACTAAAAATCGAAACTAGTGGATCATTAACACAAATAAATAAGGGAAATATGATAATCTAAACGAGACCCCACCCTCTTTGCAATACTTGTCACAATCTCATTAAGTGAAGTTTTGTTCCCCCTACCCCCCCCCCCCCACCACTTTGTTTTTGAGCCATAACTTTTTTTTCTTTGTAAAAAAAATCTGAAAAAATAAAAATTCTTGAAATTTAATTCTTTACAAAACAAGCACCATCATGAAATTTTGAAAAAAATTATTTTTTATTTTATTATTTTTTTAAAAAATCAAAAAAATCATCCAAAAATTATGAAACTATAAGTGATCATTCTAGACGTTATATTAGTAAGTTTGTAAAAAGAAATTTTTGAAAATAAGTTTCTTATGTGTATATATTTTTTATTTTTAAGTAAAAAAACTCATCAAATTAGCAAAAAAAATGTCTATGATCCAAAAATATTAAGAATCAAAATATGTTTTATGATTCAAATGGTTGTGAACTATATTTTTTTTTTGAATTAAAACTTATTATAATCCAAAAATGTTATAAATCAAACTTATTATGATTTGAATTTTAAAATGATCCAAAAATATGTTTTCAGTTTTGGATCATTTCAAGATCCACATATGTTATAAATCAAAATATTATATAAGAAACTTTTAATATTCAAAACCTATAATGATCCAAAAATGCTATGAATCAAAATTTTTTATCTCCTAAATATTATAATTCTTAAGTATAATAATCCAAACCTTGTGATCAAAGAATCAAAACTTGTTATGATCCAAGATCCAAAATTTGTTATGATCCAAAATTCAAAACATATTATGAATCTTATGTCTAACAATCCAAAACGAGTTAAAAAGGACAAAAACTAGATTTAAACGAAAAAATATAACAAAATAGTAAAAAATAAACGAAAAACAAAAAAAACTGAAAAAGAAAACAAAAAATGGAAAAAAAACTGAAAAAAAATAATAATAAAACTGAAAACAAAAATTGGAAAAACAAAAAAAATAATAAAAACTAAAAATCGAGTTTATTAAAAGCTAAAAAAATATTTAAAAAATAAATAAATATAATTAAAAACAAATAAAAATTTAATAATTAAAAATCCGGCTAAACTATGTTGTACGGACGTGACGTGCATAACATGTGATTATAATTAGAAATACAAAATAAATGAAAAAATATATTTATTTATTATTTTTGTCACTTTTTTATTCAAAAAAATAAAAATTAAAAAATTAGCGTTTTTGTAGTATTCTAATATATATATATATATATATATATATATATATATATATATATATATATATATATATATATATATATATATATATATATATATATATATATTCTATCTATCTCTGAAACCTACAAAAAATTAGCGTTATTCAAAAAAACAAAATCTTCACCGTCTCATTTGCACTTATATATATATATATATATATATATATATATATATATATATATATATATATATATATATATATATATATATATATATATATATATATATATATATATATATATATATATATATATATATATATATATATATATATATATATATATATATATATATAGCTTAACAATCACTATCCAATTATTAGCAAATATCAACTCATAAGTAAGTACCACAACCGATACTGCTCATAAACTCAATCACACACTCGTTTGCACTTATCCCGCGATCGAGTATACTCAATCATGACAACCCTCATGGTTGTAACAATCAGACTCAAAGACTCTTTAATTCAATTACTCTACTCTTATACTAATTATTGGTAAACAACTCATCTCTTGTTATCCATAGATAACAAAATCACTCCAACACTAAATTATCATAGTAACAACACTATATATATATATATATATATATATATATATATATATATATATATATATATATATATATATATATATATATATATATATATATACACACACACACACCTTACCTTACAGCAAAGTGTAACTCTACTCAAGTATTAGAAAGTACTAACCTGATATCGGTTTAGTATGTGACATCCCCAAATTATGCGTACCGTACTCCTGTCCAGTAGACTTGGCTGTATCACAACAGCCTAAATCAAATCTCAAACATCCAAAAATCATTTCAATAACATCTAACTCAAAAGACGTATTAATCGAAAGATGAGAAATGACTATATACGGTAAATAACAATGCTATATTTGCTGTAGTCCCCAAATCCGACGGTCTACTCATTCAATCGTAAAAATGCCATAATAATCACACCAATAACTTAAGGAAGCATCCACTAACAATCTACTAACAATCTATACGGAAATTTATAGCCAAATCACGAAAATGAAACCTAGGGTTTCAAAACCCCAAAACCGACAAATTACTCACCTCGATGATTTAGGAATCAAGAACGTGTTTATGACATTAGATTCGAGTCTCTTATGCTTCCCTACGAATCTACCTGCTCAATTTCACATAAAATCGCCCTAATATGCTCTGAATTTGAGTTTGGTGTATTTTTGTTCGAAATAAGGGTTTTCAGCAAGATAAAGGGCCTGCACGCAGGTTAGCGGCGCTAACCTCAAAAGTTAGCCCCACTAACTGTTAAGACACGACTCTTTTCGATTTGCACGCCTAGTTTCGACCCACTGATTGCCCCAGTTCAAATCCTACACGACCCGTGTGGGTCTGGCAGGGTCTCGGATCAGTTTCTAAGGCCTTTTTACATGACCCGTGTAACCTCTTTTTGGCATTTTCCAAACTCAAACTCCTTCCACAAGGTTCTCTAACCACACTAACACATATAACAACCTAACTAATCTTAATCACACCAATATTAGTACATAAGAAAGGCTTCAACATGTTCTTACTCATCAAACAACTTAAAACTCAAAGGTAATTACAATAGATCGCCTCACCCTTACTATAAGCAACTCATATCTAGAACCACACCAACTATAAGGTAACAACTCTACTTACCTTAATAAGCATCTCAAGAAGAAAATAGGTCTCACAAGTTCTCTTCTCCTTCAAAAGATTCCATCCTCGGAATCTATTGGAATAGGTGTGGTTATCGACTAATAATACTCATTTTACAACCACCTTATCTCGTTATCTCATATAACATGTACATACCCTCACTCGTTTACTCATAATATAGCTAAGGAAGTAAACCTTCCTCAGTTTACATTACATTCAAATTTTCTAACTCAATCTCTCTCTCTCTCTCTCTCTCTCTCTCTATTTTCGCAAAATATCAATACCCGTCACCAAACTCATGGCCACCAAGCCCAACAATATAATCAATTATAGTATATAAACATCACTGATGGTATGTACTGATGCCTCAACGCCATAACCTCATAAAATGATCTCTATAGCCATATTGGCTATCTCCATTGCCACGTGGGCAATACTCATTCTTTTAGGGCACACCCTTTGCTATGGCATCGTCGACACTAAGGCATCTCACCTCACTCCTCAAGCGATACTCCAACCACTATCATCATCTACATAAACTCATATTTATGGCTCACATCGAGCTACATTCTCAGCGTAACATACACACTCTCTCTATAATACTAATCCCATATAACCATCTGGGATTCAACTTCCTTCAATATCCTTAAAATGGTTTACTCTAACTCAATAGGAAAACGGTCTCATCGGTTCCAAACTCATTCTCTCTCAGTTTACTCCTTCATTCGCAATACGCTAGTTATTGATTCCTCCTACCAATACCTTCTCATTGATTAGGCTAGGAGAAATACTCATACAATATATAAAACACAGACATCAAAATGTCTCACTCACATCACACAATTCATCAGTGCTAGGATAAAAATCCAGAATAAATAAATTTTAGAAACTATCTCAAGTTTCACTCGTGCCTCCTCTAAATTTGGTATTTAACCCTTGACACTTTGGTCACACAAGACCCTTTTCAGTTGTCTCAGCACCACAACCGATTACTAATTTCTCCAAAATCTCATTTATCTCTAGTTCCACCTCAGCACATATATTAGGTTTTCACCCAATATACTGTTAACAATCTCTCACCAAGAATGGCTCCTCTTCATATCTGTTTAACAACATACCTCATGTTGTTTCTTTCGATGTACTCACTCGCTGATAACGGGTTAACTTTGCACATATTTCGGGCGATATCATAGTGTTTTTATGGATAAAATTAAGTTAAAAATGGCTAAAATACTCACTACACCTTGGAAAATGACTTTGTATAAGATTTTTGGACATATGAGCGAACATAAAAAACCCTAGGAACTTTTTCTACACTATTTTTCAAAAAAAATTGCACCCAATTTTTTTAATATATGAGATTAAGAGGTTATTAAAAAAATTCAAAAAATGCATATTTTCTATATTTATATGCATATGCATATAAAATTCAAGGTATATGCATATGTATATGCATATGCATATATATAAATTTTTTTTTTAATTTTTTTTTTCCAAAATGACGGTTTTAGACCGTCTAAGGGGATTTTTTTCATATGCATATTTGTATGCATATGCATATGAAAAAAATTAAAAATAAATGATTTTTTTTGAAATTTTTTTTAAAAATCTTCTAGACGCATGAAATGAAAATTTTTGGTATATATATATATATATATATATATATATATATATATATATATATATATATATATATATATATATATATATATATATATATATACACAATGCCAATCAGGTGAGGACCGTAAGGACAAATTCGAACCTCTTATCTTGAAAAATAAGCGGTTAAGATTCACTGTGAAAAAATTGATACATCTTAAAAGTTTAGGGGTTATTTGACTAAAAATCGAAACTAATGGATCATTAACACAAATAAATAAGGGTAATATGATAATCTAAACGAGACCCCCACCCTCTTTGCGACACTTGTCATAATCTCATTAAGTGAGTTTTTTATTCCTCCCCCACTTTGTTTTTAGGACATAACTTTTTTTTTTCTTTGTAAAAAGAAGTTCTAAAAAAAATAAAAGTTCTTAAATTTTAATTTTCTACAAAACAAACACTATCATGAAATTTTGAAAAAAAATATATTTTATTTTTTATTTTTATAAAAAATAAAAAAATGCAAAAATTATGAAACTTTAAGTGATCATTCTAGACATTATATTAGTAAGTTTGTAAAAAGAAATTTTTCAAAAAACAAGTTTTTTAAGTGTACATTTTTTTATTTTTAAGCAAAAACTCATCAAATTAGCAAAAAAATAAAATAAAATGTCTATGATCCAAAAATATTAAGAGTCAAAATATGTTTTATGATTCAAAGGGTTATGAACTATATTTTTTATGAATTAAAACTTATTATAATAAAAAATATTATAAATCAAACTTATTATGATTCAAATTTTAAAATGATCCAAAAATATGTTTTCAATTTTGGATAATTTCAAAATCCACATATGTTATGAATCAAAATATTATATAGGAAACTTTTAATATTCAAAACCTATAATGATCCAAAAATGCTATGAATCAAAATTTTTTATCTCCTAAATATTATAATTCTTAAGTATAATAATCCAAACCTTATGATCCAATATTCAAAACTTGTTATGACCAAGATCCAAAATTTGTTATGATCTAAAATTCAAAACATGTTACGAGTCCTATGTCTAATAATCCAAAACGAGTTAAAAAAGACAAAAGCTAGTTTTAAACGAAAAAAATATAAAAACAAAAGAAAAAAACAAACAAAAAAGAAAAAAACAAAAAAAGAAAAAAAAAGAAAAATAATAATAACAAAACTGAAAAAACAAAAAAAATAATAATAACTGAAAATCGAGTATATTAAAAGCTAAAAAATATTTTTAAAAAATAAATAAATATAATTAAAAACAAATAAAAAATTAATAATTAAAAAACCCGGCTAAACTATGTTGTACGGACGTGCGAAACATATGATTATAATTAAAAATACAAA